>OX439010.1:27884818-28510652 GCA_949316495.1 Amphiduros pacificus | reverse complement strand
CGTTCTGAGCAGACAACTGAGCAAATACTCAGTCTGTCAGGTGTGGTCGATGAAACTCTGCAAAAGGGCTCACGTTTTTTTTCTACGGTGGGTCAAGTATTTTGCAAACAAACTTCAGTCTGTGTGGCGTCCTCCACATGTACGAATTCAAAGATATCGATAGATATTTTACATTTGTTACTTGACTATCAAAAATGTGTTTAAACGTCAACTTTTTGAAGATTTCTGTGTTCCTCTCGGTTTCAGTAAATCATTCACACGTTAACCATATGACTGTTCAACTCAACGGTAATGTAAAACCTTGAGGGACATTTTAGACAACACTAACTTATAAATGGTGATTAAGAGTATCTCACCTGATCCAGCCAAATGTGTGTTGTCAGTACCTGATTCCTCTCATCCTGAAAATAAAAAACACATTTAGAAGAATGCAACAGGTTATGAACTATGAGCATCATATTCTGACTATTTTCAATATTAGATCGTTTGAAATTCATGGGTCTCCTATTCTGCATTTGACTCATTCATTTGCCTCTTATTCTGCTTGTCATTCATTCATGGGCCTCATGTTTTCCTGTCTCTCATTCATGGGTCTCCTATTCTGCCTGGTTCTCATACAATTGCCTCTTATTTTGCTTGTCTCATTCATTGGCCTCCTATTCTGCCTGGTTCTCATTCATGGGCCTCATAATTCTCCTGTCTGTCATTCATGGGCCTCCTATTCTGCCTGGTTCTAATTCATGGGCCTTATCTTCTGCGTGCCACTCATTCATGGGCCTTATATTCTGCTTGCACTCATTCATGGGCCTTATCTTCTGCGTGCCACTCATTCATGGGCCTTATATTTTGATTGCCACTCATTCGTGGGCCTCCTATTCTGCTTGCCACTCATTCATGGGCCTTATATTTTGCTTGCCACTCATTCGTGGGCCTTATCAACTGCTCATTCACGGGCTTATATTCTGTGTTATTCATGCATATTACACATGTTATATTAACGGCAGGGCTGGCTTGCCATATGACAATTGTGTCCAGGACACATCTGATGCATTACATGCCAATGCTGTCATCTACAATTGCATCCCAGGAGAAACCTCTGAAATGAAAACTATTTTCACAAGTAAACGTATTGTTCAGTTGCTATGAGATGTAACAATCAATCAAGATGGGGGAAATGGGTGTTGTATTGAATATGTCAAGTTGATATTTGTGGAGGGAAAACATCCTGCTTTTGCATACTCATATTGTTACTTTTCTTGCAACTTCTATCAATATATCATACAAATCCACTGAATCTATCATATCTAGCATGCCTTTAGATCTATTTCACCTATTAGATATCACAACTCTAATTGAAATCTAAATGACAGTCCGATATTATCTGGATAAACACATTTTCGGATATGACTACAAATGGTAAAGCCCAGGTATAGGACAAACAGACAGATATTAAGATAGATATTTATTACCAACATATTATACAATAACACATATCTTTCACCATTATACGATATATCTTTCACCAGTAATTCTGTACCTACACTATTTATGTTCAGATTACTTGGATGGGTTTATGCTACCACAACACATTGTGGAGGAGTGAGGCATTGTGGAGAAGGGAATGAGTTGTATAGCAAACCATAAATGAGAAACCCATAGAATATGGACTGATAATGCTATGCAGGCCATACAATAATAAGGAATGAATGGGTATGACAACCACAATTTACATACATTTCTATGTTTTGATGATGCATTAGTTCTATATATCAACGGCATAATTTTCTTTGAGTGTTACCAAACACATTATATCTCTTAGCTACAGTAGACAGAATGTTCTATAATAGTCTTCTACCCAGTACACCATGTCTTTTAGCTACCCCAACCACAATGGCCTATGATAGCTACCCCTGCCACAATGTTCTATGATAGCTACCAAGTACACCATGTCTCTTAGCTACCCCAGCCACAATGCCCTGTGATATCTACACCAGCCACAATGTCCTATGATATCTACCCCAGCCACAATGTCCTATGATGGCTACCCCAGCCACAATGTCCTATGATAGCTACCCCAGTACACCATGTATCTATGGTACCCCAGCCACAATGTCCCGTGATAGCTACCCCAGCCACAATGTCCCGTGATAGCTACCCCAGCCACAATGTCCTATGATAGCTACCACAGCCACAATGTCCTGTGATAGCTACCCCTGCCACAATGTTCTATGATAGCTACCAAGTACACAATGTCTCTTAGCTACCCCAGCCATAATTTCCTATGATATCTACCCCAGCCACAATGTCCTATGATATCTACCCCAGCCACAATGTCCTATGATAGCTACCCCAGCCACAATGTCATATAATAGCTACCCCAGCCACAATGTCCTATGATAGCTACCCCAGCCACAATGTCCTATGATAGCTACCCCAGCCACAATGTCCTATGATAGCTACCCCAGCCACAATGTCCTATGATAGCTACCCCAGCCACAATGTCCTGTGATAGCTACCCCAGCCACAATGTCCTATGATATCTACCCCAGCCACAATGTCCTATGATAGCTACCCCAGCCACAATGTCATATAATAGCTACCCCAGCCACAATGTCCTATGATAGCTACCCCAGCCACAATTTCCTATGATAGCTACCCCAGCCACAATGTCCTATGATAGCTACCCCAGCCACAATTACCTATGATAGCTACTCCAGCCACAATGTCCTATGATAGCTACCCCAGCCACAATGTCCTATGATAGCTACCCCAGCCACAATGTCCTGTGATAGCTACCCCAGCCACAATGTCCTATGATATCTACCCCAGCCACAATGTCCTATGATAGCTACCCCAGCCACAATGTCATATAATAGCTACCCCAGCCACAATGTCCTATGATAGCTACCCCAGCCACAATTTCCTATGATAGCTACCCCAGCCACAATGTCCTATGATAGCTACCCCAGCCACAATGTCCTATGATAGCTACCCCAGCCACAATGTCCTGTGATAGCTACCCCAGCCACAATGTCCTATGATAGCTACCCCAACCACAATGTCATATAATAGCTACCCCAGCCACCATGTCCTATGAAAGCTACCCCAGCCACAATGTCCTATGATAGCTACCCCAGCCACAATGTCCTATGATGGCTACCCCAGCCCAATGTCATATAATAGCTACCCCAGCCACAATGTCCTGTGATAGCTACCCCAGCCACAATGTCCTGTGATAGCTACCCCAGCCACAATGTCCTATGATGGCTACCCCAGCCACAATGTCCTATGATATCTACCCCAGCCACAATGTCCCGTGATAGCTACCCCAGCCACAATGTCCTGTGATAGCTACCCCAGCCACAATGTCCTATGATAGCTACCCCAGCCACAATGTCCTATGATAGCTACCCCAGCCACAATGTCCTGTGATAGCTACCCCAGCCACAATGTCCTATGATATCTACCCCAGCCACAATGTCCTATGATAGCTACCCCAGCCACAATGTCATATAATAGCTACCCCAGCCACAATGTCCTATGATAGCTACCCCAGCCACAATTTCCTATGATAGCTACCCCAGCCACAATGTCCTATGATAGCTACCCCAGCCACAATGTCCTGTGATAGCTACCCCAGCCACAATTTCCTATGATAGCTACCCCAGCCACAATGTCCTATGATAGCTACCCCAGCCACCATGTCCTATGAAAGCTACCCCAGCCACAATTACCTATGATAGCTACTCCAGCCACAATGTCCTATGATAGCTACCCCAGCCACAATGTCCTATGATAGCTACCCCAGCCACAATGTCCTGTGATAGCTACCCCAGCCACAATGTCCTATGATATCTACCCCAGCCACAATGTCCTATGATAGCTACCCCAGCCACAATGTCATATAATAGCTACCCCAGCCACAATGTCCTATGATAGCTACCCCAGCCACAATTTCCTATGATAGCTACCCCAGCCACAATGTCCTATGATAGCTACCCCAGCCACAATGTCCTATGATAGCTACCCCAGCCACAATGTCCTGTGATAGCTACCCCAGCCACAATGTCCTATGATAGCTACCCCAACCACAATGTCATATAATAGCTACCCCAGCCACCATGTCCTATGAAAGCTACCCCAGCCACAATGTCCTATGATAGCTACCCCAGCCACAATGTCCTATGATGGCTACCCCAGCCCAATGTCATATAATAGCTATCCCAGCCACAATGTCCTGAGAGAGCTACCCCAGCCACAATGTCCTATGATAGCTACCAAGTACACAATATCTCTTAGCTACACCAGCCACAATGTCCTATGATACCTACCCCAGCCACAATGTCCTGTGATAGCTACCCCAGCCGCAATGTCCTATGATGGCTACCCCAGCCACAATGTCCTATGATATCTACCCCAGCCACAATGTCCCGTGATAGCTACCCCAGCCACAATGTCCTGTGATAGCTACCCCAGCCACAATGTCATATAATAGCTACCCCAGCCACAATGTCCTGAGATGGCTACCCCTGCCACAGTGTCATATAATAGCTACCCCTGCTACAATGTCATATAATAGCTACCCCAGCCACAATGTTCTGTGATAGCTACCCCAGCCACAGTGTCCTATGATAGCTACCCCAGCCACAATGTCCTATAATAGCTACCCCAGTCACAATGTCCTATGATAGCTACCCCAGCCACAATGTCCTATAATAGCTACCCCAGTCACAATGTCCTATGATAGCTACCCCAGCCACAATGTCATATAATAGCTACCCCAGTCACAATGTCCTGTGATAGCTACCCAGTACACCATGTATCTATTGTACCCCAGCCACAATGCAGCTACCCATCACATCACGTCTTCTGCTGTTTTAGATTAATTTCCTTCAAGCACTCCTGAATGATTGAAGATCCATTCCTCAGAATGAAAAAAGAGTTGTCTCAATTCAAGACAACTTCAATTAGTATTCAAACACATAAACGTCATTCAATAATGAACAGTACCTGGAAAGTAATAACACCAATTATTTAAACTTGTCACACAATGACATCACTCGTAAATGAGTTATTCCATGTGTTGTATTGTTTTTGAAGAAAACTGCAGAGATTCATTGGAACTCAATGACTTTAAATCGTGCATGAATTCATTGCCCATCCATTTATCGATTATTGTATATGTTATGTCTTGGAAGTTGGTTCTGAAGAAAACATCAATATCATTATCATCTTTGGAATAAAGAGCTACTTGGACTGTCACTTATTATGTGCATAACTCAGGTAAAGAACTTGTAAAGCTCACAAACAACACATGCAGCTGATAGACTCTTGAAAAATCATCAACGGAGAACAAATCACATTTATTATACTCATATAGCTATGATGCCCATGCCTTTCAAATGCAAAGCATTTTACATGGGTGGAGTAGACATTATAAAGTTTTATTGTCTTTTATATTGTCTTTTATTTTCTTGAAAATCTTCTCAAGTGTCTATCAATATTATTTTTTTCTACTGTTTCATATCCATGTATATTTATTCCTTAATACAAAACATTTATTTCAGATATGACATATTTCAGAGCACCCAGGAGCTCTCTCTTCTTATATAAAAGTACCGATATATGCAAATATTTTATTTTTCCAATGAGGGTCACAAGCCCTGGCTCTTAATAGCCGCAAATGGAGGAGGATTGTTCTTGCACTAATGATATTACTTAGAGTGCAATATGAAACCTGCCGCGAGTAATTAGCTCTTCATGAAAGGGGTTCAGTTGCCAGGGTAGCAATACGTGGTGACACCTCTACGCAGTACTGTGCTAAGTCAAAACTGATGTATTACAAAGCCTGCCCTGAAAATAAGTCATTTTCTAGCTGTCACCGTATGAGACTGTAATTTCTCCTCATCCTGAGGGAAATGGCCTCAATACCCGCATTAAACAGAACTAAAGTAATGGATAGTCTGACCTTAATATGTACCCGGAAGGCACTTAATAACACACCAAAGTTTCTTCTCTATTCTGTATAATAGAAAGTGCAAAGTACAAAGTGATTTAGCGGTTTGTTGTCAATGTGTCCAAAGGTCCATTTTGTCTGACATTTCAAGTTTGCCAATGTATGTCCAAACCTAACCTTGTGAGTCAATATAGGATTGGATAGGGAAGGTTGAGAAAAACGTATGAAGGTAAACAAATGCTGAGAAATATGGTTTGGTACCGATGTGACTTTAACCAATCTTAAGAAGAATCTTAATCATCGTACCGATGTGACTTTAACCCATCTTAAGAAGAATCTTAATCATCGTGCCGATGTGACTTTAACCCATCTTAAGAAGAATCTTAATCATCATACCGATGTGACTTTAACCCATCTTAAGAAGAATCTTAATCATCGTACTGATGTGACTTTAACCCATCTTAAGAAGAATCTTAATCATCGTACCGATGTGACATTAACCCATCTTAAGAAGAATCTGAATCATCGTGCCGATCTGACTTTAACCCATCTTAAGAAGAATCTTAATCATCGTACCGATGTGACTTTAACCCATCTTAAGAAGAATCTTTATCAAAGCTACCATCTTGAATTATATTTTTAATACCGATTATAATGCAACTATTTTGTTTAATAAAGGTGAATTTGACGACCTTAACTTTCTTAGTAAATGGGATTGGAAATAAAACCTGAACGAAATTTGTTGTTGCTTTTGGAAGCATCTTAATTGAGGACTCGTCTTTGGAATTAGTTTATGAACAGGTAAATTAAAACCAGGTTTTATAACTGGCCCAAGGTACCAGCAAACGTGTTCTACGAGGCACATGCGACAATATATGAAACAAGCTCGACGTTTCTTTACATTCTGATAACAGATAAACAAAGTAATTCGCTACATATATTTGAATCGTTTGTTATATTTGTTGCAAATGTGTCCAAGCCTATTTCTTAAGCTGAGTTTCAATCATCTCCATTGTGGAATGGACCCTCACGGCATATAAATGGTACATATGGCATGACAACAATCACACTTCCCTCCTGAGATGTGTCATCCCATGACCTTTCTCTTAAAACAGGAAGTTTTCCAACCTCGTCCAGTTGTCCATGTTGACAATGGCATAAAAAAGATATAAATGCCTAACAACAGTCTAAACCGGTCTGGACACTGAACTGTGCATGGACCACTGTTTTCTTGCTTCCATCGTCTTTTTGTTAGATCCTGACAGCAAATTTAAGACCGTTGTAATTTCGTCTGACAGTTTGACTAATTAACATTACCAAGTCTTGGGTCAATCGGAAGTGATAAAGTCTTTTTTGACCTTTAAAACCATTATTTGCATACTGTATGTCTGAAAAAACACATTTTCCATAAAACGAATGTCGTGAAAGTGCGTCATGTTATAATGAAAAGAAGGTTCATCTGCACAGTTCAATTATACCTAAACACATGGCATGGTCATCAGGAGAGTTTGCTTACAATTTCACCAAAATCCCACTCTAAACATGTACACATTAAACAGCCTAAACCTTTTTTTAGGTCAGTGTAAATTAAGCTCAATGTTAGAGTAATTGCTTACCACATCGAAGACTTGATTGAGGGTAATCCCAAGCTTCACTTTAATGGCATGAGACGCGTTCATGACCGGCCGCGTGTGACGGTCGTAGTCCTTGCGGAGTTTTGCTAGCAGACGCTGCTCGTCGGTCAGATGTCGTGCATCTGCTGAATACTCAACCGGAACTGAAAATATTGGAACACAGCGTTGTATCAAACGACCAAAATGTTTAGTGCAATCAGAATTATGTACTGCTTGTAATGTTTAACATGAACGATAAAAGTAATGATATTCACAATTCTGTAAAACAGATTTCCAATTTTATCGGTATTATTAACAGGATGACGCTGTAAAATAATTCAAAACCAATGTTTATGACATAAGATACAATAATGGAAATTTTAGAGCAGAAAATCTGCCCAGTCACAGACACGGACGACAGGTTAACCCTTCAGGCACTGGCCTCAGCTAGCTCATATAAGAAATTGTGTCATGAATTCAAAGTAGATGGGAATCAAACCCACGACCTTTGGATCACCAAATATGATAATGACCTCACAGCATATACAATTGATATAACAAGGCAATATTTTTAAAATCATGCTTTTTGTTTCACATTTGGGGATTTTCGTGACTGCGATATAAACATGTGTTCCCACGAAAGACAACCTTTCCATTAGCTGGACCCAAGACACCAAATTGGGTCCTGCATTGTGTTGCAGGCAGCCTTTCCACCACTTCTCCATTAAATCATTGACAACAGGTATTTCATTAGGCAATTTATTGTCACTCAGATAGTGGAAATACTCTTTGATTGGCTCAATAATAGCTCCGTCAATAGCTTCCTGACTTCAAAGACCAAAGGCCCTTTAAGAACATGGGAGTCTGACAAGAAGGAATGATAAGAAGTTCTGATTTATTTTGTCACTAACATTACTGCAATGGCCGCGCCAAGTGGATCCAATTGGCGATAAGTGGGAAGATATTGACATGCAAGTGAAATAACTCTTCCACAAGAATGTTACAACAAAAACATCGACATTAAACAAATACCTGAATATTAATGTAGGAAATAAATTTTTCATTTTGCTACCATCAGATCTGTACTTTTTGGGTAATCATATTCCAAATGCATATGTCTCGTAGGCTCAAGTACAGTTACAATTTTCAGTTACAGAATGACGATATCGGCATTAGAAATATATAACAGTGAATTATGCTATATGCCTTATATTGTCTGCTTTGCATTGTCTGCTTTGCATTGTCTGCCTTGCTCTGTCTGCCTTGCATTGTCTGCCTTGCATTGTCTGCCTTGCATTGTCTGCCTTATATTGTCTGCCTTGCATTGTCTGCCTTATATTGCCTGCCTTATATTGTCTGCCGTATATTGTCTGCCTTATATTGTCTGCCTTGCATTGTCTGCCTTGCATTGTCTGCCTTGCATTGTCTGCCTTGCATTTTCTGCCTTGCTCTGTCTGCCTTGCTCTGTCTGCCTGCCTTGCTCTGTCTGCCTTGCTCTGTCTGCCTTGCTCTGTCTGCCTTGCTCTGTCTGCCTTGCTCTGTCTGCTGTGCATGGATATCTTCGCGTTGTCTTCTTCGCGTTGTCTGTATGGCTTTTCTGCTTAGTATTGTCTCCCCCACCACACCAGAATCGCTGTGACAGATATCGATCATATATGTGCATGTATAACATAAACAATAGCCTGGATCTTAAAGCAATTTTAATTAGGCATTGTGTTTCTGATGTATGATCCCTTTATTCACAGTCTGCATACGCTATTGTTGTATGATTTTATACAAGTTTATTTGCAGCATACTCATGTTGACACAAAGACTAGCGATGTCCTCATAGCGGTAACATAAATATCACTTGACTAGATTTTGCTTGCGCAACACCCTTAATTCGGCTTCCGGTGACCTGGCCAACAAACAGTCTTATCTAACATACAGTTCATGGCTGAGTATTTATTTTATTCATAAAATGCGGCCTGAGCAGGTAGCACACTCGAAGCTGCACGATCATATAATCCCAGCTTATTCCACATCACTACACCTTGCATTTTCTTGCACCTTTCAGCAGTTGCCTACTTAAATATTATCTAAACAGCTTTTATAAATTCCAAAATATTAATGAAACTGCATTTGGGTCAGTGTTTGCCAAATTTTTCCTTACCACACTAAATGGTAAGGCGCCACTTTTTCTGTGTGATCGATGAGTAGACCTTTGGGGTTCAATGGTAGATTGGACCTTGTGGTTCCTCAAACTCAAATGTAAACAATAAAACAAACCTTCTCGATTATAGACCCTAAACATTGGAACTAACTCCCTAATGATACTAGAACTAGTTGATGTCTTAAAGAAATGCCTAAACACATACGTGTTCCGAAGATATTACTTTGAAAAGCGCTATGAACATCTACTGTCTTATATAAACGCAATATCAAATTTCATTTTTATCACTAGCATTACATAGGAGGGTTTAACTCATTTTGAAAAACAAAAAGTACATTTCAACATAAGAGTCTGGCAGCATTCCCTAAATTTTTGATATTGAAAAGGAGTACAATTCCTGCATGTCGTAGAATAAAGAACCAAGTGACAAATTGTAGGAATTATGTGCAGGTGACCTCCATCCAGTTTGGGTATTACTGTGTCCGGTGGAGCAATGGAAATGTCCCAGTCAAGAGGAAGTGATGGCTGATTGAATAGTCAGAATTGAACAGAGATACGTTCCTGGCAATGCATCATGCAAGTTTAAAAGTACAGTGATCAATAAGAGCAATAAACTACAATACCAAGACATCTTTTATTGTCTGCCGGCATAGAGACGTGGAAGGGGTACAATACGGAAATGAGGAGGAGTTCAACAAGGCGACATGCTGGATGTCCCATATTGTCTGCTGGTACAGAGACGTGGAAGGGGGAAGTGGTACAGTAAGGAGATGAGGAGGAGTTCAACAAGGCGACATGCTGGATGTCCCATATTGTCTGCTGGCATAGAGATATAGGAGGGGTACAACAAGGCGACATGCTGGATGTCCCATATTGTCTGCTGGTATAGAGATATAGGAGGGGTACAACAATGTGACATGCTGGATGTCCGATATTGTCTGCTGGCATAGAGATATAGGAGGGGTACAACAAGGCGACATGCTGGATGTCCCATATTGTCTGCTGGTATAGAGATATAGGAGGGGTACAACAAGGTGACATGCTGGATGTCCCGTATTGTCTGCTGGTGTAGAGATATAGGAGGGGTACAACAAGGTGACATGCTGGATGTCCCATATTGTTTGCTGGCATAGAGATATAGGAGGGGTACAACAAGGCGACATGCTGGATGTCCCATATTGTCTGCTGGCATAGAGATATAGGAGGGGTACAACAATGTGACATGCTGGATGTCCGATATTGTCTGCTGGCATAGAAATATAGGAGGGGTACAACAATGTGACATGCTGGATGTCCGATATTGTCTGCTGGCATAGAGATATAGGAGGGGTACAACAAGGCGACATGCTGGATGTCCCATATTGTCTGCTGGTATAGAGTTATAGGAGGGGTACAACAAGGTGACATGCTGGATGTCCCGTATTGTCTGCTGGCATGGAGATATAGGAGGGGTACAACAAGGTGACATGCTGGATGTCCCATATTGTCTGCTGGTATAGAGATATAGGAGGGGCACAACAAGGCGACATGCTGGATGTCCCATATTGTCTGCTGGTGTAGAGATATAGGAGGGGTACAACAAGGTGACATGCTGGATGTCCCATATTGTTTGCTGGTATAGAGATATAGGAGGGGTACAACAAGGTGACATGCTGGATGTCCCATATTGTTTGCTGGTATAGAGATAGAGGAGGGGTACAACAAGGTGACATCCCGTATATTGTCAGCTGGCATAGAGATATAGAAGGGGTACAACAAGGCGACATGCTGAATGTCCCATATTGTTTGCTGGTATAGAGATATAGGAGGGGTACAACAAGGTGACATGCTGGATGTCCCATATAATCTGCTGGTATACAGAGCTATAGGAGGGATACTCGAAGGCGATATGCTAGATGTCTCATATTATCTGCTAGCACAGGGAAGTAGGGGTTAATTGAACTTACATTCCATTTTGCTCGAGTCAAATCTGAACAATCAATTTAGAGCTTCAGATCAAGAAAACTGAGAAACTTTGCTTCACTAAGTAGCCCCCTTTTCTGGCAATATCCCATGCACACTCTCGACATGATTTAATTAAGCAGAGGTAGAGGTGCGGCTAGATGATGGCGGATCACAGAATGTCAATATCCTCGCTGAGTGTGAGATCCAAGGTGGCCACAATGAATGGATGCCTGTATGGTGAGTGTGATCTACTAAGGCCAGGGGAGCCCTCCATTAAAGCCGGCCATTATATCAACCTCCCACACCCAACACTACACTTTTTTCACCATGTTCTGGTTCTGCTGACTGTTTCTTTTGGGGAATGACGGCCTCTATCTTTCGTGCACATGCGCAAATCAGACTCAGATTTAGTATTCTGATAACAGGATGAAATAGTCTGAATACATGGACTAATCGCTTTGCGTGTCTTTTGTTTCCTTTATCTAATGGGAATTCCAATCCGCATTCACAACACAGGATATGAATGTGGTTCTTGAAATGCTTCTTAATGGAGGAATATTTTTTAATGTCACAATAAAAGCAATACAAGTACAATCATCTGATAATTACATGTAAACATTCACAATTATTACTTATCTTGATTCAAAACTCTTTTTTTACTCATCTGAGATTGAGAGCCCTTTCTATGTGATTTCAATTATTCGGACGTCTGCAAGGGAAGCCATTAATCGCCTGATAAATGGCACACAGAAGCAGGTCAGGCCGCGCACGAGAGACCGCACGTAGCTAGCCAGGTTCAGTTGTGAACTATTGTCAGTCCGTCCATCCGTCCGGATAACTGCGCGGAAAGCCTGAGAATACACAGAAATGACCACCCAGGAAAACCCATTAGCCAAGGTAGTTAGTTGTCAGCATTACAGAAACACAGCTTGATTTCCTGGCCGGGGTTAGAAGTGTCACGTGACATGTTCGGTTTCTGTGCCGAGGCGGCATAAAACTCACCCGTCTCGAGTAAGGACCGGTGACAGAAAATTTCTCACACAAGTTGTGTTTATCAATACGTTAAGTAAACTCAACCCTCTCATTACTTCCTGGCCGGGATGTTTTACATCAACAAGATCTCTTTGAAGACATTTTCTGAGCTTGCATTATTTGCTCAGCATATCATATCTCATATTTATTAATCAATAAATTCATAACACATGTTTATATGCAACACTGCTTAATTTGCTTTGGCCAACCATTTGACTATCGTTAACTATTATGAATAATCATAAGTACAGTGCCTCCGTGTATGGTGGGTCTATTTTGTTGAAAGAGCAAATATTCTCCTTTCATTTGTTTATTTGTTCGATATATCAGTAAAATAACAGTGTATGTACAATTCAGTTCAGATTTAAAACAGTTCTCACGAGTTTAACTCTCAATAAATACACATGGAGTGAAACCAAAGTAACCCAGTAGCCAGCAATCAGCTTTTCTATCAGTACATCTTGTCTGGCCTGGAAGTTGCCACCGGCTGAAATAAGATCCTGGTTACTTGACTTAAAAAATACATCTATCAACATGCTATGCATTCAATCCTAGCCCCCAGTGGATTGTTGTCCATATTGTTGTCCATCGAAATCTCAGAATCATTATAAAGCAATTCAGTTTTGGCAAACCATTTGTTACGAGCTTCTTTAACTTTAGACTGGAATTTCTGAGTTGAGTTCCTGGACATTCATGGAAAAGTCCCACACAAAAAGCATAGTTTCCGGTGGAAATTTTCATCCGGGTTCAATAGCATTTGAATAATTACTATTCTCAGGCCGCAGTAAAAAGGAATATTTTTGCTCTAATTCGCTCATAATTGTTCATTAATTTGCAAAACAAATGAGGAATTAATGAATCCAAACAAATAAATGCAGCATTTTTGCATGAATTCTAACTTCAATGCAACCAAGATTTGTTTACACTTAGCCTATAAACATGATTTTTCAATTAAAGTCTTATCAACACCATATAAGCATATCTCATTTAACCGAACAGGTTTGAGTTTTGGAACAGCATTCCCAAGTGACTAAATGGAAACAAATGAATCATACCAGTTTGCAGTGTTGTACTTATTTTAGACCATTCATTCAAATGAAAAGAGACGTTGATTTGTCTTGCATATAAATGCATCTTAATACAACTATTTTTTCCTAATACAAATATTACAAGGAATCATTCAGTAATTCCTTCAAGCCTCCTGATTATTATTGCTGCAGTTGAATTATTGTGATAATATGTTTTTAATGTAATCCATTAAGCCACAAAATATATCAACGGCTTAATAAAGTGTTTATTGGATCATCTGCCACTACAGAAATGTTTTTAAATCCAAAACTAGAAGAACAAAAATGAATATTTGTCATGCAAGATGGATCACCTTATTATCATGGAAAAACGGCAAACTTGAATGTCACACAAAAAGGTCTTCTTAATAAAGTGGGTTAGCACAAACTGGTAGAGTAACTGACGTGTAAGCGTCAGTCAAAATCAAACATAGAAATAATAAGAAAACCTTCTTCATTGTGTCAGGTTCTTCCCTCTACTTACTCTAAAATTATATTCGCTTCGTTCTAAGTCAATCTTCTTATTTCTTTGCACCTATGCAATTTTTTTCATTACCATAATCCAGATAGATTCAGTGAATTTCTAGAGCGAAAATTAATAGGCCGAGAATGTCGATTTCACAACTCATTGTAGCTTGTATTTTCACTTGAGAGAGCTTCACTTTCTGATGGATTAAGTGTCGTGACAGTCGCCTCATCCAATATACCTTAACATCCTGTAAACAGCTACTGTGGTTAAGAG
Organism: Amphiduros pacificus; assembly: GCA_949316495.1. Taxonomy (NCBI): domain Eukaryota; kingdom Metazoa; phylum Annelida; class Polychaeta; order Phyllodocida; family Hesionidae; genus Amphiduros; species Amphiduros pacificus. The sequence goes on along the minus strand of OX439010.1, from coordinate 28,496,146 downwards.
TTGGGTCTCTGTATGCAATCAATCATGCTGTAATTCATATAATTACCCTGGCCGGAATCACGAGCAAACGTGGCATTTAATCCCCCACATTGACTTTCTACATTAGGGTGTTTCTAAAGTGTATGCTACACACTACAGATTCTTTTAGTCATGAGATGTTTGTGAAATGTTTCTTTACAAGACCTGTAAGATTCCATCCCAAACCATGTAAAACCTGTCAAATGGCCACCAAAACACAACTGAATGAAGCTCTCACTTTATGCAGCTCAAAAGCTTATATACAAACTAAAAATGGGCTTCGAACAATCTGTGAATACGAAATTAAGTTGTTTCACGCGCTGAGGTCATCTCATTACATGAAAATAAAGTTTCACAAATGGGACCAAGAGAGCTTTCAGGCCATTGCTTTCAGGCAGCATTATTGTTACATATTATGTCGAAAATATAATGCTTTAAGTTCAATTGTACAATACAAATACATAACCCTATTTTCGATATTTTTACTTACAGGACAACTGTGGCTTAAGATATATTAAATAAACCAAATAGGTCATAAAATGGACAATCTTGCAGTGGTTAAATTTGCCATGCATGAAATATATGAGGTTTTTACATTTCAAAATATGTTGATGAATAAATATTTTATTTTGACCATTTCTAATAGCGATCGTTCCAGCCAGGTTTGAGTTATATACACGGGGATCGTGTGGACCAGTGCTTTGAGTGTAGTCTTCACTTCTGAGATATACAATCAGTGATTGCGCAGGTCAGCTCTACTCTATGACCGTGCAAGTCAGTTCTGAGGTTTGTAATCAGTAACTTTGCAGGTCGGATCTATCACTGTGCAGGTCAGTTCTCACATTCATAATATTGATCATGCAGTGATTTTAAAGGTAGTTTCTGAGATGTTTTTGTCAGTGATCATTTTCAGCATACTTGATTCTCACATTTGTTCATGACAAATTCTGGGCCATGTTCCTAATGAGCAATATTGGTCACAAGTATTTCTTCTGTTCTTAGAATTATGTCTGGTTCCGGAAATAGAACTACATAATCTCATTGGCACTGCCTCTGATGTGATGGGCAGCATCATGTGAGATCTATCTGTCCTGATATGTGAATGTTCTCTACTAATTTCGTCAACTTAGTGAGGAGTTTGTCTGTGGATGAAGTGGCCTATTTGTAAGGGCGGCATGAGGATTGTGCAACAAGAACCGTTCAATCTTCGATCTTATTTTCTGATGAAATTTAAGACGTGTTTTAATTGTTTCAGCTGGAGTGGATTACAATCAATCAATGTAATATTTAACCTTTCATTAAAGGTATTAATTAAAATGAGACAGGCCTAAACCAGGAAGTTTTTCTATTCCATTTCAATCATCCGGGCACTCCAGTCAGTATCAAATAGGTCACATGTGGAATGTAGTTTTTCTTTTAAAGTTCTTTTCTGCAATCTACTTTAATTGAAACATAAACATAAAAGTCTTCAATGATTGAAAAGCCTTCATGTCTGCAGGGCGGTGAAAAGGAAAACGGCAAAAAATATCTGAGATTTAGATGACCCTCGTAACCCAAAGCCAGACCCAATGTCAGGACTCCGCTCACTTGTGGCACGCAAATAGACAATTACACTAATTTGTCAATCTTGAGAAGGCCTTGGAGGGGGTATTTTCACGACTAAGCTACTGAAAACATCGCTGCGCCTTTCACTGATTGACATTAAGTCAATGTTTCAGGGAAATTGGAGCGTTTATATCTAGATTTCATTTGTTGACGTGCTTATATCTTAATGGCACTCATGAAAATACCTTATAATTTATCGAAATCAAACAAAATGATTAAGTATTTTTAAAGTGAAATTGAAATTATTTCTTTTTACCGGGTTGTTATAGTATATTTTACACTATATTTTATTTCATATATAGTCAACACCAAAACATTTTAAACCACCCTCATAGGTTACATACACCCAGGGGTTAATAACTGTGTACACAGCCCCCTTTGTTGACATTGAACTGGCATTGTGTAATACTTAATACACTTGTTTGTCAGTGAGACCAGGGTCATATGACCAAGAGGTCAGCAATTATGTACCTCAGATACTGTTAAATATGTCTCCCACCAACAAAGGAATTGTGCTATAATAAATGAACCACATTGATTTGTGATGACCACTGGTCATCACATGATCAAGAGGTTAGCAACTGTGTACACCTGTTATACTTCTAGACCCCTGTGTGCCAGTAACTATGACCCTATGGTGTTGCTATATAAACTGTAGTTTCCATCAATAAATTAGTCTCCTGCTGAAAACCACAACGAGCGGTGTTTTGTTGTTTCTCCTAGTCGCCAGCTTACAGCTTACAATTGGTGCCATTAGACAGGATTGAAACTTGAGGTGAAGTGCTGAAACTGAAACTGAAGAAAACTACTGCCTGAAGTCCTGCAGAACATTGAAAGCTTTCATGAGTAAGTAGACTGGTGAGAACAACTTTACATATTGAAACACAATACATTGCCACATTAAGTTAAAAGTAAGAGTAAATTAAGAGTTGCAAAGGGTAAACTACATTCCAAGACAATAAAAATGGCTACAGGTTTGGACATGACACAGATTGACCTAACATCTCTGGACCCTAACAATCCAGAGCATCAAAGGATTATCATGCAGTACCACAGTTACATGTTAGCGGAAAGGACAAAGTTGGAAAGACTGAGGGAGCAGATGGAGCCACAGGGTGTGGCTGCTCAGGGTAGAAATCTGCAGCCTGTAATTGAAAGACTGTCTAACCAACTCAGTTATCAGAACCTCTCAGAGGTAGTAAGACCTTTTTCAGGCAACCCGAAGGAGTGCATGTATTGGTTGAAGAGCATTGAAAAGTGTGCTCTTTTGAATACTAACAGCTTAGATAATGAAATATGCACTAATATAGCTTATAGGACTTCTAAATCAACAGTTTCCGACTTTATAGGTAGATACATCAAAGATCATAGAGAAGATCAAGGGGCAATCATCTGGGCAGAATTAAAACAAGAATTACAAGTTAGGTTTGGAGAACAATTGGACAGAATGTCCAAGTTTGAAAAACTCAAAAAATATAAACAAAAACCTGACCAAGGCATACAAGTGTTTGCTGAGGTCATTTTAGGAAAAGCCAGTGAAATTTTTGACTCCTTTGAACTAGATAACTGGACCGTGCAAAAGGATCTAGTTAAAACGTTTATTACCGGTCTGAGGTCTCGGCAGATTGCCAAGAGGGTGCTGGGCAAAAATCCTGCCCGGCTCACAGAGGCTGTCAGGTTGGCAAATGAGTACAATGAACAGGGGCAAAGGATTGAGGCCTATGGTCTGGGATATTCAAATGATTCAAGAAATGAAGTGCCAATGGATATTTCTGAGATTAGATCAGGTAGGTCCAGACCAAATACCAAGATGAAATATTGTCCCATATTACTCAGTTAGGGCATGTACATCACATCAAGACCTCGCCATATCACCCACAAGCTAATGGAAAATGTGAACGAGCGCATAGGGTGATGGCTTCTTGTTTAGCCAAGGTTAGCAAACAAAATAACTGGGATCTCTATGTCTCCAGTTTTTGCTCCGCCTTCAATGCTAGCAAATCATCAAGTACAAAATTTAGTCCTTTCTTTTTGGTATTTCACAGGGATCCCATTATTCCTGTTGACACTATTTTGAAGACCAGGGATAGGTATTATGGAGAGGATTACCTACCATCTGCCCTGGAAATAATGCACCGTGCATACTATTTAGTCCGACGGCGTTTGAAACGGCAATCTGAACAGAACAAGTTATATTATGACCAAAGAAATAAGGTACAGGATGTCAGATTTCAAATAGGTGATGCCGTCTTTGCTAAAAATACACAACGCAACCACAAATTAGATCCTGTATGGGTCCCACATTATCGTATCTCTGTTCAGACTGGCAAATATAGTTATATCATCCAACATCAAGTGACAGGCAAAACTAGGAGAGTACATGCCTCTCACTTGAGATTAGCTAATCCTGAAGAAGGTTGGGATAATCCTCAAGTCCTGGACAACAATCGTGCAGTGAGAAATGCTCACTACGATTTACAGGTAAGTGATTTCTCTGAGTCAGATGTTGACTTAGATGAAGACGAATCAGAAGATGATCGTCAAAATGAGGACCTGATGAATGATTCTCGCATTGAAATTGAGGAACAAACTGCCTCTGCTGAGACCTCCTTGAGACCTCCCAGGTTAGCCAAATCAAAGGCATTACAGAAACTTAAAAATGTTAGAGAAATTACTCAATCTTGTTCTAATACTGACCTAAATGAATGTATTCAAACGCAGATCCATGACTCCTTACAAACCTTCATGCAGTCTTTTGCTACTGCCTTTCAACAAAGTTTAACCCATTAACTGTTTAACCCTTATTTTATTTCTAGCTCTCATAACATGGATCCTATTGCTGCTAGCTTGCAGTGTTTCATCATCCCCATCATCATATGGATCATCATATCATCACACCTTAGATACTGAACAGCATAGTGTCGCCTTTATAACCTCCAACACAATATATAACACTCAATCCACTTGGTTGGTCACCTTTGTTGTTGATATGCAACCTTATCAGTACTTTATTAGCAATGTCAAGTCTGATGTAACTGTGGTACAAGGTATTATGTTTGATTATCTACATAATGTTAAGACAGGAACACTGTTACACAAGGAATTAAAATTTAAAGAGAATGCTGAACAGGTTAATTTTTATTTAAAATTAGGTCAACAACGAATGACTATTTTTCATGCCAGGCTTAATGAATTAGACAATTTGTTAGAAAATCTTTATGTTTTAATTGGCAGCACTCCTACACGACAAAGGAGAGCATTATTTTCCTTTTTGGGTGATATCCTGAAAGGCTTAACCGGGATAGCCACAGAAAAAGATATAAAACTGATCAATTCCAGATTACAGGAATTGGCTAATAGTGACTTAGAGTTGTCTCATATTGTAGAGGATAGCTTAACGGTGTTAAATGCTACCACCATCAAATTAGGAGAAACGGGTCAGACTGTGAACACCTTAATTAACATTACCAATAATATTCAGACTCAACTGTCAAATGTCACTTCTACTCTGTTGACAAAAATGGACAGTATCAAACGGTTCTCTGCCCATTGGAATCAGCTTAGTTTGTATTTTGATTTATTACAAGATTCAATTGAAACAGCATTTCAAAAATTCCAAGCCTTGCATACGCAGATATCTGATATTTTGGACCATACTTTAACTCCTTCGGTTATAGCACCTAGGGAGCTCCAGCGAATTTTATACCATATAAAGAGCAGTCTTCACTCTTCTTTACATTTACCATATCAGGTCGACACTGACCTTTTAGCTTTTTATAAACATGTTCATTGCTTTCTTAGTACGCGACATACACATGGGCTAGGAGTAACTTTAAGCATTCCCTTACTTTCAGAGAATGCACGATTCACTCTTTATAAAATTGTTAATGCTCAGGTACCACAATTGGGTAGTGATTTGTCTGTCAGGTATTCCTTGCCGTATAATTATCTAGCCCTGTCAGAAGACCGATCAAAATATGTTGTTTTAGATGAAGAATTGTATCTTAAATGTACGCAACCTCATGTAACCTTTTGTAATTTTAATAGACCTGTTTGGTATGTGAATAATGAGATTTCCCAATGCATTTTCTCAATATTGTTAAAACGAGATTATCAGAATTGTCAGGTTGAAATATCCCATGATATCCTACAATTTCCGCAAGGTTACTACATAGGAAATGGCTCCTGGATTGTTACGACCAAACAGGAGATCATATTTTCTTCCATGTGTATAGATAGTTCTCGGTTCTCAATATTGGTTAAACCACCAGTTGGACGGTTCCATTTACCTGTGGGTTGCAGTGCCCACTCCACTAGCATTATTATCCCTTATCGTTTTATTCATGAAAGTTCCGTTATTGTTACTCAACTTACATTTTTACCTCGGCCTAATATGTCACGTTATACTTTCAGTAATAATACACCATGGAACTCACCAGCTTTGGTTTATCAATTACCTCAACGTGTTGACATGTCCTCAACTGGTAATAACGCAGTTTCTAAGCTTGTAACAAGATTACATAATCATGTTGAGAGGGTATATTCCTTTAAAAAGAGTTTATCTTCGAATGCCATTTCTTGGGAACTAGTTCTAGGTGTTAGTTTAGGTATTATTATTATTATTGTGGCAATTGTGTTAGTGGCCTGTAAATGTAAGTTGTTCTCTAAGTTTCTTTCAAAGAAGCCAGTCTACAAACCCACTCTCACAGACAATATGGCAACTGCGGAAACCTTAATATCATCTTCCGCGGGACGTTCGTCAGCATCTTCATCCTCACCCACCTCCGCTGTTTCACCTACAGGGGTTACTCCAGCTTCCGGATCTTCATCAGCTGACATCTACCCAAAGTTGTCAGCATATTGACTGATTATCAGGAGAGGGGTACGTACATGGTACATGGGTTATTGGTCCACAGAGGACTGTTGAAATTGTGTCCACAGAGGACTGTTGAAATTATATCCGAAGAGGATCCCATTGAAGGCATCGATATCCGAAGAGGATGGTGCCTAACTCCAGTGAACAGTATGCTTACTGCCTTAAGTATGATTTATCTCTGTGGATTATAATCTACTTGATGATACACTGAAACCCATGTACATGTTAGTGTATTCCTCCTGGTAAGGTCTTATCTTGAACATTGGCATCGCTGTCTATGTATATCTTGAAGTGAACTTACATGTCTAGCAGACTATATTTCCAGAATCAAATTGAGCAATTATGTATCCGAAGAGGATCAATTCAGGGCATCGATATCCAGAGAGGATGATGGCTACCAACCGCCAGCTAGGTGGTATGATCTTGAAGTCAGCTGACATGTTTTGGTTTCATTAAAGTTCCATAGGATCGTCAATATCAAATAGGATCAACAGCCTGTTCATACGTGCAAAGACTTTACTGACATTAACTTTTTGTGTGTTTCATCACACTATCATGCGTTTTATTTCATGGTGTGCTTCAACACACTTTAAGGGGGGGAGGGATTGTTATAGTATATTTTACACTATATTTTATTTCATATATAGTCAACACCAAAACATTTTAAACCACCCTCATAGGTTACATACACCCAGGGGTTAATAACTGTGTACACAGCCCCCTTTGTTGACATTGAACTGGCATTGTGTAATACTTAATACACTTGTTTGTCAGTGAGACCAGGGTCATATGACCAAGAGGTCAGCAATTATGTACCTCAGATACTGTTAAATATGTCTCCCACCAACAAAGGAATTGTGCTATAATAAATGAACCACATTGATTTGTGATGACCACTGGTCATCACATGATCAAGAGGTTAGCAACTGTGTACACCTGTTATACTTCTAGACCCCTGTGTGCCAGTAACTATGACCCTATGGTGTTGCTATATAAACTGTAGTTTCCATCAATAAATTAGTCTCCTGCTGAAAACCACAACGAGCGGTGTTTTGTTGTTTCTCCTAGTCGCCAGCTTACAGCTTACAGGGTGTCTAAAATCAATAAATATATATAAATATATTTCAGATATCAGCTACATGACCAAATTGGGAAATATTACAAAGTGTTTGACTAATATCATTTGTTTATGTTTTTTTCTTGTCCTGCATAACCAACATAGTTATCAAAGTATCAAGGGGGTTATAAAGTTGAACAGGGCACGGCGGCGTAATAATTCGCACCATTTCTGTTACCGGGAAAATCATTGGCGAAATCTGGAAACAAGCTGAAAGCAGCAAGATGGCTGAAAGTTGCTAGAATATTGTCAAAAAAAATTTATCTCTTAAGGGCCTAACATAAATGTAAAGGCAAATTTTAACGCAAATCTAAATGTAATGCAAAGTCTTCTTATAGTACCAGCAGATAACAGATATAGGCGTAGCACCATCAGAGAGCATATATAGGCTTAGCACCAGCAGATAACAGATATAGGTGTAGCACCAGCAGATAACAGATATAGGTGTAGCACCAGCAGAGAGCATATATAGGCCTAGCACCATCAGAGAGCATATATAGGTGTAGCACCAGCAGATAACAGATATAGGCGTAGCACCAGCAGAGAGCATATATAGGTGTAGCACCAGCAGATAACAGATATAGGTGTAGCACCAGCAGATAACAGATATAGGCGTAGCACCAGCAGATAACAGATATAGGCGTAGCACCAGCAGATAACAGATATAGGCGTAGCACCAGCAGATAACAGATATAGGCGTAGCACCAGCAGATAACAGATATAGGCGTAGCACCAGCAGATAACAGATATAGGCGTAGCACCAGCAGATAACAGATATAGGCGTAGCACCAGCAGATAACAGATATAGGCGTAGCACCAGCAGATAACAGATATAGGCGTAGCACCAGCAGATAACAGATATAGGCGTAGCACCAGCAGATAACAGATATAGGCGTAGCACCAGCAGAGAGCATATATAGGTGTAGCACCAGCAGATAGCAGATATAGGGGTAGCACCAGCAGATAACAGATATAGGCGTAGCACCAGCAGATAGCATATATAGGTGTAGCAGATAGCAGATATAGGCGTAGCACCAGCAGATAACAGATATAGGCGTAGCACCAGCAGATAACAGATATAGGCGTAGCACCAGCAGATAACAGATATAGGCGTAGCACCAGCAGATAACAGATATAGGCGTAGCACCAGCAGAGAGCAGATATAGGCGTAGCATCAGCAGATAACAGATATAGGCGCAGCACCAGCAGATAACAGATATAGGCGTAGCACCAGCAGATAACAGATATAGGCGTAGCACCAGCAGATAACAGATATAGGCGTAGCACCAGCAGAGAGCAGATATAGGCGTAGCACCAGCAGAGAGCAGATATAGGCGCAGCACCAGCAGATAACAGATATAGGCGTAGCACCAGCAGATAACAGATATAGGCGTAGCACCAGCAGATAACAGATATAGGTGTAGCACCAGCAGATAACAGATATAGGCGCAGCACCAGCAGATAACAGATATAGGCGCAGCACCAGCAGATAACAGATATAGGCGTAGCACCAGCAGATAACAGATATAGGCGTAGCACCAGCAGATAACAGATATAGGCGTAGCACCAGCAGATAACAGATATAGGCGTAGCACCAGCAGATAACAGATATAGGCGTAGCACCAGCAGATAACAGATATAGGCGTAGCACCAGCAGATCGCAGATATAGGCGTAGCATCAGCAGATAACAGATATAGGCGTAGCACCAGCAGATAACAGATATAGGCGTAGCACCAGCAGATAACAGACATAGGCGTAGCACCAGCAGATAACAGATATAGGCGTAGCACCAGCAGATAACAAATATAGGCGCAGCACCAGCAGATAACAGATATAGGCGTAGCACCAGCAGATAACAGATATAGGCGTAGCACCAGCAGATAACAGATATAGGCTTAGCATCAGCAGATAACAGATATAGGTGTAGCACCAGCAGATAACAGATATAGGCGCAGCACCAGCAGATAACAGATATAGGCATAGCACCAGCAGATAACAGATATAGGCGTAGCACCAGCAGATAACAGATATAGGCGTAGCACCAGCAGAGAGCAGATATAGGCGTAGCACCAGCAGATAACAGATATAGGCGTAGCACCAGCAGATAACAGATATAGGCGTAGCACCAGCAGATAACAGATATAGGCGCAGCTCCAGCAGATAACAGATATAGGCGCAGCACCAGCAGATAACAGATATAGGCGTAGCACCAGCAGATAACAGATATAGGCGTAGCACCAGCAGATAACAGATATAGGCGTAGCACCAGCAGAGAGCATATATAGGTGTAGCACCAGCAGATAGCAGATATAGGCGTAGCACCAGCAGATAACAGATATAGGCGTAGCACCAGCAGATAACAGATATAGGCGTAGCACCAGCAGATAACAGATATAGGCGTAGCACCAGCAGATAACAGATATAGGCGTAGCACCAGCAGAGAGCAGATATAGGCGTAGCACCAGCAGATAACAGATATAGGCGTAGCACCAGCAGATAACAGATATAGGCGTAGCACCAGCAGATAACAGATATAGGTGTAGCACCAGCAGATAACAGATATAGGCGCAGCACCAGCAGATAACAGATATAGGCGCAGCACCAGCAGATAACAGATATAGGCGTAGCACCAGCAGATAACAGATATAGGCGTAGCACCAGCAGATAACAGATATAGGCGTAGCACCAGCAGATAACAGATATAGGCGTAGCACCAGCAGATAACAGATATAGGCGTAGCACCAGCAGATAGCAGATATAGGCGTAGCACCAGCAGATAGCAGATATAGGCGTAGCACCAGCAGATAACAGATATAGGCGTAGCACCAGCAGATAACAGATATAGGCGTAGCACCAGCAGATAACAGATATAGGCGTAGCACCAGCAGATAACAGATATAGGCGTAGCACCAGCAGATAACAGATATAGGCGCAGCACCAGCAGATAACAGATATAGGCGTAGCACCAGCAGATAACAGATATAGGCGTAGCACCAGCAGAGAGCAGATATAGGCGTAGCACCAGCAGATAACAGACATAGGCGTAGCACCAGCAGATAACAGATATAGGCGTAGCACCAGCAGATAACAAATATAGGCGCAGCACCAGCAGATAACAGATATAGGCGTAGCACCAGCAGATAAAAGATATAGGCGTAGCACCAGCAGATAACAGATATAGGCGTAGCACCAGCAGATATCAGATATAGGCGTAGCACCAGCAGATAACAGATATAGGCGTAGCACCAGCAGATAACAGATATAGGCGTAGCACCAGCAGAGAGCAGATATAGGCGTAGCACCAGCAGATAACAGATATAGGCGTAGCACCAGCAGATAACAGATATAGGCGTAGCACCAGCAGATAACAGATATAGGCGTAGCACCAGCAGATAACAGATATAGGCGTATTACGTTTTTACTGTTTGGGATGAATATAAAAAATGATGACGGAATGTGGACCTATGTCAGCGATTTCGGCAGTGAAATTGATGTAAGCTTCAAATTATCTTGACAATTAAACTCCTATTTTCATGCGTTCTACTGTACATTTAATATCGCATCATCTCTATCTTTCAAATACGAGCTCACAGAGTCCTTATTCACCCAAATCCGTTTGTCTAAATAATATATTAGAGCCATTATAATTAGTTAATCTTTGAAAATATCTATCCTAGGCATAGGAAAGAAACATACTGAGCAAAAACTGAGAAAAGTGTGCCAATCTAAGACGTATTAACATGCTGAATATGATTTAAAATAATCTAATAGTTTTTCATTTGTTGTGGTAGGTCAACAAAAGATTCAAAATTGACAAACTTATAAAGTAAAATACGTTACTTTAATAATAATGATACATAAAAACTCTCGAAATATAAGACAACTTCAAATCAAATGAACCAAATTTGCAATAGAAAAAAACAGATCAATACAAATGAATGAGATGTAGACACTAGTGAATTTTCTCATTAAATTACTGATATTTTGATACAGATTTCCATATATTTATTTTGGTTCTAAATGCAGTGTGGAAGATGCCCATAGCATTTCATGAATATTTGTATAAAATAAAGAATATTTTCTGTTTTTGGTGCCATTTATTCTGGGATACTATGTGATGCTATGTATCCTGCATTGGGAAGTATTTTGCTACTTATTTCATCCCATTTCTTGTGATGTATAAATGTACCATAATCTAAAATTATCTTGTCTCTAATCTCTGGAATTGACTCAACAACTTATATTCTGCCTTTCAAATCAACTTATAATAGAAACAGGGAATCTTGTCTTGTGCTTAAGCAGAAATCCCTCATAAAAAAGTGGATCAAAGTTGGGAATTAATTGATTCAAACATTTTCAGCTTCATTCAATGTGAGAGCCTCAGGGTTGTTAAAACAATATCAACCCAGTAGAAATTTACATATACTGTGATCAACAAATAGGAAATCACATAAATCAATTCTTATCTAAAAAAACCCCATTTGACAATATCATAGTATAAATCACAATATCAACGAATCTAACATCTCAAGATTGTTTCATTATATCTTATCCAGTTATTTATAAGACACGTGAAGAGGTATTTGTATACAATCACACCCAATTTAGCTAGTCATGTATTCCAAGAGAGAGTCCATGTTTTCACAAGTAACCATGGATACACCCAATTAGATTAATCTGCAGTTTTTACATCAGAGCGGTCAGGATTGGATAGGACAGTTTGATGGGTGGCCTGGCTCGAGGCTATCTCGTAATATGAGCAACTGCCTTGGAGGTCACACCTGCATTGCAACACAACCCTACTCCCATAATTGTGGCTACAAGTGTTTCCATGAATTATACAAATATGCCTTATGGTGAGTAAACACTGGGTTAACATGTGTGATTTGTAGTGGGCTGACTTTGCCCCAGGGTGCCAGGATGACACGTGTCTGTGTACAACAACACCTGCAGTCTCTCTATCAGTAAACTCATCCATTGATATCTTACAGGCAGGCAGCTAATATAGGATATCTTAAAGGCAACCACTAAAGAAATATCATCTGGGGCAGTATGCAAAATCAACCGCCATACTTAACCGTATGTCTACATTTGGTCCAGACAACAATTTATTTGATTATATTGAAAGATACTCATCACTATTTTAGTTAAATAACCCTCAAGCATAATACAAAATGAATAGAATAAAAACAACAATTGAAACTTTTTTTCTATAAAATATTAATGCAACACTTATCCCAAAGTCACATAATTAAACATATGAGGGCTTATCAACTAAGATGTTTTGACAGATACTTTATTTGTACAAACAGAGAAGCAAACAGAGAAGTCAATTATGGCTATTTGCAGCTATGTTTCCGGTCATAATGATGTTACAGTAACGAGATTTGAAGCAAACATAATGATATATCTACTCTTTATGGGGTTATCTCAACGAGACACATTACAATCTCACTTCTCTGGAGAAATTAGATGTGGGGGAACCAATCCAAACCTTTACTCTATCTATGATAGTCTTCTATTATTATGATCCACCTGAGACCAGTCCATTTAACTTGCATACCTTCCAGCTTACTAAATCTAGAAGAGTGTTTCCAAACAAGGTTAAGGCATATGGTAACTGTATGTCTGATTGTTGAACACCCTTGAATATCACAAAAAATATATGTCGAGTTGTCCATATCTTGTTTATTCATGTCTCCATGCAAATAATAAAGGAACATCAATATTGACTCAGTTATCTTGGTTATATATGTGTGTGCTACAAGGCAGAGTGTAATGCAATGGTGCACACAATAATAAAGTGTGAGCAGTGTCTCCATGCTGCTCTTATCATGCTTCAATAGAGAACGTATGGCTTGTGGCTGCCTGAGCATTGTGCAGCCTCGGTGTTCATTCTCACTGTGAAAGGTCTATAAGACCTCTGTGCTTGTCTGAATAAGGTACAGGGGATATTATGCATGGGTATTCATTACCCCTGTGAATGTTTGAATAGTTGGTTTGCGGTAGAGGTGTTTATTCAAAGTGAGTTTGACTGAATTGATACGATGCAGAACATATCCTAATATGCTTGTTTGAGCAATGTGCACCCTGAGTATAATTTTTACTTATTTAATATTCTGTATGAAATTAAGGGTCCATGTACAATAATTTATCTGAGGAGGAACAGGACATGTCCACCATTACCAGCTGCTGACAATAAACGGCAATACACGTTTTATTATTGTCTTTTTACTATTTTTATACAATATTCATTGAAGCATACAGACAACACATCATTGTTGGTTACTTTATACAATAGTGCTATGACTCAATACACTCTTAGAAACATCTCAACTTTGATTTTGCAAGAAGCAGCTGGGGAAGAGGGCTACTTAAGTTGTGTATATGTGTGTCTTGTTAAAGTCAGCAATTGATGGGCAGGTATAGGGAGTGACAGTGTTATAGAGGACAATGACACAGGTGATAGTCTAAAGGAGCTTCACGTACAACCGTGGCCTTCACCTCATTGTCTGTCCTGCCACCTAGCGGGAGGGCAGAGGATCGGTCTGTGTGGAGTGCTCACCCCCTGGGTGTGCTTAATGAAGCCTCACACACATTATACAGTCCTGTGATGGACCGTCGCTTCTCCAAAGAGTTTGTGGATTGCTTACTGAAGCCAGACAAAAAAATACAAATACTACTGAGCTCTGGTCCTGTTTGTTTGAAGCATGGCATACAAACTGCTAATTCATGATTTTCATGACTTTCCCATATTGAAACTTTTTTCATGATGCAAATGTGAAGTACTTGGGTTTGTATTGGAAATAATCAAAAGGCTTCAACTCAAAAAAGATCATGATCTATTATGGTATGTCTAAAATCTGCCATTATGGTACTGTACTCATAGTGTTAGCTTTATTATAATTATGTTAAAGCTCACAACTTGCTTAAGTGCGTCTGTAAGCTATGCTATTCCTTTTAAGTATTATCATTGCAGGAACATCAAGGTGATGTCTGGTGAGGAGAGAGGGTGGATAGTGATTTTGGGGTCTCCCCTTTCCTATTGAATGTCTTTGATATATGCATTGTATTTCACAAATACAATCTGGTCTCAATGTAATGCTTAGATGCGTGTGCGTAGCAATGAGAAAGGAACCCAATAAAGACAGAAACTGAATTGATCAAAGGCAACTACTGAATTGACAAAACTATTGAACTCATTAAAATCAACTAATAAACTCGTCTAAGCCCACTACTGAACTCATCAAAGCCATCTACTGAACTCATCAAAGCCAATAGCGAACTCATTAAAGCCAACTAGTAAACTCATCAAAGCCAACTAGTAAACTTATCAAAGCCAACTAGTAAACTCATCAAAGCCAACTAGTAAACTCATCAAAGCCAACTAGTAAACTCATCAAAGCCAACTAGTAAACTCATCAAAGCCAACTTGTAAACTTGAATAATTACTGAATTTAACAAAGCCAACTTCTGAACTCATCAAAGCCAACTAGTAAACTCATCAAAGCCAACTAGTAAACGCATCAAAGCCAACTAGTAAACGCATCAAAGCCAACTAGTAAACGCATCAAAGCCAACTAGTAAACTTTAATAATTACTGAATTTAACAAAGCCAACTTCTGAACTCATCAAAGTCAACTAAATAACTCGTCTAAGATAACTAATGAACTCATCAAAACCAAGTACTAAAATCATCAAAACCAACATCGTGCACTCATCAAAGACAACTACTGGAGTAACTAAAGCTAACTGGTGCACTTATCAAAGCCAACTAATGATCTTGTCCAAGCCAACTAGTAAACTCATCAAAGCCAATCATACTCAATTTAAATGAGACTTACGTTACATATATCTAGTGCTTCTTTTGATCTATTTGCATTAATTTTGTAATCATCCTAGACAAACAATTTCCAGAATATTTTAGTCTATATATCTAATTTCGACTGCTGTGTGAAATTACTGAATATCTTCCTACAAAACATAACTTGATATAGTGATGAAGATCATGACTATTTGTGCGATATACCAGTGAGAAGACCAAACCATACTTTTCAACATGGCTCAGTGGGTAGGAGATTAATCTGTCTCCCACGCCAAAGGTCTAAGGTTCAATTCCCAGTTGGGACAATTTATTTTTTCGTGCTGAAGATGAAATCTTTATTTTTAAATTTTGTTTTAGCTACATGCGCATCAGAATATATATAATTGAAATATCTTTGTAAAGGCAAAACAAAAAACAAAAAAATAATGACTTTTAACAAAAAACAAAGATGAAGTCTTTATGTTGGCAGGATTTCATTTGAATAATATCATAGTCAGAACATATAAAGTTATGCATTTTTTGCAAATGGAGAAAATACAAAAAATGAATGAAATACCATGATTTTATACAGAAAACAAGATGGAATCAACATATTTCAGTTTATTTTGAGCTATGACACATTAACAAAGAAACTGTAACATAAAATCAATTTTAATCTTTATACAATGCTGTGACCCCGAAGTTTCTACATTGCAGTCATGGGGTGATATGTGGCTCAGATGTGTCTTCAATGATAAAGGTCCAGGGTTTGAATCCTGGTTGGGTATATTACAATTTTCATGCTGAAGGTGTAATCTTCATATTGGTGTTCTGTTTGAATGATGTGCACTTCAGAAAACATAAATTGATTTGTTTATTGTAAAAAAATAGAAATGACTTAATACCGAAAAATAGACAAAACCTTTATATTGGGGTTCTAATTGAGCAAATTGCACACCAGAAGAATTTAATTATTTGTTTTTTTTTTGCAAACATAGAAAATATTAAAAATAAAGACTTTATACAGAAAACAAATATGAAATCTTCATATTCTGATTTTATTTGAGCTCTGACACGTTTACAAATTTCAATTTCAAGATGTTATCATAGATTTCAAACTTCAAGTAAGTTGGTCATGAAGGCAACCTTGAGCATCTATCAATATATCCAGTACAATGCAATGTTTCCAAATGTTTAAGCATTAAGATGCGTATCACAGGTCTGATGATATGCTTTGACCTTTTCTCATGGCAAGATTGTTAAGTGAACATTTTGCCTGGATCCACATTTCAAAATAAACATGGATTGTACCCATCCAAGGCCTTACAACAATTCATAAACCTTTACACATAACTGCAAACAATGCTTCTTCTTTAATACATTCCATCAGATTGGTATATTATTTATTCCAAAACAATATTCAAGATCTTTAAAATGTGGAGTTGTCAACATTTGACCATATCAGTCATGATGGAAATCAACAGGTCACATGTCACCTGTATGTGTATTTCTCTGTTTTCCAGTGAGATCAGCCAAAAATACATGTGCTCACATGTGAAAAGATCACCTCTGGGAAATAATGTCAATAGTTGCTTAAACACTTCTAATAAAATAGTATTAGACTTTCTATATTTAAAGTAAGTTATCAAATATTGCAATAGATATTTTAATTGTCAAATAAAACCACAATTTAGATAAAGAAATATGTGTAGTAATAATGCTCAGATGTGTGTACAGCGATTTGCCCACTCTTCTAGACATGTGAAAGTGACCACACACCCCACACCCCACTAATATGAGTATTAGATAAGATAAGATAAGAAGTGTATTTATTTAGCAATCTAAACGATTGAAGACTTACAATAATACAGAGTTAAAGTTAAAATACAAAGTTAGAATTAAAAATACAAAGTTAGATTACAAAATACAAAGTTAAATTACAAAATACAAAGTTAAATTACAAAATACAAAGTTAAATTACAAAATACAAATATAAGGTACTATTACTAAAT
The DNA here is from genome assembly GCA_949316495.1 of Amphiduros pacificus. Taxonomy (NCBI): domain Eukaryota; kingdom Metazoa; phylum Annelida; class Polychaeta; order Phyllodocida; family Hesionidae; genus Amphiduros; species Amphiduros pacificus. Next base: position 28,478,713 of record OX439010.1, on the reverse strand, counting down.
GGCAAATATTACAAATACAAGTCAATGCATGTATAAATTAAACAAATAATGGGTTCTGTAAGTGTGATGAAGCTTATATAATGAAACTTCCCATGGCTCTGTTTGTCCTTACTTGTGGAACTTCATACTTGTATTGTGACCTTAGGTCGTGTGTATAGTCTTTAGTGTCTGGAAGCAGGTGATGGATCTTATGGTTTTCATTTTGCATTTTTTCAAAGTATGTTTTACACAATAACACTCTTCTTACTGAAAGTCTATCTAGGTTGCTAACAGAAATGGCTTCATCATAGTCCAATGTGGGATACATAATCTTGAGTGCTCGTTTCTGGATCAGTTCGATATCGTTAGAGAGGCCACTGTTTAAGCCAGGATGCCATACCTGGCAGGCATATTCAAGTAGTGACCGAATGTGTGCAATGTATACTTTCTTGAGGTGGTCCACTGGTGCTTTACATCTGCGCAAGACAGTTAGGAAGTATAGTCTTGACCCGTGCGATTATGTCATCACCAATATGTAGTGGCTCTAAACTAGGCAACGTTTGTGAAAAGCATATGAGACTTTCTTTTGTTTTTATTGGGTTTAGCTGAGTGTCATTATCATCTGTCCATTCTTCTAGACTATCCATAGCTCCTTGCATCTGACTTGCATCTGACAGTTTGTGGCCAATTTCAAGAAGTGTCATCAACAAACTATTCCTTCACATGGTTGCTGGAATTCGAGGTCATTTATCATAATGAGGAAAAGTAAGGGGCCCAGTTTCGTACCCTGAGGCACGCCACCATTTATGGTCACCCACTCTGACATCACATTTCCTAATTTCACTCTCTGCATTCGGCCATGAAGAAATGAGGTAATCCACTCAGTGAGGATAGGAGGAACACCAAGGTCTATCATTTTCCTCACTACAATGTTATGGTTTATGTGGTCAAAAGCCTTTTTGAAGTCCACTAGTACTAGTCTCACATATGTGCCAGGATCGTCTGTAGCTGTATATGCTTTATGCATTATATATATGAGAGCGTCCACAGTTGAAGAGCCTGGCAAAGCACCAAACTGGTTCCAGTGCAGTTTGTCCTTAACAATGTCTAACACCCATTTGCAGACAAAACCCTCTGTGACTTTAGAGAGATTTGGTGTCAGACTTATGGGTCGAAGGTCATTCTCCACTGTCTTTGGTGGTGATACTTTAGGTATTGAACAAACATCAGCTGATTTCCAGATAACAGGTACTTTACGTTGACTTAGTGAGGTATTTATTATTGCAGCGATTGGTCCAGCCACAAGCCAACAGAAGTCCCGCAATATCCAATTAGGGATTCCATCTGGACCCAGAGCTTTGTATAATCTCAGCAAACAAGTTTTTTTCTCAGCAGGACACCAACTCATATGTCTACCGCTGGTACTCTGACGTGAGACTTTCCTCTTTTTGTCAGGTTTTTTGGCTTAAGGGAAAAACATATAATGGAGATTTAAGTGTAAATTGAAGACTCACCTATTCAGGAAACATTACTTGCAAGAGCGCCATGAACAGACTTAAATAGCGCTATACAAATGTTTATTATTATATTATTACTCCTAATAGTTATGCTCTTTAATTCCGGATTTGGCTCCCCCACTATTATGTGACGTGTTGAAATAATTGAGACATTTTATGTTTGATAAGTACTATTGTATGTACATATTGTCAATACATATCATATTCCACCAGATAAAGATGCGCGTTGAAGGTTCTTGCTTTGATCTCTGACATCTGAGGTATCATCTATTATAAATAGACATCCCTTAAGCTTAATATTCAATTGATATTATATTCCTAAGACATGCAATGGCACATTTTAGTATGAATTGGGAAAGGAGAAATTGAAATTATTTCCCAATGTTTGTCTAACATTCATTAAATAGAGGTACAATGTTGTCATCAATACCTAAAAAAAATTTTTTTCCTAAATATCAACAACAGTTTCCACAAATCAAAATAAATTCGGAGGGTGATACAGTTACTTTAATTGCATTAATAAACGAACTGAACATGGGTAGCGATAATGTTTCATAATTATTTAAAAATAATTATATTTTATCTAAAAATGAAATCGTTTTGAACAATACTCCAGAAAATTATCAATGTGATAAAATGATTAAATTCCAATGATAGCGTGTCATTTTGTAAAGAATCCCTGATCTTGTTATATAGAGTTTGGCAAGTATTCCAAGTTCACAGGGAACCATCGATGTCACATTTATTTCATTTCCGTTAAAATAAAACCGCACAACCTTTTGCTAGCAAAATGAGGATGATCAACAACTTTCTGTACCAATTCATCCTCTTTTTTTTGCATTGTCCGTTTGATAACCTTTTATAAGTTTTAATGACAAAGTTTGGGGCATTATGAACATGTGTATAAGTTGGCAACAAGTGCATTTCATGTCACATTATCTGATTATCGGATTTAACATGGCGGTGCCTTTCCCCAAACACAATTTGAGCCAAAAATGCATTATGTCACACTAAACAGTGACCAAATAAGTGGACAAGATTAGGTCATGCACATGGCATTATTTGATCTTAAAATCGCCCTCTTTATGCGTGACCATATAAATGTTTGGTCACAGCTGTATATATGATGCCCATAAAGAGACACATCCTCAGAGGATAAACACACGGTGTCAGGTGGCCTCATCTGTTCTATTAGCAGTTAACTCGACAATAAAAAGTGTTAAAGAAAACGAATTGCTTGAAAAAAAAAATAACGCACTGGTATGGTGTGGGTAGATGTAGAATGCTGCCTAAATGCTGTGCTTGATTGCGGTGTTCAGACATCAGAGGATTTCCATTAATCCTAATGCCATTGTACTGATATGTGGGGCTGTTGTACCTATTTACACAATTTATTATGATTAATACAATAAAAGTTCCCGTGTTTGTCCCCGCCCCGGCAATTAGAGAGGGGAAAACATGCCAGGCTTTTATATATGTTATGATAATGATAACATGATTGGTCATGTCTCCCCGGGGGTAATGTGGTGAACGGAATCACCACCAAGAGGTCAAATACTACACCATGCTACACGCTAAATGAGATTTGACCAAACACTGGATAGCACTGAAATCATCATGAGAAATCAGATTTAAGCTTGATCCTAGAAATGTTAATCATTTGATATTTACAACTTCAATTTCCTGATATTTTTGATATTTTCAAAACTTGCAGAGAATGTTTGAAGCATGAGAAAAATTATTAGTACTGTGCATATAATAGTGTCTGATAAACTCTACAGTAAACTACAACATTATAAAGCATGAATCAAAGTTTGAAGGAAATTATATAGGGACTAGAATGGCCGCTTCCTGACCCACTCTTTCAAGTATCTAAAAATAAAAGCAATCTGTTCCATAAAGGACCACATTAAGAGATCAAAGTGAGAAAGTAGTAATAGCTTGCAAGAGGGCCTTGGCAGCTTGGTGCATTTGTTCCCATCTCTCGGTCCCATAATGTAGATTACTAGGACCATACCATGCGCGGCACTATCAGTAGGAGTCGGTCCTTCTTCTTCCACCATGTTGAGGAACTATATATAGTTGCTGAGAGAGATGAAATATTTGATTGGCAACTGACCTCATACCTGAGTATCATGCCACTCTCGTGAACCTGATGACACAGGGATTATCGTAGATTATCCCTAATCTGGCTCTCACACCAAGCTTGTCTCTCAGTGTGGGTGTCTGTGTTTCCAGCAGACATTGATATTCAGTTTCATCGTTATTGTAATCTGAGGTTGTTATATAATTTTTTTAAAGAAATACAAGATGATTATGAAAGGCTGACATTTCAGAAGGAAGAAGATTATTTCAAATAAAGTTTTTTTAAAGTTGACACTCTCTTATTTGTGTCGAATTTGTCAGCATAACTTATGCAATGAGGGAGTCGGAGATTTTATGTCATTCTGTCTGTCCGCCGAACTCGATTTTCTCTGTTTGGATTTCTTTTCTAATCGTAGGTGAGATGTAGTATTGCCAGGAGAGGTATTCTGTCTATTATTATAGGTGTATATGGTTTAAAAAAAAATATAGTTTCAGAAAGGCAATATGGTGGTGATGGAGTCAACTTGCAATAATGTGATTAATTAAGTTTATAATCTTTGTTCCATAAATTAACCACGGTAGACACTACAGTTGCATTAGATATTACAGATACATCATATAGTATAGCTACATTATAAACTACAGCTGTATCAGATACTACAACTGCATTAGATACTAGAGCTGTATCTGATACTACAGCTGCATTAGATACTAGAGCTGTATCAGATACTACAGCTGCATAAATGCTTTAGCTGCAGTGGACACTGTAACTCGAGAGGACAAAACTTCGGTAGGCATTGAAACTAAAGTTGACTTTTGAACAGATGTAGGTGTAATAACTTCTAGACATGCCATCATTTCACTCATGCTTCTAAAAGTGCTGACTCTGTATCTAAAACACGTGTTTGTTGGCAGGTACTGACATTATCTCACATCTTCTACCACTAGTATTGTCATCAACCAGATGCCGCTATATCAACTAGATACTACTAATATGGCAGGTACTGACATTATCTCACAGCTTCTACCACTAGTATTGTCATCAACCAGATGCCGCTATATCAACTAGATACTACTATAATGGCAGGTACTGACATTATCTCACAGCTTCTAACATTAGTATTGTTATCAACCAGATGCTACTATATTGGCAGGTACTGACATTATCTCACAGCTTCTACCACTAGTATTGTCATCAACCAGATGCCACTATATTTGCAGGTACTGACATTATCTCACAGCTTCTACCATTAGTATTGTCATCAACCAGATGCCACTATATTTGCAGGTACTGACATTATCTCACAGCTTCTACCACTAGTATTGTCATCAACCAGATGCCACTATATTTGCAGGTACTGACATTATCTCACAGCTTCTACCATTAGTATTGTTTTCAACCAGACGCTACTATAATGGCAGGTACTGACATTATCTCACAGCTTCTACCATTAGTATTGTTATCAACCAGATGCTACTATAATGGCAGGTACTGACAGTATCTCACAGCTTCTACCATTAGTATTGTTATCAACCAGATGTTACTGTAATGGCAGGTACTGACATTATCTCACAGCTTCTACCATTAGTATTGTTATCAACCAGATGTTACTATAATGGCAGGTACTGACAGTATCTCACAGCTTCTACCATTAGTATTGTTATCAACCAGATGTTACTATATTGGCAGGTACTGACATTATCTCACAGCTTCTTCCAGTAGTACTGTTATCAACCAGATGTTACTATATTGGCAGGTACTGACATTATCTCACAACTTCTTCCATTAGTATTCTTATCAACCAGATGTTACTATATTGGCAGGTACTGACATTATCTCACAGCTTCTACCACTAGTATTGTCATCAACCAGATGCCACTATATTTGCAGGTACTGACATTATCTCACAGCTTCTACCATTAGTATTGTTTTCAACCAGACGCTACTATAATGGCAGGTACTGACATTATCTCACAGCTTCTACCATTAGTATTGTTATCAACCAGATGCTACTATAATGGCAGGTACTGACAGTATCTCACAGCTTCTACCATTAGTATTGTTATCAACCAGATGTTACTGTAATGGCAGGTACTGACATTATCTCACAGCTTCTACCATTAGTATTGTTATCAACCAGATGTTACTATAATGGCAGGTACTGACAGTATCTCACAGCTTCTACCATTAGTATTGTTATCAACCAGATGTTACTATATTGGCAGGTACTGACATTATCTCACAGCTTCTTCCAGTAGTACTGTTATCAACCAGATGTTACTATATTGGCAGGTACTGACATTATCTCACAACTTCTTCCATTAGTATTCTTATCAACCAGATGTTACTATATTGGCAGGTACTGACATTATCTCACAGCTTCTACCAGTAGTATTGTTTTCAACCAGACGCTACTATATTGGCAGGTACTGACAGTATCTCACAGCTTGTACCATTATTATTATCAACCAGACGCTATTATGTTGGCAGGTACTGACATTATCTCACAGCTTCTTCCATCAGTATTGTTATCAACCAGATGTTACTATATTGGCAGGTACTGACATTATCTCACAGCTTCTACCATTAGTATTGTTATCAACCAGACGCTACTATATTGGCAGGTACTGACATTATCTCACAGCTTGTACCATTATTATTATCAACCAGACGCTATTATGTTGGCAGGTACTGACATTATCTCACTTCTATTATAAGTATCAGGCCACGGGCCGTAGTGCAGTTGGTTAGGGCGCCAGCTTATTAGCACCAGTTCCTCTGTGGTGATCCAAAGGTCGTGGGTTCGAACCCCGGCCGTGCCAGGATTGAACTCATGATACAATTTCCCACACGAGCTGAGGCCTGTGCCAAAGGGTTAACCCGTTGTCCTTGTAAATCTGTGACCGGGTGGGTTGTCATGACAAGGACCTGCAACATGACAATTCAGTGAGGCAGCACTATATCTGCTACAAGTAGGTCTCATCACGAAATAACTGAAATAATGTTGAAAGTGATGTAAAGCCCCAAACAAACAAACAATTATTAGTATCATGATGACATATGGGCTCTTGGTAGGTGCATACTATATCTCCCAAATATTAATACGGATTCAGTTACTTACAAAATTGTTACTTGGTTTAGTTTTTGAAAATTTATAAATTCAAGTCTGAATTGTTTTTTTTCCCAGGAATATGAGACTTACAGAAATATCAAATTTTGTTATTCCAATATAATGGTGACTCGTAAAATACAATAGACAATATCATGATCATAACGTAGGATAGATTTTCATGAAGATAGAAAGATATGCGTCAATACTCAGTTTGCACACATGCTGAGATATTAACTGGCATTTGATATGTAGGTAAATTGGAGATCAGGATGAATGTTATGTTGACTTCATGTAGTATATATGCGGACATTTAGGTCATTTACAGGATTCTGAGCAGTATGTATGATTGGAGCCTTCAAATAGTCTTCGAGCTGTACTGACCATTGTTTTTATTTTGTAATGCTTGTGGACATTTTCTGAAAATGCTTACAAACTGCTTTCTAAATGATCATTATAGATATTTATTCAACCTTACAGGTCATGAATGTAGAAAAGGTTATATATATATAGAATTATACATAATACAATACTGCAGGTTAACTCCATCAAACCAACATTGTTGTTTACAGAAGTCTCAAACTACCCACATCTCAAGGCTATATTTATATTATCGGAATGAGGCACTGACTGTTCCAGGTATCTGTGCATGTGAGAAACAGTGAACTGTTAGCCATTGTATTATTTATTTAATCATAAAAAAATAGGAAAATAATGAGCCTCATTGAAAATAGAATTTCTCTTGACAATACTACATAATACCTTTAGCTAAAAAATCCAGCCAGCAGTTTTAGATGAGAAGATTGAAGTTGATGGATACAAAATCCTTCATCACTTCACAAGATATGATGAAAGAGTCACACAAGACTCTATATCTGAGTTCTAAAAAGCCATTACCACCTTTGAACAAAGCACAGGCGTATTTTTTTTATAAAAAAACGAAACCACAACACTTACAGAAACCTAATAAGGACATCAGCCAATCTGCGGGATTAACATTTCAACTATCTTTTAGCAGTGCTGAATAAAAGTTGAAAATTTTACTGATGTTTAGTACCGAAATAACATGTCATGTCTTAAAGTGAAATATGTTAATGCAAGTTTACATGAGGTCTCAAAGGATATTGTTGTATTTCATTGGGTTGTAATACCAGAACCTGTCTAATAAATATGATAACTCTCCAACATAATTGTCAAAAGTAATAAATCAACTGAATTAATCAAAACTATAAATATAAAGAATGGATTTCTTTGAGCAATATAGCATTAATAAGCACCTTGGGAAATAAAGCCCTTCGTGCTCATACATGTACAATATAACGGTAAATCTGCAGTAATATTTATGTCCATCAAGCCGGGGCATGACACGAATAAGGCGGCGGCCATCTTGTCTTAATGACCTCCATTTTCGTCCAGCCTCAGTCTGAAGTACGTGATGTATCATTCAATCCTGTGGTCTGGATTAAGTCGGAGATCATCCCGAATTAGACGAGATTAACTCCAACACTGAGCTGTCACTATATATGACAAGTAAAGATTTGCATTGTCATGTATTTTGTGGCTTGTGGGTTTAGACGGGTCTCCTTCTAATTTGTATGGATATAGTGCCAACATCATGCGCGATAGGTATGTGACCAGAACACAATGCCTGCAGTTATATTGCAATGTCATTATAATATGTGATAAAAATCATTTTGTCGCGCCCTCTTGCGAGCAGCTAAGAAGGTCAAAGAGGTTTGCATCAACTCTTACTTCTCCACGTAAATCATGAGAGGCAGTGACAGCATAGCTTCATTATATATATATCAGAAGGAGGATTATGACTGCAATTCATCCTCCAGATCAGAGCAATCAGTCAAATGAGGATAATTACATGTATATAGGAGTGCCTAGATGGAGGGATGGGATATATGTCCATGATGTGAGGCTAAACCATATGGGAATGGTGAATGGATTTGGGGTGTGGATATGTGGAGCGGCTATGGATATATATATATATATATATATATATATATATATATATATATATATATATATATGGACATGTGGATATGATATTGGGAGTGGCTATGCTATTTGGATATGATATGGGAAGTGGTTATGATATTTGGATAAAAAATTGGATGTGGCAATGATATTTGGCTCTGAAATTGGAAGTGGCTATGATATTTGCATAAGGTATGGGGAGTGCATGGTTATGAGATGGGGATATGATATGGGGACTGGTTTTAGTATTTATACATGATTTGGGGAGTGGCTGGGAGATGTGGTTATGGGATGTGGACATGATATATGATAAGTGGCTAAGAACTGTTGGTACGGGAAGTGGCTATAAGATGTGGTTAGGGGAAGTGGCTATAAGTTGTGGGTAGGGGAAGTGGCTATAAGATGTGAGTAGGGGAAGTGGCTATAAGATGTGGGTAGGGGAAGTGGCTATAAGATGTGGATAGGGGAATGGCTATAAGATGTGGTTAGGGGAAGTGGCTATAAGTTGTGGGTAGGGGAAGTGGCTATAAGATGTGGGTAGGGGAAGTGGCTATAAGATGTGAGTAGGGGAAGTGGCTATAAGATGTGGGTAGGGGAAGTGGCTATAAGATGTGAGTAGGGGAAGTGGCTATAAGATGTGAATAGGGGAGTGGCTATAAGATGTGGATAGGAAATTGTCTCATAGATATGACGACGAAAGCAGTAATTGCAAATGGAAATATGATATGTAACAACCTAACCTCTCTGACCTGACTACTCTGACCTGACCTCTCTGACCTGACTGTTTTGATCTGACCTCTCTGACCTGGCTGTTTTGACCTGACTGCTCTGACCTGACCTCTCGGACCTGACCACACTGACCTGAACGCTCTGACCTGACCACTCTGACCTGATCTCTCTGACCTGACTGCACTGACCTGACCTCTCTGACCTGACCTGGCCTTTCTGACCTGACCTCAATGACCTGCATGCTCTGACCTGACAATTTATATGCCACATTGTGGTCATGACATGGACATTTTTCAGAAATGGTAGATAAGTCAACATTCCTGACTTGGTTTTCTGATTAGATTCCACACATTACTTCTGTCTTCAGTCTTCATTCCCTCGATAGTTCACACTAATTAATGTCATCGTACAATAGGTGTCTCGATCCTAACTACCTAACTGTCAAATTAACAAACCTCATTTTACTCGCTTCACATTATGTGCTAATAAGAGAACCTAGATTTTCCATCAGAACGCCGAAAGCATTAAACCAATTCAAAGTTAAGGCCAAAGCATTAACTTTTGCTTCAGGTGCAACGATCTTTTATGATTTGTTTCAAATTTTTTTTCTCCATTTTACCAAGTTGTAATTCATATGTGATAAAAAAATCTGTTTTTGGTTGAAGTACAGTTGGTTCTTTGCAGAATGAGAGAAAGGCCAAAGAATAGAAACTTTCAATCAAAACGTAGAAAGTATCAATTTGTCCATAGTCCTCAGCACAACTCGATGCAACTGGATTTAACTACATATATCATTTTACCAATACTTTGTAAGAGCTGATCCAATCCACTGCCGAGAAATGTGAGAAAATGTGTACCTTATTTGGTAAATATCCAAATGGGAAACAAGTCTGGACCAATTCTGGCCTTAAATATTCTGAAACAATTTTCTGAAACAATTTTCATTTTGAGTCTGTAATCACTTTTTATCTATTCAGTGTACCAAACCTCATAACAAGTAAAGAGAATTCAACAATCTTGCAGATATGATTCTGTAGCCACGCACGTTGTAATCACTATTTGATAATACTTGATGATTTCACTATAGATATTGGCATTTTGTTGGTGATCTGTTAGAATGAGTTCTCCCACTTTCTCTGAGCAGACAACACGCATACTTCAAGCAAAATAGCACTGCTCCTTAAACAGCTTTTGGTGACGTGCTAATTTGTTTCCTCTGGCAAGTGCATAGATTATTTAAAATAAGAAGTTATGCCATTAATTAGTAAGCGTGTAAATACGATAATCCATATCTCATGCAAGCGCCCCGGCGTCTCCACTTAGGTGTGAAATACGATGTGTGATAAACATTTTCAAATCCAACATCAGACGCGGAACTGCGATGACTCAGCTCGACGGTAAATCAAGCGTTATACTCAGATCATGTTCTAAACAACTCAAATATGACCAAAAAAACATTTCTTTTGAAAGTAAGCCAGACATAAGCAGAAATTCATCCAATTATTTTGCACCTTTGATTAATTTTTTAATATTCTTTTAAAGATACAATATTATTTGGACACAAATATTATTGTATTATATTGTTATAGACAAATACCTGTGGCTATTATTAATTATGTTTCAATAACTTTATAGATATATGTCTATCAGTACTTATGTGATGACCAGAAGATTTAAAAAAGAATAATCTTTTTACATATTAATCACAACATAAGGAATTTTGCCACTTTAACAAAAGCATAATATTTATTTGGCATAAGTTTGACCTGCAACACATGTAAACACACAGCATTATATTTTCATTGACGAGGGAACACAAATATATAACTGCATCAAATTTTCTAAGTCAGCTAGTCCATCGTGGCAATCGTACTAACATCTTGAAAGCTTGCGGAGACTTATCATTTATATTCTGTGGACGCGCAGGACTGATAGGTCAATGCGATAATTACCCATCATGCACTTCCACTCATTACCCAGCGTGCTTAAACAAATTTCCGGTCTGTATATTGTAACCGTGTGTCAGTAAAAGTCACCTCCCGTAAAGAGTGTCTATCCCAGATAGCAGGAGGAGTGGGTAAATAAATATGTTCCCTTCAGAGTTGATTGGTTCTTGGAAAAAAGTAAAATAGATGAGTAGACAGAGTGACTGGGGACACCGCCAGAGGAGAAACGTTGACATGCTTATCTTTACACAGGGGCAGATTATTTCTGAAATCTAAAAAAATAAAATAAAAGCAATTCTAGGAGTATTTGATATATCAATCTTACTTCTTTTGTTAGGTGCTATTCAATGGTTTTTAGTAATTATGAATAACAGAAAAAGAGTCACACCTTATTACATTAATATAACGTATAATTTAATGGATACTATTCAGCATTTATTGATAGAACTATTATGTGAACAATGTATGGTCACGGGGTCAGATGATTAAACATCATTCCAGCTTGTTTCCTAATGTTTTCCGCACAGCGTGAATGCAATTACTCCATTTACTTCCATGGATCAACCATCAAACAATAAATGTATTGTTTAGCAGCTAGTAGTGAGTGATCACATATCAACACAGAGCATATTGAGCAGAGAGGAAAATATACTTAGTTTCATTGTAGTTAGTTATTAACATACGAGATATTGATGTTATAATAACATGGTCAATTATGAAGGTCCCTTGACCGATTTTAAAGGTTATCCATCCACAAGGGAACCGCATGAGGTCCGAGGGAAGGCAGGGTGCTGAAGTAGTCTGCCAATCTACATAGGCTGGGCTCAACCTGTTGTAGGCCAGGTGCCGTGGCGCAGTTGATTAGAGCGCCAGCTTATTTGCACCAGTTCCTCTGTAGTGATCCAAAGGTCATGAGTTCAAACCCCGGCCATGCCGAGATTGAACTCATGATATATTTTCTCATATGAGCTGAGGCCGATCCCTAAAGGGTTAACCCGTTGTCCTTGTAAATCTGTGGTCGGGTGGGTTGTCATGTCAAGGACCTGCGACATGACAATTCAGTGAGGCAGCACTATATCTGCTACAAGTAGGTCTCATCACGAAATGACTGAAATAATGTTGAAAGTAATGTAAAACCCCAAACAAACAAATCAACCTGTTGTTACACATCGCTACGTTATTATTCAAAAATGCCTTGGAAAAAATCATGGATACCTGAATTCAAACCGTTATAAAATCTCTATTCATGTACGTGCGTATAAAAAGGGATTCTGAAATATGACTGTCATTAAATATTTGTTTCTCAATCCTTAAGAGAATAAAGGCCGTGTTTTTTTTTCATCCAGGAATCAAATAAACGTGACTAAACCAGGATCATATCATTTTTTTAAATGTCAATCTTACTGCTGAAAAATATCAGCGTTGTTTTAATTTTTGGTACTGTGAGAGCTAGATTATCTGAGAAGCTCAGCTTCTGGGCGATAATTGGCATCTGCTCAGAGCCCACGAGTAACACATACCAGTCTCCCACCAAATTGCCACAAATCACTTCAGCCATCCTAAGCATAGGATTCTAATCAGAGTAATTTACATTTATGTCATATTTTTCACATTTATGTCATATTTTTTGGGTTTAAAGGTCAGGTAAAAGGCATCATTCAAGGAAGACATATCACTCGCTCCATGTATATGTACTAAGCTTAGGGTTACATCAACCTAGGGGGCCATGAATATCAATAATTCTCTTCATAAAAAAAAACTTTCCTTGTATTGCCATAATGCGCCTTTGAGTAGAACTTTAGTCTGATACTAAAGTTGTCAATATGTAACATGATGTATGTTATTCTAGTGTCCCGCTTTCATACTATATATATATTAGCCTTATATGATAATGTGACTGACATCTTGGAAATCGATAGCGAGACGCAAACCACACTTTATACCTTATATAGAACCCATTTCATTTCATGACAAAAATACTTCAAAGAAACATGGCAGCATGTAATCAATGACATAAACGAGATACAATAGGTATATTGTAAAGGCGGCAGGTTTCTGTATTATAAAGGAGACTGCTAGTTCATATCTCAGCCCAATACAAATGGTGAAGAACATTTAAGTAAACTTTTTTATTATATAAGCGCACCATAAAGATGATGTAAAGCCATTTAGATATAATGTTAGAGTATATTATCATTGGTTTCGGGCAATGCTTCAGCCGCTCTGTTAAACAAATGTAGTCTATTTTCCACATATATATTTGTTATATAGATTGTTGTCTTGCTAAATTTGCTTTCCAAAAAAAAAAATCAATAATTAACCCAGAGGATGATTCAAAGGTATTGTACTTTCTTCCTGTTACCGATTGCCGGGGAACTGGCGTCGTCCGGCTCCTGGGGTCACGTTCCTGTGTTACAGATCTGTTGACAATGGCCAGTTGAGATAGAATAGACAATACGTGCTGCATCTATGTTACAAAGATGTTGACATACAGAGACACTCTAGTTACAGTGTGTTGCTTTTGTCCACCAAGACTCCTCAGAAGCCTTTTCAAGTCAGATGTTTAAACAAAACTTGTCTTCCTTTAAGTATGTGGATCGTCAGATATATCTGAAAAAGATGTCCTACTGACAAAGAAATTGAGTTAATATTTCAGTTGAGAAATCTGCTTTGGCACGTTCTTATTTCATAAACATTTTGTATGTCTACACGCATGCGCACATCACCTTCAATCACGCTTTCGTTGAGACGCTTGCATCAATATTTTAAGAAACCAAATCCCTAAGTTCTTATCTATAGAAAAGAGAGAATTTATTCTTTTCTAAACCGAAGAAAAAAAACTAAACTGCATTGAAGATGTCAAGGTTGGGAGGCTCAGACGAGATTACATAAAGAAGACGCAGAAACATCCACAGGCTCTACATTACAAACAATCATTCTATCAACAGCAGTAACAAAATACAATAATGATACCTATGACATTTTACTTGTGGCATTTATGTCTGGCTACGTCAAGATTAATCCGGCCTTCCACCACAAAACTTGAATATAAAGTCACAGGCAAGCCAGGGACCACTGAGGGGTGCCCCAACAAGATTCTGCACCAAACATGCCAGGTCCATTTGATGGGTGCCACATGAAAATTCTGCAAGCCAACCAGGACAAATTGTTGGGTGCAATTCTGCACCAAGCAAGCCAATTCTGTACCAAATAATACCCCAGTCACATTTGCGCCGATTTCAGTTAAGATGCTCGGCCGATGGGTATTATTTTTTACATTGTTTAGTAAAAATAATTCTGTACCATTAAAGCCAGGACTCTTAACATTGTATCTATCATATCCTTTAGATTTTAGGATGTACCTAACTATTTTTAATCTAATTTGAAACGTCCGATTGAGAGAAAAGTGGTTGAAGAGTTTTCATGCCCTTGGTTTATATTTGATAATACTATATATAGACACATGACTAAGATCAAACCTATTCTTATCATTTAGTTTGCAGGCGACAGCTCATGCCTGTGGATAGTGCATTTACCTTGGTTAAACTGTCAAATGATGCTTTATAGTGTGAAGCGACCTTGCTTATAAGGTGAATTGACCCTGATTTCAGTGTAAATTAACCTAGGGCGAAATTTGTATCATATAAGTAATCAAAACATTGGTTAATGGCCTTGGTGCTTTGCTGATCATTGCTTTTTGTAATGTTTGGGAACATATTCTGGAATTGTCCGCAAATTTAAATCATTTAATACCCTCCTAGACTTGAGCAGATGATACTTTCGGCAAGTCAAAATGCACATTACATATTGAATTTATTACGTCGACTCTCATAGGCTGATATTTGTCGTGTTATTCAAAATGACAGCCATGAAGAAGGCTTAATTAAAGCTTTGACAACTTTCCAAAAAGTTATAGAAATATATACAAAATTCTGAGTCTAAAGAAAAATAGATATGATTGATTCTGTACTTGTATCTAAGGCCAGTAGAAGAAGGGACAAGATCAAAGTTGATGGACAAAATAACAGAAAATCTCTCCCCACCTTTGCAGAAGCTGAAAGGACACAAACGTACAATACTCTTGATCACCGCCAACTCAAAACAAGAACACCCAGGGCAATGATTAACAGTTCCCTGTATAGTGTATATAAAATACGAGAGGCAGCACATATCATTGTGCACATGTGGCATTATTCCGGTAAATAAGCACATTTGCATCTGATTCAGCAGCATTGTTACACGGGAAACATCTAAATTTACATTGTAAAACATTACTCGCCCACACTTTATTGTTTTGTGCGGTATTAGCAATAGCTGATGAGTATATCCTTCTATAGGTCATGGACGAATACATGAATATCGTGCTGTTTTTCTGTCAACATATTTTATTTATGGTTGATTTAGATGAGGACCGTTTCAAGAAGAGACGGGATAGCGGATCTCTTTGACCCCCTGGATTCGCCTATGATAATGCTGTTTAAATAACATTATAAACTCCCATTTCACCTAAACGCCATTCTAAACACTTTTCTAAACAGATGTGAGTAGTTTCCAAACAATTATGATAAAGATTCTAAATGACAATGTTTAGTTTCTAGGCACATATGTATAGTATCTAAATAAATGTTTAGTTGTAATGTTTAGTTTTTATAGGTTAGTGTTTAGACATCTAAACATACACATGCTTGGAGCTGTCACTTTATGCACAGACGTCGCCTTGAGATTACATTGCCCCATTTGATTGCATGTGTCAAGCATCCAAGACTTTGTCTTATTCAACATTGATTGTCCTTCCATAACATGCAGACAATGTGTGTGTGATGTCCACCAATTCTGTTGCTTCAGGTAGACATAGTCATTTAGAATAAAGGACTCTATAGAGCTTCAGACATGCCAAAAGGGCTCCATAGAGTTTTAGACTTGCTTAGCCTAACTACAACTCTAGGTTGTAGTTAACTGTTGCATTAAATACAATTAAATAATAATACCTGCAAAATGTTAACTTTTCTTAGTAAACCTCATTGGTTTGTTTGTTGGTTTGATTCTCTTTGTGTCCCTTATCACATGGTTACTCTCCGGACACCAAATCTCCAGGTATTTATGATTAATATTTCTATCCAGAGTTTTTCAAACTATATATACGAAATATATTAACAAATCTGCAAAGATGAAATAATTGCACATAACTAGTAACAGAACGAGTGGAATTCTGTGAGAGAGTTAATCTAAATATGCAACTTTAGGACAACCGCACTACTGTGATACTTAATATATCAGTCATAAGCCTAGTGAAATGTAGACTTCTAACAAGTAGAATCCTTCTCACATGGTCACATGGTCACATGGTCACATGGTCACATGGTCACATGGTCACATGGTCACATGGTCACATGGTCACATGGTCACATGGTATATGTGAGCGCTCACTCTTTACTATTGTGGCTGAGTAGTCACAAAGAAGGAGACCAAGCCAAGTTCTGGCAACAAATTGGAGAAAAAGGCATGTCATGTGTTCTATCATATTTAGCTTGGGGGAGTTCTGGTTCATTCTTACCATGTGAAGATGGCAGTAAGAAATCACAAACGCAAATCACTACCCTTGCTACGTTCCCAAGAGAAAAAACATTGCATAGACACAACTAGTGCTCAAATTATATTTTGCCAAATTGACTTGATCCAGCCGGTCATAAACATGCTTAACGATTAATCAATCTAAACCCCATCCCCACCGCATCATAGATTTATCTGCAGTAATCAATGATAATGATATAAAAGGCGATACCTTGATGTAGGTGATGGTATCCATCTCCACCATTAAACATCAATGTATATATGCCATATAGCAACCACCATGTCCAATTCTATGATGCCAAAACAAACCGCTTCAAAATGACCATTAAAAGTATATATTTCTGGTATCATTTTATATATGTCTGATCAACATAGATATTTACTAAGTGAATTGTAATGAAGATGTTATGATAAAAATACATATATAGAGCAAGCCCATGAATCCATAGATCCGGATTAGGTCCGTGTTATATTATTTATCATTGCAAAATAACCTACCGGAAGTCAGTATTATACAAATTGTTCTCCAGCACAAGAGAAGAAAAAGGTATGGATTGGTCCAGATAAAATAAAATCAGATTCTGAAAGTTCTCTGCAAGACTTTCACATTTAATATTGGTTGGATATCTAACTAGAGGCAGCACAAATAAACAAGGAGCCTTGTATGAAGCTTATCATTATGTGTTGGGCCTTTTCAGTGATTCTTTGATACAATATTCGGCCAACTTTCTTCCATCTTGGGTTTGGTGATTTCACAGCCTGGCTGCAGCCATCACAAGTGATTTTCTCAGTAGCACGATACTATGCAGGTGCGAATGTTATAAAATAGCATAAAGGGTTGTTATGCTTTAGAATTAAAAGTGCAAACATGAGAAATGGAAAAAAAAAGAAGTAGAATCAAATGAGTATGCTTACAGTCGGAGGCGAAATTATAATACTATTTATTTTTATTTTTTTAGGGAGAGGAGTTAAATGTTCTTTTTTTAAATAGTTTTTTTTCAGCATGTTTACAGTAGGAGGCGAAATTATTTTGAAAGAGGAATGATACTTCTAGTGCTCCATAGATAAAGTTATGAAGTGATGACCATGTCAAGCAATATACATGTTATTATCACAAATAAAACATCCACGCCCTCTTTGTTGGTGTAGTATATGCCCCCTCTCATTTCCAGTAAAAGGTGGATTAAATCTCGTTAAGTCTTGTGATATTACAGACTTTCAAGCCACACAAGTGCTACAAGTGTGTCTTGTCATGATCTGACTAAAATGATGCTAAAAGGTGTATAATTATGATATCTAAGATATTCTGAAATATGACCATGAAAATGAAACACATTTCAAAATATGAACGTATTTTGGCAAACAATAAAAGTGCATGTTAATTGAGAAGTAAAGTCCAATCGATAATACTTATGTTTTAAACAAATTGAAATGAAAGTTTTTTTATGAGAACACTGTTTGACGCCTCATTACTCAGTCCATAAAACATAATTCAAATTTGGAGATGATTGAAAATTTTAAAAAAGGAAGATATTGTTTTTATATACTGATGAAGTCAAAAAATATTACACTTGTTATTACCATATACTATTACCATGGAACCTTGAAGGCAAGAAAAGTTATTATTAAAATAATTAGGATTAAAGTGTTGAATGATTAATTAGCTGAGAATAGATAGGATGACAAGATGATATAAGCCAGATTATAGGATATGGGGATAAGATGGTGAGTTATTTGATAGGGGGCACTGTTATGATACTGTTGTTAAGGGATAGAATGTTTGAGGTGATAATCAAGATATGTTGGAAGAAATTTAATTATTACCTTACTAGACAGAGATAGTCAATTATCTTCCCACGTAGGAGTATCACCTATCCCTGTTTAGCAGAATATTTATTTGTGTACTCCTTGCTTAATTATCAAGGGCCAAAAAATATCAAAGTGAGATACATAGTACACAACGACTATTGTCATTCTAACGCAATACTTTAATTTTATAAATATAAACAAATTTTATAAATTTGAAAAGCTATTTTTCAAATGAGACGAAGAAGGCATGAATTAACGATTACCTCTTTTAAAGACAGATTAGACAATCTTTCACACAAGACTGGTTGGTGCATGAATGCGTGGGAGGAAGGGAAGGGGCATTCTGTAATAAGCTGATATATAATCCATGAGGGTTTAGACAGTGCAGTTTATGTGTGATAAAATATCTCCCTTGTCCTTTGCCCACTCTCTCCTAGATTACAGGTAAGTGGAAGCAATCGAACAAGTAAAAGGGTCTGAAGTGATCTGTGTGATAAGTAGCACATCTGGTCCGAGGTATGAAATCATCAAGGCAGCCTAAAGGTGGCGTAGAGTTTACCCTTACTAATTACAAAAGAATGGCAGACAAGAGAGCGCTAACATGCAAAGCTATCATTAATCTCAACATAACCTTCATTATATTCTGAATGATCCACTTCATATCCCTATCCATATCAAGTCAACAGCTCATTCCATTTACATGTAAAAAGCAAACCCGAGATTGGAGTGAAACTCAAATGCTTTCAATGGTAAAATACATAAAAAAGAAAGCATTTTTGAGAACAAATATTTGACAGGGTAAGAAGGGGAGATCATGTTGTCATTCCCTCAGTCTCTCAGGTTTATTGTTTTTAATTCTCTTTGCTTATTTTACTCAGATTCCCTGTCTTTTACCATAATGTTTATCCAAGTTTTCTTGCTTTAATCTTCCCTCTTCTCTGCTGTTATGTTTGACTTGTGTTACAGGTGGCTCAAGATTCCCATTTCATTTCTGAAGTCGAGAATATAAACTATCCCAACTCAAAAGCATAAAAGGACATTTTTTTACCGGTCTAAATAATAAACAATATTAGATTGTAGGTGATATGAATACATTCCAACACAGCACAAGTACCTGCTGAGACTATCATGAAAAGGCATTTAAAATGAACATGATTTCAAATGATATGTGGGATGCACATAAAGGCTTTTCAGACCTCCATATCTCTGGAAAAGATATGAAAATGATAATATTTACCTAATAATTAAATTGTACTACAAATGGCATGGCATAGATTACGTGATAAAAAAAATCATGAAAAAATATAAACACGATATCATATACAGAAAGAGAATTATATTTTGGTGCAATTCAACAAATGCAACAGCTGAAATGCAACAGCTGTTCTAGTATATTTACGACTCTGTGTGAGTGGATACCTCTTTAGCATTGAAATGCATGGTGTGCTGTGGCATGATTCTAGTCTCAGGCAATATCCAATAAACAATCAAGTCTTCAAGGCAGAAGTCATTAGCATATGAAGCGTACGATGCACACACGCATGACATAACATACCATTCACTTCAAACGTGTGAACAAGTACATCATATGGAGTTTCTTTCTCCGTGGATGTTTGACATACCTCTGTTATCAAATGTCATGTTTTATGGATTTTAAATGTGGAAATTTGTTTTCCCTGCCTGAAAATTCTGTTTATAAGAAAAGTTTCATTCAATTCAAACGCACTGTCTGAGAGTAAAAAATGTTGAATTCTGCTATCTACGCACTGTCTGAGAGTAAAAAATGTTGAATTCTGCTATTTACACACTGTCTGACAGTACAAAATGTTGAATTCTGCTATCTACACACTGTCTGATAGTACAAAATGTTGAATTCTGCTATCTACGCACTGTCTGAGAGTAAAAAAGGTTGAATTCTGCTATCTACGCACTGTCTGATAGTACAAAATGTTGAATTCTGCTATCTACGCACTGTCTGAGAGTAAAAAATGTTGAATTCTGCTATCTACACACTGTCTGATAGTACAAAATGTTGAATTCTGCTATCTACGCACTGTCTGAGAGTAAAAAATGTTGAATTCTGCTATCTACACACTGTCTGGTAGTACAAAATGTTGAATTCTGCTATCTACGCACTGTCTGAGAGTAAAAAAGGTTGAATTCTGCTATCTACGCACTGTCTGAGAGTAAAAAAAAGTTGAATTCTGCTATCTACGCACTGTCTGAGAGTAAAAAAGGTTGAATTCTGCTATCTACACACTGTCTGATAGTACAAAATGTTGAATTCTGCTATCTACGCACTGTCTGAGAGTAAAAAAGGTTGAATTCTGCTATCTACGCACTGTCTGAGAGTAAAAAAAAGTTGAATTCTGCTATCTACGCACTGTCTGATAGTACAAAATGTTGAATTCTGCTATCTACGCACTGTCTGAGAGTAAAAAAGGTTGAATTCTGCTATCTACGCACTGTCTGAGGGTACAAAAGGTTGAATTCTGCTATCTACGCACTGTCTGATAGTACAAAAGGTTGAATTCTGCTATCTTATTGGTTCCTTGTCAGAGAGGTAACACGTGATCATTATTGATAGTACTGCCTACCCAGCCAATACTTATTAATCAATTATTTCCAGATTAATTTTGTCCTTCCAGAGTAATTTTGTCCTTCCAGAGTAATATTGTCCTCCCAGAGTAATATTGTCCTTCCAGAGTAGCATTGTCCACCCAGAATATTATAGTCCTTCCAGATAATATTGTCCTTCCAGAGTAATAATGTTCTTCCAGATTAATATTGTTCTTCCAGATTAATATTGTCCTTCCACCAGTGATAACCATCCTTCAAAAGTAATGTTTTTCTTCGTCAAATAAATATTTATATTGCTCTCAATTTACGGTTGTCAATCTGACAACTTTGGACGTATATATTGGAATCTTTATTAACTCTCTTTACTCTATTATTGTTCCATTGACTTACATTCATTGATTCCTACACATAAATGTACAACAATACATAAGAGTAAAATTGTTTATGAATTAGAAACTAGATTGTTTCGGTTAGAATTTTGTCTTATCCCATTGGTCGTTTTAATCAATCCCATCATATGCAAACATTGAAAAAGAAAGAATACATTTAAGCTGGATTTTATATGACAGGAGACATGGATTTTTGAAAAAGGTCTGCATTGTTGGAATCATTTTGTGCACACAAATTTATCATTGATGGCGAAAACACATATGACGGCTTCAATGCTTAGTTTTTCTTCAACTTCTGATTAAAATATTATAATGGTTTTACATTCTTACTTTGATTAAAAAAAGTTCTTAAAAGTTCTAAAGTGCCATTTGTGAGCTGAAGCGTCTCAGATGATTTGTTGAGTATCACTAATTAGAATTATAAGAACAAACACAAATATGTACCATGTTTTTGGCCAACATTCACAAATCTTCTTAACATATAGCATCTATCATGATTCCGCCCAAAATGCCAAGTACGCGTGGATTATAAGAATTCGTTTTCCATACACATTTTATCAGTCATAATGCAAATCAAGAAACCGTCGGTTCGCGATATATTGAAAAGTCTTGAAAGCATATATATCGTAATTTACTCTGAAACATTTATATATATTATATGTGTGCTTTGTGCGATGAAAATAGTCCTTAATGTACAACGTGCTAATTAAGGCAAACGAATCAAAAGAAAATATCTATTCTTTAATTGAAAACACTTCACGATAATGCATTTGAGTGAAATTGTATTGTTTTCCAATTTTGGTTGTCTTGGAATTGATAAGAATAGATTTCAGAACATGATTTACACGAAATCATATGTTTTTTTATACAATATTCAAACCTTTGTATTACTCTTTTCTATAGCCAAACTCCTGGCCCATTTTCTCTGTAACAGATACATTTAACATTTCCATTTCACCTATTTATAAATACACACAAACATATAAATATATCTAAATCTACATGTTTTGTCCATAAAGGAAATGGGATATACAGCATCATGATACGTTTGATAAGTTTAGTTGTATGATGGAGTTCGTATATTTCACTGCCTAATTTGCAAACTACGTCGTACTTTGCCAGTCTCAACTTCCAGCGCAGCACACGGTTCTTAGCAGAATTGATTCCTTTTGTGTTTGTTATATATCATAAGGATCGTGGTGTTAAACTATGACGTAGATTATAGATAATATTACCGTTCATAGCCCATAGTTGCATTTCCCCTGAGCGATAAAGGGGGGATAATCTGGCTTGTAATATTTACACGAAGTATATAAAATTGAGGTTGCTCTTATGTACTCCAGACATGGACATTTAAATTTTGAGAAATATTTTGCATTGCCTATCGGGATCATTATCAAACACTGATACAGATACAGTATTGTTACACCAATATCCATTTTCTTCAAACAATAGGATATATTTTTATCATAAAAATGCTATGTTCAGAACGATGCGAGTGTAAGCTTATTTTATTTACTTGCTGCTATTCAGTCTAACAATGCAACTTACCCGGATGTCAGTGCCAATTATCCGGATGTCAAACGTTTAACCACCCACTAGAACAAGGCTTTTACATCTCTTCTCCACTAAAATATTCCTTTTTCAAGACAACCTGTTAGGTGATTGTCGGTATAATATTGAGAATGCTGGTTTAGATGTAAATTGTTAAGTTCTATACCTTGTTTAGGAATCTACATATACCCTTTGGGACTATTATACTGTAATATCACATTTCCATTACTCGAATACAGCAAAGCATAAAACATGACCTTCTCTTTCATCATTCATAATGTTTGAAGGTCCTTATTTATTTCATACAAAATATAGGTCCATTTCTAATTATACGCATAGGTATACAACGGTTCTAAAGGCATTGAAATACTGCCTCGCTTTTACAACGCATTCGACATATAGTAAATCCGACACACTGCGAATATACTGCAAAACAGGATGGAACACATATGTATGAAGTTAATACGTAAATGGACAGGAGGTGAAATAAAATGCCTCCAAAGATTCTGAGGTCTATTACAAAGGGACCTTTACTATTATCTCCTTTATTTGCCCGAAGCAGGTCAATATCACAAAACAAATGCTCACCACACAGAGCATATTGTGTTCCACTGCATATCTGAGATATACTGCCACAGGCCTGAGTAGCCCTCTCGCCTTTCTGCAAGTCCTCTCCCATCTTTGACAAACAACCCATATCGAGCATTTACATCATAGGCCAACTAAGAAAAAAACAACTAAATACTAAACTTGATAAATATAAGTGAATAGCCCGTTTTGCAAATCAAAACCTACATAGATTTTATAAAAATTATAAAGATTATTGATATATCAGAGATAATCGTCATTGCAAAATGATTTGTACTCACATGTATTGATGAGATATGGCTAAATAGTGAGATATCTCCACGCTTGAAGGAAGGGATTGATTTCCGGTTGAAGCTGGGGAATGCACATATGAGAGGACAGCATCTCTGATTCCTACCCAGAATTCACTATTTAAGGGTCTGCAGTTTGTTTGGCATTCCTTCAGAAGGAGAAGGGCATTGTGACAGGTTTTGTATTTTCAGGCTACGCTATACTAATCACTAAGAGTGTTATATACATGTAATGTAATCAAACCAATGTACCAAAATTAATGTTGGTCATATAAATATGAGATAAGTACATATTACTCAATTCATTAAAATCCAGAATATTTCCAAATTGAAACAAGATTGATGGGAAATAACTTGAACCTTTAACCTGTAGATGTACCCCAACGGGTATGAACTAAAGTATTGATTCAGATAATTACAATTTCTCGCACTGATAATATCTAGTCATTCACGTAAATTATAATTATGTCATCAGTCCCAATGGGCAGGTAGCACGCATCTGTTCATTGGTTATATAGTTTGATCAATCTTGGGTTGTAGATGAAGTAGATCCCATAAACTTAATAGATATATTATATTAGTATGACAATAATGATATGAACAATAATAATATTGTTAATACCGATATATTTTATTCACACAAAACAGGCTGAAATACAGCGAAGAGGACTGTACAAAAAAATCAATATTTACCTCAACTCTACCTATCAACTGACAATTTTAATTGTTCTTATTTTCAAATTATTAAGGTCATTATCTAATATTTGTTGTGTTTTAATCTTAAATATTTTTGAAAATTGATTAAACAATGATAGAACCTGTGACCCCTACCACAACCCAATTAAGACAGGAAGGACACAGGAAGGCGAATCTCTATTGATGAGCCAATTAATGTCTGCACACCTCAGTCAATCTATGTGAAATGAACTCTGTCCAGCGTGTCATGGGTGCTCAATAACATTCCTGCTCTACTCAATGTCTACAGTTCCAGCTAAGCGCATTATTCTCTGTGCAGGCAGTCAGCCAATCTTCTCACCATAGACAAACAATCGCTTCGTTACATCACACACCTAGTGTGTCATCAGAAAAGACAGGAAGATATGCAGGGATTCCAAAGTTTACTCTTTTCTTGTCAGGAATCGTCCTTTTGTATTAACTCAAATATGCCTATTTTTGGTTGATATTCATAGGATATTGATTAAAGTGTAAGATTGAAATTGAGTGATCATAAAGGTCAGTCATCAAAGTGTACATTAATCGCCATTGCTTTATTTAAGGTTTCGTTTAATGTTCAGGACATATTGAATCTTTAAATTTTCTGCTTTTTAAAAAATGACATTGTTTACGGAATACAATGTGATCTCATAATAAGCTGAACATTCACATGTTGTTCCTTTTATGTAAGCGGATATACCTGACTTGATAAACCTGAGAAACAATTGAATTAGGCATACCAGAGAAAACATTGGCCAATTTAAATTACATTGAAAATCATTTGTAGCCAAGCTATGAAACAACGAAACCAAGATGGGCGAATGCTGGTTGAATATTCTAATAAAATCCCCTAAGACTAACACTTAATGTTTGTTCTTTGTTAAGTTTATTTATAGATAGCAGGTATAGTTTGCAATACCTTCTCGAGTCTTTACAGTACAGGTTAGAATTATTCTAAAATACATTACACATCGGTATTTCGGACTTAAAGATAACATTTGCTTAATAGTTATAATTTATACTTGTAGGTTTGATTTCTGAAATACCAACAGGAGACACAATGTCCTGGAGGTCTAACTGAGGACGTAATAGAGGCTTAATGGTGTGGATGATATGTGTGTGAGAGACAGGCCTGGATAGAAGGCAGCTTATACACAGAGGGCAGCACAATCATTGCTCTAATCACCCTATAAAACTAAGCAAAGCACACATATGCCAAATGTGCCTGCAACTGACCATATTGTGTAAATACACCAAACTGCGATGACGCCTGCTGGGATTGCAAAACTTATCTGCACCCAGGATGGTGTGTGCTTGGATAGAACAGGCCTGAATGTATAGGTAGCTCCATCATTCTATGGTGACGCTTGTCCAGAAATAGATCAAAAGTAAAACGAGATTAAAAGAGTGGCACATTCAGGAATCGAAGTGAGCTGGTGGCAGGATTTACACACTTGTAGGGTAATACACCACTCAAGGGAGAATATCAAAGAAACATGGTTTCCTATGCACTTATGCTATAAACAACACATACATGGCTGCTGATGTGTAAGTCAAGAAATGACATCCTGTCAAAACCCTTTAGAAGCATTATGTGAAAATATCCAGTCGACTGTTCCACTAATTACCTAGAAATATGAACTCATTAAATCGAAATGTATTGACAATCTCTGCTTCATATTAACACTATTTTTTAAGATAATATAAAAATCAATCACTTATAGCAAACATGTTAGGCATGATAAAGTCATTATTCTTTTTAAGGTGTTGGACAAGAACATGAATACCTCGTTTTACTGTCAATTAACCAGCATTATTACATGACACTCTTATATGTTGAATTGTGTTTTTCACATTTTGTTTTTATGTTGAATTGTGTTTTTCACACTTCACGTTACGAAGAGAACAAATCTAACAAGACAAGTATAATAAAAGAGATGAAGGTGAAAGTAACAGTAAAAGTTTGATGGACATATTGAACGAAGAAATGTATAATGGAGGCCACACCAATGAATCCAGTGGGGTGTAGGCTCAAAACTGCTGATCGATGGCAGTACATGCTGTAGCATTATCTATACACGTCTATGGTAAAACACCTGCATGGTAAAAAAATGAAAACAATTGGATACAACGGCGTGAAGTATGATGTTTGGACAAAATCAACATGTTGTAACATGACACCCGATAGAGGCTGTGATTGGAAAAGGAAATGTAATCTTGTTTTTTGAGTTTTAGAGTAGAGAGTTTTTTATGTTTTGAGATGTGTCACTCGTATGTAGTGAAAACGGTGCTCATTTACATTGCATAAAATGATTCATGGATTTCTATGCTTTCCCACCTTCCTTTTAGGATAGTTATTGCCAGACCAATAGAGTTAGTTTGGAACTGACTTTGCTGACTGCACTGACTTTACTGACTTTATTTAATAGGCTGTTGTGGTCATTCATATATATTGACCACATCAGCATGTACAGGTAAGTCTCCATTGTGTTATTTCCAATGCAAAATCCATTCAGGTTTTCACGCAGATGCTGTAATTCCACAAATAGCTGTACACTTCCTCACAATTATATTGATCAACCCATGCTTACTGGACTTTAATAATATATATATATGTATTTATATGTATATATATAAATGTATATGTATATATATATGTATATATATATATATATATATATATATATATATATATATATATATATATATATATATATATATATATATATATATATATATATATATATATATATATATATATATATATATATATGTATATATATATATATGTATATATATATATATGTATATGTATATATATAGTTAAGCCTGAAGAAGTCCCTTGAAGGACTGAAACATGTCGCAATAAAAGGTTTTAACTCTTTGTCACCACGGACTTTGTTGGATTACTTTTATCACCATAACACTGTATACAACTACCTTTTTACTTTGGACTATATATATATATATATATATATATATATATATATATATATATATATATATATATATATATATATATATATATATATATATATGTGTGTGTGTGTATGTGTGTGTGTGTATGTATATATGTATGTATGTGTGTATGTATGTGTGTATGTATGTGTGTATGTATGTGTGTATGTATGTATGTGTGTATGTATGTGTGTATGGATGTGTGTACGTGTGTATGTATGTGTGTATGTGTGTGTTGTCTGTGTGTATCAAAACAAACGTGCCTGGAATCTCTTTGTTTAGGTTATTGTCATACACCCGAAGCAGACATGACCAAAACAAGACACTCGCCTTCTAATTATTCTCAAGTCTTGTTTTAGACTATCCCACCATACATTATATATACGTTTAACCTAATCACTTAAGCCTGCTATTGTTCATTCCTTACTTAAAGCACACGAATGTATGATTAAAATTTGCAAATTGGCAACATGAAGCTAAAAATACAAAATGAGTTAGTTTCTATATTTCTGTATGACTTCTAGACCGACATATCATTACCAATGACACGCTACACCTATTCTATTGCACGAGAAATGTTTGGGGAATATGGGCAATCCTAATGGAAGGCTTTTGTGCTCACCTCTGCTCCTGGCCACCGGAAACACGAGAGTCTTGTGTACTGGAGACAAGAAAGGTCACACATAGTTTTTCACATATTGCAACCAAAAAATTACCCGAAATCATCTCGTCTTTGGTCAATTAAAACGAAAATAATATTGTTGAAATCCTCACTGGCAGAATGTCATCTCCACAAGCAATCCGACATAAAAGGTAACTTTCTGAGACCAGAAGATTTGCAATACATGGAATTTTAAATTTGTTTGAATCATAACTATATAATTCTGCATTGGTAGTAGATTCTATATGTGCTAATTAGAGGATCGACAATGTTTAGCAGAGTGTAGGACGAATAAGCACAACATAGGTTCTGATATATTTATTACGGTTTTAACACAGTTTTATAAACTACTAAAGCTTTATTTGAAAATGAAAATGGTAGGCGAGGGTTTTGATTGAAATTACCCGTTACACGTTTTCTTACTTTTAGCAGTCTAAGCGTATACTGTTATGTTATATTATGGTATTCCACTGAG
Organism: Amphiduros pacificus; assembly: GCA_949316495.1. Taxonomy (NCBI): domain Eukaryota; kingdom Metazoa; phylum Annelida; class Polychaeta; order Phyllodocida; family Hesionidae; genus Amphiduros; species Amphiduros pacificus. The sequence goes on along the minus strand of OX439010.1, from coordinate 28,449,772 downwards.
TTGTTATGCACCACCTGGGTCCAATATGATTAACTACCTGCATAAATAATAGCGTTGCTACTACTGTACAAGAGCAAAGTCATTGACAATTCACAACCTTATCCTAAATATGTCACATGCGCTTCTTCCAATCCTGGATAATACCTGCTGTCATCGATTCTGTATTTACATATCATTTACTGAATAACAATGCCTTGTTTTGGAGGAAGAAGACCTTTTTGTTGTCTGTCCTTCTTCTTACCTGCGTTACCAATAACCTATACGAATAATCGTCTGATTTAATTAACGGAAATCTTATGCAATTTTTTTATCAATACTCTAAATTGGCTCTTATAGCTATTTTGATGTATTTTTCGCATACATGAATAAATTTTCTAGCAATGTCAGTAAAAGTACAAGTATAGTTTGTAAAAACGTAACACTCAATATGATAAAGTAGGTATAATAGTATGTGGTTTTAATCGCTCTTCTGTTAAAAGTCACAGTTATTATCTTGTTATATTCATTGTCTTTGATCTACCGACAATCTGGTTATGGGGAATATACTTGAAAATGCTCATTTGTGTGGCAAACTGACTATTACATATCAAAGGTTTAGGACTAATCTGGTTATAGCAATTGTATGTTGTTATGACTTCATTAGTGAGGTTTCTGTCAGATATGATTATGAGCAGATGGACGGACAGATGGATGATTCTCTAGAATGAATTAAATGGCAATCAGAGATCGCAAGATGGCCCACCCTGTATATAACTCGCAAAAGACGTCGTTTCTCAGTGGTGTGACGACATGAATTCGGAGAAAATTAGCATTTAACAAAGCAAAACTAAACTACTCGTCATCTATTGCCGCCATTTTGGAAACCGGAAGTGGCGGAGAACCGGAAGTTGCGGAGAATAAATAAACAGGATTTTCGAAATGACAAGCCATACTTTTACCATGGATTTTCGGATGGAATATTTTCGCATTAACAAAATCTTAGTAACACACCTTTGGACTATATAAAGGCATGGTTGGTGTAAAATAAGCTTTATATTCTTTGGAAAGGTATGCTATGCTGCGAACAAATTGGCCAGGTCGAAGCAGTAAAAATGTGTTAACATTGTCGCACATAAGAGTGTCCGATAGGGCCACGATAATGTGGTTTCTGTCGTCTGTATATTGTTATAAGCAGTTGGATAGGGTCTTATGATCAGAGTAAAATGACTTCAGCAGTAATATATCGTATCAGCAGTTTGCTGTTGATGTTACTTGTCTGGTGCGATATTAACATTTAAACATGCATGGATTTTTAATTTAACGTCTTTATGCATAGTTGAAATCTACTCTCTGATGTTCTATGCATTCTGAGTACAAGTAGATATTCTTTCATCAATTCGATCAAAGGTAGCATTACCTATGAGTCATTATTATAAAAGGTGTAATTTGAAACTCAGCTGGCCACGAGGCATTTTAATCAGGTAGGTCTGGTGGAAAATTGTAACTAATTTTACCTTTGCATAGATGATTAGAAAACTAAAAGCCATTGGAACTTTAATTTTCCTCGGGGTTGCATGACTTACATAATGCATAAATATCCTCTACTTTCTAATGTTGACGTTTCTTCCCAAGTGAGCGAAAAATCGTGACTACGAAGCGACACCTTTCTGGTACATGGCACACTCAATCTAATTGCTGTATGTTGACCTAGGATCCAATGATATTTTGTGAAAGGTCCCTAGATAATTGGAAACATTGTTTCTATGAGGACTTCTGAGCAGGTTTTATTCATTAAATCTTACCTTCATCGTGTAAATTGTTGTAGCTCTTTTGAGATGAGAAGACCGTGGAGCAGATAGCTAGCAAACAGCAGAATTCATATATTCCAAAAACTGCAACATTCTTCGCCATCTTGATGCACACTTTCTAACTATTCTATTTCAACTATCCAATTCCAATTTTACATTTCATAGTATTTCCTTATGTCGCAATAACATCCATTTTTTGTTTTGCAGTAACCGCGTACTTTCCTTTTGTTTCATAGCTAAAGCGTACACTTTTTGTTGCAGAGTTGTTTCCTTACACAAGAGTGGCCCTATCTACAAGTGAATCGCTGAGCCTTTTCCCGCTGATGGATGCATTCTCATGATGTAGCTAATGTATGCATGACGTCACAGACATGCGTAATAAGCTCCCACTATTCTGCGAGATTCTCGGTCACTTGGTCTACTCAGTGGCCGGCACGAATGCCGGGCAGGAGGTGACAGCGATCTGTTCCGGGAGACAGGGAGGTTGATGCTGGCCCGCGCCGGCCTGGCAAACTGTTGCTTGCAGTGAGAGTATGCAGGAGTGTGGCTTTGTTGCACGTCAAATCGATGTGATTTGCTGAGACTTGTGTAGCACAGGACTCTGACCACAACATGCCACCAGAGGTCACTGCTATTCCTCAGGGTGATGATTACAAAAAGCCCTTCTCACATTTTAGGTCATGGACAATGTTTTATTCTGTAACGAAGTTTATCTAGATGGGCGACTGAGGCTCAAATCCAAGTCTGCATGTGACCATTTTAATTTACCTCATTCCCGGTCCTGCTTCGTCGTTCATATGAATGTCCCTTAATACAGTAACAGGTGTTCTTTACCGACTGGCCAGTGATAGTTCAATAGGTCTTATATCTGTCCACAAACCGGGCCTTTTAATTCGTGACGAATAAGGACCTCAATTGTAGTGGTGTAACAATTCCTAATTCCACATGTATGGTCAAGGCGCCAAATATTCTTGGGGTTGTGTGGAGTTCAGTTTGTGAAGATTCATTAGTTTTGTATTGCTCTAATTTTCTGACGCTTGTCCATCCACTCATTCAACACTCCGTTTTAGTCAACGGTTACAAAGCATTTAAAACGTTTTCATTCCGAGGCTAATCAGTCTGTGAGGTCCTGTACATAATTCACTACATATTTGGAGATTTGTTGAATAAAACAATGTATAAATAAATTTCAGATATTTGGAAATTCAAATATTAAGTATGCACATTCGGTATATGTATCTATAATGTCCACTTGACCGCAGTCCATTACGTGTCAAACATCTAAAGGAGATATTTGAACTCTCTTAGTTTCTGTACTTGATTACCTCGGTCACAAAATGATTTTGCCGCCAGAACAATATAATGAGATTATCATCGGAGGCAGTTTAACCAGATAATGACATTGTCATCGGAGGCAGTTTAGCCAGATGATGACATTATTATCGGAGGTAGTTTAGCCAGATGATGACATTATCATCGGGGGCAGTTTAGCCAGATGATGACATTATCATCGGAGGCAGTTTAACCAGATGATGACATTATTATCGGAGGTAGTTTAGCCAGATGATGACATTATCATCGGAGGCAAACATGTAAGGGTGACGTTACACCTCTATACCATCATCGAATATGTTTTGATTCCTCTTGTTTGTAAAACACAAATAGCAAAATACAAATAAAAGAACTTCTATATTTTGAAAATGGAAATAAATTTGTTAAACTATTGATATCATGATATCATAGAACAATGTAAAACATTCATCAATAACGTGTCATGTTATTTTGAGGAAGGGGATGTAATATACCTGTGCATTTTGTATAGCTTTGAAAACAAGATGAGGTCCATTATTCAAAACCCAAAAGGGACAGTAGACGGGGATTTGGCATTTTAGACGATATGCATTTCTAGTCTACAGAATAGACGCATACATTTAATGAGATGATGTATACAATGCCCATGCAACCTTGTATTGCGTATAATGTTTTTTGTTTTCCCCAAAAATGGAGAAAAATCAGTTATATTTTCACCTGAACACAAAAAAAACAATGTGTGATATTTGCAGATTACATTTTGTACAAAGAAGAAACTATCGAACTCAGAGAAATTTAATCAGGTGGGGATTTCAAGGTTTTAGCTGTATTTTAGAGGTGCCCATATACACGTATGGATGTGCACCTTTGGCTAATTTCTCTCAAGGAAATACATCATTACCACATCATTAGTTATATTCCTACATTTGACATGATACAAGTTTCCTAAATATGTATCATAAAAATGTCAATATATTTACAACCACAAAGGCTTTGTGTAATATTCTTTGAAATGAGAAAGCAACTCATTTGTACAAATTATTATTGCTTACGTATATTGAATACCTCATTCCAAACATCACCACAAATGAGATTGATGAACTGTAGATGAACCGTAAATGGTTGTTTATGCAATTCTATTCGAAATTTGCAGTGAGAGTTTTTTTCTATGGTAAAGAATTATGATGAAGCGATTTTTTTACACAAATGTCACGGACATCTTCTTTGGTCACTGAATAGAAGTAACCACTCTATCATGCTTTACCCATTTATGTCATGATTGTCTGTGCAGAACTGCAAACCCTCTCCTGAGCATTACAAATGTATGTTTTTGACGCTTTCATTTGAGTTTCAGACTGTTTATTTTCCAAGAAATATGCCAAGTAAATCTTCTACGTGTTTATGCTCTCTTGGTGGTTTCTCATAGACCCATGGAGCGGAATATGGTAAAAGGTCCCTGGCTCTGTCAGTGGCCCCTCGCAAGCACACACCTGAATGTACGACACAGTCTGTCAATTTATGGCACTCATGAGTGTCGCCTTTGATCTCTCGAGGACCTCCATGAGCGACCCCTGGCGTCAACAGATGACCCGGAAACATGCCCCTAAGGATTACTAGGTGCTTCATCAGTAGTGAAAACAAACCTCACCTCAGATATGAGGATATTATGATGTTATATCCATTTTGCATTAAACGTGGGGGTGGAACGTGGCTCGGTTGGTGAGACGTTTATCTCTCATGCTAAATGTCCATGGCTCGAATCCCGGCTTGGATAAGTACTTGGTCGAGAAAGGTAGATTGGTGTTACTGGGTTGTTTCAGAGACCAACCAGTGCTCTTATGACTGACTAGCAAAGGCCATGGTTTGTGTCATCCTGTCTATGTGATAATAAAAAAGAAAGATCCTGAATCACTCTTCGAAAGAGTAGGGCATTGAGTACCGGTGACATGTTTCTATATCACTTGATATAACCTGAACAGTGCTGAAAATGTCATTAATAAAAACAAATCAAAATGTACTCGTACATTAACATGTGTCATATGAAAGGTTTCACACCAGAGTTTAGTCAATAGGAGCTCAGTTATAGATGAACTTGTTTGTTCGTTTGGGGTTTTACATCACTTTCAACATTATTTCAGTCATTTCGTGATGAGACCTACTTGTAGGCGATATAGTGTTGCCTCACTGAATTGTCATGTCGTAGGTCTTTGATATAACAGCCCACCCGGTAACAGATTTACATGGAAAGCGTGTTAATCCCTCAGACATGGGCCATAGCTCTTGGTACCACCAGGAATCGAACCCACGACCTTTGGATCACCACAGAGGAACTGGTGCTAATAAGTTGGCGCTCTAACCAACTACACATTTTTAAAAATGCGCATATACGCATCTGCGTCAAACATGCACTGACATCCCCCAACAAAATCCCTCTGTAAATCAAAATTCTAACAAAGTTTGTGTGAAATAAATACCTCAGTTCTTCAGTATTTATGGCACTTTAAACTTTCTTTTATAAAGAAATCTTTCTGCTTATACAGGAAGTATTGACAATAGCAGTAGCGGTGTTTATAATTCACTGCCAGGAAAATATATTATAAAAGGGTCACAATATGATTCACAAGGTTTCAATGCCAAAATATGTCTTATTAGCAAGTCAGATTTTTCTAAATAGATAAAGAATAATGCTGAATACACACCAGCTGTAGTTCTTGCCATGAATATTAAATGTATATATGGACAAAATACAATTCATAACAAATGTTCTGAGGTGCTCAAGTGTGTCATACAATTTTATAGATTGTAGAATCAATGTGGTAACCCAATAGTTGTAAAATGCATAACATGGTCAATTGTTCCTCCCACGATGATATCGAACAAGAGAGATTCTCTGAAGATTTTATACATAATGCCAATATGCCCAGCTTGTTGGAACAGATATTCGGCAGGTCTGCGCATTTTAAGGTTTACTCATCTTGCACCAGGAATGCAAACACAGCCAGGCACCCTTAACACAAGGTTGGAAAGTTAAACAAATGCCAGCAACCAACCGATGGACAAATAACATGATGTGTTATATGATGCAAATATAAGTATCTGAATACGGTGAAGGTGGGTCCAATATTACGCTAAGGGGATCACAGAATAAAATGTCTAGAGGTTACTGTAGTTTTAGTTTTATTAAAGGCAAAATATATCTTCGGATATATATCTTCGGATATATATATATATATATATATATATAAATATATATATATATATATATATATATATATATATATATATATATATATATATATATATATATATATATATATATATATATATATATATATATATATATATATATATAGTCCAAAGTAAAAAGGTAGTTGTGTACAGTGTATTGGTGATGAAAGCTATCCAACAAAGTCCGTGGTGACAAAGAGTTACAACCTTAAATATGCAAATTCATCATTGTTGTTATTTTTAATATTCACGTCAGGTTTGAATACCGAATATGTGCAAACAAATAAACAAATAAAGATCCAATTAAAACATTGCATATCTGAAACATGGGCTTGAGTTTGCCAAGCTGGTATGTCTTGAATTATTGAGCAATCTCTTCGCTCTCATATCATTTGTCAAGTGAAGTCAAAATATAGAGGCCTTTTATCGTTCTGATTTACGTGAATACATGAAACTATAATTATTTATTTAATAGTGATGAAACAATTCGAATTATTTTCTTACAAGTATTATTGTTAATAAAGCAATCTCTGTGCATTGCTATTCTAATATGCACAGAATGTTCTCAAATCAGATCGGAAATTAACAAATGAGAGCGTGTTTTCCATTAATGCCTTGGTATTATCCTGATAAAATGCTGACTGCAAAGTAGCGATGCAGTGTATCGAAGAACACAGCAATTTAAATTTAAAAGCTAGAAGTGTCAATTGTCCCCTCAAACACATACTAGAAAGACACATTTGTAAAAATAATGAGTCATTGTTTCATGTCTCACCCGAACTTGTACTTAACTGAACCTGTAGACTAAAAAAGCTTAAAGCATTAAAGGATACATTCATAATACACACCTGTCTGGACCAGCAACAAAGAGACTGGCAAATAACATAATACTTTCTGAACCCCATGTGTAAATGGTGTTTGACAGCAATCTATCCACCTACTGATCAAACTTTGTAAGACCTAGGGTCCCTGTGGTCTTGTCTTGGAAGGAAACTTGATAAAGTATAAGCCAAGCACATAGAAAGTGTGGACTAAGACCTGTATAAGAAGCATGTGTGGGTTGGACCTCATAGCAGGTCTAGAATGGGTGTATATATATATATATATATATATATATATATATATATATATATATATATATATGCTATGTTTAACAACTGGAATGACTAACAGAAACAAATTTAACAATATATGTTGAACATAAACTTGAAAATAGCTGTGGTATTCCATTTGTAAATACAATATACTTTGGTAGAGATGGAATGCCCTTCTTATCATCAAAAAATCATCTTGGGAAAGGTCATTTTGGGAAAAGTCATCACTGGTCACTGGTTTAATTATTATTAATTATTCAGAGAAAGGCTTACTCGGTACAGACTTGGTACGTACTGGTGAGCTCAAGCAATTTTGTTCACTGAAATTTTTTTTTTTTTTCATTTAATAGAAAGATTTAAGCGTTCTGGGAAATGAGATTACCAATTGACATTTAGAACAAAAGTTCTGATCCATCAAAAATGCAAATGGAGTTTGATTCATAAACTGCTGTGAATTATCTTTAAAATCGAAGTTAAAGGCCGAAAATTAAATGTAATACTTAAACAGATTTATTGACAAATTAATATGGTATGATTGAGTTATCTTTCCTGTCATGTCATGATTTTGTGTTTTTATTGTCAATTAAAAGACTAAATGGTGATTTTTCTTTTCCAGGAAAACTTAAAATACATTACGACATAGTATTCAAGTACTCTGCATGGCGAGGTAGAGTCATATACTTCGGAGAGTAGTATTCAAGTTGATGGCAAATGAATATATGATTTTGGCATATTCAAATAATAAGATACTCTGCATGGCGAGGTAGGTATAAATCCTGGCTCTGCTATGGAGAGTAATTATAAGAATATCCAAGTGTAGCTTGGTTATATCAGAATAGGATAAGGTATGGAAACAGGATCATTATGCAGTATTATAAAAGTAACGGGTGAGTGACCATACCTTATCTGTTTAAAGATGTGGACTCATAAAGTTCTGAAACTGATTTGATTACAAAATTCCTGTCACATAATGTATTCAATTACTTCTCGCAATCATTACAGAAAACAGATAAAACCTTTGTTTTTGTCTTGTTTTTGTTTTTGTTTGTTTTTGTTTTTACTATGGATAAGTACTAGAAAAAAACGTTGATTTTATTAATAACAACTACGTGTTTTTTTAATGACGGGATAACAAATTTCCAATCACATGAACTATTTATTTATAAACTGATCCATATAAAACTTATCATGGTATTTTTTCATGGTGATTTCCAATAATGTAGTCTCAAAGCGATTTTGAATTGTTCAGTTTTCTGCAAGTTTGAAGTATAAAGTAAGTTCTTTGTAGTGAGATTTAAAAAAATAGAAATCTTGAATCGAAGGGAGCAAAACTTGTCTCTGTTGTTTTCATGTTGATTTCATTATCGATTTGTTTGCAGCTTACATAATAGATATCATGATGTATGTCTCATTTCAAGGTTGCAGTGAATTTTACTGGATAGAGAAACAAGGCCATATTTTAAGCTGGATTAATTAAGTGTCCCTTTAACATTTTGACTGGCGTAGAATACAGTATGTGCCCCTGTCAACACCACACAGCCCCAATGGCCCCTGTATATCTTGTGGGGCAAAGGTGACAGGTGACATGGCAATGGGGTCAGTTGCTTTCATGCCAAATCATTCTGTCGCAGGTCCAATGTCAATTTATTTCATTCACATATCATCTGTCAATTGTTTGTATGCATTTGTGTTTAGATTTGAATAACAATTCAAAAATAACAATTTTCAAAAATAACAATTTAGGACAAAACGTTATATTATTTTGCCTCAATTATCTAATAGTTGTGGGGATTCTCCTGATGATCAAAGAGAACCTATCACATGTTGTCCTTATACACAACACATGAATAAAGTGATATCCTCCTGAAGGATACATAGATAAGATACATGAACACATGAATAATATGACATACATCTACATCACATATATGGACAAGAAAGTCACAGGTTTGCAAGGACGTTGGGTTAACGGGTTGACCCTTTAGGCACATGATATTCATATGAGAAAGTGTATTATGAATTCACTACTGACACGGCTTGTGGCATCATAAGGCAGGTAACAGCCTCTCACAATCATAAGGCAGGTAACAACCTCTCACAATCATAATGCAGGTAACAGCCTCTCACTATCATAATGCAGGTAACAGCCTCTCACAATCATAAGGCAGGTAACAACCTCTCACACAACTAGTGAGAAATATGACATTCTCCTTCACAACTACTGCTAACCATCCTCATTAAAGTCAACTAGGTCAACTAACCTAATCAAAACATATAAGGAAAACATTGTATGACCTAAACAGCTGAATTGAGCCACTATTTTCCTTGAGATCAGGTGATTCCTTGTTCATATCCAAGCCATTTACTATCAAGCGTACACTGTCTGGTGTCACTTTTACCTTTTCATTCAGTATGGTCTAGTGTTTTATATCTCTGAGATCAAATCTTTTGTGTTATAGATATATGTTCCACTGCCAAATCTTCAATAATCTAATGAAATGAGTCTCGGTGTCTGGGCAAGATTTGTATTTCTAAACATCTCAATCACGATTCAGTGTATTCATCACACTAGTATATCGCCTATCATCTTCTTAAAGGCAGATGTTAAATTCACCACGTCTGTGTGGTGATGTCAATAAATGAAAGATAGAAATAAGGCAGATGGATAAGGCAGTCTCCTTTTCTAATATTCATGACAAGATGTCTTTAACCTACTATGTGTTGTAGAATGTTCTTAAAATACGTGCAAACTACACATGTCAGAGACAGAAATAAGGCAGTTGGATAAAGCAAGCACTCTTTCATACATTTATGACAAGATGTCTTTAACCAATTAGGTGTGGTAGAATATTCTTAAAATACGTGCAAACAAACGTGTACACATATCATGGACAGGAATAAGGCAGTTCGATGGCAGAAGGTCCTATTGCAAGTTGACACTCCTGATTACTGGTCATATATAATCATACTCTCCCTCTCCCACTATTACTGTCAATATGATCCAACCTGATTAAGGCAGAGGATTCTATTGTACTCACCCTGTGTTTGTTATCATGTAAGTACGTGCATCACTGTTGAGAGACCTGCTTTAAGATTTACCTTCGTTTCACTGGAGATTGTAAGTGCAATGTTACATATTAATGGACTTAACTGTCATTTCAGATTATTTATATTGTATTCAAGATTGTGTCTAGTCCAATTTTATTTCAGAGTGTGTCATGCCAGTGTGTTCAGACATAGCACTGTATAATCAGTAAGTATGGAATGTCAACATAACATTGAGAGCACTGATGTTTGGCATCTGTGGAATAGGAGTGAAGATTGTCTGAGTGAATAGAAATCCTGCAGAGCCTTGTTCTTTATGGAAATTTTAATGGATTATGTAATGATGTAATGAAATTTCTCATTCCAAAGGCAAAGCTTTAGGGATGAAATTCACAATCTACATGAAGTATAAATTTGCGATAAAAAGATCATAGATTGTATTATTGGTATCAGTAATTGAGGATCATATTAGATTCCGTTTTAAGCACATTTATATGGTAATGTGGATTACATAAGATACGTCTCAAATATTTTAACAATGTTAAATATTAGAGGCATTTTATTTGTATGACCTAAACCCCCCTTATAAAATTTTATAGATAACGGAAACATAATCATTTTGAAATGATATGCCTTCAGTCTGATCTCATGATTGTACAATTACCTAATATACTCTCCTCGCTTGTCAATAATGAATTGAGAAAACCTATATCAATGATATCAGGAAAGAAAAAGCAGTATTGCAAAATTGGTCCCATATGTTTTTTGAAAACAATGTATTTTGATATAATGTATACTTTAACAACTCTCTGATTCATATTGTGTGCTTTTATTCACTATAGAGTGAGCACTTTATATCTGTATGCAATAACTATATCTCGAATATTCCTTATTTACTATACACTAAACACCTACATGTTATTCGATATTATATGATCACGAAACCTGCATGTTGTGGAAATATTGCTTAACATCAACAACATTTGTAGCAGGCTTTGGGAACGCCATCCTATCTCTCGGTAAAAGTAGATATGCCACCTGGTGTTAAGATTTATGAACATGCCACCTGGTGCAGGAAATAATTTCCACTAATTTCAGAGTTCATTGCAAAACCAGTAAACAGATGTGTATTGAGAAATCTATAGGAGATACAAATTGATAAATATTTCATGTGGTGATCGGAGTGTATAATTAAACAACCATGTACAAAAACTTTATACATAATTCAGTTAAATCGAAATATCAAGTTATTGACTCCAAAATAGGAAAATAAAGAAACATGATCAATGAAATATTATATTCCAATGAGAAACATAATCTAAAACGCAGCACGTTTTACAGACAAAAATGTAATTGGTTGTCTATAAAGAGAACCAGGACGTGTTCTGACACAATTAATTGATAGTAATTCTTTAATATAAGACTTCACTGTGAGTTAATCTGACACTAATACTGCGCATTATTTTCTCCGGCATTATTTTCTCCGCGGTAAACAAATATTTGAAATGCAATTATCAGTTCTTTCCTTTAAAAACCTGTTTATCAATAATCCCTCTGTGATAAAGGTATACATGCAGTGTGAAATTATCTCTCTGTGTTAATACAAAGTATACCACAAACTGTATACAATGATCTCTTAGTGATATAGACAGACACACCATGTAGAAATGATTAAGATATACACCTCTGTCAAATGGTCTGTCTGTGATATTGGTATACAAGCTGTGTAAAGTTGACCTCTATGTGATATTGGTATACAAACTGTGTAGAAATAATCTCTCTGTGATATAGGTATACAAACTGTGTAGAAATAATCTCTCTGTGATATTGGTATACAAACTGTGTAGAAATAATCTCTCTGTGATATAGGTATACAAACTGTGTAGAAATAATCTCTCTGTGATATAGGTATACAAACTGTGTAGAAATAATCTCTCTGTGATATTGGTATACAAACTGTGTAGAAATAATCTCTCTGTGATATTAGTATACTAACTGTTTAGAAATAATCTCTCTGTGATATTGGTATACAAACTGGGTAGAAATAATCTCTCTGTGATATAGGTATACAAACTGTGTAGAAATAATCTCTCTGTGATATTGGTATACAAACTGTGTAGAAATAATCTCTCTGTGATATTGGTATACAAGCAGTGTAGAAATAATCTCTCTGTGATATTGGTATACAAACTGTGTAGAAATAATCTCTCTGTGATATAGGTATACAAACTGTGTAGAAATAATCTCTCTGTGATATTGGTATACAAACTGTGTAGAAATAATCTCTCTGTGATATAGATATACAAACTGTGTAGAAATAATCTCTCTGTGATATTGGTATACAAACTGTGTAGAAATAATCTCTCTGTGATATTGGTATACAAACTGGGTAGAAATAATCTCTCTGTGATATAGGTATACAAACTGTGTAGAAATAATCTCTCTGTGATATTGGTATACAAACTATGTAGAAATAATCTCTCTGTGATATTGGTATACAAGCTGTGTAGAAATATCTCTCTGTAATATTGGTATACCAACTGTGTAGAAATAATCTCTCTGTGATATTGGTATACAATCTATTTAGAAACAATCTCACTGTGACATAGGTATCGACCTGTTAACGATACGTCTTCATTCAGAATCTTTTCGAAATTCTTTCATTTCTTTCATCCAGATATACCATAATCTTGAAATCAAACTAATTCAATTATATGATTACTGTCATATGTTAATGACCCGCACCCATTTTCCCAACTAGAACATCCTTGTTTAAGCTACTTCGTCTAAATTGTAAACACATTATTATGCAGACAAGAGGATTTTGGACGCAGAATGTTTCTTTGACAGAGAACTATTAACCATGGATATTAAAATATACTTGACAGTGATTCTTTTTGTCATAATGACAATACAGTCTGGTATGTTGATTTTTAATATGTCATTAAGTAATATTCTTGGAGCTGTGTATTACATTGTCACACAACGTATTTCTGATATATAGTGTGTAACGCAAAGTTATATATCCTGTTTGAAGTGGCATGGGGTGCTGACCAGGCTGTCATGTTCATTATACATTACAGGTTTAATTTGCTATTAAAGTTTGTTTTATAACCCACAGTAATGGGTATTCTATATCCACAACAAAACTTGTTTTGTGAGTCTAATAGATTTATTTTTCAGATTTGATAGCAGTACTCACAGATGTACTATTTTAATTGTGTTCACAAAAAGACGTCTTTGCAGTGTTGTTACTTGTTATTTGTAGACGATCAAAACATAGAATGTGTTTAAAGTTTCAGTTGTTTTCCAAGACTTTTCAGGAACTCGGTAGTAAAATGATTAATATAGGCTTTGATAGACTGATCTCAGACTGAGTGATTAAGACTCGCCCTCATACTGGGTAGTTAAGAAATGTTCACAGGCTTAGTGGTTAAAGCATATACAACATATGTGTTGGAGTGTTTCAGTTCTTGGTGGACTCAATATTCTTAGATGTATTTTTCAGTTAAACAGTGTCACCTTTCACTTAATCTATGAATACCTTCCTAACACAATAATTGTTATTATTGTTTAATCTAGATGAGACATTTCCGGTTCCTGTTGGATGCTACCTCTGGAATGCACTGTTCACTGAACAAGATGGTGTATACACTGAACCACTCCTTTGTTCCCAACACTGCTCCGACCTCAACATGACATTCGCCAATGTATCCTACTTTGCTCTTAAGGTACTCTGATTATCAGGTTCTAATAAATCACTGTATATATCCTAATTTCTCATTACAATTTTTTCCATGTTTGAGTAAATATCGTAAATATACAGAACGTAAATATTTGGAACATGAATATTTGGAACGAAAATATTCAGAACTATGATTGTTATCTTCAGGACCTGTTATATGCCCATCTTGTGAGACGAAATTACATGATTTATTTTTTGATAAATTCACATGATCTGCATCATGCTTATGCAGCTACCCATCATGTGCATGTATATATTAGATACTAAAACATATGTATACATTGGATACTAAAACATCTAGAATATACACAACATGATTGAAAATTTAGTTTAGGAAATTTTGGTTCTGTATAAATTGTCAGAATGTCAGAAGCCCTATCTGTTTGGGATCATCATTATTATAATATGTTAATATCTTGAAACTGTACTTATTCCCAAAAAAATATTTTTCACAGAATACAACATGTTACTGTGGAGGAGATATCAAGCTTGGATTGGATGTGACTGGAACACCATTATGCAACATGTCTCAGTTTTCTTGTCAATACCCATGTGGTGGTGAAAATGGAATCCACAGTTATGTTAGTGTTTATGAAATATATTCAAACATAAGCAATCACACTTCTAGCCTTGATGAAGAAGGTAAATACATTTATTTAACCCACCACACTTTATAGCCTGATTACTGAATGTGCTATTACAGTTTTAGTGGGAAAAGAAAAATATATTTGGTCATTATTGCTCTTAATATATTGATTGCACCGTTGTTAATATATTTTTTTACTTTTCTACAAACTAGACTTCTATATTAGATTAATTGAAACCAATCTTTTCTTGAGATATGCAGATAGGGCTAACGTTAGTTTTGATATTGTTTAAACCTATTTCAGAAGGGTTTGATTGGAGGCATATTGGTTGTGATGTTCACCAGGAGTCATTCAGGCCTGTTGGAGATGGCTTCCTCTCCAGTGTGTCCTGTAACCAAGCCTGCTTCTCCCTCAACATCTCACATGGAAACATTTCACATTCTGCACTTGAAGTATTATAGTTTCTTACATAACTCCTTACAATCATTACTGGGATATTTCGGCCTATAAAGCTTTATTATCTTATAGATTCTGCTTAAATAACGCTGAATAACGTTTATGTTTCTGTTGTAGAATCGTATTTGCTATTGTCTTGAAAGCAGTGCTAAAGAATTAAGACAGTTAGATTCTGATTCAACTAAAATATCTAATCAGTCTGCAGAAAATAAAACAGAATGTGTCAGTCTGAATGCGACAGGTAACTAAAGAGTGACTTCTCCCTCACTTTCATACAGGAATTAAATGACCTTTAAGTGACTATTTTACATGTGTATTTTTAAATAAGCATGGACTAATTGAATGTCATAACTGCAGATAGAGAGTTCAAAGGTTGCTTCATATTCAGTGAGGAGGTCGATAATGGTGTGTTTGAGTTTGCACTTTCGTGGTGGCCATTTATCCATTCAGAAACGCCTTTAGAGATATGTGTACAAGAATGTGCAGATGCCGGCTTCAGGCTTGCAGGAATGGTAAGGTTATTTTTCAATGAAATGCTGATATAAACAAGCAAGATTTAAATAAGAAACCTCATGTTTACTCATAGTACTTGGCACTTTCAGCAAAACTCTACTCATAACTGGTGTATTTTGGTTGATTTCATGGAGATGCTAGGCTTGTATCACAGTTTAATGATCACATATCATTTAAACATACCCCAAATCTCTGTACAATTGCTTGTGACCTCCGTGATTTCATAAAAGCTTGTGACCTCCGTGATTTCATAAAAGCTTTATATATGATTTCATAAAAGCTTTAAGTCTTTCTGTTGCTATAATCCAGCTGTGAAGGAATATCAATATATTGATTATCAATCCATTGTTTGACTCAAACAACAATATATGATTTCGCAGAAAGAAATAATTATTTTGAAAATGATCTTGCTAAAAGGCTCTCATCTTAAAGTCCTCTTTATTCATTTCACCTTTCTTTCCAGGTAAATGGTTTTCAGTGTCTATGTGGAAATACAGGATATGACAAGATTGGTGTTTCTGTAGCTTGTAAAGAACTATGTTACAATAAAACATGTGGTGGTAGCAACGATATCAGTGTTTACTCTACTAAAGTTGGTAAGAATTAAGTGTATTTTCATTTTAACTCCATCAATATACAAACCAAAAAAAGATTTTTTTATGGAAGAAATCTACGATTTATGATATTGGTGTTTACTCTATTGGCGTCGTATATTTTGACTTTCACTCCATCAAAATTCAGACGAAAGCCTTTTCACGGTAAAGACATATATATTTAATTCTCAATGACTTGTTGGGTTGTTAGAAACAAACGATTTCTGCAAAATGTTATAACAAAATATTAAATGCATTTATGCATCAGTATGAATATCACTAGTGAACTTGGAACAATGGAACTCAACAACATGGATATAGTCGAATTAGTATTAGTATACAGTAGAATTAGTATAAACCTTTCTACAGTAAAATTACTATAAACCTGTCTACAGTAGAATCAGTATAAACCTGTCTACAGTAAAATCAGTATAAACCTGTCTACAGTAGAATCAGTATAAACCTTTCTGCAGTAAAATTACTATAAACCTGTCTACAGTAGAATCAGTATAAACCTGTCTACAGTAAAATCAGTATAAACCTGTCTACAGTAGAATCAGTATAAACCTGTCTACAGTAAAATCAGTATAAACCTGTCTACAGTAGAATCAGTATAAACCTGTCTACAGTAGAATCAGTATAAACCTGTCTACAGTAGAATTAGTATAAACCTGTCTACAGTAGAATTAGTATAAACCTGTTTACAGTGGGAATTGTATAGAATTGTCGATAGTGGAATTATCAACATATTATAATTATCGATAGTGGAATTAGAATCGATTTGTCGATAGTGGAATTAGTATCAAGCTGTCGATAGTGGAATTAGTATCAAGCTGTCGATAGTGGAATTAGTACAAACCTTTCTAAGTTGGAATTTGTATCAACCTGTTCACAGTGGAATTTGTATAATGCTGTCCATACTGGATTTAGTATAAACTTGTCAATAATGAAATATCTATAAATCTGCCAATAGATTATTTTTAGTTGGAATAATATGAACCTGTCCACAGCTGGGTTAATATAAACCTGTCAGCAGTGAATTAGTAAGAATGGTGAAATAAGTATAAAATTGTCCAAACTAATACTATGTTATCATCAAATACCAAACAAATATGAATTGGCAATATTGGCAATGAATTGGCAAAATTGTTTCTCAGCAAAATGATCAGTCATAGATTCGCAAAAATTGCGTGCAAATAAAATAATATTTAAAAAGTATATTACATTTATGAAACCACGAACATTGATGCTATTTATAATGTTGTTTCTTTAATCTTATATGGTATTTCAGATATTTATGATGAACGGTATATTGGCTGCTACAAGGACATTGAATCAATTGCCGGTTTTACGCCAAACAGAACCGCAGGAAAACCTATAATGACAATTGATATATGTATTAAGATATGTAATGAAACAGATTTATCATATGCTGCACTACAGGTCAGTACAGAAATAATAATTCAATGGGACTACTGCCAATACATTTAATGAATAATCTAGAGTTCAGAATAATTAATTAACTCTGTGTTAATTTCAAACTATTTACCAAGATAGGTCAGTTACCTACTTCTCTATGTTTTTATTAACAGACCTTATACCATTCCTGTTAGTTTTTTCATCAATTCATTTTCTTTGCATTACTTATTTTCATTTAAATTCATAAACAATAAACTAATTGCCTTGTGTTTTCATTCAGAACGGAAATTGGTGTTTTTGTGTCAAGAAACTGGTATTCACATTCAAGTTTAACATAGATGGACAATTTTGCAAAAGAGATTGCTATGTGCCATGTTCTGGAAACAAGGCTGAGAAGTGTGGCGGTGTGCAGTCAGTTAGTGTCTTCAGGGCAGGTCTGTTTGTTTGTTTCTTTGTTGTTTGTCTGTTTGTTTGTTTATTTGTTTGTTTGTTGATAGGTTATTTGATGATAGGTTATTTGCACATCCTTACCAAATAATTTTTCAGCACTATTTGGGCTACATCAGGTCACATAAAAGCCTGTCATCGAGCTTGAATGTCCTACTCTTTTCAATAAATAACTGGGAGCATTACAACATAGATATGATAATGCAAATACAGACCAATATATTTGATCAGCAGTTATAAAGCACTGATTTCAGGACAGGTGTCTACACTGCAGTAATTAAATCGGAAAGCGGGTTTGCACTTGAGATAAATCTTTTTTGCTTCTCTATGAAAGGAAAAACAGGTTCTGTATATTCTAAGAATGATCTGTATATTCTAAGTAAATTCTATATATTCTAAACAGGTCCCGTACATTCTAAAGAGGTTTTGAATGTTAAACAGGTTCCATTATTTCTAAACAGGTTAAGTATGTTTATACAGGTTTAGATATGTTCTAAACAATGTTCCAATTTAATTCACAGATGTCCGTTGACATATTTTTATTTTCATTTTGTAGAAATAAGAGATGATGAACACAAGCAGATGACTGTTAGTGTTCTTACCACGTCAGAGTATATAATGCTTGGAACCGAGCAGCAGAGGGGCGAAGAGAAAAACACCCTTAATGCAGGAGACAACAATGCAACAAAGAAACCAGAGGAAGGATCAGATATAGCTCTCATTATTGGTGTTATTTTAGTTTGTATTGTTGTCATGGTAACCGTAATCTTCTTTGGAGCATTTATCTATAAAAGGTAAACACGAAGTTCAAATTAGCCAAACTCACTCAGAAAGTAATTATCTGAAATGCACCTTAGCGCTATAAAAAGTACATTTTATCTCATGACTTGTTATCATAGTCATATCTAAAGAGCTATTCACGTTTTTATGTACGTGGTTCATTTAATTATTTGCACTTTGTAATTCAATCTCTGACCTCTTAACAATATCAATCAAAAACATATGTTACAATAACAAAATTGGGTTGTTATGGTAAATTTTCAGGAGAAAGGCCTTTTATAAAGAACAGGATTTAGAAATGAAAGTTTCCCAATCTGAACAAATGAATGGTATAGCTGGCTCAATATTACATGGTGAGAAGGAGCCAGGCGGGCCATCCTCCATAGAAGATGTCAGTATCCCGTCAGACGCTGAGGAGCAGGTGGAGGAGGACCAGGTATCTGCCCACCAGGTGTCACTACCAGTCAGGATGAAACCAGTGCTTCTTGGAGACTTGGCAAGCTATGTTGCCAGGCTGAGGGACAATATGAGCTCTCTTGAAGAGGAATTCATGGTTCGCATGTTTATGGTCAAAACTATTCCCGTTTAATCAATGTAAGCTTCCAATTTGGCCAGGGTCACAATAAAAGCTGAATAATAAAGCAGTTTGATATCTTTCAGAGCTTCCTTGAAATACCCCAGCCTTCCTGGAATATTGCAAATGATTCTGAGATTAGAAAAGCTAAAAACAGGTTCAAAAACATTCTAGCTTGTAAGTATTTCATTGTCATACAAGAAATATATCTGCATATTGTATTTCAACCTTAATCATTTCAACCTTAATCCTTTATTAATTATGTCCCATATTATGGTTTCAGATGATCACAGCAGAGTAAAACTCCAGAGAGAAGACGATGATCTCAACTCTGATTACATTAATGCGAGTTATATTCATGTAAGAAGGAGTTTTCAAGATATAATTTTACATTAATCAAAACAAGTGTACAGACCAATCATTTGATATCATAAACTGTGCTTGAAGGAGGCAAGCTTAAAGAGGCAAGCTTAAATAGGCAAGCTTAAAGAGGCAAGCTTAAAGAGGCAATCTTAAAGAGGTAAGCTTAAAGATGCAAGCTTAAAGAAGTACAGCCAAAGAATAGGTTAGAAATGTTTTTAGATAATCCAGTAATCCTTTTTCTAAAGCAATGATATTTTGCAGGATTATAAATCTAAGAAGTCCTTTATAGCTGCTCAAGGTGAGTAGAATAAGTGTTCTACTACATCATCGCACTAGCTCATCACACTAACACATCGCACTAACTCATAAGTAATGGGTCAAACCCTATCTCCTTGATGTTCTCCCACTTCTGGAGAGATGTAAAAATAAGACTGTTTAATATTACAGGACCCATGCCTACAACCCTGTTTGATTTTTGGAGGATGATTTGGGAGCAGAATGTCCCCAACATTGTGATGCTGACCAACATTGTAGAAACTGGGAGGGTGAGATATCATATCATAATGATCAATGATTTGTAGCGAAGTTGAAATTAAATTTTATGATAAGTGGTGTGAGCAGGAAAGAGATATAGTATATCATATTATATTATTATGACAGTTTATCTACCCGGAAGAAGTAATAGCATAAGTGATCCACCAAGCATATCTTGCATTTCGAACAATGCATGCTGGGATATGCGAAAGGAACACATTATGTTTGCAACAGATGTACATACAAAACTCATCAGTTTGAAATCTTGACAAAAGCAGAAAAGTAAAATATCTTAAAATGAATAACACGTCAATCAACATTTTTACTACTATAAGCCTAGCTCCATGCGTGACATATTTTAGCACACCAGATGGCAGCATGGCCCACTGAAGCAGTGAGAATTGACCATGACCCTAAAAGCAATGAGATTTAATCAGAGCCCATAAAGAAGTGAAAATCGACTGCAATCTCTTCATATTGATGTTATATCCATTCAACAAATGAGAACATGATTCACTTATTTTGTGGTTGGTTTATATTAACGATTTATCTATATTGTTTGGAAGGTGAAATGTGAGCAGTACTGGCCA
The DNA here is from genome assembly GCA_949316495.1 of Amphiduros pacificus. NCBI lineage: Eukaryota > Metazoa > Annelida > Polychaeta > Phyllodocida > Hesionidae > Amphiduros > Amphiduros pacificus. The sequence continues at coordinate 28,428,706 of OX439010.1, read as the reverse complement.
GAAGGAGAGAACCTGTCTGTGTTCTATGGATGTATCGAGATTAGATTAATCAAAGAAGAGATCTGGCCGGATTACTGTGTTAGAACAATTAACATAATTAAGGTAAACTTATCTCAGATTGTGCCGCACAAAAAACATCACAAATTCTCTAAAGGTTAATGACCGGCACCTACGCAATGACAGAAATCCATAGATTAAAACAAAGGTCAGATATGACCCTAATTTGACCTATATAATGAAAGGTCAGTTGCCATTCTAGGTACTTATCAATACCTCCGCCTGCAGTGATATAGATTATATGTGCATTGCAACCAATAATCGAAAATGTCTAACCAAATGTTTGTTGAATCTCCCCATATCCATATATCCCTTTAAATGTATAGAAACAAAGTTCTAGAATTTGATATTTGTTTGTGTGGTTTTTGCAATTGATATCTGTCATGTTTATGATATTTAGAATGACGGTAAAAAGTCCGTGAAGCAGTGGCATTACACTGGGTGGCCTGATCACGGCGTCCCAGATCACGCCACACCTATCCTCAACTTCCTCAGGAAGGTCAAGGCCGCGTTTTCTCCAACCAGTGGCCCTACACTCATTCACTGCAGGCATGGATTATCTCCTTATTATCTCCAGAAATGTCCCTATCTATTTGATATCAAAATGAAATACTTCAGTATAAATAAGTAGAATTTGTCGATTCTAAAAGTAAAAGGACTTTATATATTTATTATGAAACAAAATATTTAAAACAGGTAGAATACTAGGATATAAATTGTGAGACTATATTTACCTTCTGAAATGACCCTGTATATTTGTTATAAAATAAGGGTCTTTGAGTATAAATACGTGCAATTTTTCTCTCTTAAAATGACCCTATGTATTTGTCATTAAAATAAAGTACTTTAGTATAAATAGGTAGAATATGTCTGTTGTAATTCTATTAAGATCAATGTTGATGGTTGTTGATTGCAGTGCTGGTGTGGGTAGAACTGGTACGTTCCTTGCCTTGGATTATCTGCTTAATCAGGCCGAGGCTGAAGGATTAGTTGATGTGTACTGCTGTGTTCACAGAATGAGGAGGGACAGGGTTAATATGGTTCAGACATTGGTAAATCACCTTATTATTGACAACTAATTAATGTAGCATTATTTTGCATTTTGATATCCATATAAATGAATGAATGAGTGAATGAACGAACACATGAACAAACGAATGAATGAATGAATGAATGAATGACGGAATATCGACACATTGTCATTCAATGACATTAAGGAATGTATTATAAACTACTAAATGGAAAAGAATGATAAGTGTAAAAACATACAATAAACAATGACATCGCAATGGCAAATAATACATTTACTCATGTATCTTAACAAATATGGTAACTACCAAACAAAACAGATGGGTTTAGGTTATATATGAATTCAATTGATGACAATGTGATCATATACAGAAAGTGTCATCTCACTGTATATTTTTCAATATATTCATTAAATAGATTAGGAATACTTTCAGACCGGACACTAACTGCAGTACAACAAATTACTGATAAGATGCGATGTAGAGTTGTGAGAATCCAAGGTTATGTTGAATTATGTTGTAGGAGCAATACTTGTTTCTTCACACTGCAATCCTGGAGGCACTCACGGTGGGGGAAACTACCATCCCATGTTATAAGTTCCACAGCACAGTCCCGACATTACTGGAACCAGCCAAAAACACTACAAGCAATAAAATACAGGAACAGTTTAATGTAAACTCAATACAGATATATTTAGCATTTATTTATGTTTTACACAGTGGACATGTAGTTTATCATATGAATCATTATCGTTTATAGGATGATGCATTGTTCATATAGCAATGTTTACATTAATGAGACTCAGCATTGACTATTATTTTCGGGATATTAAGATATCGTTTGATTTTCATTAATATATCTGGAAATTGGATAAAATAAATAAACTGAAAATGCTTATCTTTTAGCTACTCGAGTTACTAAAACCAAGTGATTCTGAGGTTAAACATCTTGATGGTCTCAAAGAAGAAAATAAAGACAAAAACAGAGATTTGAATATTATCCCAGGTAAAGGTTTATGACATAATGTATAAAGAAACTGGATACTCTGGTTACTGAAACCAACGAGACTCTCTTCTAGTCTCGTTGCTGAAACCAAGTGATTCTGAGGTTGAACACCTTAATGGTCTCAAGGACGAAAACATAGACAACATATATATATATATATATATATATATATATATATATATATATATATATATATATATATATATATATATATATATATATATATATTAAGTATTATCCCAGGTAATGTTTCATGATATGTTTAACAAAATCAAAAACGTATATATCAGGTGGGCCAAACCTGCTTGCATTTCAACAACAATTCTGGGCTATGAACATACACTGTCTGGTGACAGCGCTGAATAAAGAACATGATTATCATTATCATAACTATCATTATTATCATTATTTCATATAAAGAGAATGGGACTAGAGTCCGGCTGAGAGTGGCGACATGTGATGAGTCAGACTATATCAACGCTGTTTATGTCAATGTGAGTTTTAAATTCTATATTTCCTTTTCATTTGGTTGTGGAAATTCCTATTTTAAGGTCACACGTCACAGACAGTAATCCTCACTGCTTATTTATATAAATAGGCTATTTAACACACACACACACACACACACACACACACACACACACACACATATATATATACCATAGAGGATACATATTAGCTGTATTCAATATGTTTCTAAACACATTTTGGAGAGGCTTACTTTAATAAAATTTAGGCCTAGATAAACGTAAATAATATTGTAATAATGAAATGTGAAGAAGAATATTTTTGGATTTCAGGGATATCGCCGCCAATGGTGTTATATCGCAACGCAAATGCCAATAGAAAGCGAACCTTCAAACTTCTGGAAAATGGTTCTCCAAAAAAATATTTATGTCATTGTTTCCCTACAGGAAAAAGAGAGAGGGGTATTTTCTTTGATGTTCTTTCACAACCTGTGCAGAATTGCATGAATTTTGAAATTAAGGTTTTAGGATCAATAATTCTTATTGTACTATGGCTAAGTTAACAATTTTCTTTATAATTACTAATTATAACATTACTAATTACTAATTACAACAATGCAAATGTTTTTTGAACATATATGATCAACTAGAAATAGGAATATTCTAATCAACTAGTTATTGAGTACTAGTTATCAAAAGAATGTGTAAAACACCTATCGTTTATCAATATATGTTTGTTGATTTTGACTTTTTATATTTTTAGCATCTCTACTGGCCCCTAGCGGTAGGCACAGCTTTGACGCAAGGGGGCATCACTGTCTACTGTCACAGCGTCTCCACACAGGGATGCGTCACTTCCTATAAACTCAAACTCAACATCAACCACCAGGTCAGAGAGGTCACACGTGGGATAAATTATATATCACAAATAAGACACATGTTAAATACCTGTTATACATTGTAAACATGCTACATGCTGTAGACGTGTCATAAAGTGTACTGTATACATGTCACAAACTGTATAGTAGACAAATCAATTTGAGAAATGTTAGACATCATGTGTATTCTAATTTTGACCTTTGACCTTCTGGCAAAAAATGTCAAATTACTAGGGAATAATTTAGGAATGGAAGTTGTTGGGTATACATTGGTTTGTTGTGACATGGTCTGAAGTAAGGTTAATGATCACTTAATGGGTGCAAACAAATTCGTATGAAGTAGAAAGAATAGGAAATCCTAAGATAATCTTACCTTTTTTCTAGTATACACATATGTTGTGTATGTTTAAAACAGATGTCTGGTTTTACCTTATTGTCAAATAATGCTTTATTAATCTCATCCTATTTGCACCGATATGACAGGTATCCTTGGTAACGTTGCACCACCTGGACTGGACAACATCAAGTGTCCTTGACGACCTCGCCGTCGACATTCTCACACTAAACGAGATCACACTGCAGTCGCAGAGAAAATCAAGCACAGGCCCTTTACTCGTACAATGCTTGTAAGTTATAAAAAGACATTAATAAAAAATAGATATTAATGTATTTAGATATAATATCATACGATTTCATTGCAGGCATTCTTTGAACTCTCCCTTTTGTGAAAATAATAAGAACAAGAATGGTTCTGATGATTATCAACATAGTTTACAAGTTAAATATTCGTACTCTTAACGTGCCAATGTAATTTTGTCAAGTGCGATAACACATTAAAAACGTGTTGATTAACAGTTGTTTTGGGTTATAAGATTGCTTAGACGGATTCCTTAATCGCTAACTGGGTATCATGTGTCACAGATAATCATAACAAAGATTTAAGTGGTCCTTATGGAAACCGTTTGCCAGGTTGTCAATTAAGCACTGATATTGAATGTTATGTGGTCTGTTATTTGCAACTAATTGATGTGTTCTCCATTACCAACTCATGCAGTTGTTTTTTATGCCAGACATATGTGATTAAAATCCATTCGTCATGACAGTAGTGTACCTGTTATTTTGGTTTTATATCCTATATTTGATATAACGGTACAAGCGACAGTGACCTATTTTTAAAACATTTGCAGTGCCAGTGCCGATGCCTGTGGTTTGTTCTCCTATATTTGCAATACCAGTGCTGATGGTTTGTTCTCCTATATTTGCAGTAACGGTGCTGATGCCTGTGGTATTTTTTCTATATATTTGCAGTAACGGTGCTGATGCCTGTGGTATTTTTTCTATATATTTGCAGTAACGGTGCTGATGCCTGTGGTATTTTTTCTATATATTTGCAGTAACAGTGCTGATGCCTGTGGTATTTTTAATATATATTTGCAGTAAGGGTGCTGATGCCTGTGGTATTTTCTATATATTTGCAGTGACGGTGCTGATGCCTGTGGTATTTTCTATATATTTGCAGTGACGGTGCTGATGCCTGTGGTATTTTCTATATATTTGCAGTAAGGGTGCTGATGCCTGTGGTATTTTCTATATATTTGCAATATCGGTGCTGATGCCTGTGGTATTTTCTATATATTTGCAGTAACGGTGCCGATGCCTGTGGTATTTTCTATATATTTGCAGTGACGGTGCTGATGCCTGTGGTATTTTCTATATATTTGCAGTAACGGTGCTGATGCCTGTGGTATTTTCTGTGCCGCCAGTTGTCTTATAGACATGATGAACTCGGACCAGGAAGTTGACGTCTTCAGAATCACGCAACTCATTAGAACCACCCGAAAGCAGTTCATCACAGATATAGTGAGCACGTGACCCAGCAATCTTCCAATAATTATGCATGTACTTTAACAATGCAAGATGGTGCCGAAATCTTTCTATCTTGGCTATATTAATTCTTTCTTTTGTAGTATACACCTAAAACTATAGGGATGTAAGCTTAAATCACCACTTTGGTGAGAAGATTTTATTCCACATATAGTGTTGTTGAATCTACTTTCATGTCCTCAACCCACATGAGCTGAGGCCCGTGCCAAAAGGGTTAACCCGTTGTCCTTGTAAATCTGTGACCGGGTGGGTTGTCATGTCAAGGACCTGCGACATGACAATTCAGTGAGGCAGCACTATATCTGCTACAAGTAGGTCTCATCACGAAATGACTGAAATAATGTTGAAAGTGATGTAAAGCCCCAAACAAACAAATTCATGTCCTCAAAGTATGATATCTCCGTTCTAAATCATCCAATCCTATAATTAACAATTTCAACATTCACTCTAGCATCACAGCAATAGATATTTGTGACCACATCTGAGAGCACATGCATAGGAATCAGAGGGGTCTGAGATCTCGCTGAGGGTTCGATGATCTCGCTGAGGGTTCTGTGATCTCGCTGACGGTTCTGTGATCTCGCTGAGGGAATTATGGGAATGAATTGTGTCAAACATAATAATGAGTTTAGTGAAGTGATGCAATGCCTTTCAGTGATTTATATATGTTATGAGCAAATGTGAAACAGGAAGCACATAACTGTAAATGTCCTAGGAATTCAACTCATTTATAAATGGTTCCATCTCTTGGAACACAAAATTTTAATTTCATGAAAATAATATAATAAGATAAGAAAGGTTAAGAGTTATAGTATCTAATTGCTATCATCGCTTTGTATCGATAATATTCTTAAATTTTAAAGAGAAGTAATATAAATAGTATACGGCATCAAACCTGTACTTATCATTTGGTTTAATAGTTCAGGTATAAGCCAGTCAATAATTGACACTTGTTGGCCAATATATATATATATATATATATATATATATATATATATATATATATATATATATATATATATATATATATATATATATATATATATATATATATATGCACCTATGAACAGGCTCGGGAGATTCTTCCACCCGAACCGACTTAAGAGATCTGTCAGCCTGATCACTGCACATATTTTTGCCTTATTAACTAATTTGATGGAGAAATAAATATCAATGATGTGTGTACCATTTCATTTCAGAATCAATATGAACTACTCTACCAGATGGTTGAGGATTACATAGAGTTGTTCTCTGACTATTCTAACTTTGGAGCTGGCCAGATGGAGCAGTACAAAAGAATCAGCGTCATGTCAGCTAAAGGCAAGGGGCAACCTCTTGATAATGGTGGAACACCGTCAGGCAATCATGAAACTGAGGCCAACTTTGGGCCAATCTCTGAGCCAAAGTCTGAGCCAAAGTCTGAGCCGAATTCTGAAGTAAATTCTGAGGCAAATTCTGTGCCAAAGTCTGAGCCAAACCCTGAAGTTGAGCAGAACTATGAGCAAATCTCTGAGCCAAATTTTGCAACCAATTCTGAAAATGGACAGAACTCTGAGCAAGACTTTGACCCCAACTCGTAAAAATGGGCGCAGTTCGGTGTAAATGAGGAGATCTTCATTAACACATTAGTATAGGAATTCGTTCTGAAATCTTTGTCCAGATTTCAAAACATTCTGAACGCCGGACAAATCCCTGACGAGAACTCAGTCAAGCTCGAAATCACCAGGCTGAAGGAAGGCCGTACCCAAGTCTTGACAATTCTACATCTTTTCAGTTCACATTCAATAACCAATATATACCTGTATTGAATGGTCCTGATTCATATTTTATCGGGACTACTGTACATATTTGGCGTCCTGTGCTATGTCTGTATTCATTAGGGACGTAGATTATATGGTGGTTAAGATGGGAAATACAAAGGCAGAGCAGAGACACCTCATGGGTACTGCAAGTGGCAGTCCACTTGTTCACTATGAGCTGTCCTAATGATAAAACATTATCATATTATTCTACCTTTAAATGATATGATATATTATTTTTTATAAAGTTAAATGTTTCTAATTAAGCTTTATCGTTTGGCAATTATCTATGTTGGCAATTATTTATATGATGATTTGGAAGTCAAAACTGTTATATGAGATGATACTGTCTTGAGGTCTAATTGATAATTAATTATCACTTATTACCATAAGCACATCTTTTTAATTGATCACATTGTATAAACTATGAATAGGTTTCAAATTGCATATAAGATGAATTTTTTTTAATAAAGATTTATCATGAAGATTTTTATGTTGTGAAAAATAAATAATATACCAAACGCAAGGTATTTCAAGATTTATATAAAGACTCAGAAATCTTGATTTTGTATAAAATCATCCATTTAATCAACCACTGGAAATGCAGAATAAACGATGGTACAATCAAATCAATATTTGCAATCATTTTTCACGCTCTTTAATTGTCTCTCCCCACCCTCCAAAAAAATAAAAATAAAAAATAAAAATAAAATAAAGGGCATGGTAATCCACTGTCAGTTTTTGAATATGACACCCCTACTCTGTTCAGTTTAAATATGAATATTTTGCTGGAACCTGCTATATATCTTATTTAGATAGACCTAAGAAACAATTATTATAACTTGAGTCCTCTGACTGGATAAAGACAAGATAGAAAAAGGCCATTGATCACATCAAATACAATTATCAACGTCTGAAAAGAGATGTTTTTCATGTCAGTAATAATTAACCACTCAAACTATATGCTGCGTTTATTCACCTAAGGTTAATTATATAACGTGTTAGGCTCTTACGAGAGGTTGCATTTAATGCTAATCAGACCTCCTGATCTCAGTAATACAGATGGCACCCAATGCCTCAGATCCTCTGATCACAGTAATACAGGTGACACCCAATGCCTCAGATCCTCTGATCACAGTCAGACAGGTGTCACCCAATGCCTCAGATCTCCTGATCACAGTAATACAAGTGTCACCCAATGCCTCAGATCCTCTGGTCACAGTCATATAGGTGACACCCAATGCCTCAGATCTTCTGATCACAGTAATACAGGTGACACCCAATGCCTCAGATCTTCATATCACAGTAATACAGGTGTCACCCAATGCCTCAGATCTCCTGATCACAGTAATACAGGTGTCACCCAATGCCTCAGATCCTCTGATCACAGTCATACAGGTGACACCCAATGCCTCAGACCTCCTGATCACAGTAATACAAGTGTCACCCAATGCTTCCGACCTCCTGATCACAGTCATACAGGTGTCACCCAATGCCTCAGATCCTCTGATCACAGTAATACAAGTGTCGTTTCACCCGAAGCCTAAGATTACCCTGGCCGTGAATGATAAATGGCCATCTTTAGTATGCTCCATGCATCTTTAAATCTTTCATAAAATCAGACACTTCCAAAAATAGAGATGTTTATACCTTGAACATCGTGATCAAATGTAAAAGCCCCTTCATAATGCCCCTACATAATTGTTTGTGGCATTTGAAAGGAAATGAGTCTTCTGCTGTTAAAATCCATATTATCCACTGAACACTTTGTCAACAGACTTTGCTTAGCTGACCAGTGATCTACGTAGTAATGGTTTGTTAATAACGAGGTGCCTTCCTATTGAGTGATTTAGCATACAGTGTCTTATTTGTCCATTTGTGTTTATCTATTGGTACAGGCCAGACAACAATACAGACCACCACAACAGTGATCACATGAGTACAGGGATAGCACTGGGCGATTTCAGAGAGATCTATTGACCGTATCACCATGCCATGACCACATCATTTATACATACCCCAAATCTCTGTAAAACTGCCCATGATCATCATGATTTCATTAAAGTTTTCGGTAAACATTATTATGTCTAATATTACAAAAAAAACCGTTTGAATGCTTAGTCTACACAACATTATGATGAAAAAATCAACCCTTTTTCACAGTCTTTTCTGGTCTTTTTCCGAGCAACAATTATTGGAACTATACTCTGCTGATCACCAAGCTCATTACCAACGTATATCAGACATGACTACCGTGTGATATGGTGACATACATAGCCTATGTGAACGCCATATCACGTACCTCATGGGACGTGAAACATCCAAAGATATAGCTAATTAACTATGAAACCCAACATGTGGTTATATTATTCCTTGATATTAAGTTCAAATTTCTTCGAATCTGAATCTATCTAAATAAAAAGCGATTAACGAGACATATAAAACCGGTAATTAGTAGTTGACACATGTACTTATGAAACCACTATATTTCCTGTGCTTTGTAGTTAAAAAACAAAAGCCATTATTTCCCATAGCCAGTCAACACCATCGTTTGATTGCGATGTTAAAGCAACTGAGATGCTTTTGTGGGTAATTATAGCCATGTGCTGTGTGTGATTTGGGCACACATTGGACACGCGTGTGGATACAGCTGTTGAGCTTTGGTTGGCTCCTGATTGTCACTTCGCGCCCACTCACTATGGAGTTGCTCATTGAGCAGACAGCGACGCTGAGCAGACAGCGCTACCTAGCCTGCCAACACGCCGTGATCAGATCAATACTGCAATCACTGACACAGTCCAATCTCTGTCCACCATCCCGTCAAACCGGATATAGTTTGAGACCAGCGGATCAGTAGGCAAAACATCGTACCAGCCAAAACATCTCACACCTGCTTCCAACTGGCGAATTTAAGAGAGATCATATTTTGTTGGGTTTTTTTTTATGGGAATCGATTTATTCATTTTGAACTTCCCTGATAGGATTCTGAGAACAGTATACATAAACTTCTCATTACCATGGAGATTGTTACATCAAAGCAGACGACATTTGCATAGCCTTGTTTGCCCATTGCCAGGAGTAAATACTCTCTTTTGTCAATACCCACGGTAATACAAAATATGAGCTTGCACCGAAATGTCATGGGATTAAAGAAGTCATCAGGAAATATCAAGCTCTATAGATTAATGATAGTACTTGGGATGATGCATGGGATTATGGCTGTGGACAATGAGAACGTAGGGTCAGATGTATGCAAAACTGTGTGTACCTGCAAGGGTAAGAAAGTGCGATGCATTGTTCGGGGGACAATGGATGCGATCCCATCTTTGACCTCTAAGGAAACCATGGAAAGTGTCACCGAAATGTAAGTAATCTTACACACTGTATTCATGCCATATATACACCAAATACACAACGTATACACACCGAATACATAACATAAACACGCCAAATACACAACAAACAACGTATACACACCCAAATGTACAACATATACACACCATTTACACACCATTTACACACCATTTATACACCATTTACACAGCAGGTTACACAGCAGGTTACACACCAGGTTACACACCAGGTTACATACCAGGTTACACACCAGGTTACAATTACAGGGTTACAATAACCACAGAAAACATTGCAGCAAAAAAAAATACCCGCCCATGTTCCCACTACCCATGTCAAACATCTACATAAAGCAGTAGTGTTTTGTTCTGTACATTTCCAAGGTGAGGTTCTGTATATAAAAAGAAAAAGCCTTATGTCTCCGTATCTTGTGCCTGGCAGGGATTGCCTTAGGTCCAACTGCGCTGGTGACATTGATATATCGTACTGTTTAAACTTACCATCTGCTTTGTGAAGTGTGGGACTTTGATACACCTAACAGTTGTTTTATTCGCTTACTTATCAATTTTAATGTATTTCACACTTTTGAAAAAGTGTGCTGTTCCAGGAAAAATGGTGTTTTTATTCAGTTAGAATCTTATTAGAAAGAAACAAGAAATACGGCAAATCAGAAGGACACCTCTAATCATTCCGTATTCGACGAACGTTAGTATTCTATATGAATGTGAACTCAACACAACATAATCTGTTTTCAGTAAACAACCATATACACACGCATTACAATACATTTCTTTTAAATCTAAAATAACGTTTATTCTTATTATATATATATGTTTTTTTGGCAGCAATAATACAATGTTCTTTTTGTGTGGAGAATATGATGAAAGGTTTCCAAGAAAGGTTGATGACCACATGCAGTTAACAGTCTCTCCTTAATTACAGCCTTTCACCATAATGATACATTGGTCTCTTGTCATAAACACATGGTGTTTCACAGTCTGTCTATCCTCGGGATATATCGCACAGATAAGTTCATATGTTTTAGTGTGTATCTCAGGATGTATACTGGATTATACGGCAGCTCGTGCATATCTTATAAATACAAGTTAAAGGATTCTCTGATCTTGTGTAAAGTATGATAAATACATCTTGTATTAAATTAATTGATTATGAGAAAGGACATCTTAGAGGAACGTGGGAGGTTTAGATGGGTTGAACTGAGAATCTAGATTGGCTAATTATCGTAGCTCACTGAATTAATTGGCATTCTACAGACGATAGTACAAATCCCAATTAATACAAAGCCTTCAATCGGATAATAACACACAGGCAAAGCTCACATACCTTGTTCTGAGCAGAATAGAAATCATTTAGAGCAGAGGAGGGTGAGGATTGCTGGCGTACATGGCACAGCCTTTACAGTTATAAACGACATCAGTGTAAATGGCATTGGATTTGCTTGTTCTATCTTTATATTCAGCCCATTTGCAATGCTAGAAGCTTCATGCCTGATATGTTTACTGCCTCACACGGGGAGTAGCTCAGTGTTTGGCCTATTTATTAGCCCCAATCTGACCGCATTGATCAATAGTTGCCCTCCCCTATCTTCCTCTACGATACACGCTTCTCTATGCCTGTATATAGCAATGCAACTACCAAAATGGATTGCATGCGGAAAGTAGATAGTGAGTGAAATCCGGCCTGATTTGTGATGAATGTGGATCTTTCCTTTCAGGAGTGCATCAAGGTCCATTTAGGAATGACACAATAGTGAGAATGTATTCTTCTTAGGACGTAGTCATGGCTATCAATGGCTAACACATGAACATGGCCACCAGTGGGTTACATATGTACAGAAGCAAAGTTACTCCATTTTAAGACAGTCCATCGCTGCCAATGGGTGATCCATGCACAGGAAAGTTGTCCTGTGGCAATGTCTATGGTTACCAATGGTTGAGACATTTAAAGGAGTAAGGATATTTCATGATAAGGCTATTCCTAAGGTTCATCTCCAAGATGAGCAGTGAGCACGTGAACTAGAGTAAGTTTATCTCATTGCAAGACTTTGTCCATTGCCCGGCATTGGTGATGCACATACAGGATCAAGGTTATTACATTATAATACGATGTCCATGGTTACAATGGATAACACATTTCTGGATCAGGGTTATTACATTATATAACGATTTCCATGGTTACCAACGGTTGACACATGTACAGGAGCTTGGTTATTACGTTCTGAGACAGAATCAAGAACCATACTTTGTCCAGACACATATGGGGGCAAGGTTACTCCAGCGTTTATCTCTTAAACAAATGAAACATTCCCTTAAATGTGAACCACACTTACACTTGTGATACTGTCGATAGTCGTCTGACATAGGGTCTGCTGAAAACAGCAGTGAGGTCAATTGGGTTAAAAACAACAAATGAAGCGGATTTTTTTTATTTCCCTAAACAAGAACTTAATTGATATTATTATTTTGGTAATTAATTGATGGGACAATTTTCACAGGTTCCAGATTTTAAAGGTCTTGATGCATGTTAAATTCTGCCGCCCACGGATTGGAAATTTTCTCATTTTGCCATTATTACTGTGCGTTTATTTTTTTTTCTCTGTCTAATCATACTGGTCTCTACAGCTGTGTCTCTAAATCTATATCCCTGCATTTCTCTGCTCCTGTGCCCATACTTGTCCTAATACAATGTTTTATCAATCTTAAATTATTCATCATGCATTGGATTTTATGTATATACTGGCAAATTAGAAACGACTCATCCGCGTAATGTCCTAAAACATATATTGAAAATGCTAAAATATTGTTACTCTATCATTGTTGACTTCACCACGTTCTCAACTGACCTTGCTATTTGACTATCGAGTGTTGTGTCCCCGGTGCTCACCTCAACTGGGTGGTTGCACAGAATGATTCATGAGACTGGCAGACTGATTGATATCAATGTTTCCATCGTCACACCATCTATAACATTGCATAATTGACAGCAGCATTAGAGCAATCAAAATAATTGCAATACCATTTTGACCCGTAATGTATATCATCTCCATCATAATACTAATTTGTTAGGAGTTATGTTTTTACAAAAATGATAGATTTAGTGAGGACTGTTTATACCAATATTATGGCAAATGTGTCTATTTTTATGCTCGATGAGAGAACTTAAGCTGAAAACAATAATATAATCTCATCCACCGACTCCTACATCATGTCATGACCTCTGACATAAAACCAAGCGCAACACAATTAGTCTACAACATATTCAATTACAAATTGCACATACTTGTAATGTTTAACTCGCCTCATGGGTGGGAGAGCGCCGTGCAGTAATCGCAGCTTAGCCCAGTAATATGACGTCATATCATTGTTCTGAAGTCGGGACACCAATTCTGAACAAGTCCGAGTGGTTCCGTTATATAGCAACGTTTTCACTTGTCACAAAAGTCACATTAATCGCATCAAAAGCATCAAATGTTGTTATAATTGAGTGTATAATAGTATCTGGATTGTGAGGGTGTAAATTTTATTTCAGATATTTATTACTCCCGGTTATACAATGTAATATTAAGGCACCTTCCTTTGTTAAATTTGGGCAAATTCTCGTTAAAATACAGTTGCAGATTATATACTTACATATGCAGTACGTGATTTTAAAAAAGTCTATCCATAGTTCACCGCACACGTCAGTGCTCAGATTTCACTGGATGTGTTAAGATGTAGTGCCCGGTTGTGTTGCGAGCGTCCGGGATTGTTGTAAGCGTTCGGGATAGCTTGAAATGTCCGGATTGGTTCAGACTTATATTCTCCTGATCTTCTCAATAACCAATATATAGTGTTCAAACAAGAAGTTATGATTTGTACAATATTAACAATCAAACATGTTGTTTTTCTCTTTCTCACTAATTGCATAAATTTATCATGCTGAACACAGGGCGATATCGAGGTTGAAGAGCATTGTTGTCACCCACTATGGAATGCCTATATCATATCTCACATAGAATACTTAATTGGAGAATATTGCCTGTGTCATATTGGCCTATACCAGGGAGTAGGTTGAGGAATCAGCCCATAACAATCTGCCATATATCAGAGAACATAAGATGACCTTTTGGCCCCAGCAAAAAAAAGGAACGTGTTATGTCACAATGCCCAAAGTAATAAACAGCTAGCTTCTGGTCACAACATAATATAGACTTTCTTATTTCAGGTAATACTTTTTGTCTTTAATATTGTTATTCCCAAAATATACAACTACGTTTTGACAATTTATTGTAGCTTGAGATTCCTTTTAATAAGCTTCTTCTGAGATTAAACATTATACTCAGAAGCACAATTAATTTTTGCATTGATAATATGCTACTTTCTTCCACAGAATCGACTCTGACTGAGCGTGTAATTAGTGAATTGGCATGACCCATTATAACTGAAAAAAACAACCAATTTTAAGTCCATGTGCACAATTTTTGAAGGTACTCATCCAAACACTCTCATTATATGGTTGGATAACAACTTAAATGGCAGAATATCCCGAGGTCTCTACATTATGACTATATGACTGATTACCGCCTGCAAACTCATTAAGAATGAATCTATGTTTGGCGAAGAATCAACCAACTTTCGGAATCCACATTTCACAGACACAGACTGTCATTTTAAAAATAGTTCTCTGACAGAAGTAGTCAATATAAAAGATAGAACATTTCACGAATTCATGTCGTAAAGCTATTAGCTATCCTCATGCAAGAAATGAGAGTAACATTTATATAAGGGGATTTTAAAAGTAAAAGGTTGATCAAAGGATGGCCAGAGCGATAGTCAGTCGGGCCCATTGCATTTAGCAAATTAGCAAAGCAAGTGCCCGGTATTAGAGTCCAGTTTCCCGCCCGTCTCTCAATTAGCACCAGTCCTTAAGAGGACCTTCTTGGGGCTATTTCTACCTTCAATAACCCTCTATAAGAATGCCATAACAATATCCGATAGAACCGCAACAATATCCTGCAGCCAAATACAACAACCATATCCTACAACAATATCCTGCAGCCAGGTACAACAACCATATCCTACAACAATATCCTGCAGCCAAATACAACAACCATATCCTAGAACGATATCCTGCAGCCAGATACAACAACCATATCCTACAGCGATATCCTACAGCCAAATAAAACAACCATATCCTACAACGGTATCCTGCAGCCAGATACAACAACCATACCCTACAGCGATATCCTGCAGCCAGATACAACAACCACATCCTACAGCGATATCCTGCTGCAGCCATATACAACAACCATATCCTACAGCGATATCATGCAGCCATATACAACAACCATATCCTACAACAATATCCTGCAACCAGATACAACAACCATATCCTACAACAATATCCTGCAGCCAAATACAACAACCATATCCTAGAACGATATCCTGCTGCAGCCATATACAACAACCATATCCTACAGCGATATCCTGCAGCCAGATACAACAACCATATCCTACAGCGATATCCTGCAGCCAAATACAACAACCATATCCTACAGCGATATCCTGCAGCCAAATAAAACAACCATATCCTACAACGGTATCCTGCAGCCAGATACAACAACCATATCCTACAACAATATCCTGCAGCCAGATACAACAACCATATCCTACAACAATATCCTGCAGCCAAATACAACAACCATATCCTAGAACGATATCCTGCTGCAGCCATATACAACAACCATATCCTACAGCGATATCCTGCAGCCAAATACAACAACCATATCCTACAACGGTATCCTGCAGCCAGATCCAACAACCATATCCTACAACAATATCCTGCAGCCAGATACAACAACCATATCCTACAACAATATCCTGCAGCCAGATCCAACAACCATATCCTACAACAATATCCTGCAGCCAAATACAACAACCATATCCTAGAACGATATCCTGCTGCAGCCATATACAACAACCATATCCTACAACAATATCCTGCAGCCAAATACAACAACCATATCCTAGAACGATATCCTGCTGCAGCCATATACAACAACCATATCCTACAGCGATATCCTGCAGCCAAATACAACAACCATATCCTACAACGGTATCCTGCAGCCAGATCCAACAACCATATCCTACAACAATATCCTGCAGCCAGATACAACAACCATATCCTACAACAATATCCTGCAGCCAGATCCAACAACCATATCCTACAACAATGTCTTTCAGCCAGATACAGCAATCATATTCTCAAATCGTTCCATACTGATTTTCTCCCTTCAGCATACGCTACACTAAAATCATGCAATCCTCGAACCACTTAACCATTTGTGTATCCCTTTAATCTATAATTTGCAACAACAATATTTACTACCGTTACAATGTCCTATCAACATTTCTACACCCCATGAATAACCATTTCTGTTCAAATGGATAATATCATATGAATCATTTTGAAATGATCTACAGATTCCTCGTCTTGGACTTTTTTTCAGTTTTGTATGCGATACAGACATGCAATAATGCAGCAAATTATGTGTGTACATATTATTGCAACAGATTTATAGACACTCATATAACGATTTGTTTATAGTAAGCGAGTCCGTGCGTGGGATGATCTTGTCAGGGTTGACAATGATATTGATTCAGACTTGATAGGTTTTAGCGCTTACAGACCCTCTATCCAGATGGGCGTTTCATCGTCTAGTGTTTTTTAATACGTAAGTGTCACTCTGAATGCTTTATTTTATTGAATTTTATGACTCGCTTGACTAAGTATAGACTGGTGAATTCCCCATATTGATTAGTAAAATTATTAATATATTGTTAGAATCCCTTCAGGGCATACTGGATGATTCTTTTTTTTCCCGAATGTAAGTACTACGATATTTTATGAAAAGAATAACTTGTTGGCATTTTCAATTATTAATATATAGATAATGCATTAATCGTGTCCAGTTATACAGATAAATGCCATAAAATCCGAGGAAAATCCTTCACGGATTGAACAAAATGGCTGCTGACCTCAAGCAGTCCAACTGACTGGGTCAAACATAGTTGACTGTAGCTTGATGAAGTTGGCAAGATGGAGACCAGCTAGACATACGTGTTGGTTGGCGTGGCATCCTCCATTACAGTTCTTGTCCATGATGAATTGTGGAGTAGTCCATAGAGTGACTGCCACTCATTAGCCCCTGTCCACAATAGATAGTGGAGAGGTCATTAGATTGGCTGCCTCTCACTGGTCCCTGTCCACAATAGATAGTGTAGATGTCATTAGATTGGCTGCCTCTCACTGGCCCCTGTCCACAATAGATAGTGTCGATGTCATTAGATTGGCTGCCTCTCACTGGCCCCTGTCCACAAGAGATAATGGAGAGGTCATTAGATTGGCTGCCTCTTATTAGCCCCAGTCCACAATAGATAATGGAGAGGTCATTAGAGTGGCTGCCTCTCATTAGCCTCTGTCCCCAATATATAGTGTAGAGGTCATTAGATTGGCTGCCTCTCATTAGCCCCTGTCCACAATAAATAGTGTAGAGGTCAATAGATTGGCTGCCTCTCATTAGCCTCTGTCCCCAATAGATAATGGAGAGGTCATTAGAGTGGCTGCCTCTCATTAGCCCCTGTCCACAATAGTCCACAATAGATAGTGGAGAGGTCATTAGAGTGGCTGCCTCTCACTGGCCCCTGTCCACAATAGATAGTGTAGAGGTCATTAGAGTGGCTGCCTCTCATTAGCCCCTGTCCACAATAGTCCACAATAGATAGTGGAGAGGTCATTAGATTGGCTGCCTCTCATTAGCCCCTGTCCACAATAAATAGTGTAGAGGTCATTAGAGTGGCTGCCTCTCACTGGCCCCTGTCCACAATAGATAGTGTAGAGGTCATTAGATTGGCGGCCTCTCATTAGCCCCTGTCCACAATAGTCCACAATAGATAGTGGAGAGGTCATTAGAGTGGCTGCCTCTCATTAGCCCCTGTCCACAATAGATAGTGTAGAGGTCATTAGAGTGGCTGCCTCTCATTATCCCTGTCCACAATAGTCCACAATAGATAGTGGAGAGGTCATTAGATTGGCTGCCTCTCATTAGCCCCTGTCCACAATAAATAGTGTAGAGGTCATTAGAGTGGCTGCCTCTCACTGGCCCCTGTCCACAATAGATAGTGTAGAGGTCATTAGATTGGCGGCCTCTCATTAGCCCCTGTCCACAATAGTCCACAATAGATAGTGGAGAGGTCATTAGAGTGGCTGCCTCTCACTGGCCCCTGTCCACAATAGTCCACAATAGATAGTGGAGAGGTCATTAGAGTGGCTGCCTCTCACTGGCCCCTGTCCACAATAGATAGTGTAAAGGTCATTAGATTGGCGGCCTCTCATTAGCCCCTGTCCACAATAGTCCACAATAGATAGTGGAGAGGTCATTAGAGTGGCTGCCTCTCACTGGCCCCTGTCCACAATAGATAGTGGAGAGGTCATTAGATTGGCTGCCTCTCATTCTCTCACTGGCCCCTGTCCACAATAGATAGTGTAGAGGTCATTAGAGTGGCTGCCTCTCATTAGCCTCTGTCCCCAATAGATAATGGAGAGGTCATTAGAGTGGTTGCCTCTCATTAGCCTCTGTCCCCAATAGATAATGGAGAGGTCATTAGAGTGGCTGCCTCTCATTAGCCTCTGTCCCCAATATATAGTGTAGAGGTCATTAGATTGGCTGCCTCTCATTAGCCCCTGTCCACAATAAATAGTGTAGAGGTCATTAGATTGGCTGCCTCTCATTTGCCTCTGTCCCCAATAGATAATGGAGAGGTCATTAGAGTGGCTGCCTCTCATTAGCCTCTGTCCCCAATAGATAATGGAGAGGTCATTAGAATGGCTGCCTCTCATAAGCCTCTGTCCCCAATATATAGTGTAGAGGTCATTAGATTGGCTGCCTCTCATTAGCCCCTGTCCACAATAGATAGTGTAGAGGTCATTAGATTGGCTGCCTCTCATTAGCCCCTGTCCACAATAAATAGTGTAGAGGTCATTAGAGTGGCTGCCTCTCACTGGCCCCTGTCCACAATAGATAGTGTAGAGGTCATTAGATTGGCTGCCTCTCATTAGCCCCTGTCCACAATAGTCCACAATAGATAGTGGAGAGGTCATTAGATTGGCTGCCTCTCATTAGTCCCTGTCCACAATAAATAGTGTAGAGGTCATTAGAGTGGCTGCCTCTCATTAGCCCCTGTCCACAATAGTCCACAATAGATAGTGGAGAGGTCATTAGAGTGGCTGCCTCTCACTGGCCCCTGTCCACAATAGATAGTGTAGACGTCATTAGATTTGCTGCCTCTCATTAGCCCCTGTCTACAATAGTCCACAATAGATAGTGGAGAGGTCATTAGATTGGCTGCCTCTCATTAGCCCCTGTCCACAATAAATAGTGTAGAGGTCATTAGAGTGGCTGCCTCTCACTGGCCCCTGTCCACAATAGATAGTGTAGAGGTCATTAGATTGGCGGCCTCTCATTAGCCCCTGTCCACAATAGTCCACAATAGATAGTGGAGAGGTCATTAGAGTGGCTGCCTCTCATTAGCCCCTGTCCACAATAGTCCACAATAGATAGTGGAGAGGTCATTAGATTGGCTGGGTCTCATTAGCCCCTGTCCACAATAGATAGTGTAGAGGTCATTAGAGTGGCTGCCTCTCATTAGCCCCTGTCCACAATAGATAGTGTAGATGTCATTGCAGTGGCTGCCTCTCACTGGCCCTGTCCACAATAGATAATGGAGAGGTCATAAGATTGGCTGCCTCTCATTAACCCCTGTCCACAATAGATAATGGAGAGGTCATTAGATTGGCTGCCTCTCACTGGCCTCTGTCCACAATAAATAGTGTAGAGGTCATTAGAGTGGCTGCCTCTCATTAGCCTCTGTCCCCAATATATAGTGTAGAGGTCATTGTAGTGGCTGCCTCTCACTGGCCCCTGTCCACAATAGACAGTGTAGAGGTCATTAGAGTGGCTGCCTCTCACTGGCCCCTGTCCACAATAGATAGTGTAGATGTCATTGTAGTGGCTGCCTCTCACTGGCCCCTGTCCACAATAGATAGTGTAGAGGTCATTAGAGTGGCTGCCTCTCATTAGCCCCTGTCCACAATAGATAATGGAGAGGTAATTAGATTGGCTGCCTCTCACTGGCCCCTGTCCAAAATAGACAATGGAGAGGTCATCAGATTAGCTGCCTCTCACTGGCCTCTGTCCACAATAGATAGTTTAGAGGTTATTAGAGTGGCTGCCTCTCATTAGCCCCTGTCCACAATAAACAATGGAGAGGTCATTAGAGTGGCTGCCTCTAAGTAGCCCCTGTCCACAATACATAGTGTAGAGGTCATTAGAGTGGCTGCCTCTCACTGGACCCTGTCCATTATAGATAGCGGAATTGTCTTTATAGGGGCTGCCTCTTACAACGCTATGATTGCCTGCATACATCAAATGAAATTATTTTTAGGACATAAAAACATGATGTAGAGAAATCGTTATTTTTAAAATGTCAAATATAATGAAAAAAAAGAAGAAAACAAGAGTGTCACATACATGACACAAAAGCTGCTATTTAAGAGAAATTGGCTGGAGGACTATGGAGGATCTTTATTGTCTTTTTACTGCAAATTAAAGGCCTTCTTATCTAGTCTGAGGTCAGAGATCGGCATTGTACCAGAGGCTCACGATGTGGCGGCATTTTTACATTGTTGGATCTCTCCGTCCCTTTTGTATACAATGTTAGTTTCCAATGTCTGTCTTGTTTACAATGGTAATTATCATTGTTTACATCATTAGTTGTCATTTGTCTCTCTTGCTTCCATCGTTTATTGTCATTGACTCCATTTTTTACATCGTTTTCATTGTCTCTCTTGTTTACATCTCTAATTGTCATTGGCTCTCTTGTTTACATCATTGTCGTTGTCTCTCTTGCTTACATCATTGTCGTTGTCTCTCTTGCTTACATCATTGTCGTTGACTCTCTTGTTTACATGGTTGTCATTGGCTCTCTTGTTTACATCGTTGTCATTGGCTCTCCTGTTTACAGCATCGTCATTGGCTCTCTTGTTTACATCACTGTCATTGGCTCTCTTGTTTACATCATTGTCGTTGTCTCTCTTGTTTACATCGTTGTCATTGGCTCTCTTGTTTACATAATTGTCATTGGCTCTCTTGTTTACATCGCTGTCATTGGCTCTCTTGATTACATCGTTGATTGTCATTGTCTCTCTTACTTACATCATTGTCATTGGCTCTCCTGTTTACATCATTGTCATTGGCTCTCTTGTTTACATCACTGTCATTGGCTCTCTTGTTTACATAATTGTCATTGGCTCTCTTGTTTACATTATTGTCATTGTCTCTCTTGCTTACATCGCTGTCATTGGCTATCCTGTTTACATCATTGTCATTGGCTCTCCTGTTTACATCATTGTCATTGGCTCTCTTGTTTACATCGCTGTCATTGGCTCTCTTGTTTACATCATTGTCGTTGTCTCTCTTGTTTACATCGTTGTCATTGGCTCTCTTGTTTACATAATTGTCATTGGCTCTCTTGTTTACATTATTGTCATTGTCTCTCTTGATTACATTGTTAATTGTCATTGTCTCTCTTGCTTACACCATTGTCATTGGTTCTCCTGTTTACATCATTGTCATTGGCTCTCTTGTTTACATCGCTGTCATTGGCTCTCTTGTTTACATTATTGTCATTGGCTCTCTTGTTTACATCGCTGCCATTGGCTCTCTTGTTTACATCGCTGTCATTGGCTCTCTTGTTTACATCATTGTAATTGTCTCTCTTCTTTACATCGTTGTCATTGGCTCTCTTGTTTACATAATTGTCATTGGCTCTCTTGCTTACATCATTGTCATTGGTTCTCATGTTTACATCATTGTCATTGGCTCTCTTGTTTACATCGCTGTCATTGGCTCTCCTGTTTACATCATTGTCGTTTTCTCTCTTGTTTACATCATTGTCATTGGCTCTCTTGTTTACATCACTGTCATTGGCTCTCTTGTTTACATCGCTGTCATTGGCTCTCTTGTTTACATCATTGTAATTGTCTCTCTTCTTTACATCGTTGTCATTGGCTCTCTTGTTTACATTGTTAATTGTCATTGTCTCTCTTGCTTACATCATTGTCATTGGCTCTCCTGTTTACATCATTGTCATTGTCTCTCTTGATTACATCGCTGTCATTGGCTCTCTTATGTACATCATTGTCGTTGTCTCTCTTGGTTAATTGTCATTGTCTCTCTTGTTAACATCGTTGTCATTGGCTCTCTTGTTTACATCATTGTCATCGGCTCTCATTGGCTCTCCAATGTCTGTTTTGTTTACAATGGTAATTATCATTGTTTACATCATTGTCCTTGGCTCTCTTGCTTACATCGTTTATTGTCATTGACTTGCTTTTTTACATCGTTGTCATTGTCTCTCTTGTTTACATCATTAATTGTCATTGTTTCTCTTGTTTACATCGTTAATTGTCAATGGCCGTCTTGTTTACATCGTTAATTGTCATTGTCTCTCTTGTTTACATCGTTAATTGTCATGGGCTGTCTTGTTTACATCATTAATTGTCATTGTCTCTCTTGTTTACATCATTAATTGTCATTGTTTCTCTTGTTTACATCGTTAATTGTCAATGGCCGTCTTGTTTACATCCTTAATTGTCGTAGTCTCTCTTGTTTACATCGTTAATTGTCATTGTCTCTCTTGTTTACATCATTAATTGTCATTGTCTCTCTTGTTTAATTGTTATTGTCTCTCTTGTTTACATCATTTGTTCAATCTATCGCTTCAGTTCGTTGTCAGTTCTTCCATTGTTTATATAGTCATCTCATTCTCTTTGTTAACAACGTTTGTTATCAATCATATTCTTCCTGTGCTAAGGGAGATAATCAATTAAATCAATTAAATTATTCGATTCGATGTTGTCGCCCTGTGGTCTGCAGCAAACAAATTCCTTTAATATCGCTCAGGTGCTTTTGCCTGTTCTAATTGTCCAATTTCCACCAAATTTGAACTGAGCATGTTAAAGCGATACTACCGGGATAACTAAATCTAGATCCTACCCCTGATCTTCAAATCAATGATTACTTTCAGTCAACTTGTCAATTTGTCAGGTTCAGGAAATTAGTTTACCTATTTGTCGTCCGTGTTATCTTTTCATTACAGCTCTTTTGTAACCTTAAAGGAGACGAATGGCACGCCGCAAGTTGTTGCTATTTCCGGAAAATGTCCATTATCTCTGACCATCCACTGATTCTAAGGTCAATGCGATGGACTCTGCAAAAGCAATGTGGGCCGTGTCTTTATTGACTGCTTCTATATCATGCTGTTGAGAATGTCAAACGTCGGTAGTTGAACCTGTCAGGAAAACCATGATCTCAATACACGCTGAACACATGTCTATTGCTACTTCCAATCAACTAGGAGACACGGATGGTCCGCGGTGCACACCACGGGGATGATTTCTGAGGCACAGTCTGTATTACACTACGCAGGCACAATCTCTGGTACACCACGCAGGCACAATCTCTGGTACACCAAGCAGGCACACTCTCTGGTAGATTAAGCAGGCACAATCTCTAGTAGATTAAGCAGGCACAATCTCTGGTACACCACGCAGGCACAATCTCTGGTACACCACGCAGGCACAATCTCTGGTACACCACGCAGGCACTATCACTGGTACACCAAGTAGGCACGATCTCTGGTACACCACACAGGCACAATCTCTGGTACACCACGCAGGCACAATCTCTGGTACACCAAGAAGGCACAATATCTGATACACTACGTTAGCACGACCTCTGGTACACCAAGCAGCCACAATCTCTGGTACACCAAGTAGGCACAATATCTGGTACACCAAGTAGGCACAATATCTGGTACACCAAGCAGCCACAATCTCTGGTACACCACGTAGGCACAACATTTGGTACACCACACAGGTACAGTCTCTGGTACACCACACAGGTACAGTCTCTGGTACACCACACAGGTACAGTCTCTGGTACACCACACAGGCACAATCTCTGGTACACTATGCAGGCACAATCTCTGCTACACCAAGTAGGCACAATATCTGGTACACCAAGTAGGCACAATATCTGGTACACCAAGCAGCCACAATCTCTGGTACACCAAGTAGGCACAACATCTGGTACACCACACAGGTACAGTCTCTGGTACACCACACAGGTACAGTCTCTGGTACACAACGTAGGCACAATCTGTGATGTGTCATGCAGGCAGTGTTTGGTGTGCGACTCGCAGGTACAACCTTGTTCGCTATGAACATTGACAAAACCGTTCAGATAGACTCTCTGAGATACAGCATATGATGGTTTTCCTTAAAAATCCAAACAACAGATAATTAATCACTTTTTCATTTGTGGATAGGGTTTCCCACTTACCGCGAGATTGATTTATGAATGGCTGTTTGTATGTGTACTCCGTCTTCGGTACAATCATAACGTTGAAAATGTTTGTTAACGTGCCTTTTGGTGAAGGGTTTTCAGCTTTTTAAAATTCCTACGATTCAAAACTGTTTGAGAGTGTCTTATTCAGCTTTAATCTAAGTATAGTCTGCCGTTAGCCTATAATTATTCATTCCAACCATTTTAGAACACTCTTAGGTATATATCTCAGTTGGATTTGCCTTCCTTACTTGCAAGGGCTGAGTTCGAATTTCATTTGTTTCAAACAATGACTTATTCAACACTGTCTATACTGAATATGGGATGACATATATTTCTATTTTATTTCACTCTCTGATATGTCTATGGGCCAATTATTTTCTGTCAACGCGTATGGTTTCTTAAATACAGAAAAAGTATCTTGGTGGAGCTATTTTTATTATTCGCGCAATTCCATTTTGTGCACGCCTTATATTACGTGTTCAGAGATTTTGATGCAATATTGGACCACCCTACAGAAGTCCTGTGTTTAATCCTTCAGAGCTTGGCTACAGCTATCACAAATGATTTTGCGGGTAACACAATACGTGCAAGGGCAATCACCGTAATGTCATACTCACCCATTTAATTCCTCACGACTGTTCCTCACTTTAGTGTTTCACCTTCAAAGTCGGGCATACTGGCTCGCACAATCAGGCCAGATTTTATTTCAGCCAGATCAAAGTCAGGCTATTTATGTTTCAGCCAGATCAAAGTCAGGCCATATTTTGTTTCAGTCAGATCAAAGTCAGGCCATTTATGTTTCAGCCAGATCAAAGTCAGGTCATATTTTGTTTCAGTCAGATCAAAGTCAGGCCATTTATGTTTCAGGCAGATCAAAGTCAGGCCATATTTTGTTTCAGGCAGATCATAAAAGTTTTTTAGTTGGAGAAAGACTATTTAGGAGGCAGGACACGACATAGAATGAGCTGGTTTTATCTCAGTGAAACCGAACCCTTAAATTCTTTTCATGTAACATGTGATTGTATCATGTGTATATAAACCAGCATTAATATTTTTACCATTTACCATGATACAATTCTCAGTCCTCATAATATTTTTCCTTTATCGTGTGATGCAGTACCCATCTCTGATAACTTTTTCATCTATCTTGTGATGTGGTGCCAAACCCTTAAAATCTATCTTTTCAATATCTTTCATCTACCACATGATGCAGTACTCAGCCCTCATAATATTTTTCCTTTATCGTATGATGCAGTACCCTTTCCTCATTATCTTTTCATTTACCGTATGATGACGTGTGGGTGGGTTATGGAGCTCATATCATCCCCACATTCTTGTAACTGACCTCCAGTAGTTCCTGGATACAGACCCAACTGCTAACACTCCATAAAGGCACTCACAGTATGTGACATATAACTATGTGTTTCCCATTAGCGTACATGCTATAAACTTTCTTTCAGTCTCCTGTCAAAAAGTTCCGAAGTCTGAATATGCTATTTAGTAATCTTCTTGTCATGTAACGCACACAGCAAGCCTTACCTCCTTACATATATGGAGGTGCAGACGTGCTCATAATTGTGATGATAACAAAAAAGATTTATTTGAAGAAAAAAATATAGTAATACTGTTATGTGGAACAATGTGGAACAATAATTATATTATATATATATATGTTATACTTCTCAATTAAATTTGTATATTTTACATCAAAACAACAATACTTAAACTCAAACGTGGATTTGTTCATACTTAACTTTAGTGTGAATAATTAAACTATGATAAATATAAAGTTAACCAAAGTAGCATGCTCAGCCCCAACAGGTTTGTTTAATATTCCCACCATTAACTGATGGGGTTTCCTGTTGAACGACTAGGTCAATTGCCATCCACATTAGTGATTGATAAACTCTGCTGTTACATCGCATCCCTTAAACAGGTGGAGTAATGCCTCTACAGCTGCGTACGCTGGTTTTAATCCCACTGACTGGTTACTTCCACATTTGTTTATTGTCCATATGACTGAAGCGTTTTACAAAACATGCATCAAGTAAAGCAACATATTATAAATAATTAGTGTAGGTATTGGTAAAGTTATTTAAGGTTATTACAGGAAATATACTATAGTTATTAATATATTAATATGTCAATAATGTTGGAGTGTGTCATGTGCAAAGGCACGTTATGTGTTATTTATTATGAAAGAAATATCCAAGAATGATATTTATATACACAAATATTTTTACAACAATAAGTCCGATGTAGGTAATTAAGTTGGCATCATGGAATTATCAAATAAACAACTGTCATGATTTCATAATTGCAACCCTGTTTGTGTGAGCTAATTCCTGCGCCGTATGTGACTTACGCAATGTATTTTTTATTAGTTTAGTGGCAACACTATATTTGAAGAACAGATTATTTCTGCCTTGATAGTTAATTTACTGTTATCAAAACATCCTTCAAAATGAATAGATTTGCTGAAAATGTCATTTGTCAAGATAATATACAATACCTAATTCACTAAATAACGTTTGAAAATATACTCTTATCTTTTGTTAATGTTCTCTTTTGATAAATATAACTAATATATCGTGTTATTTCTTAGCCACAGGTTCATCGTTATTCCAGTACACGACCACCATCAGAATACAGATAAAATGCATATCCCTCACCAAATTACATTTCTCCAATTCAAAATGTTTCCCTTATATAATAAGCACGTCATGTCCTTGCACACACTGTATATCATTGGCATTGCCTACTGTTAAATTTGATTATTTGCTTCTGTATGAGACTGAGATTTATCAATGCAGATTGAGTGGTTCTTCCTGATATATTATGGCCATCTATATGGATAAATATGGTAGGCGAGGAGAGGTTTATTCTGTGTTATGTATCACTTGGCAACACTTTTGCAGCATCCTCGCCTTGGCAACCCCAAAACCGTTAGTTGATTACGTGTGAGGCCCTTGAGATATTTTGGGGGCTATTGTCTACCAACTCTCAGTCGTCTTGGTGTAAGTGCTTTCACAGTCAGGCTACCACAATCACGAGTGATATTGCCCCAAACACAATACCTGTAAATGCACCCCCGACTCAACACTACTCAACCTGTTAATCCCCTGATCCTCACTATAGCATGGTACCTACATAGCCAGTTATATTATCTGATGGAAAAACACATCACACGTTATTCTATTAAGGTTGAACTGTCACCTGTGTTACTTTCAAACTGGTTAAATGACCTTGAAATCGAACTGACATGACCTTTGTTGTGCAATGGGCAGTCAAACAACTACAGGTCGTCTCAGTTCGATTTAATGCATACATCAGGGATCTCTCTTTGAAAAGAGTAGGGCATTTAGTCTCGGTGACAAGATTTTTTCTGAACGGATATGGCCTTAGCAGTGCTGTATTGGTCCTTGATATTATGCAAACTCTTTTTTGCATGTGAACACACCGAGAAGGCCTTATTGACAAAGCTATATAGATGAAGCAATGATTTCCTGTGTTACTAGGCAGTATATGAGGGCTGTGAGTGGGTGGTTAATGGTTTGCACTATGTGACATATTCCAGAATTCACTAATGTCCCGCATTATACAACTGGCAAAAACTATAACTGCAGTTATACAATGACATATGCTGTTGACGAATGAACAGTTTGTCTTCAGTGGTATATTTTGTCTTGAAAGGAGCACATATCTTGTATATAATTTATTAAGTATGAAAATGTTTAGTTTACTTATTAAGTATGAAAATGTTTAATTTTTTTGTCAGATATCATACATAACTGTGGAGAGTTTATTTCAAAAATAGATTTTTAAAAAATGCAAAATATGGTGAGATTTGAATCTCTACTAAGGATATGAACTCAAACACATCTTTTGAATAAAAAAATGATGAAATGAAGAAGGATAAAAGCAAATTCTATTCCTCAATCTACTACACGTGAGTGGAGGTAATACATAATAAATGCTGATTTCTTGCATTTTATTTTTTTTGCCGGCAGCACGTTGGAAGCCGTAGAGGTAGGGAAATGTCTTTGTGGATAGAATAAGCCCAATGATACAATTAAGCAAAACTACAAATCCGTGAAAGGCATGAACAAGTGGTAGGCCAAGGGCTATCGGCACGAACGAGAGTTAACATGCCAAAGTATATAGTCCTAATTGATGATGGCTTGCTCACTATCAGCCTGTCAGCACCGAGTCCAAATGATTATATTTTCCAGGAAGGTAACATTGTATTGTATCTGTATGAAGGAGGGTTCGCTCTTACTCAGTCAGAATGGTGTCCTTGAACTCAAAATAGTGTCCTTTGTACCCAGCGGGAACAGATATTGATAGAAATCAACAGAATGGAATGCTCCAAAAAAATCCTGTATTCAAGGTTGTGTTCCTATATTCAGGGTTGTATTCCTGTGTTCAGGTTTGTGTTCCTGTATTCAGGAGTGTGTCCCTGTATTAAGGATTGTGTTCCTGTGTTCAGGATTGTGTTCCTGTGTTCAGGATTGTGTTCCTATATTCAGGGTTGTATTCCTGTGTTCATGGTTGTGTTCTTGATTCAGGATTGTGTTCTTGATTCAGGATTGTATTCCTGTGTTCAGGGTCGTGTTCCTCTATTCAAGGTTGTGTTGCTGTGTTCGGGATTGTGTTCCTGTGTTCAGGATTGTATTCCTGTATTTAGGGTTGTGTTCCTGTATTCAGGATTGTGTTCCTGTATTTAGGGTTGTGTTCCTGTATTTAGGATTGTATTCCAGGACCTGTATTTCGGGTTGTGTTCCTGTATTTAGGGTTGTGTTCCTGTATTCAGAATTGTGTTCCTGTATTCAGGATTGTGTTCCTGTATTTAGGGTTGTGTTCCTGTATTCAGGATTGTGTTCCTGTATTTAGGGTTGTGTTCC
The DNA here is from genome assembly GCA_949316495.1 of Amphiduros pacificus. Classification (NCBI taxonomy): domain Eukaryota; kingdom Metazoa; phylum Annelida; class Polychaeta; order Phyllodocida; family Hesionidae; genus Amphiduros; species Amphiduros pacificus. Next base: position 28,398,865 of record OX439010.1, on the reverse strand, counting down.
TGTATTCAGGATTGTGTTCCTGTATTTAGGGTTGTGTTCCTGTATTCAGAATTGTGTTCCTGTATTCAGGATTGTGTTCCTGTATTTAGGGTTGTGTTCCTGTATTCAGGATTGTGTTCCTGTATTTAGGGTTGTGTTCCTGTGTTCAGGATTGTGTTCCTGTATTTAGGGTTGTGTTCCTGTATTCAGGATTGTGTTCCTGTATTTAGGGTTGTGTTCCTGTATTCAGGATTGTGTTCCTGTATTTAGGGTTGTGTTCCTGTATTTAGGGTTGTGTTCCTGTATTTAGGGTTGTGTTCCTGTATTTAGGGTTGTGTTCCTGTATTTAGGGTTGTATTCCTGTATTTAGGATTGTGTTCCTGTATTTAGGGTTGTGTTCCTGTATTTAGGGTTGTGTTCCTGTATTTAGGGTTGTGTTCCTGTATTTAGGGTTGTGTTCCTGTATTTAGGGTTGTGTTCCTGTATTTAGGGTTGTGTTCCTGTATTTAGGGTTGTGTTCCTGTATTTAGGATTGTGTTCCTGTATTTAGGGTTGTGTTCCTGTATTTAGGGTTGTGTTCCTGTATTTAGGGTTGTGTTCCTGTATTTAGGGTTGTATTCCTGTATTTAGGGTTGTGTTCCTGTATTCAGGATTGTGTTCCTGTATTTAGGGTTGTATTCCAGGACCTGTATTTCGGGTTGTGTTCCTGTATTCAGGATTGTATTCCTGTATTTAGGGATGTGTTCCTGTATTCAGGATTGTGTTCCTGTATTTAGGGTTGTGTTCCTGTATTCAGGATTGTATTCCTGTATTTAGGATTGTGTTCCTCTATTTAGGGTTGTGTTCTTGTATTCAAGTCCATGTCCGCTGAATTCAGGGTTGTGTATTTGTACTCATGTGTTGTTGCACTAAACAGTATATTTTGTACTCAATATGACAGTTCACATCTTGATAGTTCTAGGTATCCCTTTCATAAACCAACTAATCCTAATAATACCATTTTTTATATAGCGCTGAAAGCAATTCTTAGTGCTCAGATAGTAGTTTGATCCGGAAGGGTAACAGTCCTGAAGTGACAACAACCATCTCCTCCCGAACCATACCCGATGCCTTTTGCAGGTAGCTTGACACTGACTGACTCTCAGATCTAAGTATTTGATCAGGTCTAATACGGGCCCACAGGGAATGTCGGGTTAAGTAATGGATTTATTTACTCCAAATGAGGGTGACACGCCTTGTCTAGTTTTTTTAAGCTTCTGCAGTGACAAGGAGGCAGACTTTCTCCTGCCAGGGCTAAGATAGCACATGATACCACAATAGAAGGGTCCCACCAAATGCAATTTCCCATATCCTTATCACAAAGTGGTGGAAAGATCTAATTTTCTTCTCTGCCCAAAGGTTTAGATAACAGATACTGATGTCTGGAATTGCCTAAGATAGATACTTCAAAACTAACTCAGAGCATGGAATCGCACATTCACAGGATTTATACCAGCCGTGAACCAGGCATGCGCAATATGTATATATATATATATATATATATATAGGGATCCCTAGAACTATATATATGCTGAGTAATAGGAAGAATTATCATATTAATGACTGCATAACCAAGTAACACGTTCTATAATAACGCATTCCTGGCATATTATAGTCAAGTGTCGTTCATAGTTCTTCTGACTAAACACAGAATATGTTGTTATAGTCTGCTTGATTGTTATTTTATTACATCCATGTTTATCCATTCTCTGAGAAGGCTTGGCTTTCTGTGGATAATATTAATGTTTCCCATATATCTTTGACAAAACACATATGATTAAATGTTTTCTGAAACTGCGCATCGTACATGTTCATTTCGGAGATATGAGAAACAAATGTGTATTGGAATTGCCATATTTTGGCCATTCAGTAATATTTAATTTTGAAGGTTTTATTCACCAGAAATAAAACCAGTAAATGAAAGTTTATAATGTTGTTGTTAACGATTTGGCTTTTAAACATTACCTTTGCCAAATCTGATGCATTAAACACATTGGAAAATCCAAAACATATTTCTCAAATATTTCCAACAAGCTATAGCTTTTCATAATCTATAACTTTGTTTTCTTATCACACTTTTTAGACACAATCTTCTCGTTTCTCCTTTTGAACAGATTTTTCAATAAGCTTTCCAAATCATTTTTGTTACCTTGAGATGCAATCTCGTAATTAACAGGGTTGATAGAAATGGGATTAAAGGATATGTTTTATACTTAAAATGAGGTGTTTTACATAATTTATCAATATTACCGTGATTAAGAGAAGCAGCCATGAAGATTATTTCACCAGAGATCATGACATTCGTTGTGACATGATATTCACTGATAAGATTGCGGGACCTGAGGTTTGCTCTAAGCATTGGGTCAGACATCGGTATCAGTGACATTTAGTTAGGTTATCTTAACATGCAGTGTTTACAAGTAGCATCCTAATTAAGATGTATGATGAAGCTCATATATCGACTGGGCGAAGTGATTTGATATGTCACTAATATCAGTGTTATCCTTTTGACGCCTTAATATGAAATACTTTCCATGAAACTGCTGTCAATATCTTAAGAGAACATGAATGTCAGGTAAAAAATATTTGTATTTGCTTTTTTTATAACACTATTATTAACATTTGATAGCGTGTGTTATTCATTAAAAGGATGACCTCGAGGGAGTTTTAAAATTGTAGACAGCAGACACGTCACCACATGAAAATCACATGCATATCTGGTTGGAATCTCGCTGGACAACCAGATTTCACCTGGATAAGACATGAACTTCTTCTGGTCCAGTTTATTATATGATAAAGAAATGATTTGAAGGAAATGAAAATCTTTTGATCACAAATATATGATATGACGAAGGTATTCCACATCAAATTGAATCATCCGATCTAATTTCCAACCTTAATAAAAATATTTTCAGAAATGATCAAACCCTCATATTATACTTTTTATTTTAGTCATGCCTTGGTCATGCTCAAAATACTGAAAGAGGCAAGATAGAAGACATATGATGTTGTTTTTTCGATATTGACATAAATGATTTTGATTATCAAATAAGAAAAGTGTCTCAAGTGAATCGTTTTAAAAGGTGTAAACAAATTCTATGTAAAAGTAAAACGTGATAGTTTGTCTCTTTAAAAAAAATCAAAGCAGAGAATATGTTACTTTATGTTTTTCTAAAACTCATAATTTCCATTATTGGTGAAGGAAATTCATTCCATGACAGGGATAACATCCAGTATTTGATGGGCGTGCTATTTGGGTTAGCATATCATTTTAATCAAATAATTCCTGTAAAATAATCATGTCTTGGGCCACGGGCCGTGGCGGAGTTGGTTAGGGCGCCAGCTTATTAGCACCAGTTCCTCTTTGGTGATCCAAAGGTCGTGGGTTCGAACCCCGGCCGTGCCGGGATTGAACTCATGATACAATTTCCCACATGAGCTGAGGCCTGTGCCAAAGGGTTAACCCGTTGTCCTTGTAAATCTGTGACCGGGTGGGTTGTCATGTCAAGGACCTGCGACATGACAATTCAGTGAGGCAGCACTATATATTACTACAAGTAGGTCTCATCATGAAATAACTGAAATAATGTTGAAAGTGATGTAAAACCCCAAACAAACAAACAAACAAACAATAATCACGTCTTTCCAAGAAAACAATTCACGTGTTGTCCACACGCAAAATTCATGTTATTTTGCTTTGTGTCTTATGCCTCAGTCACATTTGCGCCGATTTCAGTAAAGATGCCCGGCCGATGGGTATTTTTCACAAAATCGGCAGGCAGTTCAGATTGCCGTGCAGGCACCGGTAGATCATGGGCCACAATTGGGCATCTTTAAGACGTCGGCCGGGTCATCGGGAACTTTTAGCTTCCACATAAAAGTTGCCGGCGTTTCCCCGATGTCTTATCAGCAAATATCATCTTAAAGTGCACGGCAGGGTCCCGGCAGGGTCCCGGCAGGGTCCCGCAGGGACATCGGCAGATTATCTTTGGGCTACCGATGGCATCGTGCGGTGAAAATAGGATTATATTTATTTCATGTGTTCATAGACCATCGTCAGATGATCCACTGGGCTCCCTACGGTCTCATACAGACGTCTTTAGGATGTCTTTCAGACGTCTGTCAATGATCTAGACGTCTTTAAGATATCCTACAGATGTCTGCATCATTCAGTCTTGTACGTGCCGTGCGGTGCCCTTTAATAATATGACCACAGCTACGGCATCTCTCAGATTGTTGCCAATAAACTCCCCGGCGCCCGGCAGATTGTGAAGTCGGCCGATTCTTACTTCCCGGCCGGCGCCCTGTGCAAATGTGACTGAGGCATAAACCACGTTGACCAGTTAACCACGCCATAACCACGTCTCAAATTCACGTCAAAACCACGTCAAAACCATGTCATTACAACCAGTTTTTTCTCTCCAAACGCACAAAGATGTTTTTTGGGGAATTGCTTGATTATTGACCCACAATGCTGACATATTGTTAAAACTCTTTGAGAGGTCCGACGCTGAAGCTCTCATATTTGAGGAAATTATTCAAATAGAGTATAAGTATAATCAAAGAGTTGATATTATAGTCCGATAGGTATCATATATCTTTCATTTTTTTTAATTAAATGATATCTGTGGAAGATAACAACTGTACAAGAATGATATACAAATCTCCCTGCACAATGTGACACGTGACCTCTGCCTTTTAGAGCCACCAATCATTGATCGCGAGACAAATATTAATGGGATCATGGTCATTTCCTGTCATGTGACAGCTGTATTTCCTTTCAGATATTTAAGTTGTTTTTACTTTCTGTTGACAACTACTTTCTTGTTTATCCACATGTCTCTGACAGATGTCACCAAATACCGCTCTCAACTTACTCGAATAGATGTGCATATCTGTTTTCAGTGATTCATATTCATAAAATAATCTGTAGATTTGCAATTAAAATAAAATCTAATAAAGGACAAGTTGAAACACGGGGCATTGCCAGAATGGTACCAAGAATTAGTTCATGTGCACTATCTCTCTTTACAAACAAAAGTGAATAGTAAACGAGAACACAGTTGAAAGTCAAGCAAGGAGATATATCATTATAAAGTTGAAAGCTTATATTGCGGGTAATAGACGCGTGTTTTGCATGTTCTCACAAATATTCATAATTATTAAATCGATCTAGTTCGTTGGTAATCGCAATTATTTGAATCATAGTTTATGTCACATAAATATTCTAATTGAGATCTCCAATCATTTACATTATAAAAGTGCTTTTTTCATGATTCTGGAGGTGAAACATTGGAGTTTGGAAATGCCGTGGGGGATTATGAAATTAAATAGGGCATGGCATGGCAGCGAAAGGTTTCGCATCTACTGTGTCAGCATCAGAATTATTGGTGATAGCTTTAGCCTTGTTGTGGAAGTGCTAAAAAAGGTATCTCTCTGTTGCTTGAATATTGTACGCAATGTGACAGCACTTTTGAATCCTCGATTGCGAATCAATCTGCCTATAATTCGGTTTTACTTTAATTTGATATACAATGAATGCTTCCATTTAAGAGGCATATTGGTACACGCCCAACACCCTCACACACCACAACTGTGGTCACTTGAGGACGTGCATAGTGCATAGTGCTAGGCGCTTTCAGCAAAACACAATAATCATGGCATGTGTTGATTTTAGGGGGCTGTCTTGTTTGTAATGCCGTTTCATGGCCACATATCATTTATATATACCCTAAACCTCTGTAATAGGCAATATTGGGGTTGCAATCTATCAGACCAGACCATTCCCTTTTTGAACTCAATATTTGCACTCCAAATATGTTTCCACAGTTTATGACAATTTTGGTCAACCAGTTGCCGACATGTCTAAAAAATAATTAGATCTGTTACAAAACAGACCTTGCATCAAATGAATGTTCTTTGTTTGATTTTCAAAATCATTTTGGTGGTTGTATGTGGAATAGCACCGATAAATAGCTGTTCATGTTATACTTCATACCACACTCTAGCACGTGCAGATGCAATCTTTATATAAAGACCTTTTCCATCGTGACAATTAAGGTGATATTAGGTCAGGTTGGGGCCTCTCATCTGCAACCACGGGCCGTGGCGTAGTTGGTTAGAGCGCCAGCTCATTAGAACCAGTTCCTCTGTGGTGAAAGGTCTAAAGGTCGTGGGTTCAATCACCGGCCGTGCCGAGTACTATATCTGCTGCAAGTAGGTCTCATCACGAGATGACTGAAATAATGTTGAAAGGGATGTAAAAGCCCAAACAAACAAACGTGTCTCCAGATTAAATTCATTACCCTGCCCAAATCTATTATCATGGGATGCCACGAGCCATCCTAAACATAAAAAGTACGTGCCTTGGCATTGGTTAGACCGCTGAGGTCAATTACAAATCACGTCACAATAACTGAAGAAAATAATTTGTGAGTCAAGGATTATTGAATGTAAAAAGCAAATATTTGAAATATAGGACGTAATGAGGTAATAGGTGTCAATTCTGGTATCTATCTCATAGGCAAAGCACATGCCTACTTTGCCATAAGGTTGGATTGCACAAGTTGTGATACTAGACTCTTCTGACCCTCAACATAACCACGTTAGGACTAAGGACCAATCTTGTCAGTCATGCGCAGATAGAAGGACTTAGGTCTGAATGAAGTGTCTAAATTAAATTAGGTAGCATTTTAGAGCAAGGATGATGTCTCTGCTGCAGTCTTCAATGAAGATTTCTATGTTAGCTGTGAAGGTGATAGGATTTGTAGATACCAGAAGCACAGATTTACACCAACTCTGTATGGAGGAAGCTTATTCGTGGAAAGATGATTGAAAACGTGACTAAAATAAAATGTAGATCTTAGTTTTCAAATGTTATCTATCCATAGGCAGACCAGTTGACACTAATCGTTTTAATGAGCTGGCCTTCACGGACAGACATACATGTATTCTCACCCGGACGTACATCTTATAATATTCTGACCCGTTTAAATTCAAAGGATACGAAGCTGAAAATGGAAACATAATTATCAAACTATAACTAGCCATCGCCACGCCTTGTCGTTTGTGTGTGTCAAGATATTAGTCAAAACTGCCACATTTTTCTTCACATTATGTTTCACAAGGATAACTGAAGGTCTTTATTTTTTCCTCAATAAATAGTGATGAAAAAGGTACTTATCCCAAAACAAGTAAAAAAAGGTTTTATTATGTTTGTCCTCAATATCAAATGACTATGCATTAGACTAGTGTTAATGTGCATGTATGTGCATTTGCTTGGATTCTTAAAGCAACAGATCAGACAGAGGAACTGGTTTTAATGATCCTGCTCTCTAACCAACTGCGCCACGGCCTGAATTTGTTTGGAATTTGTTTGGAAAAGCACTTATTAACAGCTTTAGCGTAATAATGAAATAAAACTGACAGTTTAGATATTTGTAACACTGACACATGCCTATTATCCCTAAATGTACTTGGTTGAGATCTCTTGTCGATATAATCAAATGTCGAATATCATCTCTCCAAATGTTGTCCTCGAATAGTCATGAAGCAAGTTAAATCTTCAATACAAAGAGAAACGTTGACACAACATGCCATATTGTAAAATATAAGAAAATAACAATTTGTAAACGCCTACATTATATAACAGTGGCACTGGAAGCCCGTGGAATTTATGAATGGAACGTTGAGATGAACCAAACACATTTTTTACCCACACGTATTACGGTGTAGCTTTCCAACAATGCTAGTCTCGAGGCACAATACAAATTATTTCTCCTGGAAAAGGCTATGGTCATGTGTTGGAAAACCAATATCTCCATGTAATCTATTTCTTTATGAGCAATGCTAAATGATACTCAGAATTTATACTTGTGCTCAGACGTGTTCCTGAGCTGGCAGGAATTCTATAAATATTCCTTCTGCTCAGTGTGAACCTTTCTTGGCATAAGTAATGTGGGCCAAGGAGCTTTACAATACCGATTGATTCACAATGGCTGTACACGATTGGCACCCGCCGTCTTGCCGGCGGCAAGAGCGGCAGATCGCCGGATACTCCATTTTGTCCCGCCGAATTCGCCGAGGGTATTCAGAGGGCGGAGGTCGGCGTCCGCCGCCTTCCGCCACCGGCACCCGCCGGCTCAATCGTGGAGAAACGGAATAACCCGGGCTAACTTGCCGGACCCAATCGTGTACAGCCTATGTCTCTAATAATAGTGGCAACACAAGGTTATAGAATATCGTTTCGCTTTGTTATCACTAATATCTATCTATACAACTGAAGTAAGGAAGGCAATAGTGTTTGTCTTCCCTTGTATCCTAAAGACTAGTGAGAGGCCGTTGATATATGAGATTAAAACGTTAGTTATTTTATACTATTGTTGACTCACTGTGTCTTCATCACTCTGAAATAAGGATTTGCCATTAATTATTCACGGGGATGGATGTTGAGAAAGGGAAAAAAAGGTTTTGAAATTAATCATTTATTTCTGAACAAAACATATTTATCCACATATTGTTCATATGATCTACAGCCAGAAGTTTGTTTCATCTAAATTTCATTTTGTTTTTTGCAAAGCCTTTCTTTACCAATATCCTCTCACCTTACAGCAATTGTCAGATTGTTTTTTTAGATATTTAAAGCAATGTAAAAACCATAAGGACATTTTGCATGCAACCTAAAAATTGTAACTAAGATATAGAAAATAGGGTCAAATTAGCATGGAAACATTTTTGATTCATTTCATGTCTTCTATGACAAATATGGCCGCCAGCTTGTTGTGAATAATCGTGCCATTTAGTTGTGAAGATGAATAGTTTCCCGTCGAATAATCCACTTCTGTGTCCTATACATTACGGCATAACTAGAATCGTACACGATAACAGTTTCATACGTGTCACATCTGAGATGACCATCAACGTAACATATGGAGTTTTGGCGGGAAAATTGCAGACGACGTTTGTGTAAGGCGCAGCGTCTATTGTGGAAGACAAATGGTTTGGTGGAATGACCTTTCGATAAAATGCATCTTTATTACCGACATGCTGAATAGGTCAGATATAATGGCACGAGTACCATGCTGAAAAGTCACCATAGAGGAGATATTTGATTGCAAAGGTTCCTGAAGATATCTTTGAAACAAAAGAGATATTCTCATTAGGATATCATTGAATATTCATAAACACTCATTCCTCATTTACCAATAATTACTGCAAACTATCTTGAATAACAGCGTCATTGGACATTTGGAAATCGTGTGGTTTAAGATTTGTTTACGGCGCGCATCCAATTCAATGATTTTTCCCCACTGGGCAATAAAGGATCATAACCTTTTGTTTGATCAACACGAGTTATATTTGTCTCTGATTTTTATTTGCCACCCATTCTGTGTTTTATGCCGTTTGAACGGTTTTTTTCACCAAAGGTCTGTTATAACCGATGCCATTGCTATTTGATTATTAGCTAGCCCTGAGGATCTCCGCCTGTCTCTGCGAGGCTTGCTGTTTCATTCGCTTGGTGGTGAGGTCATGACCTCGGTAACAAGTTTGGCTGTGTATGGCCGTGTCCAAGACTCACCATGCCTCAGTGCCCTTCCCCAGCCTGCTCACCTCACACCCCCAGCCTCATCACTCACCCACCGTCACCTTGAGCATTGCTCCTCACAATCAGACCACCATCGCTATTCCAGGCCCACCAGTCTCACCATGTCGGTTTAGATTGCCCAGTTAGATTGTAATCCGGATTTTTCATTTTTTAATGGTGAAATTGGGAATTATGTTGGACATTAATGCGGACTTTTTAGAGATGCGATAATATTTTACAAGATATTTATGATATATTCACCGACTGAAATATAACATCATGAAGATATTTGCGCTGCCGTCTTTGGTCAGATTGAAACCCGCATTTTTTTCAAGAAAAGGTAAAATTGAGGATTATGTTAAACATGTATGTGGGTTTTCAGAAATGCTATAAATATTCCACAATACGTTGATATGTTTACCGATAGAAAGATAGCATCATAAAAAATAATTGCATGGCTTTGTCCAAATGAACATGTGACACATCACAATTCATTTCAAAGCTTCTTATCGGATTATAAGAGAAACTTCTTTTTTCCTAAACTTGAGGATAGATCATTTATCATGAGGGGTGCAGGATGTTAGGAAAAAAAATGTTGAGACTTTCATCCTTTCCATGTATCAGTGACAAATTGGCGATATTTCATCAGAGAAGAATTAGAGAATTTCGGCAAATGCGCCTAGAAATGTAACCATATTTAACAACATCTATGTACAATTAATATTAATATGAATTCTTCTCTTATATTGTATCAAAGCATATGTAATAATGCTCAGATGTTATACATCGATACCAAAAAGGATTTTCCTCTTACAACCAAAAGCAATACGTTACAAATTGCTAAGTTTGTTTATTTGGGATTTTACATCACTTTCAACATTATTTCAGTCATTTCATTGTAGCAGATATAGTGCTGCCTCACTGAATTTTCATGTCGCAAGTCATTGGCATGACAAACCAGACCGACCCCACTAGCACAGTTGGTAGAGTGTAGGATCTGTGCCTTTGTTGGTTAAAATAAGTGGAGGACGGGAGGTGGTGGGTTCAACTCCCACTGCCGGCAGTGTTACTTTCATACTGGGTAAAAGGCTCGAAAGTTGACCTGATATGGCTATAGTTGCTGAAAGGGTCGTAAAAACACCATTTCACATTTCATGACAACCCACCCGGTCACAGAATTACAAGGACAACAGGTTAACCCTTTGTCACAGGCCTCAGATTCTGTGTGAAATTGCATCATGGTTTCAATCTCGGCATGGCCGGGGATCGAACCCACGACCTTTAGATCACCACAGAGGAACTGGCAAATTGCTAAGAACTAGTACGAACCATAGAACTACAAAAATAATCGTCAGACTAATACATCTAATCAATCAACACGTGTTGTAAATGTTTTAACATAACATAGGAACTTTGCAGTTCCTTTTGATATTGTGATATATCTTGCCAAGGAAAAAGAACAAACATGAGATGAGTCCCCCCTGTGCAACAGGGGGGGGGACTTATTGTTAATAATGTTTAAACAACTGTGAAACTAGAGAACTATTTTAGAGGCATTGACACCATTTCCAAGAAGTGATCTTTGCACATATGAGTACATGCATTGTTGGCTGATCTCACTGGACAACAGAGAAATGCACAAACAGGTGACATGTGACCTGTTGATTTCCATCCTGTCAGTGACTGATATGGTCAAATATTGACAACTCCACATTTTGAAGATTTTGAATATTGTCACATGTCACCTGTATTTGCATATCTCTGTTTCCAGTGACCCTGAGCTGAGACTTTCCTCTTTTTGGTAGGTATTTTGGCTCAAGGGAAAAACATGTCATGGTTGGTTTGATTGGATCATGACATGTCTCCGAAGTTAGTCTGGAATTTTATTACCCCCTGTCATGTGGGTTGGTGACGTAGAGAGTGTAATGTTTTGGGAAACCCCTAGTCCAGCATCATGGATTCGGAGGGAGATTTTACAGATAGTGATAGTTCAACAAGTGTTTATGATATGATAGAGGTCCAAAGTTTATTTAGACCTGGAGATGAGATAAATGGGTCTGAGCCATCTTCAGGCTGCTTTATGCAGCAGGATAAAGGATGGATGGCATTTTGAACCCCCATGGCAAGTAAGACTTGTTACCTGCAGTTTGTGTGATTGAGAAGAGTCTGACAGTGGCATGATCTTCAACAAATCAAAATAGTATATGTTGTTATAGGAGACAGTATGTTTTGACACAACATACCATAATGTGCCAATTAGTAATTATGAAAACAAAACAAGAACCATGGCCATGGTATTTAATTCATCTTATTTTTCAGTCATTTATATTTACCACAAAGAATAGTTTAAAATTTTGAAAAGACTTGCATATCACAAACATGTTAATATAAAACAAGAGTTAAAAGAGGTATTAACATTAATGAATAGTAAGATTATGGTTCCGTTTAAAAAGAGACGCAGAAGCCTAAATTAATGTCCAATACTTGAAGATGAAAAGGCTGTAATTTGATTTCTGTCTGTCCCACACAGTATCTTGTATCATCCCAGACTTTCCTGGTGTCCCCAGGTTGACCCAGTGCATCCTCATCAACACCTTCACCACCAGTATGTGATCAATCTAATACAATCGTATGTGGATTTAAAAGAATTTATAATTGCCTTTTAAAAGTTTGGTGAGGTGGAAAGAAAAGGAATATTGGTTGAAATAAATGGAATACTCTCCTTGGTAATAAACAAGAGTGACCTCTGCATAATTGAGAAAATTACCCATCATTTATACAGTACTGTGTGTTACTACAGAGCCAATTTATTTGGTTGAACACATATCATTTTATGTAGCACAGTGCCAATATTTTACAATTTTGTGAACAAATACCAAACAACTTAACATTATGCCTAAATGCATACATTAATAAATCTTCCTGAACATAGCCCACTTGAAATGTTGGTGAGGATATGAGGCTGTGTGAAATGTTAGAATTAAGCCCTGGTACGACAATTAACGTCAAATGTAAGAAGCAATGTAATCAGACTGTAATCAGAAGTTTTGCACTTCATATAGTAACCTCATATAGCTGTAACCTATAACGTACACTTGTTTGTAATTGTTTTATATTGACATATACTATGGTCTTAGAGGGAGCAAAAGGGAAAAGTCATCTGTCCTGGTCAGTAATCACTCAATCACAGAAATTTACATATGTGAGAATATTCCAAAGTGAACACTGACTTGGTTTAATTCCAAGTCTGTTGGCAGTGAATTGGGTTCATAACTACATCAATAGTGTTCATATTGACATGGTGCAAGCTACCATGTGCACTTTTACAAAATAATATAATAGGACACTGATTAACCTTACACTGATACATCATGACTTGAAATAAACTTACTTTTTAGGAGTGTTTCCTTGGTTAGCATGCTATGTTATATAATTGAAGGCAAACCTACCACAATGGCTTTTAAACAGGCAAAGTCAAACATCTCTTCTTCAATAATGTCATCCATGACTACATTTAGCAATACATGCGTCATGTAGCGCATAATATGATCACATCTGTTCATAGCCTTCATGACATGTGTGTGTGTACATGACCTTGCATCTTCAACATATGAACATTCATTTAAGACCAAGATTGCAATGTGAGTAAATTGAGTAAATGAAGTGCACAGATATGTATTTTGTAAATGTGAGGATATTATATATGGTATTATATAAATACAGATTTTAACAATTTCAAAGACCTACAAAATTATGAGAACATATCATAAACAGAAAAGGGTGGTGGACATTCGATTCACCCTGCAGTCGGAGAAGGGCTCCCTGATGTGATGTGAAGAAACAGGTTCTCCATTCTAACATAGTCACCCTCCCATTTAGAGAGGGCAGAAAGGTCTTGACAGTTTTATGGGATTTTATGGCCAAAATATCGTGATGTCACATAAAAAATCTCCCGTGATATCGTAGCGTACACTTTGGGATCTACTGTATATATATGCAAAATTAATCTCAAAACCATGCACTGTTTTAAAGTAAAACTACTTTCCCGATATTTGCCTATTATATCGTACTGAGGTTTGCCCAAAAGAAACGTGCTTGTAACCGTATGATGGTTAAAATCTGGCTTAACAATGTACCAAAACATCTAGCTGAATATTTATTATGTAGATTGAATAGCCGGCATAATAATTGTACCTACTATGAATTTGCATTCAGCTAATTTTTTCATTTTATTATTTCAGATACATAGAAGATCAGCCCAACTTAACTGAGATCACAAATACGTCCCTCTCTTCATATGTATCATTAAAGAAGCTGTAAGTTTATATTTTCATAGAGTTTATACCTTCCAAGGATAAAGTAACAATTAACGTCAGATTACTTATTGTGTATGTCTGAAAGCGCGTCACTAATGTATCTATAATATCTGTACAACACGCTAAAAGCATCTTACAGTAAGTACAATGTGTATATGCCTGATAAACTCATACAGTTTAGTTAGAAAAAAAATCAGTTCAGCTCTGGAAGTGTAATGCCAAAGAAACATGATTTATACCTAATTCCCCCATCAAAAATCATAATTATTATACATCACAATATCATGCGATAAAGCTCTAGCAGTTATTTGATATGTCTTTGAAATAATTGTGAAAATAATTGTCATCATTATATGTAATCCCTGCATACAAATTGCATTAAATATATATATATATGTTTTTAATGTTATTTCAGTACCATTCAGAGAACTGGCCTCAAGTTTGTGTCTCACACTGCTTTTCTTCACAACCCTAACCTCAAAGAAATGTGAGTATCTAAATCAGTGACTCAATCTACGTTTTAGAGTTTAAAGCTTTAAAAGCTTTGGTTTTGTTATCAATATTATCATTATTATTAAAGTTTTAATGTTTTTTTATTGGTATTTTTTTCAATTTACTTTTATAGTTTTAAAGTATTTTAAACAAAAAATTATAATCTACTCGTGTCTAACTAATATTTAATACGTATATCTTTTAGACTTAAAAACACAATATAATTGCTTTAATCGACAATGAACATTGGCTAATTTTATGTATTCTAAACATGGTCAACCCAAAACAGGATCAATGTACTTTATCGGGTAACATTTCTCTCAGTGCCCCAAACCATGCATACCTTGCAGCCCATAGAAAAGAAATGTAAAGATATTTGGTCGTTTCAAATTTGTAAAAATCAAATTTATGAAAAATCATGATTTCATACCAAAAGTTTTCATAATTTCAAATTCTGTAAATGGTTACAAATCTGTCAGAAAATGCCAAAGTTTTCATAATTATATATTTCCAGGATCTACACTATTTTAAAAAGTGTACTCTGTTATGTTCTGTGATAATTAAAGTAAAATGATAAAATTGCAGAAATTTACGTGAAAATGATCTGGAGGTTTTACCTTACCAGGTAACCGAGACAGAGCGAGTCATCAAAGAACTGTGAGTTTCATATTTCATTTATTATTATTTAATAGAAACATAAGAGATAGTTTCATTCCTTACAGTGTTCATCATCCAAGGACGTTTATCTATTACAGGCAAAAGACATCTTGTTCTATTCCGACGTTTTGACAGTTGTTCTAATCATCTTTTCACCAAAACGTTTTTCAACTTATTCTCATCCAAATCCACATCTCAACTCCACAAATATACATAAACGATCTATAAAGAGCGCAAGGTTTCGAATTTTGCCAAATGTACATATCATCTTGTAGTTTAAATGGAATTAAAAAAGTAAATTGTATGCAATCTATATGCTTAAGGTAGGAAAAGGATCGACGAACTCTGCAATGCAGATTTGTGTTCATGTTACTTCATGGGTCTATATGTATATAGTTACTGATGTTCGGATCTCCTCTCGAGTGTTAGTTATACTGCGTAGGCTCTGAAGCGGCCAACATATCAAATCAAATCAAATCAAATCAAATAAATTGTTGGTAAATCATTTGTGCGAGTACAATCATAGTTTAGTCCTTTGGTACATTTGGTGGGAAAGTGCACTCAGATAAACGTTATCTTGCAAATTTGAATGCTTATTTGTTATTTGAACACACAATGGGGTATTGGTAGGATTTGAAATCTTCACAAAAACAACAACAGATTATACTGTTTTGAAAAATGTTCTGCTTTGTTATAAAGATAGAATTGCCTTTTTGCCTGATAGGATCAGATTATGTACATCATCATAAGCCTTCTCAGAATAATACTTTTTCATCTACCAGCACGAGTTTAATTCCGGACTATTCAAGGAGTTGGATTCCGGAATAATTATACTTAAGCCACCAGTACAAAACACCTCTCACTGCTTACAGCCACACTTGTGTTTTTATGTTTAAAATATGATTAATTTTACACACCCTGTCAGCATTTCTGTGGTAATTTCCACCTCAATGGTATTGTCAAACAATTGGCATTTAACGTATCTATGACCTTTCTGTACCACCAGGTCTGTATTTATTACCTTGTCACCTTGTGTTCATAATAATAATTGAAATTAATGAAGGGGGACAAAAAAAGTAGTTTACACATATTTGATATATTTTCGATAAATATCTCACCACAACCATCTTGAAGCTTTCATGAAATCACGGACGCCACAAGCAATTTTACGGATATTTTGAGTATGCTTCAATGATATGTGGTCATGAAACTGTGATGTAATCAAGCTGTGTATCTGAACATGGTGAAATCAACCAAACCTGAATTGTCAACCAGCTGTGTGGATTGTTAATGAACCCAGTCTTGAAAAATGGTGAGAGGAAGTTTATAATGCAACACATTTCCCAGCATGCACTCCTCTCTCTAGCAATTTCCCGTCAATTTTGCATGAACCTCAATCCCGGAGAGCAGTTTATAGGAATTGTGACATTTATGACACAACCATTGGTTGCTAAGGAATGGCAACGCCTTATTATTTCTGAGACAGTCTTCTGATACATGATACAATCTACTGTAATATAATCTACTGCAATCCAACATTGACCCCAACACCAAATTTTAGCATTAAAAAAGATACAAAGTCACAATGCTCTTTCAAAGGTAATAATATTTAAACTTAAATATTGTGTTTTTACATTATAAATTATTACGTAGTCAAATACACCATAGAATTTACTATGGCACAATCCTTAATAAACAAAGACATCATGAGTTATTTTATTAAAAACATTTCATACGACAGAGGTTATGGTGTTAAATGAATATAATTGTTTTTATAAGATCAATAATATGATTATTTTCTGTCTTTGTTGATATGCAAGGGACTGGCAAACAAATGTGTATAAGGAATTATTTCATTTTTAACTTAGCTGAGTATGTAAACATGGCTTCTACAGTGAGGAGGAAAATATGTTCTGTCAATCTGTCTGTCCGTCGTTCGACGTTCCCCTCTAAAACCACTCAGCTCCATTAATTGGTATATTAATTCTACCACATTGACCGTTTCCTGTCAACAAACCTAGATAAATACTTCAAATGATCATTTATGAAGCACATTACACAGGTATTACAGACATTTTTTTAAAAGGTTTTAACTAATCCCCAAGGTCATTAGCCTATGTCTTTATTGATGCTCTTGACTCCTGATATATGTTTGTCTCATACACTCAAAGAATTAGATTTCATTTCTAAACCAAAGTGCTTCTTCAAATGTAATGTAGCAAAGTCAATATCTAAAGCTTCCCTAGAGCTTAAACTTGCTCTGAACTACACAGAGTGCATACAAAGAAGGACTATCATAAACACTTCACCTTATGAAAAAGGATTTTTATTTTTTTTTAAATCATTAAGTAACAGCACATAATAATTCAGGCTGAAATAGCTCAAGTGGGAGAGCATTTTCCTGGAGACCCGGGAACCAGTTACTATCACGCGCTCTGATCAGACCCTGTCTGGAATCAGCGTTATATAAATGTTTACCATTTCAACAGACGTCATTAATGTATGCAAATGTGTAGAGAGAAAGTTTACAAAGGACAAAAGCGTGTGAAAGTTTGTCCTATACGTATAAAGCCCATGCTGTTTACAACTGATGTACCATTGCTCTTTTGCTGCGCAAAATGATGGCACTTACGTCTCTATCTCCTCTATATGAAGCATCAAGTTCTGCTCATCCTTGCTTGATACCTGGGACATTACAGCCAATTATTGTAATCTTAAACCTCTAAGACCGATACTGCCTGCAGGTATCTAGAGGGACTAGATAGAAAACATGTAATTATAGACCTCTTGTATGTTCACTGTTTACGGCACTACCACACCTAAAATCACAGATTTTGCTAATTGTGAACTTTTGCCCACTCAGAACAATGTTCCGACTGTAATATGTGACCTCACTTGTCATTCACACTCACCCAGTTCTTGCATTCACCTTGTCCGTTACACTCAACCAGTCCTGTTATTCACCTTGTCATTCACACTCAACCAGTCCTGTTATTCACCTTGTCATTCACACTCACCCAGTCCTTTCATTC
Source organism: Amphiduros pacificus (assembly GCA_949316495.1). NCBI lineage: Eukaryota > Metazoa > Annelida > Polychaeta > Phyllodocida > Hesionidae > Amphiduros > Amphiduros pacificus. The sequence goes on along the minus strand of OX439010.1, from coordinate 28,380,767 downwards.
ACCTTGTCATTCACACTCACCCAATCCTTTCATTCACATTGTCATCCACACTCATCCAGTCCTTTCATTCACCTTGTCATTCACACTCACCCAGTCCTTTCATTCACCTTGTCATTCACACTCACCCAGTCCTTTCATTCACCTTGTCATTCACACTCACCCAGTCCTTTCATTCACATTGTCATCCACACTCATCCAGTCCTTTCATTCACCTTGTCATTCACACTCACCCAGTCCATTCATTCACCTTGTCATTCACACTCACCCAGTCCTTTCATTCACCTTGTCATTCACACTCACCCAGTCCTTTCATTCACCTTGTCATCCACACTCATCCAGTCCTTTCATTCACCTTGTCATTCACACTCACCCAGTCCTTTCATTCACCTTGGCATTCACACTCACCCAGTCCTTTCATTCACCTTGTCATCCACACTCATCCAGTCCTTTCATTCACCTTGTCATTCACACTCACCCAGTCCATTCATTCACCTAGTCATTCACACTCACCCAATCCTTTCATTCACATTGTCATCCACACTCATCCAGTCCTTTCATTCACCTTGTCATTCACACTCACCCAGTCCTTTCATTCACCTTGTCATTCACACTCACCCAGTCCTTTCATTCACCTTGTCATTCACACTCACCCAGTCCTTTCATTCACATTGTCATCCACACTCATCCAGTCCTTTCATTCACCTTGTCATTCACACTCACCCAGTCCATTCATTCACCTTGTCATTCACACTCACCCAGTCCTTTCATTCACCTTGTCATTCACACTCACCCAGTCCTTTCATTCACATTGTCATCCACACTCATCCAGTCCTTTCATTCACCTTGTCATTCACACTCACCCAGTCCTTTCATTCACTTTGTCATTCACACTCACCCAATCCTTTTATTCACCTTGTCAGATGCACTCACCAAGTCTTTTAATTCACCAGTATTGTCAATCACCTTGTCATTGTCACTCGCCCAGTACACCATGTTACTGAAACCCACCCAGTCATTTTATTCACCAGTTTTGTCATTCACCAGTTTTGTCATTCACCAGTCTTGTCATACACCAGTCGTTTTAGTCACACAGTTTTTTCATTCTCCCAGTCCTTTCCTTCACTTTGTCATTCACACTCACCCAATCCTTTCATTCACCTTGTCATCCACACTCATCTAATCCTTTTATTCACTTTGTCATTGAATCTCACCCAGTCTTTTCTTTCACCATAGGCCCCCTGCTAATCTCTCTGACCAATGATTAAAAATAGTGGAGTTGTACAGATCTGGTTCCAGTAAAGTTGTACAGTTCCGGTGTGTACTTTTCAATGGGGGAAAAAACAACATGGAGATCGGCAATCGGCCTATTCACCAGTCTTGTCATCCACCTCGTCATTCACACTCACACAGTCCTTTGATTCACCTTGTCAGCTACACAATTTAATGTCTCATGTGTATTCAATATGGCGCGAATCATTTGTGACATTTGTGCTCGCTTTGACACTTCTTTCCACAACAGATAGCTTCCCTAACCCAGATAACTGTTGTTCCATTTACATTTACATGATGTAAGCCTGGAATGATATACTGGAAGCAGCTCGCTTTAAACAAACCAAAACAAATTAAATGTTTAATTGATTGCTGCACTGTGTTTTTACATAATATAATATAAATCTAAAAACTAAATTATTTTCATTATTGAATTCCTCCATCTGTTCTGCAGTGCCTTTTCTCTCATACATGTTTCCCTCCATGTTTTCTGTAATATGAGATAGATATTTTTTCTGCGCATGTTATATCTCAATTTTGCTTCCTCAATCTATTGTTATAGGTCAAGTGGATTATTGTTTTTATCTCAGACTCCGTTTCCCCCCACTATGAATTTAATCGACATGTCTTGTGTTAAAATCTGACCAGTGCCCCAATTTCATTCTGTTTATGTCTCAAGCAGCTGACGAGACGTAATTCACATGACACCAAGTTCAACATATGTTCACGGTGATCCATTTAGTATTGTCAGGGGAAGAACCTGGTGGGGGGGGGGGTACTCTCAAAGTCAGTGTTACCGGGGAAGCTGGGCTAAATAGGGTCCTTTTCGCTGATATTTTCCCTAAGACGGGTTAAGATATTTGATCATTTTCCCTAAAACAGGGTACTGTTTTTCAAATTTCTCCCTAAAACAGGAATCACAATCCCCTAGCTTTCCAAATCTCCTCCTTCTGCATCGTCCCTAAATGAGGGTATCAAAATTCAGCTAGTCCTAAATCAGGGTACCAATAATGATAGAATAATTCCCTTATTCTGGCTCCGGGGTTTTCAGTTCCATCCCAACCTCCGCGGGTTAAAATCATGTACAAATAAGTGTTAACTAATTTGAGAAACCTACTTCTCGGCATCAATTATTTCCTGCGCGTTTTTCAATGTGGTGTTCTTAAATGTAGGTCTTTTATATTATATTTTATATTTTATATTTTGACCTTAGGAATTAAAACAGGTTTCGAAGCTACAAAAAGCCCCATTTTGAACAAACAATATGACAGTTTAAAGAATATTTGTTTCCAAAAAAGTGGTCTTGATATCGCCCACAATGCCACAGGGTATGATCTTTTTTTGGAAGATAAAAGGTCAATAGTTTACATAATATTTGAGTTTTGTTTTAGGATTAAAGGTTATGAATCCTGGTTTTCAGTTTTCATGCCTCCATGAATGATTCACCGACTTAAGTCGAACTGTTTTTGTCAAAAGTTTGGAGTTTAGATATCAGAAAACATCTTGCTTTGGTGTCCCAGATTTAAATCTTACGACATAGGTATATGATATATTAAGCATTTTATTCAAGACTCACCTTTTCATCACTGAATAAAAGTTGCCATGGGACACTTCCAAACAACCTTATTTTAATATCATCTTTGCATATTTTTCCCTAAAGAACGGCATTAAGATCATGACTTAACAAAATAGATTTCTGTAACAATACTGTGCTGTTGTTTAACACTTATACTTATTCAGAAGGTAGTTTTAAAATACTAATCTTGCTCTATCAGAGGTCAACCTGGTGAACCTCTCTGGCTTGAGGATGAATCTGGTGGGTTATGTGGCAGGAAATTTAAATTTTACAGCAAAAGTAGACTGCCATTCGCACACAACTTGATGATGTTGAACATATCAAGAATGTAAAATTTAAAGCATGGAGTGAATATACACACAGTACTCACCATTGTATATATCGACCCTTCATAAAGGAATTTTTCTGAAAGCTCGTGATGGCGCCAGGTAAAAGTATATCATATTTCATCATCACGTCAGTTAAGTGAGTTCAGTCATTATACCTTTAACAGCGTTTCACATGACGTTATCTTCTCATAACGGTAACTGCCATGTACCTGACCATGAGACATCTGTTCAGATGTAAACATTTTCAACAATATTCTATTAGTATAGATTCACTAAAATATGTTTTCACAGATAATATATAAGGTAATACGAGTAGGTACATGGAATTGAGGCACTTTTCGTTCAACACAGCATAGAGATGATGCGATGACATTTGGAGAATATTTACATTATAGCCTCGTTTAAGAACTCAACATTAGATTTTTTTCAAATGACTGTTTTATCTTTATTTGGAGACGTTTGCTTCACTGGATCCCGTGACGCAGTTGGTTAGAGCGCTAGCTTATTGGCACCAGTTCCTCTATGGTGATCCAAAGGTTGTGGGTTCGATCCCCAGCCATGCCGAGATTGAACTCATGATACAATTTCTCATATGAGCTGAGGCCCGTGCCTAAAGGGTTAACCCATTGTCGTTGTAAAACTGTGACTGGGTGGGTTGTCATGTCAGGGACCTGCGACATGACAGTTCAGTGAGGCAGCACTATATCTGCTACAAGTAGGCCTCTGAAATAATGTTGAAAGTGATGTAAAACCCCAAACAAACTGGATCCCTGCTATTTTTGGCATACCTTCATTATTAAGGTCACAGACTTAGTGATGTCAAACTGACCTTATAATTTGCAAGTTACTGAAGGTCTCGTCGTGAAATAACTGAAACAATGTTAAAAATGAAGTTAAACCTGTAATACAAACTGATTAACCTTACAATGTCATCTGTTTAAAGGAGATTTTTCCAGATTCATATGATCTGATGTTATAGTTATCTATAGGGCAGTGATTATATTATCTGATGTTATGATCAACTTGTAATATTACCTCATCTGAGAGAGTTATCTGATATTGCAATATCCCTCTTTTTTATGTTCTCGTTATACCAAATAACGGCCAAAAAGGGTTACTTGCATTAGCACCAACTAATTAGAAAATAGCTGCATACAATGAATAAGACTAAACCATATCTACTAAACAAATACGCCTGCAAGTCATGCTCTGAAAAAGTATTTTATAAATATAAAACGTGGATGCCACCGAGGTGGCCTCTTCATCGTCCAACTGCAGCCTCGCAGCCACACACGTGTGACATTTGGAGCAAGTCTGTTGGCTTATCAGATCTCATCAACATGGTGAGATGGTCCAATGAAGTCTCGCCCTTACTCTCGCCAAATCTCGCCAAACACCCTCGGGCTTAAAAAGGTCAGCGACATCCCGGGAGCAGGACATGCGCCCCCTGGCGATAGGCTTGCATTGGTGAAGTGGCTGGAATATCAAATTCACTTCTGACGTACTTGCAAGCGAAATTGGCACTGATGGATCTCATCGAATGGGTGCAGACAAGTTTATTTCTCAAATGTTTGGATAGCATTGAGCCGATTAGAGACAATTCCTGGTGCATGCAACGGATAAAATTGTCAAAATAGTCCAACCAAATGTGGAATATTCTGGATCTTAACACTTCACCAAACGTGCCAAGATCTCCAATCAGGTCTCTTTAAGACTGACCACTCTTATACATATGTACAGATTGAGCACTTCATATATTCCCGTCCTCATTTAAATACAAACCGACTACCTCATATGTATAGCCTTACCGCTGTATGTACAGACTGTCCTTGACATGCGTATCCTGTGTACACAGTCGGACCAATATGTACAAGCCTGACCACTTTATGCGTAATTTGACCTTAGATTGTAACGGAATGGAATAGAAACATAAAATTTATGTTTTTATAATCAGGACTGGCCACAATATACACAGCCTGGCCATAATATACACAGCCTAAATACAAAGCCACTTTATGCACAATTTTACCAAGCCTGGCCACAATATGCACAATATAATCGAGCCTGGCCACTATATGCACAATATAACCAAGCCTGGCCACAATATGCACACTATAACCGAGCCTGGCCACTATATGCACAATTTAACCGAGCCTAGCCCCACAATATGCACAAAATAACCAAGCCTGGCCACTATATGCACAATATAACCGAGCCTGGCCACTATATGCACAATATAACCGAGCCTGGCCACTATATTTACAATATAACCGAGCCTGGGGCGGCACAATATGCACAAAATAACCAAGCCTGGCCACTATATGCACAATATAACCAAGCCTGGCCACAATATGCACAATATAACCGAGCCTGGCCACTATATGCACAATTTTACCAAGCCTGGCCACAATATGCACAATATAACCAAGCCTGGCCACAATATGCACAATATAACCAAGCCAGATCACTATATGCACAATATATACGACCTTGCTCCACTATACATATTCTCACCACTTTACACATATTGTATATTTTAACATATTTCTGGAAACATGACATATATCAATTTTCAAAAGTCCTGAATCGACTCATCATCGTAAATGGAACCGATTGAGTCTCACTACAAGAAATATAACCATAAATGACATGTAATAACAGAATATAATATTCAAATGTGGTTCTATTTTAAGGTTCATCGACAAGAACCCCCTGGTCTGTAATTGTAGCAATAAGTGGCTTCAACTTCTCCAGAGAACAACACATGGCGATGTGCTTGGAGGTGAACTAAAATGTCGGATGAAACCAGATCTGCCGGATACGGAAATTCTACTCCGAGATGCAGACATAAGTCATTGCAGTAGGTTGAGTCAAATTGCCCAGATGCGCTTGCTAGATTTATCCTGTTGATGCTTATGAACACAAAATCTGATCTCATTCGAGAGAGAAGGAAAGCAGATGTTGTAGCTACCCTTGAAGAATGAGCATGTCCATATTTAACTTAGATAGTTCCATTTTTATTATTTTTCTAAAAATCTATAAATGAAAATGAACCATTTCATCAACTTGAATATAGATGCATCACATCTAACGATAGATATCAAGCTATCTAATTATATTTGTAATAAAAATGAGAGAACTATGCGATAGATAGTAATTAATTATATTATCAACTTTAGATTTACTCAAGGTGGAGGTGACACCAAGCCTAAAGCATATTAACCATTCAGACGAGGCAGTATTGCATTGCAAGGCCACCGGCACACCGCGGCCATCAATAGAATGGGACGTGGCACATCTCAAATCCAATTACACAATTGTGGAGAATTACATTGAAAATGAATCGACGCTTTGCATCCGAGACGTGAAGACAGAGGACAGTGGAGTTGTGGAGTGTATGGCTCGCAACATAGTGGGCAGAATAAGGGCTAATGCCACTATTGTAGTGGAGTGTGAGTTATTTCTTGACCTTTTTATTTTTCCCCTTGAGTACGAGAATCTTAAAAGTTTCATAATACCCCATGTGGATGTCAATGATGTCCATGCATATGTGGAAATTGTTTACACGAGGCGATGATTTTGTTATAATGTTATAAAGGAGTAATTCCCAGTTAATTTGGAAACGAGTAGGGAATTGAGTCCGTTGATAGACTTCTATCTGACCCTGATATAACCTAAACTTTTCAAACCAAATCGTGAAGAACATATAACATTAAAGTTGACAGTATGACACAATATAAGTTATTTTTTGTGAAACATTTGAAATAAATCAACATTATAATTGTCTGATAATTCCCAATTTTCCTGTTTGCAGCACCCCCAGTTATCGTGCAGTTTGGGGAACTTGTGAGTGGTTTCGACTATTGCTTGCCATACCACGTCGTCGGGTTCCCTACCCCTAATATCACATGGTTGAAAAATGGCGAACCTTTAGACTTCAAGCAGTCCATAGAAAACTTTCAGATTAGACTTGATTACCTTGTCAAAGGTTGTCTCTCATTTAAGGATATCAAACATACATTCAATGGACATTATACTCTAATAGCTACAAATATATATGGGAGTTCTAACAAGACTACAATGGCCAAATTAATCAACAGTCCAGGTATGATGTGAAAATACTTCCATGTTAATCTCAGCAGAGAAAATCACACACATATCAAAGAATATCGTCTCTTTTTAGTATGCCCTACTCTCTATCAGCAGGATGGGTTTTGGAGTTTTCTCTGTTACTGTAATGAAGAGTGTGTCCATATTGTATGTTAAATCCCGTGATTAAGCTGTAAATAACTGATTCATACTGAATGCCAAAGTAATTCTAATACTGCTCTCGGTGTTAATACCGTACCATTAAGATACATTACGTATATTACAGGTACATCCAATGTAAGACCGGGAGGGCCTGTCTTTGTTCAGAACAATGACCAGCTACCTCAGCCGCCACCGGAAAGTTTCAGCACTGAGTATGACAACTCTGTAAGTATACTGTGGCGTGACACCACGTGATAGGCTCTTAAGGTATTTTGAAGGGAGAAAAATCAGCTGTGAAAAGAGAAGCAAAACTGGGAAAGCCTTCAGCTTTTGGATTGTCAAAGTTGGAAGATTTTGATTTACAAATCGACCATATTCGCCGTGTGTGTGTTAGGCCAAATAAAATAATATTTTTGTTTGAGAACCCCCCCCCCCCAAACCTTCCAAACTAAGCATGTTTTTCTATTTTCATGAATTGACAATGATTGTCCCGAATAACAAATATCTTTTTAAAATCTTACCCTCGTCAAAGTTTAAGGATTTTAGTAATCTAATCTAATCCATTCTAGCATAAGTATAAGCTATTCTAATCTAATAAATAGGAAAAGAAATCCCTGCCTCCCTACCCTATACTTTTAAAGGCATGTTGCCTGATACAAAGGTATTATCTAATTTGGTCTTATTATTGGTAACAGTGGATTTGAAAATGAATTATATAAACAATTTGGTTTATTGGTTAGCTTCGTTTGTTAAATAACGAAGAATCATTTAACATCTTGAATGTAAGAATATTTGTAAAATCTAAGCTTTCTCGATTCTTCATATACCATTTGCTAAATGAAAAATAAATAGATGGAATAAATCTCAAATCTGACAGTGACAGAACACATGAGATACATTTAAGAGACAGAACTCTCATATCTATTGTTTTATTTAGCTTTTAGTAGCTGTGTTAGTCGCTGTCAGCGCTGTGGTTGTCGTTACAATTACATTAGTCATTGTGTGCTTCCTGCGACGCCACCGACGACGAAAAACTGATATCCGACGCCAGGATGGCCTCCTGAAGAATATATTGGCACGAGGGACGGGATTAGGAGGCAATAATATATGTCAAAGGGAAACTATGCCCCTTAATAGCATCAATGTCATTGACAACCCCACATATCTCAAGAAACAGGCCATGGAAAACAGCTCAGGTATTTGTCATTTTGATATAAGAAAATAGTACCAGTATTTTTTTTTTTTTTAATGTTATTTCTCAGTTTATGTATTTATGGTACACAATTTATTTTTAATTTAAATTTCATCCTAATGTATTTTATAGTTGATCTACTAATGGACCTATAATCATTATAATGTGAGTCTCTTAATTTAAATCGGCTGAACATTTAATATCAGCTATCAGGCAAATAGAACGCAAAAGAATACACTTCATCCGGGAACTTGGAGAAGGGGCATTTGGGAGAGTGTATCTTGGCGTATGTGAAGGTCTCACGCCAACAGACCAGTCCACCATGGTCGCCGTGAAAACTCTCAAAGATACGAGACAGGACGAAGCCACGCGAGATTTTGAGAGAGAGGCAGAGCTTCTAACGACACTTCATCACGAGAATATCGTCACGTTCTATGGGACATGCACTGATGGAGAGCAGTGGATGATGATATTTGAATATATGGAGAACGGTGACCTCAATAACTTCCTAAGGTTAGCGCAAAGTAGATTCTTAACAGAAATCGTTTGTATCCAAACCTTAAGTGACCCGAGCAATTACTCCACTAATATCCAATCTGTGTTTAATCTTGCAGGAGTAAAGATCATGAGAGTGATATGTACCAGAATAAGATGACACAATGTTATTTACGTAGTAACAACATAGAGTGCAAAGCCAAAAATATATATCCTTCATATTTATGTAAAATTGGAATTGGATATTTTTACAAAGTATACTTTTTACATTGTGTATATAATATATGTGTTTATAATGTATGCAATAAGCAATGACAAATTATCCAGACATTTTAAATTTCTTTTATACATTCCCTTTTTTCAAAAAGTCTCAATTCATTATTTATCACATGAATGAAAGAGTTTTTGAACGTCTTTACCAGATCACTTATTTGTTACCGTATATACAATTCCAGCCATAAATTTGTTTCTGACATATATTACATGTGTGTCAAAATTAAACACAGAGCCTTTGACTTCATATTAAGCTGTGATATTAAAGGCATAATCTAAGAAAACGACTTTTTTGTTGGACATTGGAGAAAGGGATGTCAGAGTTGTTCTCTGTATTCAAAAAATTATTGCAATAATTTTGAAAAAAATAAAAATAATATATTTACTGAAGACATTTTATAGCAATTTGAAACAATAAACATATAAATAGATGTATATAGTTCTCCATTAAATTCTTGACACAGATCTCACGGTCCAGACGCGTCTTTCCTGGGGCAGACAGGAGCGAGTCATCAGCCGCTCACGACTCCGGAGCTGGTTCAGGTTGCTTGCCAGATAACAGCCGGGGTCCAGTATCTGGCATCGCAGCATTTTGTGCACCGAGACCTCGCAACAAGAAACTGCCTGGTGGGCGATAAACTGACTGTGAAAATAGGAGACTTTGGCATGTCTAGGGATCTATACAGTACTGACTACTACAGAGTGAGTAAACTTGAAATTTTAAAAATGGTGAAACTACAGGCAAGGATTTATTAACAAAAGCTTACATACAGTGCATAAAAAAGAAAAGATATGTGCTGATATGTATGTACCTCTTATAGATATGAATATCATATATTTCTGTATGTATGTCATTATTTATTGCTTAGTATATTTTTCTCTGTACTTGTATTGATGCTTTGTGGAGGCCTGGGAATTCCATTGTTTTCCAATTGGACCCGAATGGCAAACAGTCAGAACAGTACTTGAGTAGCACGTCAACAAAGTGAATTTGGAGAAAATGTTGATTTGTTAATTTACTAAAAATGAAAAGGTATCAAGAATAATTGGTAATGACTTGAGAAAGAAATATTGATTTGATTTTGACATTGGCAGATGGCATAGTGTGATGTTCCAGGTATGCCATCTTGATTATCTGCAAACATCTCTGTTAAGAAAATGTTTGAAATGTAGACGATTAACATACCAGACCGCCAGACATCATGATCACAAAGCATTCGTGAACTTTGCAACTGGTGACTCTGAAAGGTTGATGAACTTGACTGGGTAGTGGTGGCATTGGGAACTTATGTGGGTAACGGTGGCATTGGGAACTTATGTGGGTAACGGTGGCATTGGGAACTTATGTGGGTAACGGTGGCATTGGGAACTTATGTGGGTAACGGTGGCATTGGGAACTTATGTGGGTAACGGTGGCATTGGGAACTTATGTGGGTAACGGTGGCATTGGGAACTTATGTGGGTAACGGTGGCATTGGGAACTTATGTGGGTAACGGTGGCATTGGGAACTTATGTGGGCAATGGTGGCATTGGGAACTTATGTGAGTAACGGTGGCATTGGGAACTTATGTGGGTAACGGTGGCATTGGGAACTTATGTGGGTAACGGTGGCATTGGGAACTTATGTGAGTAACGGTGGCATTGGGAACTTATGTGGGTAACGGTGGCATTGGGAACTTATGTGGGTAACGGTGGCATTGGGAACTTATGTGGGTAACGGTGGCATTGGGAATTTATGTGGGTAACAGTGGCATTGGGAATTTATGTCGGTAACGGTAGCATTGGGAACTTATGTGGGTAACGGTGGCATTGGGAATTTAATTTGTGTAGGTAACGGTGGCATTGGGAACTTATGTGGGTAACGGTGGCAATGGGAACTTATGTGGGTAACGGTGGCATTGGGAACCTATGTCGGTAACGGTGGCATAAGGACCTTATGTGGGTAACGGTGGCATTGGGAACTTGTGTGGGTAACGGTGGCATTGGGAACTTGTCTGGGTAGTGATGGCATTGGAACCTTTTGTGGGTAGTGGTGGCATTGGGAACTTATATGGGTAACGGTGGCATTGGGAACTTATGTGGGTAACGGTGGCATTGGGAAATTATGTTGGTAACGGTGGCAATGGGAACTTATGTGGGTAACGGTGGCATTGGGAACTTATGTGGGTAACGGTGGCAATGGGAACTTATGTGGGTAACGGTGGCATTGGGAACTTATGTGGGTAACGGTGGCAATGGGAACTGATGTGGGTAACGGTGGCAATGGGAACTTATGTGGGTAACGGTGGCATTGGGAACTTGTGTGGGTAACGGTGGCATTGGGAACTTATGTGGGTAACGGTGGCATTGGGAACTTATGTGGGTAACGGTGGCATTGGGAACTTATGTGGGTAACGGTGGCAATGGGAACTGATGTGGGTAACGGTGGCAATGGGAACTTATGTGGGTTATGATGGCATTGGGAATCCTCAAGGCTTCTCCTGGATGATTGTATCCGGGCAGATATCTATTCAAGAAAGTTTCAGTAAAATGTGTAAGATAATCTATTTGAATAAATGAAGGTGAAACATATTAACATATTAAACATGGGAGTGGTACAATAAGCTTTTGAGTATTTGATATGTGGATATTTATATAGAAGCATCAGACAGTGATAGACCGAAAATATTGTTTTTTTGTATGTTTTTTATTAAAGATTTTTTGGACACAATATGATATTAAGTAGATAATTTAGATGTCTGTACGCCTTACTGTTTTGAGAAAGACTATATATATATGGCCTTTGATAACATGTAATTTGCCACTAGTTAGTGTCTCATTGGATTGGTCTAAAATGTCACAGGTGAATCGTCCCAAGAAAACTTTATTGACAACTCAGAAGACAGTGTTTTTTTTCTTTAAATTATATATCATCATTTTATTATATTGCGCTGCAATAAATCACAGGCTTTCTGTACATATATCTTTCAGTGACTCTTTTGAGATAACATTGATTACAAGAACATACTCTATATAGCTGTATAGAATTTTTAGAGACTCAGAGAGACCCTTTGTGTTACTATTTTTTTCAAAAAGATATATATATATATATATATATATATATATATATATATATATATATATATATATATATATATATATATATATATATATATATATATATATATATATGTGTGTGTGTGTGTGTGTGTGTGTGTGTGTGAGTGTGTGTGTGTGTGTGTGTGTGTGTGTGTGTGTGTGTGTGTAATAAGATTGGACGGACAGAGGAGCTGAAAGAGGCCCCAACAACTCTTTTCTTTAAAAATATAACTTTTGTAATATTGGTATAAAATATTATGCACACTAGACGGCGCTGTAAAGCTTTTGACTGTTATTGCCTTGGCAGGTTGGAGGCCACACGATGTTACCAGTCCGCTGGATGCCGCCGGAAAGTATCATGTACCGGAAGTTCACAGTAGAATCCGATGTGTGGAGTTTCGGTGTGGTATTATGGGAGATTTTCACGTATGGCAAACAGCCATGGTACGAGTTGTCCAACCACGAGGTGAGTTCACATGAAGAAATTACCAAGCTCACGGTGTTATTGCCTGTTTATTTGAGGCGTTCCCCTGCCTTGATGACTGTTAATATGGGCAGTTATCGCCGGATCTGGCTTGCCTTCCGCTCTTTCATCTGTTGGATCAATGCTGGATCTTCTAATATCTTGAGATAATGTTTTCTGAGTGAGTAATTGGGAACCTGGGTATATTTTCCAGAGAAAATTACTCAAAATATCGGATTCATCCTTAAGACAAAGGTTTCACAATGCATCGGTAAACATCCTAGTCAGAGAAAGGGCCAGGTCTAATAAACCACGTACATGTATGCATGTGATCTGTACTCACACGCTCTTTTTGACTGTTTACAATATACAAAAGCCCAAGAAAACTTGTACTGGATAAATAATGATGTAAAACACCCTATTATCTCCATTAACATGTAAATGATCTCTTTACTCTTAGCTTGGAATCATATAGATGTGCACGACTGAAATATATATTTAAAATACACTTTTGATATACATCTTTGAAACAGCGCTATGAACAGACCTGTCTGGTATCAGCGCTATACAAATATTATTATTATTATTATTATTATTATTATTATTATTATTATTATTATTATTATTATTATTATTATTATTATTATTATTATTATTATTATTATTATTATTATTATTATTATTATTATTATTATTATTATTATACCTTTGAAATAAACCTTTGAAATACATACATTTATTGAGGGTGCAACGGCATGAGATAAATTCACCTCAGTCAATTAGCTTGGATCATAAAAATCACTAATCCAAATTTCAGCGATTATTTGTTTATGGATGAAACATATGTATTTATAAATAATATTTGAAAAACAAAAGTTTATGAAAGACTTTTTTTTCCCCGTGTACAGTTTTCTTGTTGCCAACGACCAGTGCATATGCATGTGTGTGTGTGTGTGTGTGTGTGTGTGTGTGTGTGTGTGTGTGTGTGTGTGTGTGTGTATGTATGTGTGTGTGTGTGTGTGTGTGTGTGTGTGTGTGTGTGTGTATTCATTTTTGATGTAGGAGGCAATGTTTTGTTACTTCAGGTGATCCAGCAGATCCAGTCTGGGAAGTTACTGGAATGGCCCCGGATCTGCCCGGATGAGATCTACAAGATAATGCTGGGATGCTGGGCCAGACAGCCAGGTGATAGGCTGACAATGGTGGAAATTCACAAACGTCTAGACAACTTGTGTCAGAACCAACCAGTCTACCTTGACCTCCTTCCCTGATTATCGCCCTCCATTAGGATCGGTTAGTGATAGTTGATTCCGTCAAATAATAGCCTCGAACTCATATCACGACGCTATTACAAAACTCAGTGCTGTATCCTGGACACTCGAGGTGCTTTTTGTGTATTCATGTGTCCAGTTGTATGAATGGGTAAAGATATAGATATTTTGAAATAGAAAAAAAAGATTGTTAGAAAGGTTTGCAGAAATTGCTTAATTTAAACGTCACGAATTGTTTAGTTAGTTCATTATGTTTTATCGGGAATCTGAAATTGCGTTTTGCTAAGGAAGAATGTGAAGAACACTTCTATCTCATTCCAATTTTTATAAGGTTACTCAGTATTAAATAGATGCAACACACCTGTAGTCAGCTTAACTGCTTGCCTCATACATAAAAAGACGTCAATGATACATTATAGATGTAGACGTATCTATATGAACGACTATATCAGCCATTTTGTTATCCCACCATAATACAATTCTCCTAAAATGGACTATACTCATTCAAGAGAACGTCAATAGTTCTTTCATGTTTAGGTGAAATATGTTAAAGTTACAATTTGATATATAGAAATAGTATGTTTTGCAAAGTCAACAGTGGAGACCAATGAGAATTAGTTTTTGAAGCCCGCCTTAACCATCTAGATATCTAATTCCATATCATTATTAGCATAAGGTCGTGTACATATTGTAATTCTGTCAAGGTTTACTCTCGATCTGCAGAATTAAGCAAGAATGGTACAGATAAAAAATTAACATATTATGAACATTAAATACTTTTTAATGATAGCTCGCTCAGGTCACCGGATGACGTTTTAATGATAGCTAGCTCACGTTACCGGTTGACCATAACATATTTTAAGATAAAATGTTTTGACCTTTAAAAATGAGAAAATGTTTGACCTATAGATGCAATCACAATGTCAAATCTCAAATGCAGTACGTACAACTACATAGAGATGAAAGAAGGGAACTAAGATAATCAGACCGTATTTATTGTTGTTAAGTCTTCTTTTATTTCATCAAAGTGTTTATATATTATTGTACTATATTATTTGATCCTTCAATTTTATGCTTTGGAAGTTATTTCACATTGAAATCAATTTGTATTTCTACCTAAATGTAATTCATCTTATATGTGAAACTTCTGTAATCCTGTTGAAGAAAATCAACTTTTTAAGTCTGAGTAATGATGACTTACAGAAACCCATTTTAATCATGTGCCGATTGGGAAGTAACCCATGCCTTGTATTTCTTTGCAAATATTATGTGCAAATATGCAACTGGTGGCGATATTCACAGAAATTGTCTGGGGCATAATCTCATTTGTGGGGTGTACCACCTCCCATTCACAGACCATCGCGCATTTCTATTGGAACAAATGTTAACTTCTTTACAGAAATATTGTCTGAGATATATGGGAGGTTTATTTTTGTAAGTGATTTGCTATCTTAACATTCCATTGTTTTAACACGTTAAAAGTTCAGTTTTATTATGTGTATATTCAGACAAGAGCTAATCAGCCCGTTACTTTTACATTCTGAAATCATCAAAACATATGCATGGCTGAGATGAAAAATCTTTTTTTTTGTGTGAATAGGCCAAAGAAATGGGATTTCCTTGTTCTCGTTTCCTTGGAAACAAACTTTAGTCAGCATAAAAGTAATTTAAACATCTCATAGACTTCGTCCGCTTACCCTACAAAGTCATATTCCTTGGAATATGACTTTGTAGGGTATGTACTGTTTAAGCTATGTCTGTCAATGTAAATTATTCCAGCCCTTCTGGTGTTTAGAAGAATGTTGTTTAAAATAAACATGTGAATTTAGACAAGAATTTTCGGTCTTTTAAAGGTAAGGATTCAACGTGTGATGACTTTTGAGACGTTTATTACATTAGGATCAACTATAGTTATAATATGGCTTCAAATCTTTTGGGTGGTTTTTGTAAATACCTATTGGGATTGGCATTTAATATGAAAATGGTTGGTGCTATATATATATATATATATATATATATATATATATATATATATATATATATATATATATATATATATATATATATATATATATATATATATATATATATATATATATATATATATATATATATATATATATATATATATATATATATATATATATATATATATATATATATATATAATTTAATATGAAAATGGTTGGTGCTATATATATATATATATATATATATATATATATATATATATATATATATATATATATATATATATATATATATATATATATATATATGATGTATATATATATATATTATTGATGTAAATAGCACCTGCCAAATACTATATGACATCACCCGTGGGGCTGGTCTCCAAATCTGTCAATGCTACTCATACAAAGTGTTAGATAGTTCAGCTAACATAGAGAGCATTGTCTCTATTGTATTATTCCGTACAAAGTCGGTGACAGGTAATCAATGTTATTAATATAGATGACTTGTGCTACAGGTTTAGGTCACCTATAGGAGATTAACTGTACTTTGCTCCTTGTCTCCAAAAGCGAACTGACATGCAGATTATCTTTTAGTTGTTTAAGGTTTTGTCATGATGTGCTTTCTAACCCTGCTGCCTATGTCAGCAAAGCCTGTGCAATAAAGGGGACACCCTTATTTCCACTCTGTCAACATTGATTTCCTCAGAAACCACAGGGTGAATTTTAGCTATTCATATGTAAATTTGTTATTTTATTATTAGGCTGAAATCATTTTTTATGATTCCTTTTGTTTCATTGACTGTTCCCAACCTACATGCTGGTATTTCCTTTGTCAGCACTGCTTTTCCTATTTTATTTGTTTGCTGTTCACATTTGAGGTATTTGAGGTATATATATATATATATATATATATATATATATATATATATATATATATATATATATATATATATATATATATATATATATATATATATATATATATATATATATATATATATATATATATATATATACAATAATTTCAGAAAATGGTTCAATTTATCATATAAAGCTACTGAAATGTATCTGTCGTATCAATCGTTTTGTTGAATTGTGTTTATAGTGCAGAAAAGGTTATAATTGTGGAACCCCGACGTTATTAGTGTTTATATATGCGGACATTGAAAATAGTTAAAATTGAAATATTTGATTAACATATCGTATGTATAGGTTATATTTAGTTAACCACTACCTTTAAAATATCACAGTAGAATGTTTATGTGATTAGTGACATAATTCCAGATAAATAGAAAAATTAAGCATTTTAATGACATGTACACATTTGTTTGTAGCGTTATGATCAAAGGCTTTGTTTTTAAATGATAGAATGTTGCAGGTAGGCATAACTGTTAAATATCCATTCAACATGGGTGGCAGTCGTCATTAAATCAGGAACGTATGGAGACATTTCTTAGATTCTAACTGTTGAATAATCTTTTTACCTGCCACGAGGTTGCATGTTCTTGAAATTGAAAAACAATTAGGTAAAAAGATGTTAATTGCCTAGTAGGTAATTGTGGTTTGGTAAATCGAACGTTACTATATGGTTACTGCATATTTGTATTTTCCTTTTGCGAAGTTCTATGAATCCTATATTTGTCTCAAATATTTTGACTGGCTCTTCGACCTTGAGTTTTTATATGGAATCACCAACCAATATACCATAGCTAAAAGATGCTATGTGCATAGATGCCCTACATAATCAGAAGTCAGTATTTCTCAAACAATCTTATTCATAAGGCTACCTGAAATGGTAAAACCGGAAGTAAAGTTATGCGCCTTCTGGAATAAGTGACATTACATAACCTTACTTAATTGTAATAAAATGCAGCTTTTGTGAAATATGCGAGCGGTACCTCCATTCGGCAACAATAAGCAGTGGCAACAAGGATAAATTGTTCAACACAAAGCCCTGGAAGAGCAGCTATACGACAATGAAAAGAGTCAATACATTTGAAAAGTAGGTTTTAGACCTGCACCGATGATAATTGAAAAGAGTTGTTATTTCCTGTCAGGACACACTGCGTGCGCAGATATTGATTAGCTTTCTTTCTTAAATCTTTGGAGAATGTAAGGAGTCAGTTCGACATGGACTATCATGCCAAAGAAATTGTTGATCATTTTATTCATCTCTAACCTTGAAATATGATGTATATATTGTATATATTTTATATCGTTATTGTTACAGAAACTATTCATATGTACTCCAGAAACCACGATGTAAATGTCTCAAAACAAGATATTTTAGACAATCAATAGGTTTTATCAATATAAAATCAATATTCAGATAGATCACTTTACAAGCTCATATACTCAATATTTGTGTAATCTGTTGATAATAAAGTTGCAGATGTTGGAGAAAATAATGTGTTTTATCGTTCTTTTCAAAATTAAATCAGGATTGAGAGTTGTCTTTTTAATTGCTTATCGTCTTGTAGTTGAGGCAATGTTGTCATTTCACACGTGTAAGATAAAGATAGCTTTTTCCATCACCTCAGGGAGCCACTTCCTCTGACTGTAGGGTGAATTGAATGTCCACCACCCTTTTTTGTATTTGATTTGTTCTCATATTTTTGTTGGTGTTTGAAATTATTAAAATCTGAGTTAGTACAAAGCACATATAATATCCTCACATTTAAAAGAAACTATTAATGAACCCACCGTTTATAAAGTTACTCACCATGTAATCTTTATCTTAAATGAATGTACATATTTTGAGAATGCAAAGTCATGCACACACGACATGGAGGTTATGATGTGATCATATTATGTCCTACATGAGGCATGTGTGGATAAATGTAGTCATGAATGACATTATTGAAAAAGAGACACTTGACAATTATACAACATGTCATATTGACCAAGCAACACTCCACGAAAGTACGTTTATATCAAGTCATGATATATCATTGTAAGGGTTAATCAGTGGCCTATTCAAAGGTCATTATCCTTAAACGCTGATGAGGGTGATTGTAAATTTAAAGTGCATATAGTCCCTCGAGACCTGTAATTACCATCCATGCTAGCTAGGATGCTGCACCATGTAAATAGGAACCCCTGGTCATTAACTCACAGTTAAGTGGGATGAGGCAGGGACATGTGCAAAGGTATTAGTCACATACAACCGCCCCAACATCCATTAGCCTAACCTTGGCGCACGTCCTTTATCACAACTGATAATCATGAACCTTGTGGCAAGACTTGAAAAAAGCAAATATCAATTTATGCTACAGAAATACTGAGCTATCAGACATCTTGTTGTATGCAGGCATGTGTATGTTAATATTCTATAAGCGTAGACAACTTCTATGATTAATGTACATCATTTATTGTCGGCATATGGATTTAATCCAAACTTACATGAACCTCTAACCATGTTTTGATTGAACAAGGCCCTACCAACTTAACCTTACCATGAACATACAAAATGACATATATTTGCCCTTTTCTATGTCATCCTTGTTCTTATAAATGCAATGAGATTTATTTGTATATTTGCACAATTACACTTCTCACAAGGGTTGATAGAATGGAGAGGGTTGACGTATATCAGACCTGTCCTGACAGTTTTATGAGGGGTTCACTACATTTCCCAAGTCCTAGGTTGGACATTCATAATAACACCACTTGCAATGATTAACGATGCTTGTGCGGTTCACGAAGTATAACACGGTAAAACAGAGTGTGCCCTTTTGGTTTCATTGTAGATATGTAAATAATTCATAAGAAACCAGATGCAGCCATTTGCATGGATGGTAAATCGAACCCTTATCTGTTATTAATCCGCTTATTCGTTTCTTGATCAATAGTTGAAAGGGATTATATAAAGATTGATGTAAAAAGCGTATCAAGGACATCCTATTGTTAATCCTACAGCATGCTCAGATTCACACAGCACTGTTGGGAGCTTACAGAGGAGACGAGGAAAATTTCGTCATTATGCTCATTCCCTATGTATGCAGTTTGCAATCCTTTATGTCGTCCATATATTGAGGATCCACCAGGGAGAGGTTTGTTTCGAATCCATAAAATCGAGTTCATGACATCTAAATTATGATTAGGGCCCGATATTTAGAAAAGGTACGTGCCTGATAAACTAGCTTCATAAAAAGTCAGACTTAATTTTTTTTCCTTGGACGTTTAGCATCATCTCGTGGACTGGGAATTAATTTGGAATTTGAAAACTTTTTTGGTAAGCCGACTTTTTCTGAAGGCCTGGTGTTTGATTCCAGGTTCAAAAATAAAGAGGTTAATATATGAGTTTTTTCCCACTCAAGCCAGTGCCCCATGGTTATCAAAGACAATATTTGTTGCCCCATATCTATGTGATAATGCAAAATAATACCCCCAATCACTCTTCGGAAAAAGTAGAGCATTAAGTCCCGGTCACAGGCCCCTATTGAACCTGGTTTAGCCTACATATTGCTGAAAATGGGCGTTACAAATAAAAAACAAAAACAAATTATTTTTTTGAAAATAAACTATATTTAATTCCACCCCTTTTTAATCAATATGCATTAATTGCAATTAACACAACCTTAGAATATATCACTCCTTGGTAATATATAGCGATATATAACGATGGGTCACCAATCAGAGTACTTGGCCACCGGTGGAAGATGCCCCCTTCAATCATCTAAGAATAATGTTACCCTCAACTGGAAATCATATTTGTGCGCAAACATGGCTGTCTCAACATCAGCATAAGCTGTGCCACGACGATACACATATTAGCATAATATACCAAGCTGACGCGGAATAGTAGACCAATCGGGAAAAAAAGAATTCTTTGATGAACGCTTTACATTCCTGTCTTGTTTTGAACCAAGATCGCCAATAGTTCCTTTATCGACACAAATCATATTTTATTCAAATCAGGGTATAGCACCAAAGTCTTGAAAAAGACTACATAAGCCATCACTCCTTCTATTTTGGTGTTGACTGAGCTATTCAAATTTACCATGGTAAGTGTAGCTGCAAGAGGAATCTTTATTTATTTATTTCTAAGTTTATCTCTTCCACACATTAGGTTTTATTTCATATTTATAGATGTCGAATACAACAAATTGAATTTTACATTTAAACACCCTAAGATGAGATAATTAAATTTAATTCCATAACCGCTGGTTTGATATCGTATTTTGATCACCAAAAAAATGTTTTTTCAATTAGTGAAGGATATAAACAAAACTTTTTTTACTTTGCCATCTCGATTTTTCAGATATCATGATATTTTTCAAATATCGAGAATGGCACTGTACATCGCAGGAGGAAGTAACTGTACAATATCATCAACTTTCGTTGTTTTTTAGAGAACTTTCTATTCCTGTCATAAAATGGATATTTGTACTGATATATGTTCTAATCACTCGACTAGTTAAAACTTCATTACTTTTTGTTAATTTCGATTCCCAATCTTCACTTATAAAAATCTACAAATGTTAACAAAAAGTGTGTTCAATGACATATTAATGACTTATTGTGAACAATAATGTTGTTTACTGTTATCACCTTTGAACCTTTTTGTGCGGTGAAGGGCCATACCCTTGCTTGGGGAGGGGGTTGAAGCTCAGTCAAATAATTTGAGTGTGGTCTGACTCCAGTAATTACCTATGCCTCTGAGAAGAAGCAGACAAGTAGTACATCATAAAATAATCATTTCTGGCTTTGTGTGATCGTTATTCAGTGTTTATTTGTTTGTTTGTTTGTTTGTTTGTTTGTTTGGGGTTTTACATCACTTTCAACATTATTTCATGCATTTCTTGATGAGACCTACTTGTAGCAGATATAGTGCTGCCTCACTGAATTGTCATATCGTAGGTCATTGACATGACAACCCACCCGGTCACAGATTTACAAGGACAACGGTTTAACCATTTTGGCACAGGCCTCAGCTCGTATGGGAAATTGAATCATGAATTCAATCTCGGCATGTCCGGGGATCGAACCCACGACCTTTGGATCACCACAGAGGAACTGGTGCTAGTAAGCTAGCGCTCTAACCAACTGCGCCACGCCTGTGGCCTATTCAGTGTTTAATTGAGGAAAATTTGTTATAGAAGGTATAGTTGGACAGTTTATGATGCAGACTTTCTCAAATTATGAAAAAATGAAGTTTGAAAAAAACTTTGTTTTTTGGAGAAAAATAGTGCTGTGTAATGCTTTTAGCAGGTGTTTTTGACAAGAAAACGATTTTGTAAAAAGTAAATGTCCTATTAATGCATTTAACTTAAGATTTTCCCGTTTGACACGCCTTTTTTGTTTTACACGAAAATTGGAAAACACTACAATATTATAGAGCCTTAGATTAAGCTCTTGAGATTTTTATTAAAGAAGTTGTGATAATTTGAAATCTGCAAGTCTTCTGCTCTCTGCAGTAGGGAGCAATAACTACTGGGATGAAACATCGTTTTCCATGGTATAATAATATTTTTTTTCAAAGTAATCTTTCTCGGTAAATAGATATTCCTATTTAACATATTAAAAAAGCACTTTAATCGGTGAAATCATGTTTCAGTATAAATTTTTGTTATCTTATTATTTCAGGGATCAAAATTGAAAAGAAACCTGTCTTGTCTTACATGTATGATTGGAATATTCCTTCTGCCATAGGGATTATACCTCCAGTGTTACTGGCCATAGTCCTTCTGTAAAAACTTTGTGGTTGATACTCCAGGATGCAAGATCCCCAAGATGAACCCATATGATAGAAGGCCACAGGCCATGGCGCAATCGGTTAGAGTGCCAGCTTATTAGCATCAGTTCCTCTATGGTGATCCAAGGGTCGTGGGTTCGATCCCCGGCCATGCCGAGATTGAACTCACAATACAATTCCCCATACAAGCTGAGGCCCGTGCCTAAAGGGTTAACCCATTGTCCTTGTAAATCTGTGACTGGGCGGGTTGGCATGTCAAGGACGTGCAACATGACAATTCAGTGACCATTTGATGATTACAAATTTATTTGGAAGGATTTCTCTGATCTTGGATACAGAACACTTTTTGCTGAAGATTAACCAAGTGTAGCCATGTTTCATTATTTGAAAGAAGGATTTTATCACCCTCACACAGACTATTATCTAAGGCCTTTTAGTCTTGCTATGGAGGATCAGGAAAATATTTGGGAAAATGACCATAACTGTGTCTGAAATCGACATTGTATTGGATTATGTTTATGACTTCATGTTGAAGTTCAAGCACAAACCTTATTTTGCACTTGCTTTCTTAACTGGATTAACACACTACAATGTTAACAATCTTGGCCTAGCAGATGAATCATATTTATTTTTTTTCCAAAATTTATATAATTGAGAATTCTTTGAAAATACCATTTTACTGTTCTTCAGTGATCATGGAATTCGGTTTGGTCCTCTAGATAACTGGAAGAAAGACTGCCATTTTTGTTCTTGATGCTTCCAAAATGGTTTGGCAATAAATATCCACATCTTCACAAGAATTTAAAAATAAATGAGAATAGACTTACAACTCCTTTTGATATATATCAGACTTTATTTAATTTATTGAAGTTTGAAGGAAAGTCAAAAGAAACCATTTTTTCAGATCGAGGCTTCAGCCTCTTTTCCACTATTTCAGAAAAAGAACATGTGATTCGGCTGCCATTTTGCCTCATTGGTGCACTTGTCACCAGCAGACTCCAGTTAGCACAGACAATGCCATGGTTCAGCACACAGCTCACCATGTCATACGCTCAATAAACCAAGAACTTTTGGCATCCAATGGACTGTGCATCCAGCTCCATCTAGTGGGAATCTCAAATGCATTATTGATGACAACAGACTACACAATGAGTATAGGCTTTGTGCATCATTTGATTACCTTTAGAACATCACCAGGTGAAGCATTCTTTGAAGCACAGTGCGATCCATCTCTGGCGACAGAGACCCTCAGATCCTGGGTGATATCAGTAGAATAAATTCATAATTATGCAAACCAATCTGATTGTGTAAAGGATTACAAACTTTGAAAGTTTTGTGTCTGTAAATAATTTCATATTTAGAAATATAAAATATGAATATGATTTAAATGACATATTGATATATCTTAAAGATGAAAGTGGTTTTTTTATTGTAGTTTTATTTTGTTAAGTTACTGAATTTATTTGCAAGTTTTAAAACAGAAAATATAGAAGACCAGTTTTAAATATACCATGGTTTGGAATGTTAAGTGATATTCAAGCAGACATATATTTTCCTCAATGATCGTGTGAAAGGCCACGTACAATATGGGGGTGATATATCTGTATATAATATAAATATATCTGTTATATGGTGTACCAGCCAGATGGTGTACCAGCCAGGTGATGTACCAACCAGATGGTGTACCAGCCAGATGGTGTATCAGCCAGATGGTGTACCAGCAAGGTGGTGTATCAGCCAGATGGTGTATCAGCCAGGTGATGTATCAGCCAGATGGTGTATCAGCCAGGTGAAGTATCAGCCAGGTGATGTACCAGCCAGATGGTGAATCGGCCAGATGGTGTACCAGCCAGATGGTGTATCAGCCAGATGGTGTACCAGCCAGATGGTGTACCAGCCAAGTGATGTATCAACCAGGTGGTGTATCAAGAGATGTCTCGGAATTGCTTCATATTTTGGTGTTAACTGGCCTTCATAACACTGAGGCCTCATGGGTAGCATTATTCTCCTGCATACACAGATATATCATATGTTCATATGTTACAAATCTTCTGTACACCATAATCATATCCAATTGACAACAATTTTCTTTTTAGGGGAAATGTGTCCTGCGGCTCAAATGTTTATATGTACTTTGCTCGTAAAAGAGTAATTATTAGATTTAGATTAAGAAAAAAATAATACATGCATTATTTTCAAACGAACATTTCACAGGAAATGCTGAAGTGTCTTTTTTTCTCTAGTGTGGTTATAGACTTACTGGTTGTTTTAAAACTTATTGTTAGCTGCTTAGAGATGGATCATTTATAAATTCGTCTCTGGGCATAACACATTGACCTCTTCATTTACGGACTGTTGGTTTCATGATAGTTTCTATGGAAGTACTGACATTTTTGGACATTCACTCAATATATCGATTGTATTTTATAAAACCAGTTTTAATATCATTCTGTCCAATCGTTTCCCTTCAGGATTTCGTTTAAAAGTGATTTTATTCTTTGTCGGACCAAATTGTTTCATCTGAATGATTCATTTAAACCAAATATTATATTGATGAAAGTAATCTGGTATGGAAACAAATCATTAACTGAAGACTAACATGATCTTTACCATATTTATTTTGACAAACACTTATTCATTGAAAGGCATCGAATATTTTAAGTTGACTTTGAATATATTTTTCTCATCCAATTATCTTCGATTCACAACAGCACATCAGGAACATTTTATGCATATAGCCCTAACATTGGTTGTATTCATCCTATCCACACGGGACATAAGCCTAACAATAGACAGGCAGAAACTGAGGCAGTTATGCATTTATATCTGTTACCATTTAGTAGCACTGACCTGACACAGTAACATGGGCAAAGGAAGCAGTCTCATAGTAATATCTAGTTTATATCACAAACTTTACATAAATACACAACTGAGCTATAAAAGGTGAGTTTCAATTTACTTGTTATGTTACATAATTTCATGAGAAAAATACATGTTTTTGGTCTGAAAACCAACATACCTATTTCCGATGTAATAGTAACAACAAAATATTTTATCTTTGGATTCATGCTGTTGTTTTAAGCAAAGATGTCTCGGCAAGTACCAGACTGAGAAATGTAGTATTGGAAATGTGTAAGGAACATGATTGCAATATGAGACCAGTCAAAAATCAAAATGACACCCTCCATATACTCTATGGGCTGAGGCTGATTAAAATTGATATCAGTGAGAAAGACAATATTCTTTATTCAAGTGTCTGGATAAGACAGGTATGGTATTGAAATCAACAGTATGACCAATTATCTGGATGATTCCCAGGGAAGAATTGTTCTGACAATGCAGATTTAAATATTTTGGACAGTTGCATAACAAGTCTAGGTTTAATGCATTTACATTACCATAAGTAGATTTGGACAAATTTATGTTATTCAAACCATGTGAAGAGATCCCTTTATTAGATATCACATCTAAAAGACCAGTTGATCAATCTTTGAATGTAATTTTAATGCATCATGTCTGCAATGTGTAAAGTACAGGAGTAGCATGAGCAGGGTGCTTATTATTTAATTAGGGTGTATATTGGCACACAGACTGACATGCTTAATTGCACATGGCTCACTTTATTGCATGTCTTGCTTTATTGTTGCAACGATAAAACTATATAAGGAAGAGTTCTGTGTTCATAGGCATATTACTCCTGAAATTATCATCTAGCAATAATGTTACCTGGAAATCATATGTGAGCACAAACATGGCTGCTTCAACATTAGCATATTAAGTTGTTGCCTCGATGATGCATAATTTACCAAAGATGACACGATACAGAAAATCAGAAAATAATCAGCCAATTTTAAAACAACAGTTCTTCGATGAACGCTTTTTATTCCTGTTTTGTTATGAACCAAGTGACGGGCCCCACTAGCACAGTTGGCAGAGTGTAGGATCTGTGCCTTTGATGGTTATATAAGTGGAGGACAGGAGGTGGCAGTGTTACTTTCACACTGGCTAAAGGTCTTGAAAGTCAACCTGATATGGCCATAGTTGCTGAAAGGGTCGTAGAAACACCATTTCACAATTTTCACAATATGAACCAAGATCACCAATATTTACTCTATCAACTATTACACAAACCATATTTTATTCAAACGGGGTATAGCACCCATGTGTTCAATAAGACTACATAAATCATCACTTCTATTTTAGGTATTGACTGATGCAGGATTATTGTTGTCTCCAGCTTAAACATTCCTAAGCTATTCAAATTGGCCATGGTAAGTGTGCCTGCAAGAGGAATTTTTATCTATTCCAATTTCTGTTGTATTTTTTATAAAACTTAATAACAGTTTATACTCCTGAAATGAAACAGAAATTTCTACCAATATGTGTCCTGACCACTCAACGAGTTAAAACATCTGTTAATTTTTTATTCCCATCTTCAAATCTACAAAATTTAATGTTAAAAACATGTATGTTCATGTGTATGTTTATATTGTGAACCCTAATGTTGTTGATTGTTATCATCCCTTATAAAGGTCCATACTTTTGCTTAAGGGAGATGGGCTGGATTTCACTCAAATTATTTTGAATGTGCAAGCAAATAACATGGATTATTATTATGGCATATTATTATTTCTTTTTGTTCAAAGTAATCTTTCTTGGTAAATATATATTCTTATATAAGATATTGAAAAATCATTTTTGTCAGCGAAATCATGTTCCAGTATAGATCTTTGTTATTTTATTATTTCAGAGATCAAAATTGAAAAGAAAACTGTCTTGTCCTCTGTATATGATTGGATTATTCCTTCTTCCATACGGATTATACCTCCAGTGTTACTGGCCATCGTCCTTATGTAATACATTTGTGGTTGATACTCCAGGATGCAAGATCCCCGAGATGAACCCATATGATAGATCAATTCAACATTTATTATTGAAAACAGATTCATTAATATGTAATGGCAAACCTGCCCTAACATTCATGGATGGCCTCATTATGAGAATAAACAAAACAGCTTTGAAATTATATTATAAGGATGACCTAAAAAACTGTAGTTATCAGACTATATACAAACCGAAGAACGATTCTGATTTTTATGATTATGCTGACAATATCATTTGGTTAAAGCATGATACCAAATTGTATTCTGAATATATTAAAGTAACTTGCTACAACAAGAAAGGTCATGACATGTACATTAATTTTCATGCTCTTGTTCAAGAAAAACCAATGGTTGAAAGCAGGTGTCAAATGAAACAAGAGAAGTTTCTTAAGATTCATCATCCTAAAGAGAAATTTAATATCTTACTTCTTGGGATTGATTCTGTCTCACGATTGAACTTCATGAGACATATGAGAAAAACAAGACCTTTCCTTCTCGAAACATTGAATGCTATTGAATTAAAAGGTTACAACAAAGTGGCTGATAATACCTTTCCTAATATGGTACCCATGCTAAGAGGGAAGTTTGTGGAGGAGTTATCATGGAATGAAAGTAAACCATTTGATGATTACAAATTTATTTGGAAGGATTTCTCTGATCTTGGATACAGAACACTTTTTGCTGAAGATGACCCAAATATTGCCATGTTTAATTATTTAAAAGAAGGATTTTATCACCCACCCACAGACTATTATCTAAGGCCTTTTAGTCTAGCTATGGAGGATCAGGAAAATATTTGGGAAAATGACCATAACTGTGTTGGCCAGAAATCTGAAACCGACATTGTATTGGATTATGTTTATGACTTCATGTTGAAGTTCAAGAACAAACCTTATTTTGCACTTGCCTTCTTAACTGGATTAACACACTACAATGTTAACAATCTTGGCCTAGCAGATGAATCATATTTAAATTTTTTCCAAAACTTATATAATGGAGAATTCTTTGAAAATACCATTTTACTGTTCTTCAGTGATCATGGAATTCGGTTTGGTCCTCTCAGAGAATCAAATATTGGAAAACTGGAAGAAAGACTGCCGTTTATGTTCTTGATGCTTCCAAAATGGTTTCGCAATAAATATCCACATCTCTACAAGAATTTAAAAATAAATGAGAATAGACTTACAACTCCTTTTGATATATATCAGACTTTATTTGATTTATTGGAGTTTGATGGAAAGTCAAAAGAAACCAATTTTTCAGATCGAGGCTTCAGCCTCTTTTCTGCTATTTCAGAAAAAAGAACATGTGATTCAGCTGCCATTTGGCCTCATTGGTGCACTTGTCACCAGCAGACTCCAGTTAGCACAGACAATGCCATGGTTCAGCACACAGCTCACCATGTCATACGCTCAATAAACCAAGAACTTTTGGCATCCAATGGACTGTGCAGCCAGCTCCATCTTGTGGCAGTCTCAAATGCATTATTGATGACAACAGACTACACAATGAGTAAAGGCTTTGTGCATCATTTGATTACCTTCAGAACATCACCAGGTGACGCACTCTTTGAGGCCACTGTACGATCCATCTCTGGCGACAGAGACCTTCAGATCCTGGGTGATATCAGTAGAATAAATTCATAATTATGCAAACCAATCTGATTGTGTAAAGGATTACAAACTTTGAAAGTTTTGTGTCTAAATAATTTCATATTTAGAAATATAAAATATGAATATGATTTAAATGACATATTGATATATCTTAAAGATAAAAGTGTTTTTTTTATTGTAGTTTTTTTTTGTTAAGTTACTGAATTTATTTGCAAGTTTTAAAACAGAAAATATAGAAGACCAGTTTTAAATATACCATGGTTTGGAATGTTAAGTGATATTCAAGCAGACATATATGTTCCTCAATGATCGTGTGAAAGGCCACGTACAATATGGGGGTGATATATCTGTATATAATATAAATATATCTGTAATATGTAGCATAAAAATGTAAAGCAGTTATTTTCCAACATGGGTTAACTGTATAAAAACGGCTAGAATAAAAGAGCTTTGAAAAAATGTCTTTGTGTAAGTATTACCTTTCTTTTATATGTCAACATTTCACTCTAAATTCTGAAAAAAAGAATGTCATGGTGTGTGTAAAAAACGGCATGAAAAGTCAAAGAGCTGAACCGTGGGGTGTATGAAGATTCAAATAGCTGAGCTGTGGGATGCATGAAGAGTCAAAGAGCTGTAGCTAGTGTTGCATGAAGAATAGTGTATCAGCCAGATGGTGTACCAACCAGATGGTGCATCAACCAGGTGGTGTACCAGCCAGGTGATGTATCAGCCAGGTGGTGTATCAGCCAGGTGGTGTATCAGCCAGATGGTGTACCAGCCAGGTGATGTATCAACCAGGTGGTGTATCAGCCAGGTGGTGTATCAGCCAGATGGTGTACCAGCCAGGTGATGTATCAGCCAGGTGGTGTATCAGCCAGATGGTGTATCAGCCAGGTGGTGTACCAGCCAGATGGTGTATCAGCCAGGTGGTGTATCAGCCAGGTGGTGTATCAGCAAGGTGGTGTATCAGCCAGATGGTGTATCAGCCAGATGGTGTATCAGCCAGGTGAAGTATCAGCCAGGTGATGTATCAGCCAGGTGATGTATCAGCCAGGTGGTGTATCAGCCAGGTGGTGTATCAGCCAGGTGGTGTATCAGCCAGGTGGTGTATCAGCCAGGTGGTGTATCAGCCAGGTGGTGTATCAGCCAGGTGGTGTATCAGCCAGATGGTGTATCAGCCAGGTGAAGTATCAGCCAGGTGATGTATCAGCCAGGTGATGTATCAGCCAGGTGATGTATCAACCAGATGGTGTATCAGCCAGGTGGTGTATCAGCCAGATGGTGTATCAAGAGATGTCTCGGAATTGCTTCATATGTTGGTGTTAACTGGCCTTCAAAACACTGAGGCCTCATGGGTAGCATTATTCTCCTGCATACACAGATATATCACATGTACATATGTTCCAAATCTTCTGTACACCAAAATCATATCCAATTGACAACAATTTTCTTTTTAGGGGAAATGTGTCCTGCGGCTCAAATGTTTATATGTACTTTGCTCGTAAAAGAGTAATTATTAGATTTAGATTTGGAAAAAAAATAATACATGCATTATTTTCAAACGAACATTTACAGGAAATGCTGAAGTGTCTTTTTTTCTCTAGTGTGCTTATAGACTTACTGGTTGTTCTAAAACTTATTGTTAGCTGCATAGAGATGGACCATTTATAAATTCGTCTCTGGGCAGAACACATTGACCTCTTCTTTTACGGCCTGTTGGTTTCATGATAGTTTCTATGGAAGTACTGGCATTTTTGGACATCCACTCAATATATCGATTGTATTTCATAAAGCCAGTTTTAATATCATTTCCCTTAAGGATTTCATTTAAAAGTGTTTTTATTCTTTGTCGGACCAAATTGTTTCATCTGAATGATTCATTTAAACCAAATATTATATTGATGAAAGTATTCTGGTATGGAAACCAATCATTAACTGAAAACTAACATGATCTTTACCATATTTATTTTGACAAACACTTATTCATTGAAAGGCATCAAATATTTTAAGTTGACTTTGAATATATTTTTCCCATCCAATTATCTTCGATTCACAACAGCACATCAGGAACATTTTATGCATATAGCCCTAACATTGGTTGTATTCATCCTATCCACACGGGACATAAGCCTAACAATAGACAGGCAGAAACTGAGGCAGTTATGCATTTATATCTGTTACCATTTAGTAGCACTATGGTGAATAGCCTGAGCTGACACAGTAACATGGGCAAAGGAAGCAGTCTCATAGTAATATCTAGTTTATTTCACAAACTTTACATAAATACACAACTGAGCTATAAAAGGTGAGTTTCAATTTACTTGTTATGTTACATAATTTCAGGAGAAAATTACATGTTTTTGGTCTGAAAACCAACATATCTATTTCCGATGTAATAGTTACAACAAAATATTTTATCTTTGGATTCATGATGTTGTTTTAAGCAAAGATGTCTCGGCAAGTACCAGACTGAGAAATGTAGTATTGGAAATGTGTAAGGAACATGATTGCAATATGAGACCAGTCAAAAATCAAAATGACACCCTCCATATACTCTATGGGCTGAGGCTGATTAAAATTGATATCAGTGAGAAAGACAATATTCTTTATTCAAGTGTCTGGATAAGACAGGTATGGTATTGAAATCAACAGTATGACCAATTATCTGGATGATTCCCAGGGAAGAATTGTTCTGACAATGCAGATTTAAATATTTTGGACAGTTGCATAACAAGTCTAAGTTTAATGCATTTACATTACCATTAATAGATTTGGACAAATTTATGTCATTCAAACCATGTGAAGAGATCCCTTTATTAGATATCACATCTAAAAGACCAGTTGATCAATCTTTGAATGTAATTTTAATGCCTCATGTCTGCATCATGTCTGCAATGTGTAAAGTACAGGAGTGGCATGAGCAGGGTGCTTATTACTTAATTAGGGTGTATATTGGCACACAGACTGGCTTTATTGTTGCAACGATAAAACTATATAAGGAGGAGTTCTGTGTTCATAGGCATATTACTCCTGAAATTATCATCTAGCAATAATGTTACCTGGAAATCATATGTGAGCACAAACATGGCTGCTTCAACATTAGCATAAGTTGTTGCCACGATGATGCATAATTTACCAAAGATGACACGATACAGAAAATCAGAAAATAATCAGCCAATTTTAAAACAACAGTTCTTTGATGAACGCTTTTTATTCCTGTTTTGTTATGAACCAAGTGACGGGCCCCACTAGCACAGTTGGCAGAGTGTAGGATCTGTGCCTTTGATGGATATATAAGTGGAGGACAGGAGGTGGCAGTTTTACTTTCACACTGGCTAAAAGTCTTGAAAGTCAACCTGATATGGCCATAGTTGCTGAAAAGGTCGTGGAAACACCATTTCACAATTTTCACAATATGAACCAAGATCACCAATATTTACTCTATCAACTTTTACACAAACCATATTTTATTCAAATCGGGGTATAGCACCCATGTGTTCAATAAGACTACATAAATCATCACTTCTATTTTAGGTATTGACTGATGCAGGATTATTGTTGTCTCCAGCTTAAACATTCCTAAGCTATTCAAATTGGCCATGGTAAGTGTGCCTGCAAGAGGAATCTTTATCTACTCCAATTTATGTTGTATTTTTTATAAAACTTAATAACAGTTTATACTCCTGTCATGAAACAGAAATTTGTACCAATATGTGTCCTGACCACTCAACGAGTTAAAACATCTGTTAATTTTTTATTCCCATCTTCAAATCTACAAAATTTAATGTTAAAAACATGTATGTTCATGTGTATGTTTATATTGTGAACACTAATGTTGTTGATTGTTATCATCCCTTATAAAGGTCCATACTTTTGCTTAAGGGAGATGGACTGGATTTCACTCAAATTATTTTGAATGTGTAAATAACATGGATTATTATTATGGCATATTATTATTTCTTTTTGTTCAAAGTAATCTTTCTTGGTAAATAGATATTCCTATATAAGATATTGAAAAATCATTTTTGTCAGCGAAATCATGTTCAAGTATAGATCTTTGTTATTTTTTATTTCAGAGATCAAATTTGAAAAAAAAACTGTCTTGTCTTCTGTATATGATTGGATTATTCCTTCTTCCATACGGATTATACCTCCAATGTTACTGGCCATCGTCCTTATGTAAAAACTTTGTGGTTGATACTCCAGGATGCAAGATCCCCAAGATGAACCCATATGATAGATCAATTCAACATCTATTATTGAAAACAGGTTCATTAATATGTAATGGCAAACCTGCCCTAACATTCATGGATGGCCTCATTATGAGAATAAACAAAACAGCTTTGAAATTATATTATAAGGATGACCTAAAAAACTGTAGTTATCAGACTATATACAAACCGAAGAACGATTCTGATTTTTATGATTATGATGACAATATCATTTGGTTAAAGCATGATACCAAATTGTATTCTGAATATATAAAGGTAACTTGCTACAACAAGAAAGGTCATGACATGTACATTAATTTTCATGCTCTTGTTCAAGAAAAACCAATGGTTGAAAGCAGGTGTCAAATGAAACAAGAGAAGTTTCATCATCCTAAAGAGAAATTTAATATCTTACTTCTTGGGATTGATTCTGTCTCACGATTGAACTTCATGAGACATATGAGAAAAACAAGACCTTTCCTTCTCGAAACATTGAATGCTATTGAATTAAAAGGTTACAACAAAGTGGCTGATAATACCTTTCCTAATATGGTACCCATGCTAAGAGGGAAGTTTGTGGAGGAGTTATCATGGAATGAAAGTAAACCATTTGATGATTACAAATTTATTTGGAAGGATTTCTCTGATCTTGGATACAGAACACTTTTTGCTGAAGATGACCCAAATATTGCCATGTTTAATTATTTGAAAGAAGGATTTTATCACCCACCCACAGACTATTATCTAAGGCCTTTTAGTCTAGCTATGGAGGATCAGGAAAATATTTGGGGAAATGACCATAACTGTGTTGGCCAGAAATCTGAAACCGACATTGTATTGGAGTATGTTTATGACTTCATGTTGAAGTTCAAGCACAAACCTTATTTTGCACTTGCTTTCTTAACTGGATTAACACACTACAATGTTAACAATCTTGGCCTAGCAGATGAATCATATTTAAATTTTTTCCAAAATTTATATAATGGAGAATTCTTTGAAAATACCATTTTACTGTTCTTCAGTGATCATGGAATTCGGTTTGGTCCTCTCAGAGAATCAAATATTGGAAAACTGGAAGAAAGACTGCCGTTTATGTTCTTGATGCTTCCAAAATGGTTTCGCAATAAATATCCACATCTCTACAAGAATTTAAAAATAAATGAGAATAGACTTACAACTCCTTTTGATATATATCAGACTTTATTTGATTTATTGGAGTTTGATGGAAAGTCAAAAGAAACCAATTTTTCAGATCGAGGCTTCAGCCTCTTTTCTGCTATTTCAGAAAAAAGAACATGTGATTCGGCTGCCATTTTGCCTCATTGGTGCACTTGTCACCAGCAGACTCCAGTTAGCACAGACAATGCCATGGTTCAGCACACAGCTCACCATGTCATACGATCAATAAACCAAGAACTTTTGGCATCCAATGGACTGTGCAGCCAGCTCCATCTTGTGGCAGTCTCAAATGCATTATTGATGACAACAGACTACACAATGAGTAAAGGCTTTGTGCATCATTTGATTACCTTCAGAACATCACCAGGTGACGCACTCTTTGAAGCCACTGTACGATCCGTCTCTGGCGACAGAGACCCTCAGATCCTAGGTGATATCAGTAGAATAAATTCATATGCAAACCAATCTGATTGTGTAAATGATTACAAACTTAAAAAGTTTTGTTTCTGTAAATGAACATTCCTTTTTTAGAAATTTGAAATACTAATTTGATATAAACGATTTTGTGAATTTTCATATTTTTTGGTATTTTTTAAGGCCATTATCATACATAGCTAGGAATGTGAAGTGATGTTTGAGAAGAAATGTATTTTCCTCAATGACCGTCTTAAAGGCAAGGTAAGATATAGATAGATAAATTGTATGTAATATGTAAAGCAGTTATTTGCCAATATGGATTAACTGAATGAAAACCACAAGAATAAAAAAACTTTGGAAAAAGTCCTTGTATTATATTTCTTTTATATGTTAACATTTTCACTGTCAAATCTGAAACAGGAAAGTGGGTGTTAGAAACAGCATGAAGAGTCAAAGAGCATAGGCCGTTGGTGCATTAAGAATCAAAGAGCACAGGTGGGTAGTGCATCAAGAGTCAAAGAATGTAGGGAGGTGTGCATCAAGAACCAAAAAGCAGAGGCAGGTGGTGCATGAAGAGTCAAAAAGCATATGCTGTGTCAAGAATCAAAGAGCAGAGGCAGGTGGTGCATAAAGTTTCAAAGATCATCGGCCGTAGGTGCATCAAGACTCAAAGAGCATAGGCTGTAGGTGCATCAAGAATCAAAGAGCAGAAATGGGTGGTCCGCTCACCTTTGTTATTGAATCATATGGGAAGCAAATATCAATTCAGACCTTATTGTGTTGCAGATTAGGACTTAATCAAATTTAATAAATACAAGTACAAATGGCTTGAAGCCTGACATTTCACAACTTTTAATCCCAGATAATCTTAACAATTATAATCATTTGACGTTTTATCTGAAATTTATCTTTGAGAAATTCAAATTATCCAATTAAAACAATAAAGTACGGTAAATGTTACCCAGGTTGACTCGTATCTACAAAGCAGTTCCATAGTCACTTTAGATATTTCAAATTTGAAGATAAATATTGGAGTGCATCTCAACAAGTTGTTTACATCTCTTGCATTCCTCAGACTTGATGTATCTTGGCCATATTCTTGACCAACCCCTGTTTAGATTTATGCAGAAATTGGCATTCAAATTATCCTGTTATTAACACCTACCTTCAGATATGGAAACAGACTCTGATAACGATTTGAACCAAATGAAACTAGATTTTTAATAGTTAATAACACGGATCTACTCTCTATGTCTCTTTTCGCACCATTTTATTGCGATGCAAGACAAATTATTAAAAAGATTGGATATTTAAACACAATTATTGCACTGCGTTGTTTTAAATGTCGGAAATAGGGTCATGGCTCAGATAGTTGTAAAGGCCAGCACAGTAGTGAAAATTGTGAATCTTGCTCTTTTAGGTGCAATAATTGTGAATGTGGATACCCCTCAAAGAAATTCCTATGATGTTGTTACAAAATCAAAAGATACTAAATCCATTTCAGTTTAAACAGATTAAACATGGCCAATCGGTGAAAGGAATTATTCCTTTGTGATCGAAATAATAACAGCAATATCAACCCAGTCTCCTGTATCTTCTACCCTTTTACGACTTACTCAATCTTCAATAAAACCTACACAATCTTCCATAAAACCTTCACAAATTCAATCAACATCAAGCAATAAATGTGCAAATTCCAATTCTTCACAGCAACATAAATCTGTTAATAAGCCTGACAAAAAGGACGTTTTTTTCTACTTTGTGAGCATGTATTTTGGTGCTGAGCATGTTTGTAACATGACGTCGTATGGACGTAGATCTCTAAACACCAGATAGCGTTGTGAGCATGTTGTCGTACGTGTTCAGCACGTCACAAGGACATCGTAAACTGATATTATGTTTTGAACATGTTGTGCTAAAACGATATAAACATATGCTCAGCATGTTGCAAGCATGTGGCGCTCAGCATGTTGCAAAAATAAATTGTGAAATGATGTATTTATGAACCTTTCAGCAACAATGGCCATATCAGGTCGACTTTCGAGTCTTTTACCCAGTGTGAAAGTAACATTGCCGACAGTGGGAGTCGAACCCACCACCTCTCGTCCTCCACTTATTTAACCGACAAACGCACAGATCCTACACTCTACCAACTGTGCTAGTGGGGTCAGGTCTCAGCATGTTGCAAGCACATGGCCAAACCGAGTTACTCAGTTGGGATTGTCCCATCAGCAACCTCTTCTAGCATATCAACTAGCATGTTATGCTGATTTTTTGAAATTATGCTGATTGTTTGAAATTATATGGATATAGTAGATACTAACAACAAAAGACATAATCATTTTTTTTTTTATTATATTTAGTCATTCAGAACATTACGTCTTATCCATTCAATTCACTGTTACTTTGATTTACCTAATAACTAAGCTGTTACAGGTCGCCATTTTCTGCAGTACTGCATCCACCAATTGGCCAATTTAGTCACTACAAGTTGTGCTCACCACGTTGTAAGCAAATTATTAAAAAAAACATTGTTTTTAGGTCAGACCACAATGTTATCCTTCTACGCGAAAATATGTAGAAAGACAACTAAACCTTATTTCTACATGCTCACAACATTGTTTCTGTGTCGCGTGTTACCTGGGATACTTTATTTGATACTATTGTGATAGTAACCAATTTTAAAGGTGGAGCTCTTGTTTACTTACTAATAGGTGATTGATCTAATTATCAAGAACCACGAAACATCAAATGGTATTTAAAGTCTTTTAAATTGTATTTTTTATACATATTTAATATGTCTATAGCTGATATATTGAAAGGATTTTGTTGATATATTGTGTAATTAGATTGTTTACATATATAGATTCACTAAATCATATATCTAGTCAAAACGTTTATGTTTTTACCATTTCTAAGCACTGAATGACCTTAGCGGTTGATGTGTATTTAAGCCACAATTCATTCATTTATCCATGGATGGCAAAGATTTATTACTATAATGTAGTAACAATTTTGCTTTTCTTGACCTATCCCTATCCCACTCCGTTATTGAAAATCAGCCTTTGAATATGGGTTTATTTCCAACATATTTACCTGTTTAATTTGCTTATTTCAACTTTGCAACCTCACTTTCAATCATATCTGAATGGTACAATTTCCCTTTTTTAATTTATCCAGCAGCTTGCCCAAGTAAACATAGACAAACAGACAGACAGACAGACAGACACTTTTCATCCTGCATTTAAGGAATATGCCAAGTTTTCGTATTACACTTACACTTTTAATGACATTAGAAATGGATCATTCATAAATTCATCTCTGGGGTGAGCTCACAGTGAGGCTCTCCATTTACGACCTGTTAGTTTTATCACAGCTTCTTGGGAAGTACTGACATTTTGGACATTCTCTGAATGTAACAATTGTATTTCATAAATCAGTTTTGATATCATTCTGTCCTATCATTTCCCTTCATGAATTCATTCAAAAGTGTTATTTTTTAGCCAGACCAAAAGGACCAAATTGTTTTTTTTTTTAATAATTTGCCTAAGCCGAATATATGGATAAAGGTTATCTGGACCAAAGTAAAGTTATTATCAACTGCTAAGAACAAAGAACAAACATATCAAAATTGAATAATCTGAAGATGTCGTTTAAAGAATTGTTCTTCAGGCATTAATAACGGTTTGTAAAAATACAAAAACCAACATGATATTTTAGCATACTTAATTTGACAAACACTTAATCGGCGAAAAGCATCACAATTTCTTTCTCATCCAATCATATTCAATTCACAATAGCAAATCATGTGAGCAGGAACATTTTATGCATATAGCCTAAAGAGTGGTGGCATTCATCCTATCCGCACGGGACATAAGCCAAACAATAGGCAGGCAGAAACCGAGGCAGCTTGGCACTTATATCTGTTGCCATTTAACATTATGGTGGATGGCCTGAACTGACACCGACGCTGTCTGATAGTAACATGGGCAAAGGAAACAGTCTCATAGTAATATCTAGTTTATTTCACATAATTTATATAAATGCACAACTGAACTATAAAAGGTGAGTTTCAATTTACTTGTTATGTTACATAATTTCATGAGAAAAATACATGTTTTTTGGTCTAGTAAGAGAAAAATACTTTATCTTTGGATTTATAATGTTGTTTTAAGTGAAGATGTCTCAGCAAGTACCAGACTGAGCAACGCAGTATTGGAAATGTGTAAGAAACATGACAGCAACATGAGACCAGTCAGAAATCAAAATGACACCCTCCGTATACTGTATGGGCTGAGGCTGATTAAAATTGATATCAGTGAGAAAGACAATATTCTTCATTCAAGTGTCTGGATAAGACAGGTATGGTATTGAAATCAACAGCATGACCAGTTATCTGGATGATTCCCAGTGAAGAATTGTTCAAGTCTATGTTTAATGCATTGACATTATCATAATTAGATTCAGACAAATTTATGTCATTTAAACTACATGAAGAGATCCCTATATAAGATATCGCATCTAAAAGACCAGTTTAATGCATCATGTCTGCAATGTGTACTGCAGTAGCATAAGCAGGGTGTTTATTATTAAATTTGGATGTATATTGGCGCACAGACGGACATGCTTTATTGCACATGACATGCTTTATAGCACATGACTCGCTTTATGCATGTCTGGCTTTATTGCTGCAACGATAAAAGTATAGAAGGCAGAGTTCGTCTGCATACATAGGCATATTGCTGCTGAAAATTTCATCAGGTTGTGTGAATGTTTACAATGGTAGCGAGAACCTATTTGTATTAATTCACTTAGAGTGGGTTACCATATAATTCATTAATCGACATATTTGCATGTATGACCTTGCATAATTGTATCACAGCATGAGTGACCTTTGGTCATTTTTTTTTATCTTAATGCCAAAAAGAAAAAATCCCATAATGATTCAACCTGTTCGCATGTGTGGTAACAAAGTGCTATTTTGTGAGATATGGATACGTTTTTCCTTCCAGCGATGGCATCATGACTATTTATTCTGGGACCCAGAGGACTTTGGTGGCATCACCAGGTTGACTGTGCCATCTAGTTGGATCTGGACGCCCGATATATCACTGGTTAACACGTGGGTAGACATATATACACAGTTATGTGATTAGCCAAATGCTTACAAACAGAGGAAAGGAGGATAAGTTTGATTAGATAAAAAAATGTTGCGATGAATTGATTCCCTGTTAACAAATATTGCATGCAGAGCAAGAATGAGTTCATCTGTAAAAGGTATAAAAACATGCATTGATCGATAGTAAATAAGAATGCACCAAAATGAAACAACAAATGTGGCAATCCTTTTAAAGGAGTCATGTTGAAGCATATGCAGATATGATGAACAATATTGATCTTTGAGTTTGGCGATAGTTAGACATGTATTTAAACAAGGACACATATAGACAAGGACACATATAGGAACATCTTGTTTCATAATGAGGTAATCAAGATCATGCAAATATTAATACGTGACCTTGACTATCTCATTAAGAAACATGATGCTCCTAAATATATACAAATGAACTCAAGTAAGAATATATCCAATCAAGAACCAGACAGTAGCTGATTGTGAGGTACTTGCAGTGTACTGATGCATGCAGATGATGCAAATGATGAAAGATTTCTAATATTATGCACAAGAAGATATAAAGCAACGCCTCATGTATCTTAATTCAAACGTTATTCATTATTATGTTTCATGTGCAAATCATTGTGACAGGTGGTAGGCCACCTTGAATCCTTAATTTGAGTTTTCATGATTCTCATTAAAAATGATTCTCAGTATAAATATCATATATATTTCATCATTTAAAAAATAAAATATAGAAATGGCAGCATTTGAAAATGAGGATAAATAGGTTTTCTCTGCGTGAAAACTGGTGAGATACAAATGTATCTGGGGCTATTCATGTCAGATAAATTATCTTAATATATATAATATATATATTATTCAATTTAGTGCTGACACAGAGACTTCTGAGAGGGCTGCTGAGGTAACAATTCATAATGATGGAGGAATATTTTGGCTTCTTCACCGGAAGTTCCAGAGCGCATGCCTCATCAACATTACCAGATACCCATTTGATGAACAGAAATGTGACCTTTGGCTCCAATCCCTGTCCTATCCCAGCAACGAGATGGACTTGCAGACGTATATCTCTTACCGTAGAAATGTCTCAGAGCCCTTTGACCTAGATACATATCTCAGTGATTTTAAAAGAGCAGACGAATGGGAGATAATGAGAGCAAATGCCAAGAGAGTGAGACCCAAAGAAGCCGGAGAAAAGCTGATGTGGTCCGGTAGGGTGGCGCTGCGCTTCAC
The DNA here is from genome assembly GCA_949316495.1 of Amphiduros pacificus. Lineage (NCBI taxonomy): Eukaryota > Metazoa > Annelida > Polychaeta > Phyllodocida > Hesionidae > Amphiduros > Amphiduros pacificus. Next base: position 28,339,226 of record OX439010.1, on the reverse strand, counting down.
GTTGGAGGTGCGCAGGCGCACTGGGTTCACTGCCTATCTGCTGACTCTGCCATGTGTCATCCTGGGCTCTCTAAGCATGCTCATATTTGTACTTCCCCCAGAGCGAGCAGACAGGACTGCTTTAGGTAATAATAATACACCACTACCTAAACTTTCTAGAATTTTTTTATTGCTTTAATCGCTGTTATAACTTTCAACAATAACTAGTTAATTTCATTATCGTCCATTTCATTAAACAAATGAATAAGTTGATTATAGCATGAAACATCTGTTACAGTGATTTCTTTTTCAAAATCTTTCAGTGATTTTTTGGACATATTTTTTTCTTTGATTTCAATGGTGCTCTGTATTTGATAACATTGCAGTTATACCCCCAAGTAAAATAAATTGTTTGCACACTTCTTTGATACAAAAAGTATGAAAACACTAAAATAAGCAATTTCGATTGGAGGTGCTCATGATTTTAAGTAACAATATTTTTTGTAAAATGGTATTGTATTTCCATGAATTTGATATATAAATAGCTGGGAAATAAAACATCCCCCAAGGAATGGTTATTAGTCAGTCTCTAAACATGATTGTCAAATCTTTCAATCAAATCAATATGTTACTTACTGAATAATGAATTAAATGTATATTTTGCGTGCTTTTATTGAAGTTAACCCTTTAAACATATTTATTGCAGGAATGACTCTCCTCAGTTCCTACGTCATGTTGCTTCTGATTCTTGTGAACACAGCGCCCCCTTCTGCCGCGGCCATACCTATGCTCGGTACGTGGCCATCATAACAAACATTTAGATCCAGTTAGCAGAGGTTATATGATGCCATAAGCGTCAGCATAATGTGTAACAGGAACAGGTAAACATAATGTTTCACAAATATTGATCAGCCTGGTAGCCTGTGTTTTGGACTGTCATTCATACGCATTGTAATAAGGTCTGTTACATATCTATTGGAAGTAAACAGGAAAAAGTAAACCAGATCAATGGTAATAAAACCTCACATCTGAGTATTAGATTCCCATCACAGATAATCATCTGTCATGACGTGTCTCAACTCATATAACTCATATAATTTTCAAGGAAGCTATCAATTTGAATCAAATGAGAAATATAAATTTAATATGAAACATGCATTTTGATTGGTCGAATTTATCATCTGCCCAAGATGGGAATGATTTAAATGTTCACTTATGATTCAATTGGCAGGCATCTCATGGAATTATTTATAAAGTTTACCAAACCCAATGATAAGCACAGTTCTAGGGCCATTTGCCTATGTTTAGAATGTATTTTCAGCATCTGATCAGCATATTTATCCCTATGACTTGATATTATCATATGAATATGACTGAAGTGTGTGTTGATGCTGTGTTGTAGGTAAATTGTACACGGCCAATATTATGATCGTGGTGCTGTCCCTCACTCTGTCCACACTAGTGGCTAACATCACGTGGAGGGGCAGCAAGGGCCTCCCCATGCCTCACGCTTTGGACAAGGTTGGTATTATCATACTAATTATCAAATAGGTATACAGCACCATACGATTATGGACCTGTCTCCAACCTTAGCTATGTCTCAAAGCTAACAGAAAGAGCTGTTGCGAATCAATTAATATCATACTTAGTGACTAATGGGCTAACTGACAAATTTCAATCTGCATATAAGGAATATCACAGTACTGAAACGGCCCTACTCAGGGTCCAGAATGATATTCTGATGAACCTGGACAAAAGGAAAAGTGTAATATTGCTGTTACTGGACCTCTCTGCAGCATTTGATACCATAGATCATCAAATACTGTTTGATAGACTAGAATCGAGATATGGGATAAAAGGCCACGCTTTGAAATGGTTAAAATCCTACTTACAAAATAGGCAGCAATGTGTGAAAGTCGGAAACAATAGGTCTACTGCTAAAAGTATCAAATATGGGGTCCCCCAGGGATCAGTACTGGGGCCTATTTTGTTTACCTTATATATGTCGCCCCTGACAGACATTCTTGAAAAATATGCTTTACAATATCACATTTATGCAGATGACACGCAGATTTACATCCCTGTTGATCACATCTCGCAACAGAGTGATGACCTAAGTCTGAACAGGCTTGAAAAATGTGTGAGTGAAATCAGAGCCTTCTTGATATCAAATAAAATGAAAATCAATGATGGCAAGACTGAGATGCTTGTATGTCACGACTGTCACGGCGACGACACTCATGACTCCATCACCACAATCAGGGTCGGTGATTCATTGATATCACCTTCCCAAACGATTGTCAATCTGGGCATCACCATGGATACAAAAATGGATATGAAGTCCCAGATCAAGAAAATGTGCAAGAAAGGATATTACCATATTAGGAATCTATCATCAATCAGACACTGTCTAGACGAGAAAACGAGTGTAACACTAACACACGCCTTTGTTACCTCAACCTTGGACTATGGAAACGGCCTATTAGCGGGCTTACCAAAATCTGAGATTAAAAAACTGCAATACTTGCAGAACTCTGCTGCACGAGTAGTGGGTAAGATCAGAAAATTTGATCATATATCTGGGAAACTGAGAGAACTACACTGGCTTCCTGTACATGCGAGAATAAAATTTAAAGTCATTCTAACGGTGTGGAAGGCATTAAATGGTAAGGCGCCAGCTTACCTGAGAGATCTCATACATGTTAAAACAGGCGATAGATGCCTGCGATCAAATGATGGAACTTACCTTACTGTCCCAAAGACGCGTCTTAAGACACTTGGAGACAGGGCCTTTTCTGCGATAGGTCCCAAGTTATGGAATGACCTCCCTGCTGACCTCAGAGTCTGCACCTCAGCTGACCTTTTCAAAAGCAAGCTGAAAACCCATCTGTTCAGAACACATGTTCTGGCAGAAGCGCTTTGAACAGTTTCACTGGAAATCAGCGCTATACAAATGTTATTATTATTATTATTATTATGATTATAGGAGGTCGCGGGCCGTGGCGCAGTGATGAGAGCGCAAGCTTACTAGCACCAGTTCCTCTGTGCTAATCCAAAGGCCATGGGTTCGATCCTTGGTCATTCCGAGATTGAATGAATTCATGTTATAATTCATGTTACAATTTATCACATGAGCTTTCTCCATGTTACTACTTGCGTAAAGGTTTAGTCCGTTGTCGTTGTGACTCTGCGACCAGTTGGGTTGTTGCGTCACTAGGACCTGCGGCATTACAGGTTAATGCGACAGCACTATGTCTGCTACAAGTAGGTCTCATCACGAAATGACTGAAATAATGTTGAATGTTATGTAAAGCCCCAAACAAAAACAACAAACAAATTATCATAGGATTATTTTTCATGACTGGGTGTTATTCAAAATATAAAACTTATAAGACGAAAAACATATAGCAATGATAAGAAAATCCCTTTAAAAGTTTAACCTGAGTTAAGCTTGGAGTATGATATAGTATTATATTACAAGAATAAGCGACCGTTAACTCTCAATATCTTTTTGATATTTCAGATATTTGTTCAATGGTTAGGTAAAATAATGCTGTGCAGATGTCAAACAGATAAACATAAAAACAAACCATCATCTTTTATGATGGTCAAATCTGACGCAATGGGATCGACCGATCACACAATGGGAATAGAAACCACGACTGTGGAAGACCACAGCACCTCTGCCATAAACGACCCTGTTGTTTCCAACCTACAACAGATCCAAACCCAGATTAGGTCTATTGAACGGGATCTCAAGACACTGTCAAGCGAAAAGAATATGGAGAAGACTGTAAAAAACCCACACATCGCCAAATGGAAGTGCCTGGCCGTGGTTATAGATCGACTTTGCTTATGTATTCAGGTTGTCCTTATATCTTTGGCCTTGCTCCTGTTTATGCCGAGGTAAACAGGTGGAAATCACCAAAAACTAAAGCTATCTAGACCAGATATTTTGATTAGTATATTTGCAAAAATGCTTTTTTTATTTCCGAACAAATTGGTACCATATATAATATGTCGTGAATGATTGATCATATAATGGTTTTTCATATCTATTTCACATGTTTGATCGGATAGACACCACATGCATGCAAACGTATTGATTAACGTATTAATTATGAAAATGTTATGAGCATCATAAAGGGATGATAAACGATAAACACCTAACAATATGTTTAATTTTAGGTGTAAAATCATGATATCGCTCTTTGACGAAATTATGTCTGAACATACTACAATTGTTCGTGTTGTATTTGGTAAAATAATATTAAATTGTGTCATACTTGAGGAAAATAAATGAATTTTTTGAGGATATTTTAAAATAGAGATGTTGTCACCATTGAGCAGCCATAAGTCACTAGTTGATGGGATAAACGACTCAGCAAAGGATTTTACCTTATAAGTGGAGAGAAGTGGAGAGAATATATATGTATATATATATATATATATATATATATATATATATATATATATATATATATATATATATATATATATATATATATATATATATATATATATATATATATATTTATAAGTTTGTACAGATATGACGTATTTGAGGTATATATATATATATATATATATATATATATATATATATATATATATATATATATATATATATATATATATATATATATATATAGTATCAGTTCAAAAGATTGTATAAAATTGCATATTGCATTTGTCTTTCGACCACTGTTAAACATATATAGTGGGATCACTTATAAGATTAATGAAAGAGTAATGTTTTTTTTCACCCAATATATTTGTAAATCTTCACTTCATTATAAATATCTACATGACCAGCTCTTTTATCGTCCAATGTGACATTTTGTGAGACACGAGTATCTGCAATGATGAATGAATTAAATATCTGCGGTAAACAGGTGAAAAGGTTTATGATAAATGTTAAGTATATTAACTTAGTGAAAATGTGCTTTATATTCAGATGAAATTCATTCATAAATTATTCAATATGAACAAATATTTTATATACATTACAACATCATAATTATATGTCCATATGATAGCATTTTCTTTCACATTAATCCAGCTATAAAGTTGAAACATATTCTTAAGTGTTTACTTTATATATCATGTATGATTATGTGTCAATAAATATATTGTTTTGTCAAAACCAACATCCATGTTTTATTATTAAGCTAATTGCATTGATTCTGTCGAATTTACCTGAAGTTGGAGGAGAACGGAACAGCCGTGGGGATCTAGAGTGACTGGAGGGAGCGTTGAGAAGCTTTCACAAATTGCATTAAAAGTCCTTAAAGTATTGTGAGACATCAAAAATAGGTAATGCAACATTTAAACTGACTTAAGTAGAAGACACGGACATCGCACTTGACTCAAATATAACTCATGTTAGACATAAAAAAACTCGACATTAGTCATCTCATCCAACACCATTCTTAACACTTTTAGATTCAAATAAAAGCAAACACCAACATCCATATGGAAATCTGGCATATAAGGATATCCTATTTTGTCTCTAAACACATCAGGTGAGAGTTTATGTCAGTGACAAAGTAAAAAAAAAATCCAAATATTTGAAATGAGTTGGCCATTATGTCCCGATGGCAGACGCTCATTAATCACGCTGTACAGGTCGTTCAGCTCAGTTAATATATTAAATTGCTGAGATTTAGTAGACCACGCATTTATTCTACAAAAATAACATTTTATTATTGCATGGTAACCAGTTCTGAGAAATATACAGCCCATATCATTAGCAGCGGTGGTGTTGACGAGTCAACAGTGGACACCCAAAGTAATGGATATTAAACAGTGTTGAGCAAATATGTGATTATTTGGTACCCAAGACTTGAAATCCAGAAAGGAAATCGGAAACTTTGACAGAAGATGATTTCGTATTCAGTCGTTTGAAATAATTATACTGATTTTACAATCAATTAAACCTGAAGGACTACATTAAAGTATGTCTTGGAGGAACAAACACGTGTTAACATGTTTCTACAGTGCAGTTATAGCCGCGTGTGTCACATACATTCTGCACCAAGAATCAGTAAACTATACCGCCAAAGCTATTATAACAGAGAAAGGTTAGCTTGGTTTGTTATTTCGATATTGCCAGATTATGCAAAATGTTGATATACTGCACTCATGTAGCCAGAATTACTTTGGCAAACAGCTATTTAATGAGGGGATATTGAAAAAAAATATAGATTAAAAGTATTACAGAATGGCTCTGTGTCTAGGTATGTGTGCATTATGCTTATTACTGCTTAGATGGGATAGAGATGATATGTGTCCTTGTTGAAGATGGTCGAAAGAGTATATTTATATTTATATTTAGGAAAATGAAAATATATATATATTAAAAGTTCAATCTGATGAAGCAAATGCAGCATATTTTAAATATATTATTCTGATTTCAGATCTGACTACGTGATCTAATGAAAAGCCATTGCAGTTTGTAGATACCTCTTCCCAGCCTGGTGTAAAAATATATATACTAAAGAGAAAATAGATGTAGAGGACGAGATTCCTTCAATTATTTATGATTATTTCTTTTATTTTCAGATATTAAAATAGAAACACAACCTTTTGTTCAACTTTCTAAAATGGACTTGCTTAGATATGCCCTTGATCAGCTTTCGAAGCGTTACCACTATTTAAACCAAACCAATATAACACAATCAGGAAAGTTATGTGGACAGTACGAGGCTGAGAGTAAGTTACAAAGAGTGAAATTTGTAAATATTTGGAAGGACGTAAATTTTATATCCAAGGAGGACATTACCTTGGTAACACAGCTGTCTATGACAAAATTACCGCAAGTATTCTCCAGATTGCTGAGCCACTGGCCAGGCCCCGTATCTGCATCAGTGCATCTTGATATAAGAGATCTGAACTTATTTTATACTGTTATCCTGAATATGAATGATCTTCTCAGGAGGACTAATGTGGAGTTTCATCTTGTAGCTCAAACTGGGGTAAGTAAACGATTATATATATATATATATGATTTAATGGTCACTGGTTAACGGTCACTGCATCATGATTTAATGGTCATGACTAAAAGGTGTTATTTGACGTTAAAATACAGATAAGGAACAACATTCTGATGAAAATCGCAATGTTTTATAATGAATAAAGTGTTCAGAAATTCAATATTTAAAGTAACGCTAAAATGTTGTCCTTAGCCAACATTTGTTCTGGTATTTGTATACATTGTAAGGTTACCAAAATTGTGTTTGATTATTGTCATGCAAATGTTTAAATAAGTGAATGTCACGTAGATGATTGACTAACACAAATATATCATTATAATCATATGGGGGAGATATACAGAAATCCTCCATTTCCCACGAAAATAAACATAAACAAGATAGTGTCGCTCATCGTATTCAAATTTTATCATACTTCAACACTTCAAAATCAAGTTTAAAAAAGAACAGATTTTACTCGAGAGTGATGGACGAAAGCTCGAATCTTTTAATTATTCAAACCGTCTGTTGACCCGAGTTGGATCTCTCTAGGTAGGGTCATTCCTCAAATATAGCTATTTTCGATGTATCATCAACTATTCTTTTTTGCAGACCTATTACCCGGTAAACTACCTAAGAAATATTGCAATGGACAATTGTGTTACAGACATTGTTTATCTCACAGATGTTGACTTAATTCCTAGTTTTGGTTGCTATGATTACCTTCTTTCTTCAATAGAAAAGGACCCTCTTACCAAGAAAGAGGTGAGTTGTTTTAAGATTAATATACACTATAATTGGATTTCAATTCATTGAATTTGGGGGATTAACTAAATTTGTGTGTCGATATTGACTTTTTACCGACGTACAAATGATATACAGCATTTACAAACATATTTTTCAGGTTATGGTAATCCCTGCGTTTGAATTTTATAATGAAACAAATGTTCCAGATTACCCTGAGGATAAAAGTGAACTTATCAAATTGTGGGATGAAGGCATTGCTGGGCAGTTTATGTGAGCATCTCAAGTAGTTTCCTATTTGTCTTAAAGAATATTAAAAGGCTATTACTCAGTTATTCTGTTTGACGTATATGTTTATTCATAACCCCATTTATGTGGTATGAATAGTGCACACATATAGTGCTTGGACAAATATTGTGAACTTCATATTGACGGTTGGATACTGGTAATTGTATTGTACATATAGAACAATACTAAATGTATAAAAACGTCTGGTGCAATGTACCCTATTATGTACATCAGTTTTGCTCGCAAATGCATTAAAGAGGATATATCAACATGTTTTGTTCAATTCCAACCTCAGAAAGTGCTTTTTCATCCTCAATCTGATTTTTTATAAAGTCATAAATTTCATTTTGAAGTCCTGTTTAACTTAATAAAAACAACCTGTTTCAATATGCAAGGCTAAAACGTTGACGCATTGTTGAACATGAGTAAGATGGCAGACTTTCATAATGCAGATATTCATAATGCTCTTTCTGTGTATAATTTGAACATTTATACCATTGTTAAATAGTTCCATATATATTTTACTACTCTGAGATCATCAACAGGAATTGAAATTTGCATTTATTTCTACCTCCTTTGCCAAGTCATTGGTTTTATTATCTGCTGATACCGTGTCTGGGCTTTTCAGCAGTAACTTGGGGAGCTCGCTTGCTGTGACTATACGGGCCAATATACATATCTATGCCCATCATTAACGACTGCAGAGTTTATATGTGCAGTGTTCAGTGGGGTTTTATTTGCTATAGTGAACAATACACATATGTATATATATATGAGTCTGGGTCAGTATATGGCATGGCAGGAGTGCAACAACTGGGTGGTCATCTCTGTGAACCCCTGGCCTACAATCAGTCTGCTTCTCTTCTTCACTAACGAGGATCTTCTCTCTCCTCTGGTCTAGTCTAAATCCACTGGATAACCGTGTGGCGTATGACATCACAGTCATTTTGTGTCTCACAGTATAACCACTGAATAATATGGTAGACAATACATCATCCCCTGTTTTTCATTTTGTCAATATTTACTCTGGTTTCAAGCCCATCTAAATCAAGAGTTGCATCATCCATGTTGCCAAGTTTAGATATATCCTACATAAAATTGTCAGGTAAAAATCATTGTGAAAATTTAGTTCAGATAATAATTTTCATAAATCCTAGTAGATTATGTAGTAGGTATGTAGTCACTTTTCCATTTAATTTGACACTTGATATACAAATAGAATATTAACATTGGAAATTGTGTTATTATCAAAAAAGGCTAAAATATCATTAATTAATATACCACATCCAACATATTCCACATTCAATTTTAACTGATTTACTCTGATGACCTTTATACAAAGTGGACTGAGCCCATGTGCAAATATATCTTCATTGCTACGTTTGAAGCCTGGGTCACATCAGTAGGATGAGAAGGGTGATATTCAAGTAAAATGGTTTCAAGAACTGTCCCTGCAGATAAGTCAAGCTTATTATTCCACTCGTCCCAATCTAACATTCAGCTGCAAAATTACAGCACTGACTTGTTATATGTACCAGTTATGCCATTTCATAACATATTTCCCAAATGTTAATCAATATGTAAACCACAATTTAGGTGCCAATTCAGATTCAGATTCAATGCAATAATTTACACAGGTGTATTAGCTGTGAAAGTATATCTATCGCCTTGGACGCCTTTGTCAAGATCCATATATTGCACATCATATTCTTCAAATTTTCTTTTGCAATCACATTTCCCAATTATGACACCTGTATTAATCATTTGATGAACAGCGTTTGACAGATCATGCCAAAAACAAGTTCCATGCCTTTTACTGGCTAGGCCTTTCAACCTTTGTAAATAATTCCAATGACTTAGTATATATTCAACGCTTTCTGTAAATATTATCCACATCCAGATTAATAATATTGCATGAAAAACAATCATTAATCGTCTTTTCTCAAACAATGATTAGACTGAGAAGCAAGTCAAGTTCCATCTACAACATTCGGAGGTACACCTAGTATACTGTTAACCCTCCCAGAGAATCACCATAAGTGTTTGGATTTAAATGTTTGGATTTAACATTGTACTAGAATTGGTTCTTTACCTTTCACTCCCTTTGTACTGTATATGGTCACTTTCATATCCCAACAGACACCTCACCTCTTTGCATAGCACCTTTAGTCATGTAATTGCGGTTATGCCTTTGTCTAAATTCCAATATTAAAAAGGTTATATATTTAACCAAATACCAAATACTGGCTCTTTTCCACATGATGTGGACAATGCCATTCTAGGCAATGCCTATGGGATAAAAGTAGCATCATATAATGGCAGTACAAACATGTCATCTGACGTAATCAAAAATCTTTAAAAACACTTAAAGTTTCTATATAACACTAAGGTTAATCGCTTTAGCTGCTCTCTTCAACCATCGAGAATATCCTTTCTTATTGCTTTTTCAACAGACCATCAAACTAAGTTGCACGATAAATGAGCAAAACTAATGAAGTCACTCAATTACTCCTATCTTTAAAGTTTAAGAATACAGTATCAAACACAATTTGTGTTGGATTTTATTGAACACTGCTTAATGAGGGAACATTAATTAAGTTTTGTACCAAGTTGTACTGTGGGGTACGGATTGCCTACTTGTGGACACATATGATATTTGTTGGACATTCATAGACATTCATAGACATTATCAGAGACACTAAGCAAATCTCCCATATAATAGATGGCGCAGGATCGAACGCCAACACGAGATGAGGCCAGCGAGTACATTAGGATTTGGGCGCGTGTCTATATAACAGGCTGGAACCGCTACTCGGCGCACAGTGTCCACTTGCCGAGAGGATCCACGACACTCAGCTATATGATCTACACTGTTGCCACATGTATAGACATTTAGGTGTGCCTTCAAGTCCGAGAGCTTCAGTACAGTTATCGGTATTTGGGTATTTCATATCACACTCTTGCCATGCCTTCCCTAGCCTGACTCAAGTGTATACCTGTACCAGAATAAAGAATACTATCTGCAGTCGTTATTATATCCATATAGATAGGTATGTTAGGCAGATAGGTATTAGGCCCCAACTCACTTAAGCCAGCGAGTACAGTATATTAGTCCCTTCTTGCATCAGTACGTCCCCAAACCTCCGTAACAGTACTAATTTGGTCAGCCACGGATTGTAAATAAAAAAACATTCTCGTATTAAAAATCCTAATAGAAACGGGAAGAAAACATTAAATATTGGATGTTGCAATGTACAGAGCATATCTAGCAAGATCCTGCCAGTAAAAGATTATTTTACTGAGCATGACCTTGATGCCCTGTTCATGACTGAAACTTGGATGCATGACACAAAATCTGACAAAGTCAAGAGTGAACTTAAAGAAGGGTCACTTGAATTTGAGTCTTTTCCTAGGATCGGTCGCACAGGGGGAGGATTAGGGATTTTATACAAATCTGAACTCCCTTTCACAACCAATAGGGCCAACCAACCAGTAGTCACCACCATGGAACTCATGGAGTCATCCATCACACTAAAGGGAAAAAAGATAACATTTGTGGTGATATACAGACCTGAACTATCTGATCGGAATAGATATACCTACTCTGAGTTCTATGATGAGTTCACCCAGTTGGTGGCACATTATGGTTCCTTTAGTCATGAGGTCATTTTCCTTGGTGACTATAACTTCCATGTCAACCTGCCCTTAAAGCCCGATGTCATTAAGTTTAATGACATCCTATCTACCTTTGATCTAACACAATGGGTTCAGGAACCAACCCATAGGTTAGGGAACACCCTTGATCTAATCATGACCTTTAGGGGAAATAAACTCATGAAGAGTCACCTGGTAGATGAGTACCTATCTGATCATAAAATGATTAAGATTTACCTTGATATTATACCTCCTAAACCCCCCAAAAAATCTATCAAATTTAGGAATTTCAAGGGATTAGATCTGGAATCCCTAAGAAGTGACATCAAATCCCTAACTGACAGAGACACAACCTGGGAACATTTATCACTGGAGGACATGGTAAATTATTATGATAGGGAACTCACATCACTCATGGACAAACATGCACCTATCAAGGTTGCCATGGTCACCCAACGCAAACCTGTACCTTGGATGAGTGACCAATTAAAGCTCGAAAGATCTCTCAAGAGGAGGCTTGAGAGAAAAATGAGCAAGACTGGCTCTCAAATTGACAAGGAGTTGTATAACTCTCAGAGGAACAAATACAACTCAATGCTTAAATCTGCTCAATCATCATATTTTTCCAACCTGGTTGAGGAAAACAAACATGACCCTAAAAAGCTTTTTAGAGTCATTGACACAGTCATGCACAAGAAAAAGGACACACCTATGCCCCAATCTGACTGTGAGATTACTCAAGCTGAGAAGTTCAACACATTCTTTCTTGAAAAAATAGAGAGAATCCGCCTGGACATTGATAATGCTCCACCTGGCCAAACTTCGCCACCAGGTGACACTGTGAACAATAGTGCTACATGTCTGGAAAGGTTCACACCCTTAACCATTGATGACGTACGGAAATTAGTCAAAAGGTCAGCAAAGAAGTCATGTGACCTGGATCCAATTCCGACCTGGCTCTTACTTGACCTCCTAGATGACCTCCTACCAATAATTACTTCCATCATAAATAAATCACTCATCTCTTCAGGATGCATGTCCTGAACACAGCGCTATGAACAGACTTGTCTGGTATCAGCGCTATACAAATTTTATTATTATTATTATTATTATTACTACTCAATCGCATGCATAGATTTTCACACAAAAAGTTTACTTTCAGCTTATATTTTCGACCATCACATCATCCAACAAATTATCCACGATGGAAAACTACAAACAGTTCATACGTTGTAAGTACATTGCATGTATTAGATTTAATTAGACTATAAAATAAATGAATATTGATGTTTTAATGATTGTAATTATGGAATCATAAGGGATTCACACATCTACTCAAGTTTATCTAAAAAGAACAAAACCATAATCTGTTGTGAACATGTGTTAATGATGTATTTTGTTCCTTTTGCACAAGAAAAATGAGATATATAAGAAAAATGAGATATGTTTTGTTTTGAACTGTTAATGGTAAATTATATTAATTGCATGCATTGCACACTTTATAGTACTTACTTTAGTGAGGAGTATTACTGGGACTAATAACCAATACATCATTATATATCTGTTACAGATAGAACCCAAAGAAATGTATGAACCATATATAGTGGCAAACCGTACTTTACTCCCAAGTTATAATGAAATGTTTGTCGGTAGATACCTTGATAAGATATCTCACCTGATGGAAATAGCACTCTCTGGGTAAGCATTTCTAGAATATGAACACTCTTACATATATGCATCAAATTGAGCTTATGTCAGTTATGTATTTCAGTGATAGCAAGACTTGAGAAGAGTATTTTTTAAATTATTAAATACGTTTAGATAATTTATAGTAATTTTCCTTAAATATATACTATATAAATGTATAAATGACACTTTTATTAAAGCTATAATTGTTGATTTTTGGAAAAATATTTTTTGTGGATTCACTTAAATTATTCAGAACACGTGTTGCTCAATGGGATAATAAAACCATCAGTTAATATATTTGGTATCTATTAAGCAAGTCAACTTCAGGCATGATCAATTAGTCCAAAAAAGTGTAGTTTGAGTGTTGTATCTATGTTTAAGTGACAAACGAGCTGTTCAGATTCCGATTTCTGCCTCACATATTAGGATATCTGTATAATTTGAATATAGGCAGGAAAACATCTCAATGTTCACTTTGTTATGTTTTGATGTGGCATGGAGCCTCAGAGTGCATGCATGCACTGACAGATCCACAAGTCGGGTAATGATGAGTCACACATGTTCAGTTCATATGTGAAATTATATCATGAATTCAATCTTGGAACGGCCGAACCCACGACCTAAAGATCACCAGAGGAACTGGTGCTCAAAAGCTGGCGCTCTGACCAACTGCGCCTCGGCCCATGGCCTGTGGTGGATGTGAGAGCAAAGAGAAGGCCAAAGGGTAGATGTGGCCACCCATTATGGCATGAGGTTATACCAGTAAAAACACATACAGAAGACAGGGCCATCATTTCACATATAAATTCATGAACTTTTGAATGATATGAGCTTGTCTACTCAGATAAGTATAATTCTTGGATAAAATATGATACGTTCTGACATCACTTCCCACAGTTTATGAAAATGTTTGTTGAAATTTATGAAATTTATTTTCAATATACATTTTTTCTCATTTCTTCTCATTAAAAAAAATCTTTATCAATAATAATTCGACATTTAGATACCATACCATCATCCCTATAGAGACTCAATATCTGATATTAATTATTGCAAAAAATAGAAAAAGGATTCGCTAGTGCTTTCTCGGCCACAGCTCGGCTTTGTTATATGAGATCCTTGTTTTAAAATAAAATCAACAAATTTACAGAATCTTTCCTTTATGTTAAGGTTTGGAGGTAGGCAATCTGACAATAATGCGATAATCTTACAATGTGTCATATTAGATACGCACCATATTTTCCTTAGAGCTTTCCTCCACCATAGAAATTGCAGCAATAAAAAGAATATATTTGAGCAAAATCAGCTGCAAACAACTTCTCCAGAACTGGGCCACATCTGCAGATATCATAGCATCTTTATCAAGACAACGTATTGTATGACCTAAGAGCACTGCACTGTCATTATTCTTTAGACATTGATTATGAACAGTTATACATATCCTGTTCTGGTAAACAATCAATGACCTCTCGTTTAAATTGGTCTGTGCAGCGGGCGAATAATGTCACCACTTATTGGAGGATTGTTCTGATTGGTTCACATAAATACAGAACGGGGAAACCCAAAACAACGACCAGAAAATGTTACCTATTTCCAGTGAGGTATAACCGGAATTCTGACCAAAACATACGGGCACCTACGACCTCATTTACTGTCCCAGCCTGGGACATTTATTAGTGTCTATGATCTCACAAGAATTGGTGTGAAACTTAATACATCACTTAATCAAACATCCCAGAGATCTGCTAATTAATGATTTAACAAACATTTATGATTTAACAGGACAATGCCTAGCTCATTGTAAGAAATACGTTCTCTCATAAAGTTTCTAATTGTTGATGTGATATATGCTACAATATGCCTATCCTCCCAAAGAACCTTTGGCATAATAAGCAGAAAGTAACCAACGTCAATAAGGGCCGAGTTTGGTGCGAGAATGTGGTTTCTGGAATCAGCTTGAAGCAGATTAACTGAGAGTTGGAAATTTCTATTTCAGGTTTAAATTTGTGGTACTACCTGATGTTTTCACAATTCATTATCCACACGAATCTGTCAATGAGGGGCAATATAAAAAGTATGTCAATTTTTATCCAAAATATAAAATGCAGTCAATGTTACTTATTTGTTGCAGCTTATATTTTTCTCCCAGGGTGATATTCCTATGTAATATTAGTTAATTCCTCGAGAGCAACAATCACGAATAATCAACAATCAAAAATATCACAAAGCAGCATATAGCAACAATACAATATACCATAAATAAGTGTTTTAAAAGTATTTATCGACTCATTTACTTTTCTCAGATATAATTTCTTTAATGAGAGGTTCCTATTTAATTTTAAAAGAAAACGTGTTAATTTTCTTATTTGTGTCAAAATTCCCTTTCAGATTATAAATAACGTTCGATTTCCCTTTTTCCATTCTTTCAGATGTGCCTACCATATACATGTAAATTTTTTACATGAACTAATTAAGAAGTATAATATCAAGAAGGCATCGGTAAAAAGGTTTAAAAGCATAGAACAATAAGAACAAATCTGTTTAGTATGACCATTTCCATCTGTAATGGGCACTTTGTATTCCAAACTGATGACATCTTCGGTAAATTGTTGAAATATGTCCGTTTTATTAATGTGTGGGAAATTTGTTTTGATGATGCATTTTCTTTGTTATAATTGGGCGACATTGAGCCTATAGTGAGAAGCATTTGCATTTTGAAGTGAATACAGTGATGCTTCTTCACACAAAACAAATCGCCAACCTTTTTAATATTAGTTAGCAAAAGTAACTTCTCTATACGTTAGGACATGACATTTGACAATATATGTATCAAAATATTTGAAAAAACATTACCAATCAAAAATGTGTGCCTGTCAAATATAAAGACAACCAATCATCTCGATCATCTCAGTCATCTCCATCACTGATATTTTAGTTCTGTATTTTAGCTGAATAACTCCTAGATAGCATGTCCTAATGCTGTACGATATGGCTTACTGATATAGGATCTCGGTTTGTAGGATTATAAAATCTCGTGAAATATGAAATTTCCTTCAAAGGGTTTGCGATGGGTTGAAATAATCTGATGATTTTCTCTTCTTTTCTTGTTGGGTGAACTTTTCTTATTATCAAAATATGTTAGGTTGATATAAATTGTGGTTTCGTAGAATTTGACTTTTTATATTTTGATGTTTAAATAAATCCATGAATCCAAATTGATGTAAAATGTAACAATTGTTCAAATCATTCCAATCTGAATTTGACTTTTTATATTTTGATGTTTAAATAAATCCATGAATCCAAATTGATGTAAAATGTAACAATTGTTCAAATCATTCCAATCTGTATTATCACTTTACAATACAGCAAATAGCAAGGCCAAGGCCTGCAGTTAAGTTTTAAACTTAATCAAACAAAGCACTTTCACAAAAATGTCCAGGTATAAAGATAATAACACCTATATTGTTTTGTTTTGGCAAGTAGACCGGAAGCAGATCATTTGATGAAGGTTTCCAGTTCTCCAACACAGGAAAGGTGCAATCTAAATGTCACACGAAAACCACAGCATCCATTTTACCGCCATTTCCATGTATACTACTCACATCTTGGTCTAAAAAATAATTTGATTCCATATTTGGCCCTCAAAGTCAGTTCTGGTACCGGAGCTGGATAATGTGATGGATGAGGCAATATGACGAATCTGAAATACATTCCACAACTAATGGTTATCAGGAAAAGTGGTCTAAAGTATTACAGGTACAACAGTAATCTTGACTGTGTCGATTTCTCATTATTAACTCATTTATTAAAGATCGACATTTAAACGGTGTAGTAACATAGCGCTGGACGTACTTATCCTGCCAACTCGTGTTATTCATCATCGATTTGTGTCATAACAACGTAATTTTGGCGCCAAATTAGGTCAGCATGATATATAAAAAATGAGCTATATTTCTGGTGTCAAGGTTTGGGAAAGAAAACTTTTTTTGAATAATTGAAATCTACAAAATTAATAATATATTCTCGCTACAATTAGATATATACTAACTATTTAAAAAATTATAAAACCCTCATATGTTGCATTAAACTACCCCTTTTAGTAAATAGGAACATGGCTTTTCTCGATATGATTAAGAGATATTCGGCTGATTTAAATATAATTCCATGACACTAACACTCGTCTATCAGATGTGTTTATTGTACATGTTCTTACCTTTTTAATATTTTTGAAACAACAATTTTCATTTGGATGATTGCAAAGTTCTGCCCCAAACAATTTCTGCAATGGAATGAAATAAAAAAAATAAAAACAATGTCCTATCAGGTTTGTGCAATGTGATAAAAATATGATTATTGCAAAGAATTGAATATTATTTTTATAAAAGTCAATAATACCTTGGACCAGCAGAAAAGGGAACATAGGCATAAGGGTCCATATGTTTTATATTATCATGGCGAAACCTCTCTGGCTTGTATTCCTGTAAGTATTAGTATCAACAAAGCTATACTACATTTGTATGCAACTAGGTAAATAGAAGGTGGCTAAATATTGTGTTGGTTGTATCTA
The DNA here is from genome assembly GCA_949316495.1 of Amphiduros pacificus. Lineage (NCBI taxonomy): Eukaryota > Metazoa > Annelida > Polychaeta > Phyllodocida > Hesionidae > Amphiduros > Amphiduros pacificus. The sequence goes on along the minus strand of OX439010.1, from coordinate 28,321,334 downwards.
ATGGCCACTTTGGATGAGAACGTTGACATTAATAAAATTAATAGGATTATTGAGTATATATAATATATAAACACATGCACTGATATTGTTTTCTTCGATGACATATTTAAAAAAGGAAATAAGAAAAACGGTGTGGAGTTTTTATAAATCTATTCAGGGTAAAACGAATAGAGGATGATATGGCAAGCCAATAATATTGCATTTTAAAGACATAATCATACTTGATGTTTGATTTATTTGCAGATAATATGTCCAGAATAATGAAAACATTTCTACAAAATTCCATAATCTTCTGTCACTACTTGACGTGTTGTGTTTCCTAACAAAACGATATGTATTTCACGGGCAATTAGATTTGTCTGAAATAAGTAGATAATGATAATTATAGAATCTTAACAATAATATCAGGCGTGGCTCATTCCCATGCAGTGATGTCTTGTCCATTGCTTAGCACAATAATATTTCAGGTATAGTTATTCATGACAAAACAACAAGCATTGTTGCCATGCCGGCCAATTGTCGTACCATGTGATATATGACAATAAGAGGGACTCACATTGCAATCATTGCCCCACACAACTGGGTTGCGGTGCAGGCTGTATATTTGCACAAAAACTGAGGCCCCTTCAGGCAGTGGCACCCCATCTATGGGTGTTTCCGTGGTGAGAAGCCGCTCCACTGCCAGGACTGGAGGGTACAGCCTCAGTGACTCCTTGATGCATAAGCTCAAATAAGACATCTCACCAATATTGTCCCTGAAATGAATGTAATACTGGTTTTAATATAGAATATTATTTTTCAACCTCTTTAAGTGAAATATGCATCATTTCCAACCTCCATTCAAACTTTCTTGATTTCTGTCTTGGGTAATTTTTGAGTAATTTCCATTTGCACTATATTTGGTCCTTCTATGGTTAACACGAGCCATATATATGATGTTGATATTTAGTAACCATGGTGACCACCTTATGGACCCCTTATAAGACCCCTTATAAGACACATCCTTCACAATTTAACCTACCAGACTGGCTGGTGAAAGGGGTTAGGCCTTGTGACGTTTTTGTTGGTTTCTCTTAAGTATAAACACGTCAAGCTTTCCTGAGCATAATTAAATGAAATATACTATGAGAATATGCCTTTTGAATATGAAAGGTATGGATCAAGTTATCTGAAAAGGAAAAGTATTTGTAATTACCACGATATATTGTTTTTGTCGGATAATACATGATCCACTTCACTCCTGGCTTTGTCCTGAACATCTGGATGATTGGCTAGGCAGTATAGTAACCAGGAAATCCCAGACGTGGTTGTGTCATGACCTGCAAAATAAAACAACAGCAAAATGAGTCACTTATGACATAATATATGGTAAGAAATAAAAAAGCAAAACCATTGGATATATCAGGAAAGGATTACCCCCAAAAAGGAATGTATCGACTTCATTTCTGATCTCCAGATTAGAGAGTCCCACCCCATCCTCGTCCTGGGCTGTCAGCAAAATATCCAGGAAATCAGGATATTTCTTCTCTTCGATGCTAACAATATTCTCCTTGTCTAACTGAATAGGAATCCATCACAATTAATTATTCAAATTGTATTTTTGTAGTAATATGTTTATTCAAATTGTATTTTTGTAGTAATGTGTTTATTTTTATTGTTGCCATTACAGTTATGATAAAGAAAATTGAATATGATCAAGTCTGGGCCTCAAGGCTGAGGGGGTGACCTATTGTGATCAGTAAAGGTAATTCCGTCAAATTCACATTCTTTGTTATGTAAGTGGTAGAATAATTATATCCACTTTGAAATGACTAACACTATATAGATACATGTACAAACCACTTTAAGATCCCATTTGCAAGGGCGTCAGCCCATCCTGAAAGCTGGTCCTAATCTAAAGGTTCAGTTCTACATAGATTTTAGTTTTTTTTACTGTGATGGCCGGACCAATTCCAATTGGAAATAAAAATCCAAAACACTTGACAGTCCAAAAGATACCAATCTTAGAGACCAATATTGAAGAAACCGAAATTGTTTATTTTTTAAAGCTTGTTGTAAAATAATTTAAAGTTATGACACCATCTCGATATTGTTGTAGATAAAGACCAACCATTTTTTTCAATTCAACTTTTTTATAAGACTAAAGTGTGCAACACAAAAGATATGAAAAGGTGACCCCATTTTAATATAGACACGATTTCAGTCTCAGCCCTGATAGAAGAGGGTACAAAATCATAATCTAACCAATGCTAATCTCCTTTGTTTGATAACATCCTCCGACATTTGATGAGCAAATTGACAAAGAGTTCTCATCCTTCTGCCATCAGAGGTGAAGTAATACAAAAAGTCACTCAGCCGCAATAAGGGATGCCTGAAAAGGAGGGTCACATATTATTTAAAGGATTTCTTTGAGGACAATAGAACCTAAAGTACTTTCTGGTAATACGGCCTGATTTTAAAAAGAATTCATGTTCAAAGTTTTTTAATGCAATATATTTCATTGTCAAATCATTGAGGTTACAGATTTTCCCTAGCCATGAAACCACATAAATATCTTTCTACGATCTCCAATTTCACTAATATAAAGGTATGAATGACTGAAGTGTCAATAACAAGGTTGTGCTAGAGAAAAGTCGACTTACGAACTCCTTTTAATGAAAAGGGCAGATAGTTCTGTGGTGGCTGAAACGTATGGATGACTGCAACTAGAACCAAAACAATCTCTTGATAATTTTGTTCAGATAACTCGACGGTTACAAATTATGTATACATACTGAATATAAACGTGAAAAGCAACATATCCTTGCTGAATATATATATGTAGCACAACACCATACTAAAGGCAATACGTCCATACTGAATGTAAATATTGAAAGCAGCCAGGAGCCTACATGTCAACTTTTATTGAAACAAAAATATCAAAATGGAATAACCAGACAGATCAAGCAGTTATCATAACCTGGTTTGATAAATGCATTTGATACTGGTAATATTTAACTTTGATAAATTTGATAAATGCATTTGATACTGGTAATATTTAACTTTGATAAATTTGATAAATGCATTTGATACTGGTAATATTTAACTTTGATAAATTTGATAAATGCATTTGATACTGGTAATATTTAACTTTGATAAATTTGATAAATACATTTGATACTGGTAATATTTAACTTTGATAAATTTGATAAATGCATTTGATACTGGTAATACTTAACTTTGATAAATTTGATAAATGCATTTGATACTGGTAATATCTAACTTTGATAAATTTGATAAATGCATTTGATACTGGTAATATATAACTTTGATAAATTTGATAAATGCATTTGATACTGGTAATATTTAACTTGAGTATTACCAGTATCAAATGTTTGTGCTGCATTGATAGGTTATAAATTTTGAATTATAGGTATTACTTCTTCATTATATTTAATATCAAAAGAATGTACATACCCTTGTCTTTGTATGTCCATATCTATAGAAAAGGCGCATCTGAGAATTGTATCTAAAGTGCTTAATGTTACTAAAGAAACGATGTCCACATATTCTCTCCCTGAATATTCCCGTAACTTATCCTGATTAAAGAAAATTGCAATAAATCTTTCAAATCATGATACAATGCTGCATATTAAAATAAAAGCAAAGATAAGTGGAAGCTAAAAATTACTTACTAAAAGGATATCGGAGGTGTCATTTATAACATCTGCATATCCTTTGAGAATGTCAAAGTGGAAGGCTGGGGATAATAGTCTCCTGTTTCTGGCCCACTTTCTCCCATTACTGAGCAATAATCCCTCTCCTGCATAATGTATGCATCAATAATGCTACATGTTTATAATAATAACTAACGGCTGAATTACATGTATATGTATGCCAGATCTCATAATTGATCAGAAATTTTATCACAATTGCATTGGTATCAAAATTTTCCAAAATTTTAGTAAATATTTGATACCAATGCAATTGTGATAAGATTTTGATATGTGACTCTGCATACCTAACCATGGCAGGAGAAGATTATAGAGGCCTGTGCTGGAGACATTTTTAGGTTGAGATGACTTGAGGATGACCTTGACAGTGTCTGGGTGTGTAACAGTCACCATGCAGTGAAGAGGACCAAACCATGCCCTTCTGATACGTGGAAACTGTCTTGTGAACTCAATCAACACTGGCAATATGTCCTCAGTCTTGAATTTATGTTTCTGTAGAGAATATCAAGATATGTATTTCGATATAGATATACATGTTAATAGATATATTTTTATTATATTTTCATAGATATATATTTATGTACATACGTACACATTATGTATACATATGTATATATATCATATGTATATTTGTATACTTCTCCAGTAATATTTTATTTATTCATATATTTATATATATATAAATATATATATATATATATATATATATATATATATATATATATATATATATATATATATATATATATATATATATATATATATATATATAATGTATCTATACAATGTATCTATATTATATCAAGAGAGATGGCTAATATTAAAAGTAAAATCAGATACTAACATTAGGCATATTACCCCAGAGCCAGTGCCTCGGCAGACCAGGAAGCTGGTCAAGAATCTTACCCAGTCTTCTCACCCTTATCACATAATTGATAAAATACAATAAGTTGATAACCGCTGGTAGGGCCACCAGAGTAGCTAAGGCTCTGAGTGTGTTTGTCAGGTTGAGTAGAGGTGCCATTCTACTCATTATAGTAGAGCAATCAGAGGAATGTATGAAGGTAACTATGCTGTAGAGAAGTCCCTGGTACATTACTATGGAGTGCCCACCAGCTACAAACACTCACTGAAAAGTGAATATTTAAACCGACTTTGAATCTTTTAAATTGAAACAAGTTGACATTTTGTTGTACAGGTCTTAGGAAATACCATGAAAAGGTTTTAATAAATACTGTAGTTTTTACTCATGCGACATGTTTGAGCTATGTATGGTTTATATGGTTTATTTTTCATAGATATGGTTTTTTGATAGTTATGTCTTAAATCAGACGGGGTTAAAGTGCATTGTTACAATGTTATATATGCATAAGACAATATAAATCAACAATATAAGACAAGATATAGCATGAAGTGGGTTACAATACCTATTATTTGTTGTATCAACATAACACCACTTCCGTGAAAAGGGTTTCCATGTTTCTCTATGCAGAAAGCAACTGTCCCTGTACATCCATAGATTGATTGGGTATATGATGTATTCTGGGTAAGATGTCACCCGGTCCATACAGCTAGGTTTATATAGTTGAGGTGTAGGTGGTGGTTTTAACATTAGTTGTAGCAGTATGTTACTCCCTGCATCCACGCTACAAGCTACAGTGTTTTTTGCACAGGCGAGGCATGAGTATGTACATGTAGTAGGGTTGACTGTAGGGTGCAAGCTATCACTAGCCCAGCCACCTTCAAACCTTCCATCATACTCCTCCCACTATCACCAGTTAATACATTGTATGTTCCCGATTAGTTTCTCAGTTACCCCAATGTCTGTAGTTGTGTTTGTACTGTGTAAGCAACTCCCTTCTCATCTGACATATGTCTTTGTATCAATAATTCATCCTGTACTTGTCTAATAACTTCTATGAGAATACTGAGGTGTTTTCTTCAACCTCAATGGCTCTATCCTCTACACCACAGCAGTTTCCTGTCTGTTAATGCATGGAAGGTGGTCTGGTCTCCATCATCAGCTTTCACCTGGCGGATATTTAGATAAACGCACTTGGGTAGGGCAAGCAGCCAGCCTGAAGTGCTGATGATTTTGTAATATAGGCTACTATTATCTTCTTTACTATATAATGTCTTCTTTATTCCTGGTGGCGCTGGTATTCAGGTTTGAATAAATCAATCTCATAATACACATAATGATAAGCGGTGTATGTTTAATCTGCTGTTAATAATGATGAGTGACTGTTGCTGATCTCAAGACACCAGAAAGGATTACAGTAGAAGTACATTGCATGTAGCGTGCGGCTGTGCAGAAAGGACAATTATATTCAATTCTAAATGTTTTAGTGAAGGATGCAGTAGATGTGAATGCCAGTAACATGGCTTTGTTGAATGGACAACAACATTCAATTCTAAAGTGAAGATTGTCGTGGGTGTAAATTGTCAGTAACATGGCTTTGTAGACAGGATAATAATACAGGATAATAATATTAAGTACTCAAATAGCTGCTTATACATTTACATTGCAATTAGGTGGATCTTTGCCCGTATAATTCTTCCTGGCAGGATTCCACCCAGGATTCAGACTCTTTCTTCTGCTCAGTGTTCCTTCCACGCACTTCCACATTATATATGATCCCACAACCCCTCTCTCCAAGCAGAATCATTGGGGTCTCTACCATGAGCGGCCGGTAGGTGGGGTTGCTGGTGTGGTAGGTATCATGGTAACTACCGTCAGGGAGCGGTCTGGTAAGCAAAACATAAGATGCAGAAATGTTGCTCACAGTCATGTCTGAGATCAAATCCAAGCGATCAATAGCCATAGCTAACAATGAAGGATGAGGCTTAAAACAATGAAATGTGTATCACGTACATCTTAAGATAACAGAACGGTATTAAAGTTAATTATATTAATTATAATTCAGCAAGAATGAACTCCTGTGCCCTAAGTCGATGAAAATCCGTTTTAACATTGAACTTGGGGTATCTACTTTTTCACAAGCTGACATGTTCCTTCCACCAGGTGGCACTTTGTCCTCAAACAATGGCGACATTAATGAATACTTGCACATTGGCTCCATTGATCAGATGACATCTGATGAGGTTAGGAAGTTCATTTCTGACCTGCCACGAAATCACGTGACCTTGTGATCATGTGACTTTCCCACGTGACCTCTTAAGATGTTCGTTTATGTCCTGCTACGATTTATAACTCTTGTTATCTTGTCAATCATAAATAATACACTCTATGAGGGAAACCGGCTTTGGTTGGTCCATCTCCCCAAAAAGGTATATTAAAAATCATTGGAAAATATTACTTAACTCCTGATCTTTTACAATCTCACAACTAAGACAATATCCGTCGACTCTTTGTGATGAATACAAACTATTATAGTAGCTATAAGTATATCGCTTCAGTAGATATATCAGAGACACAAAAATCTATACATATCATTTTCAGGTTGGCATTCTTACTTTTGAAGATATTGAATCTTTGCTTGGGAAATACTCTTTTGCCCTTTATTGATGTTTGCCTGGTCGTAGTTCACTTTATAGCGTATGGTACAAACAAGATGTATAGACTACAGACAGTCTTTGGTGTTTTATTCATCCATGTATATACGGGTATACATCCGACCTAAGACAGATGCTTGTTCTCTGAGCATAGCAGTCAACCATTAAATGTTAGAATGTCAATCACAGTAATAGAGAAACTAGTCACGTGAACCGACCACGTCTCTGGTGACCAATATCCGCCAATTTTTTCTAGCTTTCCGAGTTTCTTTTAATGTTTTTAGTTTTCGCAAGACAATAATTTTACAGACATAATAATTTTGATAAATGAAAGTTGTTATCTTAGATATCTAAAAGCATCTCGTGATTCTGACTGATATCTCCCAAATGAGAAAGACATATTCAAATTATGACAAATAATTTCTAAGGGGCAGGCGTGAAATATTCAAACTATGACATTTAAGAGGCAGACGTGAATGATTCATTCGGTGAATGATTTTATTCGGTGATTGATTCATTCGGTGATTGATTCATTCTGTGATTGATTCATCCGGTGATTGATTCATTCATTTGGATTAAAGTCGAACTGATTGAATTGGTTCACCCTTGAAATAACAACCACAACAATAACAACAACAACAACAACAACAATAAAAAATATTTGCATAGCGCCATTTCAGACTATGTCTGCTTCTGGTTCTTTTGAAGATAATGTTTCCTATATAGTTGAGTGATTGTCTTAAGTTTAGATGTAATGCTGCCTAATGATTTGTTAGTTTTCACTTTCAGGGGCAGGGCATTCCATATTTATTCCATATAAAATACCAAAAAATAATATACCATACCCCATTCATAACCCCACCAAGGTCAAGGTCGAGTGGGATATGGATTCCCTCCAGAGCTGATCTTAATGAAAAAACCAACGATTTTAATAATATGATTATGCAAGGGCTGCCACAGTGCATGAATGAGACAGAAATAAAAAAGAAGTCTAATAAAAAAGATAAAAACTTAACTATTGCAGTATCTAATGCACAGAGTGTTGGTAAGAATATAATATTATCTGAATTAAAAACAAATGACTATGAAGTTGAGCAAGTTCCTAGGCCTCTCAGATCCGGAGGGGGCTTGGCAGCAGTATATAAGAAGGAATTGGACATTAAGAAAATAACACATAACTTCAGCTTAAATACTTTTGAAATGATGGAAACCAGAATTAAAACCAATGTCAAAACCTGCACAGTTATTACTATATATTTTCTGAAGTACTGTCTTACTACAGTACATATAATCATGAGGTTATATACATTGGGGACTATAATTTCCATTTAAATAAACCAAATATGCCTAACGTTACTAAATTTAACGATGTTATGGATTCTTTTAACCTTATGAATCATATCAAAGAGCCAACACATATTCTAGGTAATACCTTGGATTTATTAATTACAGATGTACATAGTGATATTATCAATTGGCATCTGGTTGATGAGAAATTATCGGATCATGATATAATAAAAATACAATTGAATATGCGAACCAAAACCAAGATTAAGAAAAAAATATCTTATAGAAATTTTTAAAAAATGGACATTCATAGCTTTATGATGGATATAGATAATATTTTTAGTAAAAATAAATCCTACTGTGAGGATGATTTGGATGAACTTCTTAATAAATATAATAATCTAACTAAAGTCTTAGATAAACATGCTCCATTAGTTGAAAAAACCATCAATGTCAGGAAACCAGCTCCATGGGTGTCGGAAGAGATTCGTTCTGAAAAGAGAAAAAGGAGAAAACTTGAGAGGAGACATAAAAAGACAGGTTTGTCATCCGACAAAATACAATTCCAAATACAGCGAAATAAATACAACAATATGATGAAGTCGGCAAAGAGTAGCTATTTTTCTGACAAGATTGATATGAACATAGATGATCCCAAAAAACTTTTTAAAATATTGAATAAACTACTCCATACAAAAGAAGAGACTCCTTTTCCAATGTGCAATGATAAAAAGGAATTAGCAACAGAATTTAATAACTTCTTTTTACAGAAAGTTATTGATCTGAGACATGGCATGGATGCTTGTGTGAATAACAATACAATAATCGAGGAGCCGAAATTTGAAACGAGACTAAATCATTTCACGCCTCTAAGTCCTGAAGAAGTGAGGACTCTGTTGAAGGAAGCAGCAAAGAAGTCATGTGAACTTGATCCTATACCGACATGGCTTTTGAATGAATGTATGGAAAACTTATTGCCACTTATTACAGAAATCATAAATAAATCGATTACGCTTGGTATGATGCCTTATAGCTTAAAAGAAGCGATAATTCAGCCTCTGATTAAAAAACTTGGTCTGGAACTAATTAAAAATAACTACAGACCTGTATCTAATCTAGCATACCTCTCGAAACTAATTGAGAGGGCGGTAGCCAGACAATTTGTGGGGCATCTCGTACGAAATGGTATTCGAAGCATGTTCCAGTCAGCATACAGGGAATTTCACAGCACAGAAACGGCTCTACTGAAAGTTCAAAATGATATTCTAATGGATATTGATAATGGCAGGACGGTGATGCTCATATTGCTAGACCTGTCTGCAGCATTTGATACTATTGACCATGATATACTTCTAAACAGACTTGAAAAAAGGTGTGGTATTGGAGGTATTGCCCTAAGATGGTTCCGATCCTATCTATCAGATAGAAGACAATGCGTCACGGTAGATGGTGACAGATCTCAGAACATGGATATTAAGTATGGGGTACCTCAGGGTTCAGTATTAGGTCCTATATTATTTACAGCATACATGGAACCCCTGGCTGATGTAATAGGTAAATATGGTCTGAGTCATCATGTATATGCTGATGACACGCAAATCTACATTAGCCTTGATCCCATGTCACCCTCTGGTATGCAATCATCTATACAAGAAATAGAGAAATGTATTGAAGAAATTAGGGTATTCTTGCTTTCAAATAAGATGAAGCTTAATGATGGAAAATCAGAAATGCTGATATGTGGAAAAAAATCTGATATTAAAAGGAGAATCATCCCAGAAAATATCAGGGTGGGGTCTGTCCATATCGGTGATAAATGCTTTAATTTTCAGATTTTTATAGTTTCTGCATTTTATCTTTTACTTGTTAACTTTACTACATTTTAACTTTAACATACATTGTGCATTACTATGATAAGCATTTTCTTCAACCACATAATGACTTTGTACAATGTCAGAATGTATATTTGTTATAAATAAATCAAAATGTGCAAGCTCATTATTTCCATCTACATACCTATGCTGATATATTTTGCCATGTTTTGACACTGTTGTAGATTGTTATGCCCATATACTTCTGACAATCGCGGTCATTTAAAAAGCTTTTAGAAATGGGCTTTTAAGCTTGTGTTCTGTAAAGCCTTTTAGTTGGATACCATAGCATTTCATTGACTGCATTTGTTCGTGTTTCGGTTGTCTCCATATATTTGATTAGGACTCTTTTCCTTTTGGTGTGGTGAGAGTGTGCCGCCCTCGGCTGTCTCTGAAAAGGTAGCTTTTTTAGGCATTGCACGCAGGTTGTAGTTTTTTTAAAGATATGCATACTATCAGTTGAAGAAATGTTATAATTGTGTGCTACCTTAGTTTTTTACACAGGAATCGTTTTTCTTTAACGGGTGATGGACTTTTCCCCAATGATATGTTTTTTTTTCCTATTTTGTGATCATGACAATTAAATTAATATTTCTTGGATTATTTCATAGCGTCACAGTAAAGATAACCATCTTTATGACCGCAGGGGCATGGCATTGCACAAGCCTTATTTCTAATATAAAACGATGCGCCACAAGAACTATTTATAGAATCAAGAGGTTTATTTGTTTCATCGTGTAAAACAATATCCTCATGAAAATAATTGTCAAAATTCCTTATCTTGTAGCTATTTGCATGGAAATTATTTAACATCAGAATAACAGTTCAAGTTCCTTGCTTCATTCTTATGTTTAAAACATTTCTTGTTCACATATTGCAGTTAGTGTTATCTCATATATTTGCAGCATTGAAATTATTTGTTATTTCTCTTTGCTAAAGCTGCATTTCAATCTTACGAACATTTTATCAGATGTATTCCAATAATAATCATAACCAGATGTATTCGCATTCTGCAAATTCCTTTGTAAATATTTGAACAAGGTATAGTTTTGAAACCTAATACATCACTGACAGGGGTTTCCCTACTGTCAAGTGTATTATATCTAGCATAGGGCATAACATTTAAATTTCTACTGAAAAAAAGCCGAAGACCAGTACTTTCAGGATTATTTCCAGATTTAAGTTTTAACACTTTTAACACTCTGCTTAATATATTATCAGCTCACAGCCCATGCACCCTGGAGCATATCATTTGCCAAATTCCATTCTCTTTCAGGTTTACATTTATTGTCAAAATGACATTTTCCATTTTAATCAAATATTTTGCAAACATTCGAACAAGAATCAGTTGGCCTTTGAATGCCAAATTCCTCATAAATATCTAGACTTTGCATCTAGACCACATAATGCATTGGACACAGATACAGCAGTACTGTTATCTACTAGTTACCAGGTCATGGCAGGCCAAGGGCCGTGGCTCAGTTGGTTAGAGCGCCAGATTATTAGCACCAGTTCCTCTGTGGTGATCCAAAGGTTGTCGGTTCGATCCACAGCGGTGCCGAGATTAAATTCATGATACAATTTCCCATATGAGCTGAGGCCCGTGCCAAAGGGTTAACCCGTTGTCCTTGTAAATCTGTAACCGGGTGGGTTGTCATGTCAAGGACCTGCGACATGACAATTCAGTGAGGCAGCACTATATCTCCTACAAGTAGGTCTCATCACGAAATGACTGAAATAATGTTGAAAGTGATGTAAAACCCCAAACAAACAAACAAACAGGTCATGGCTTCTTAGCTGTAACTTGGGGACTCGCTTACTATGTTTCTATATAACCTCAATGCTTATCAAGGATGACTGAAGAGACTGTATTTACAGTGCATATGTTTTATTGGCAACATTCGTACAATATCTTCAGTCAGGTGCTATATTGTTCTTCATGAATAAGTGGATGATCAAGGAAGGCACAAATATTAAGTTCTATATATCATCCTCCAACATTTCAAAATTAATTGCGAACTATTTAAGGATTTAGCCCGGTCTTTTACAATCCGACATGAGTGGTTACATATCATATTGAAGATAAATAATTGCATGCAGATTCATAAAAGACTTTTCTAAATTAGATATTTGCTAATATTACAAGAACAATTGCCAAGTTTATCACTTCAAAGGTATTGATATAAATCAGTTTCAAACTTTTGAACATGACATTCATGGTAGTTTTTAAGGTCTGAAAAAACAACATGCGCGAACATGTTACCCAAACTATTTTTTAAAAGAATTGAAATTCAAACATCCCACTTCACTTTAGACTAATTAGTGTCATGTGATCAATGTTATGTGATTGGATGCTGGCTATGTAATGAGAAAAGGAAAATTGATTTTGCTAATCTCCCCTCCCAATTATCTTATATGTGTGAACATATGCATGATAATAGAATATGAAAACCTGGAAACTTTCCATCATAAATGTTCTGCTTTAGTCTCGGGCATGAATCTCATGACACAAGAAAATAGGCCATGACCTTTGATTTACAGCTAAAATGATTAATTGCATTTAATTACAAAATAACCTTTCCAACTTCCGACTTGGATCCTACAATTATTATTTCACGAATAGCATTATTTAGCCCCGGCTACCCCTTTATATTTAGTGGTACATTTTTGTACATTTGATAACTACATTTGATAACAATTATTGATGTCTCTCAGGTTATTTCTATAAATTGCTCTGAATTATTGCCAAAAAGGATAGTTATGAATGTATATTATAAAATGTATAGCCAAAACATGAATGATTACACATATACGATATAATATCATGTGATTTTTTTGTATTTTGTATTCTTAAGAAAAAGTTCCATTTTTTTGTTTTGGATAAAGTGCACCTGATTCCATCACCTTGAATAGAAATGGGACTTGTTTGAAGGAAAGAAAAGTAATCAGCATTTTTTAAGTGCAAACTTCAATAAGGTGAGCTGTTCTTTAAATATGGGTCATTTCCATGACAACAAAGGTTTGGCCAAATGGCAGAGTAGCACCTTGATTTGACATGCGGTGTGCATGCCAACGCTAAGGTTATAATTAATCAAGGTATGGGAAGCTGACATGGAGGTGCCTCACTTTGAGTTTATAGATGTGGTCAACAATGACATGGTGAAGTTGATCATGTTAATGGGAAGAACTGGAAATGCACCCTCTTTATTAAAGACCATTCGCATAGACTAAAATCAGTAATAGGTCATTAATGAGGAAATAGATTGTTTTGTTCTCTGTGAATTAGCATTCCGTGCCAGCTGACATGGAGGTCATTGCTGTCATTTACCGATATATCTCAGCGTCCTATATATTTATACTTAATATGATAAAGGATTGATCCTGAAAAAATAAAAGGGTGAGATTAAAAGAGTTATAAAACATGGAATATAATGCATTTGAAACCGCTATATATTCGATATATCACGTGGTGTGTATTGCCTTGAACACCTGAGTCAGGAAAGAGAAAACAAAAGAGACCATAGAATAACTATTATAATGGGAATACCACATGGTCAACATTTCTGTGATAATGTTTGTTTCATAAATAATCGATGAACACATATGCAAGTAATATCAATTTTCTTCACTCGGTCTCGTTGGGGTGAGATTTCTAGTATCGATTTATGACATATTTTTTGAAAACTTGCTAAATAACTTATATTATCCAACATCCATATACTTTAAATCCTGGTGACGGAGTTATAGGTCCGGTGTCAAGGATTAAACTGTATGTGGTTTGATCTTGAAGACTAATGCAGCTCATATTATAACATTATGGAATATCTTTGTAGATATATCTGTAATGCACGTCAGCAGGTGACATTAATGGTTCATTTTCAATATTTGACCAGTGGTTTATACCCATCCCAGGGCTCTATTAAACCTGAGCATTGGAGACACTGAAGTCCAATCACAAATATAGGATTTTTGGGTGTGAGTTACCGTATTAACATTGGCAAACATCTGAATGATTCTCTGTAAAGAATGTGTGAATATTTTGCTAAATTAGTAAAATGGAGATAAGTGGATATTCATTGAATAGCACCAATACTGAGCCGCAATATGTCCAGGTAATGGCTTCACACTTAAAATAGCTAAGTCTGTAGAAGATAATGTAAAGAGACCTCAAAATTCGATCTGAACTCAGGGTGTGTTGTTACAACACAAGTCATATAATTCATACAATTTAGAAACTAAGCAAGATCAATAATGTAGTCACCAGGTGCTTTAACATCTTCCCATTGGTCGATTGTCTGTTTCTATATTGTCTTTGTTTATTGCGTAGATTTTAGAGAGTTCTTCATTTCCGATTCCAATTTTGTTTGACCAGTCTCTGCGTAATATGTAAGCAGTAAATATATCATCCCTTTAATGCTATCTCGTGCTTGGCTGTAAGAATAAGCCAAGCGATATAGCAATATAAGAGATTCTAGCAGTTTTATAATGTCTGTAATGCCTCAGTCACATTTGCACCAGGCGCCGGCCGGGAAGTAACAATCGGCCGACTTCCCAGTCTGCCGGACGCCGGGGAATTCATAAGCAACAATCTGAGTGATGCCGTAGCTGAGGTCACATTATTAAAGGGCACCGCACGGCACGTGCAAGACTTATAATGGCACAGACGTCTGTAGGATATCTTAAAGCATCAGTAGAAATGACAGACATAGGCATATACCGTTTTTACTGTGTGGGACACATCCACCAATGATACACGACTGAAAGTGAACCTTTGTAGACTATTTTTATAGAATATTGTCGGTGACCTTGAAGTGACCTTTTGATGACTTTGAAAATGAAACTCCTATTTCCGTGGATTTCACTATAAATTTCAATATTCAATCATCTGCATCTTTCAAAAACGAGCTCATAGAGTCTTTATTCATCAATATCCGTTCAGAATTAACAATATTAGAGCAATTTTTATTTTTGGACCAATCTTCAAAGGAAATAAGAGGAAATTTTGATATGCTGAGCTATTTTGAAATAATATCTATAATAACAACTTATTGTTGGTTAGATTATGAAAGTACATATCATACCGCATAGTAAAAAACTTTAATGCTGAAAATAAAATGAAAATAAAGTCAGTCAATTTTTAGATCTATTAACAAGCTATATTTGGTTAAAAATAGCTTGAATGTGGTAGGTGTACAAAAAATGAAAATTGACGGACTTTAAATTGATGAATTGCAATCTTTTAAAGTTTCATACATATAAGATATAAGATTAGAAAATAACCCCCAATAAGCTGCTCTAATCATAATGGTACATAAAAAAATATTTTAAACTATGTGAAAATGTGCTAAATTTGCAATAAAAAAAACATCAGGTGACAAGAAATGTATTAAATGTAGAGACAAATGGACTACCTCATTGAAAAGCTGATTTCGCTCTGCAATGACATTGCGATGAGATAGCAATGACATTTCAATGAGATAGCAATGACATTGCAATGAGATAGCAATGACATTTCAATGAGATAGCAATGACATTGCGATGAGATAGCAATATGACAAGTAATGACATAGTGATGGGATAGCAATGAGATAAGGATGAGAGAGCAATGAGATAGCATTGGGATAGCGATGGGATAGAAATGAGATAGAAATGAAATAGCAATGGCTTTGTTACAATGAGTAGAATGGGAATCAAAACACTGACAGACTTTTGTGTTTGGAATATGATTCTCAAACTCTTTTTCAGTGCAGATGTAAATAATACTGCGCCTTGTCACTTCGATCAAAGGAAATAATATACAAGCAAGATTTATAATGAACCTTTGCTGACTACTTCAGTCAGTTATACTGATGCTTTAAGATATCCTGCAGACGTCTGTGCCATTAAGTCTTGCACGTGCCGTGCGATGCCCTTTAATATATATATATATATATATATATATATATATATATATATATATATATATATATATATATATATATATATATATACATAATGTTTATATATATATATATATATATATATATATATATATATATATATATATATATATATATATATATATATATATATATATATATAAATATATATATATATATATATATAACAGTTTATCAAATCACTCTATTTTTCTCAAATTTGTATCACAAATTTAAATGATATAGATTTTAGAATGATAAATACTATTATTTTGTTAGAACAAAGACATTTCTAAATAGATATTTTCTTTCATCGATTTTTTTAATCTTTTTTCTTTCTTTATTTATTTATTTTATTTTGAACACATAACTTTGGTAATGAGGTTGGGGAAGACAAGACAATATTTTTTAATCACACTTACAGACATCAGGTGTCATAAAATGATCTATATTATACTAATGTGCAATTCTGTTGGTTTGAAAATTAGATTTTTTTTCCTTTTTTATATTTGTTTTGGGTTTTACGTCAGGTTTAACATTATATCAATAACTTCGTGACGAGAGCTACTTGGTCCAGATATAGCGCTGCCTTACTGAATTGTCATGACGCAGGTCCTTAGCATGACAACCCGCCCAGTCACAGATAAACAAGAACAACACATTACCCCTTCAGTGCATACGAGAAATTTTAACATGAATGCAACCTTTGCATGGCCGGGGATCAAACTCACGACCTTTGGATTATCACAGAGGACTGGTGTTAGTACTCTTGCGTGGATAGTGATTTCTAAAGACGCTGTGCATCTGAACATCAAAAAAAAAATATTGAAGATATTAATATGTCCTTACTAGCCACAATTATTTAAATAGAATAAATTAATGGAGTAATGTGTGCTTATTCAACATTTAAACCTTAACTTTAGGATTATATGGTATTTAACAATTACATGTGCATAAACCATATCATCATTATCTCCTTCACGGATTCTTCGCGAACAGTCTCATTCCCCCCTTTTAAAAGACTAAAAGTGTTGACTAATTAAACACTAGCCTGAGGGCTAGGTTCACATGGCAAATTCTATTTATCTAACTGAAAAGTAGTCCATGTGTCCCTTCTACGCAGTGTATACTGATAGGTGGTTAATCCACAGTTGAGAATGTGCATAAAAAGTAGTTCATTGCCCATTATGTGTCTCTAGACGATGTATACTGATTGAAGGTTCAACCAAATACGAGAAGTTACGTAAGTAGACCTATAATCTGATTAATCCAGTAATCTGATGGGTCTGATATGTGTCCAACGTCAAAAAAATGTTTCATCAAAGAATACAATGATGTTTACATTGTATATATTATTTAGACCAAGTCAGTGGAAGGTCATCGTATAGTACCTCACTGTGGACGGGTATCATTATATGAGAGCCGACAGTGGAAGGTCATCGTATAGTACCTCACTGTGGACAGGTATCATTATATGAGAGCCGACAGTGGAAGGTCATCGTATAGTACCTCACTGTGGACGGGTATCATTATATGAGGGCCAACAGTGGAAGGTCATCATATAGTACCTCACTGTGGACGGGTATCATTATATGAGAGCCGACAGTGGAAGGTCATCGTATAGTACCTCACTGTGGACGGGTATCATTATATGAGAGCCGACAGTGGAAGGTCATCGTATAGTACCTCACTGTGGACAGGTATCATTATATGAGAGCCGACAGTGGAAGGTCATCGTATAGTACCTCACTGTGGACGGGTATCATTATATGAGGGCCAACAGTGGAAGGTCATCATATAGTACCTCACTGTGGACGGGTATCATTATATGAGAGCCGACAGTGGAAGGTCATCGTATAGTACCTCACTGTGGACGGGTATCATTATATGAGGGCCGACAGTGGAAGGTCATCGTATAGTACCTCACTGTGGACAGGTATCATTATATGAGAGCCGACAGTGGAAGGTCATCGTATAGTACCTCACTGTGGACGGGTATCATTATATGAGAGCCGACAGTGGAAGGTCATCGTATAGTACCTCACTGTGGACGGGTATCATTATATGAGAGCCGACAGTGGAAGGTCATCGTATAGTACCTCACTGTGGACTGGTATCATTATATGAGAGCCGACAGTGGAAGGTCATCGTATAGTACCTCACTGTGGACTGGTATCATTATATGAGAGCCGACAGTGGAAGGTCATCGTATAGTACCTCACTGTGGACTGGTATCATTATATGAGAGCCGACAGTGGAAGGTCATCGTATAGTACCTCACTGTGGACGGGTATCATTATATGAGAGCCGACAGTGGAAGGTCATCGTATAGTACCTCACTGTGGACGGGTATCATTATATGAGAGCCGACATTGGAAGGTCATCGTATAGTACCTCACTGTGGACGGGTATCATTATATGAGAGCCAACAGTGGAAGGTCATCGTATAGTACCTCACTGTGGACGGGTATCATTATATGAGAGCCGACATTGGAAGGTCATCGTATAGTACCTCACTGTGGACGGGTATCATTATATGAGAGCCAACAGTGGAAGGTCATCGTATAGTACCTCACTGTGGACGGGTATCATTATATGAGAGCCGACATTGGAAGGTCATCGTATAGTACCTCACTGTGGACGGGTATCATTATATGAGAGCCGTCAGTGGAAGGTCATCGTATAGTACCTCACTGTGGACTGGTATCATTATATGAGAGCCGACAGTGGAAGGTCATCGTATAGTACCTCACTGTGGACGGGTATCATTATATGAGAGCCGACATTGGAAAGTCATCTTATAGTACCTCACTGTGGACGGGTATCATTATATGAGAGCCGACAGTGGAAGGTCATCGTATAGTACCTGACTGTGGACGGGTATCATTATATGAGAGCCGACAGTGGAAGGTCATCGTATAGTACCTCACTGTGGACGGGTATCATTATATGAGAGCCGACAGTGGAAGGTCATCGTATAGTACCTCACTGTGGACGGGTATCATTATATGAGAGCCGACATTGGAAGGTCATCGTATAGTACCTCACTGTGGACGGGTATCATTATATGAGAGCCGACAGTGGAAGGTCATCGTATAGTACCTCACTGTGGACTGGTATCATTATATGAGAGCCGACAGTGGAAGGTCATCGTATAGTACCTCACTGTGGACGGGTATCATTATATGAGAGCCGACATTGGAAGGTCATCTTATAGTACCTCACTGTGGACGGGTATCATTATATGAGAGCCGACAGTGGAAGGTCATCGTATAGTACCTGACTGTGGACGGGTATCATTATATGAGAGCCGACAGTGGAAGGTCATCGTATAGTACCTCACTGTGGACGGGTATCATTATATGAGAGCCGACAGTGGAAGGTCATCGTATAGTACCTCACTGTGGGCGGGTATCATTATATGAGAGCCGACAGTGGAAGGTCATCTTATAGTACCTCACTGTGGACGGGTATCATTATATGAGAGCCGACAGTGGAAGGTCATCGTATAGTACCTCACTGTGGACGGGTATCATTATATGAGAGCCGACAGTGGAAGGTCATCGTATAGTACCTCACTGTGGACTGGTATCATTATATGAGAGCCGACAGTGGAAGGTCATCGTATAGTACCTCACTGTGGACGGGTATCATTGTATGAGAGCCGACAGTGGAAGGTCATGGTATAGTACCTCACTGTGGACGGGTATCATTATATGAGAGCCGACAGTGGAAGGTCATCGTATAGTACCTCACTGTGGACGGGTATCATTATATGAGAGCCGACAGTGGAAGGTCATCGTATAGTACCTCACTGTGGACGGGTATCATTATATGAGAGCCTACAGTGGAAGGTCATCGTATAGTACCTCACTGTGGACGGGTATCATTATATGATAGCCGACAGTGGAAGGTCATCGTATAGTACCTCACTGTGGATGGGTATCATTATATGAGAGCCGACAGTGGAAGGTCATCGTATAGTACCTCACTGTGGACTGGTATCATTATATGAGAGCCGACAGTGGAAGGTCATCGTATAGTACCTCACTGTGGACTGGTATCATTATATGAGAGCCGACAGTGGAAGGTCATCGTATAGTACCTCACTGTGGACGGGTATCATTATATGAGAGTCATCAGTGAAAGGTCATCATGTAGTACCTCACTGTGGACTGGTATCATTATATGAGAGTCGACAGTGGAAGGTCATCGTATAGTACCTCACTGTGGACGGGTATCATTATATGAGGGCCAACAGTGGAAGGTCATCGTATATTACCTCACTGTGGACGGGTATCATTATATGAGGGCCAACAGTAGAAGGTCATCGTATAGTACCTCACTGTGGACGGGTATCATTATATGAGGGCCGACAGTGGAAGGTCATCGTATATAGTACCTCACTGTGGACGGGTATCATTATATGAGGGCCGTAAGTGGAA
This sequence comes from Amphiduros pacificus, assembly GCA_949316495.1. Taxonomy (NCBI): domain Eukaryota; kingdom Metazoa; phylum Annelida; class Polychaeta; order Phyllodocida; family Hesionidae; genus Amphiduros; species Amphiduros pacificus. The sequence goes on along the minus strand of OX439010.1, from coordinate 28,300,584 downwards.
GGTCATCATATAGTACCTCACTGTGGACGGGTATCATTATATGAGAGTAAAGGGTGTTATAAGCAGAGGAAGATCATTATATGGGACCTTGCAGTTGAAGGTCATTGTATCGGACCAAGCTTTGGAATGTCATTGTATGGGTACGCTATGGAAGGAGATGTGTTAATCATATGGGAACTAGATGTGAAAGGGGACTTAACTGAGATGTGTCATTATATGGGAACTAGTTGTGGAAGGGGAATTGACAAGGTATGGTCATTATATGGGGTCTCGCAGAGAAAGTCGCGTGCCTAGCGGTGAAAAGACATCTTAGAATTATGTGTGACACTTGCCACAGTAATTCTAGTATTTGTCCCTGCAACCGCATTCCCTATTGTCTCTAGGTCAAGTTGGTCTTCAGACACAAAGTATAGGGCGTATATCTTTGGCAAGTAGAGGCATAATAATGTTACAAACGCATTCAGAAAAAGACAAAAAGCTAACAACACTGCGCGATGATAGCCGTAGAATGTCGTGAAATATGTCGGCAAGAACACAGCCCAAAGGAAGGAAGTTGTCGACACGGAAATAAAGATATGCCAAGATTCATTGAAGTTCTCTGGGTATTTCCGCGTGAGGAATCCGTGTATTGCAGTGGTAATTATGATGAGAAGATTATAGGCAAGAGGAGCAAGAAGCCCGGCCAGAGATACTTGACAGAATAACTCCACGTGGGGTTCAGTCACCACGGGCATGCGCAGAGTGGGTCTGATGGGAGCCTGCCAGCCAACCATCGCAGAAATTATTCCCTGCAACAAAAGAAAATACAAGTAGTAAAGAGACCTTGCATTGAGACCTGAGATACACCCAGTGAATTTTACCATTTGAAGTTTTATGAACATATATTAATTATTTTTCATTTCTGGCTGTCGGGATTCAGATTATAACAAATCCCTTCCTTGGAAAGATCGGTCGTCACGTGACCTGTTTTATGTACGCATCAATTATGTTGAAACCCTCATACAAAAAGTGACCGTGTTAACTTCTCATCTGAAATCAAGGGCATCTAGCCAGGTTGCACTTGATTTCAGCACTAAACCAGCATATTTGATTTGTAACACCTCAATCCAGTTATATTTATATCACATGTCACCAAACAGTCAATCTAGTAATACATATAATGCATCTCCCGGGGCAGTTAATCAAGTCATACTAGCAGTGTATGTCGCCAGACAGTCAATACAGCCATGCTTGCAATGTATGTCGCCAGAGATAAGTTATACTAGTAATGTGTGTCACTTGAGATTCAGTCAAATTATACATATAATATCTGTCATCATACAGACAATAATAGTTTTGCAGTAACACAGACGTGTATGTGAAAAAATATGGTTTATGGTAAATTTTCATTCTCAAAATGTGTAACTAAGAGCACATTTCTATATTGTGGTTATGTTAATGTTGATGTGTTATTAGTACATTCAAGTAAATGTTTTGACGGAAGCTCACTGAACAAATTATCCCATTAGTCGTATGCAAAGTCATTTTACCAAATGGAAAATAGCATATATCTTTAATAAGTCCGGGAGCATTGGAGAAAGAAATAGAAAAATCCATGTTTTCCAGTCAGAGGCCAAACTCTCACCCATACGCATTTGAGACAGACACGTGGATGTTTTTTTCTACTGATCAGTCCATCAATATCAGTGTCAAGGCCATTTCCCACTGACGTTCTCAGCAGTATTTTGGATATTTTCCTCCACGCCCCCCTGAATGACTATTGGCACATTCCTGGTAGAGATAGGCTTTCAGGCCTGTGGTATTCCTCTAAATAATACATTATTGTTATTTTATAATTCTGTTTCATGGCATATATATCTTATGCCTGAGATTCACATCTTTGACTTCATCTGTAGTCAGTCATCTGACTTGCACCCTTTTATTTGTGATAAATTGTTGATAAATTTGGGAATTTATAGAATCGTAAAGAGAACTATTCAGAAAAATAAACAGATCAAAATCATCTTCCATACTTTTGATATACTTTTTTCAATCTTAAGCCTTGATTCCAAATGTGTCAAATTTAGATGTTTTCTTGACCAGATCCTCACACAATGACCAGATTCCCACACAATGACCGAATTCCCATATAATGACCAGATTCCCATACAATGACCAGATTCCCACACAATCACCAGATTACCACACAATGACCAGATTCCCACACAATCACCAGATTCCCACACAATGACCAGATTCTCATACAATCACCAGATTCTCATACAATGACCAGATTCCCATACATTGACCAGATTCCCATACAATGACCAGATTCCCACACAATGACCAGATTCCCACACAATGACCAGATTCCCATACAATGACCAGATTCCCACACAATGACCAGATTCTCATACAATGACCAGATTCTCATACAATGACCAGATTCCCACACAATGACCAGATTCCCACACAATGACCAGATTCCCACACAATGACCAGATTCCCACACAATGACCGAATTCCCATATAATGACCAGATTCCCACACAATGACCAGATTCCCACACAATGACCAGATTCCCACACAATGACCGAATTCCCACACAATGACCAGATTCCCACACAATGACCAGATTCCCACACAATGACCAGATTCCCATACAATGACCAGATTCCCACACAATGACCAGATTCCCACACAATGACCAGATTCTCATACAATGACCAGATTCTCATACAATGACCAACCACACTTACAGAAGGGTCATAATAAGGATAAATCAAAATGACAAGGAGCAAAAGTGGGGCTTCAACTACTATCAGCTTGAGGCTTCAAACTGCATAGGTCTTGGTTAACATATAGTTAAGAGATGTCACATATAGTTAAGTATGACAGCACTATGTTATGTCATTCATATACAAAGAGCTGTCTTAAAATTCATGTTTTATAACATTATTTACTCGTCCAGATCTAAAATAAAAGTCTAGGTATATTTTGCAAATCATATCAACAATTTCTTCATCTGTTATCGTTGTACTAGGTTTTTCTTTGCAGAGACAATGAGATTGAATTTACTTTTGTGGTATCTAATTATGGTTGGCTTCGATCTATATGTACCAATTTTATGAGCAATAAAACTATTGTCTTCAAGACCAGATACCACTGTCTATTTTCTCGTTAAATGTTTTCCTGATAAGAATATAAGATTCCTTGATTAAATCTATCCATGCACTCAAGCTTACTAATTATATAAGATAACAGAGGAATAATATCTATGAAAAGAAAATTACTAGTGTACTTTTTGCAGATGTTATTATGGGTCTGTTATGGAAGTAGTCTCTAGCATAAATAAGATCATCATTTGACACGTTCCTTTAAAATACATTAAAATATGGCCTAATTTCTCTAGCCAATCACAGATCAGTATTGTCTTTAATTTATAGCTAAATCAAACAAGAATTACTGTTGTGTATCAAGCAATCAGGTGGGTGACACAGGACTTCTGTTGCAAAATATAATGTCACAGTCTTTCATTCAATGTTATCATAGATTTTCTACAGAAATTATAGAAATCTACACCTTGAATTGCAGGCCTTCGGGTTACATAATGGGCATGTCTCATTTCATGTCTGCGGTGAGGCCATCTATAAACCATACATTACGTGTTATAAAGTACAGCAATACTTATCTGTGATTGACTCGAGAAACTAGGCCATATTTTAAGTAATGATCATGTGGCCATACCTTATCCTGCAAATACTGAAGATTGGCAGGACAATTATTGGTATGGAAACAGAGTGCGAGATTAAATGGTGAATGCACACGCCGGTATTGTTCATATGTTATATTGGTACTCAAGCTGTGAAAGTACTAAAAACACGGTGGCGCGAAATATGGCTCAAATCAGAAATGCATCCATATGTTTACTGCACTCAGGTAACACACTGCAAAGGGAAGGTTCAAACAAATGTCATACAGGAATATGTTCTGATGTTTCAATTTCCGTTGTACAGAAGAAGTTGTATTAATTAAAAGGTGTTTGATGCAAGAATGCAAGACCTATATTGGAAATGATTTTAATTATCTGTGATAATATATATATATATATATATATATATATATATATATATATATATATATATATATATATATATATATATATATATATATATATATATATATATATATATATATATATATATATATAAGCATATATTGTGAATGACCTATATTATAATATATATATATATATATATATATTTGTGTGATATTTCTTTATCCTTTCCATGGAAAAATACTTCATTAGTATTCATTAGGACCCGGGTTAAATTAAAATTATAAGACCTAGGATAACTGGGATAGGACTATAAGATCAGGGATAACTAGATCAGGGAGAACTGGGATAGGAATATAAGACCTGGGATAACTGGGTCGACTGAACATATCATAATCAAGTGAACACGATACTCTGTTTATAAAAAACGCTATCTGTTTTACATTAAATGGAAGCTTAGCGTGCTGAAAAGCCTCATGATGCAGCCGACTTCAGATGGTATACGTTTATGTATAAACATACATTCATATATATATATATATATATATATATATATATATATATATATATATATATATATATATATATATATATTTATTTATATATATGAATCTGCATTTGCACCCCATGTAAGTTAAGTTCATTTATGTTCTTTGTATTTCATTAAACATGTGAGGTAATCTTCTATATGAAGCTTTTGTGAAATATTGGTAGTACGGCAGGTAGTCATATGTCTACAATGGGATACTGAGAGCGACATGACATCCTCTGGTAGAATGAGTGCAGAGATGTTGTGTTCAAAGCTAAACATATCGTGACAGATGCATATGTATCTTATGTGAAATGTGACAACTTTCTAACTTAATCAGGAACACATGAAAAGTTGTCCTGATAATGATGTCAGCTTATTCCGAACGATATGAATATTGATATAAAAGCTTTACATTAGTTATGGACATTTTGTAGTGGGCCCTGCTGCAACCTGGTGTGTTAATATCTGTCGCTCATGGGTGAAGTTTATACACATGCAAGCTTGGCTATTTAATATTTTTCATGTGATTTCATTTCAATCAGTTTATTTCACCCATAACTGTCTCTAGATTCCAAAATTTAAAAAGTTTTTCTTTTTGTGCATTTGTTGGCAAAAGATTAGTGTATTCCTGCCCAGCACATTGAATGGTAATCGTCATATCTTATGAAATAGCATCATTATTGAAAGCAGAGAATAAAATATATCATCAGCTAATTACCCGTCTCTGCACACATTTTGGAAGTTATTACAAGATGTAAGAATATTGGAAATCATAGTGTCATGTGACCATTTCATATGCCCTGACTCTGTCGCTTAATTGACCACCATCAATGGTTCGGACACATTCCCATTCAACAATAGAAATTGAATAATTTGCAATATGTGTATTTGTTACCAAATATTAATGTATTCCCACTATGACAGACAGAATGTCTGTCAGCTGTTATGTCTCAAACTTTCCCATCATGCATTGCACATCCAGGATCCCTTTGAGAAAGATTTAACGGGAATTCTGGTATTATACTAAAGAGCAACATTGTAGGAATAAATGCATAAAATGGGCATAAAATGTTAAAAGTGGGTTTAACTAACCTGTATTAGTACCAGGATTGTTGCCATAACAACCTGAAATCTGTTGCCAATAAGTTTCAGATTCTTTTTACCTTGAGATCCCGATGTAAATATACGATAGATACGGTTCGTTTTCACAACAAGAGGGGAGTAAATCATGGCCACGGCGAAGTTAAAGCCATATCGTCCCACGCGACAAGCGTGCAAGGTGGGCTCTGCCAAGAACACAAAGACAGTACAGAAAGCCAGGAAGATACCCGACATCGTCATCATGCTCAACTCCCTGCTCGTGGCTTTGATCAGCCGAGAGTTCCAGTTTAACAAATAAATGACAAAAGTAGCGATCTGAAGTATAGTGCCAATACAGGTGAGCAAAACTAACCCCACAGAGAAAGCGTCGGACCAGCGGAGATAGGTTGGCGGAAGTGGCTGGCATAAGGTGGCTGTTTCCTTATCCGGCCAGGTGGTGAGCGGGCAAGGTTCGCATGCACTTTGGTTGCTGGTGATTCTTTCATTTTCCCTACATGCTCTGCAGTCCCAACAACAGGGTTGCTCTTTGTACATGTAGATCTGTTTGTTCTGGCAAGGTTTGCTGCATATGGACAGCGGGAAAACACCGTTGTCTTGTGTGTCTACTCTGAATACATCCCATTGGATCATGGCCTCAGATACATTAAGAGATTCTGTATCTTTGTCCCATTTGGCTATTGGTGTTCTCATCTCCTTGTCCCCATCATGCAGATATTGTGTGATGATATACTGACCAAGTCTATCTCCGCTTTGATCAAATTTTACACTTCCACTTGTGCCCATAAACTCCACTTTCTTCATATAATCCAAGAGGTCTGGACCATTTATACAATCCTGAGCAATAGAGGGATCCTGAAAAGCATCTGGACAAAGATCTGATAAGAGATTATGGAAGGCCCAAGCATACACCCACACACCATCCATAGGAATGGTGATAGTTCTTGTCAGGACCTGTTCAGGATAGGACTGGTTACTAAAGGCCTCACAGGTCAAATTACTAGTGCCGTTCCCCCACTGACAGCCATACAACATTTCCCAGAGATCAGCCATCCAGGGATTATCTGGATTTTTGTCAGGCGTGAGATCCAGATAGTGCTGGAAGAACTCCAGTGGTTCCCCAGTTGCGAAGTGAAAAGTGAACATTCCATTGGAAGGAAGACCATAGAATTCATATTGCAGGTCATCACCGCCGACCCAAACAAATTCAGACTGCAACCCAACTTGACGTTTAGAAACAGAAGAGAAAAATCCCCGCCCGTCAAATGTGGATAGAAACACTATGACAGCTTTTGAATTTGCAAAAGAAAATACTTTATTGACCACGTGATCATAATCATCCGGCGTGGCGTCTGACGGGACTTTGCCGGAGTAAGCGACGCAGAGACCTCTCTCCTTAGCCTCGGTTTCAATCCGTTTTGCGCCATTTTCTCCATAACTTCCGGTCGAAAACACAATAGAGACATAACTCCACCCAAAGTTGTCCACAAAGTCAACGATGGCCTTAGCTTGGAAGCGGTCCGGGGGAACGAGTCTGAGAAAATAAGGAAAGCGAGACTTGTCGCTCAACTCATCCGAGGTGGAAAACGTAGCTAAGACGGGGATGTTAAAAATGCCCAGTACGCTACTAACCATCACTGACATCCTACTCGCCCTGGGACCAAGCACCCCAACAACTTTATGAGAGGAGAAATACTCCCGACACGCTCCGTCACCTTCTGTGGTATCGTTATCACCATATAGATGTTTATTATCAGTTTCCAGCGGAAGGAACCTCATGGCCTGTGTTAGGGCGGTTAGGTCCCTCTCACATGCGTCCAGAGTGACAAATCCCAGAGTGATGTTAGGCAGAATACTAGCATCGTTGTTGACTTCCTCCACGGTATACTTGACCGCTTCCACATACTGTAGCCTATCTAAACTGCCTAATCCTTCACTACATGTGTCAAATGACTCACCAAATCCGCGGATGGTGGTCAAATAACCTATGTTGATGTCTCCTTCCATTTTGTAGCATTGCTTTACCTGCGCCGAGACAGTTATTCCCCCTGAATTCTGACCCCTTACCGCCTCTATAAGGATGAAGATTGCCAAAACCTCTTCAGTGTTTACCATGATGATGTGTAAACAAATGTCTCACAATCTGAAAACTTTCAAGTAAAAAGAGTTTTACTGTTCATATGATATTGCACTGTATAGTCACAGTGCTGCGTCAAAGCAGAATGACAGAGCCTCGACTTTGTGCGTACCTGCTTTACAGAGCACAATGGCAGACCTTTGGTTGTGAGCGCTCATATAGGCTTAAAGCATAGAGCGGTGCTGTGTGTGTACGATCCCTCGCTGTAAGTCATGGGTAAAGATCATTTGTCTGCTGATCAAAAGTGTATGCTTATTGCCACCAGTGGCTTAAAATGGTACGTTATTTCACAAACTATTTCAATCTCAGAAATTCAATTTTATTGTAACGGTTCTGAATTTTCTGAGTGATATATTGGCCATGACAAATATTTGAGTTAAGAAACATATTGATGTATCGCTTCTTTAGATAAAATGGTATAATGTCAATCTGCACTCTACAGTACATATTTGGTTTTGTGGTAAACGAATTACTCCTACAAGAATAGTATAAAAACTAGATGCACTCACACGCTCTGAATTAATGCTGTTAATGATTCTGTCCCTCTTAATCTCAATTGAGTTTGTCTCAACCTCTGATGAGTTTGTCTTTGTTAGAATAAGTGTATTCAAAATTAAACTGCGAAAATGAAACACTCCTGGCCATGGTCAGTGACCACTTTTCACGTATCTCGGACTGCACCGAAATGCATCTGAGGACTCGCAAATTAAAGTATAAAATGATCAGCATAATGAGAGGTTAGATATTATTTAACCGAGGTTAGAGGTGAACAGAATCACTTTCTATTAAGGCCCAGCATGAGGAGCATTTCATGCTCAGGTCACCGACTCACCTGTCAGATGCCACCTCAGGCCACCGGTCAGTGGCGGGTCAGCAGTCATTAAAATTCTGTTCAATTCACAATTATTCACTAGTTGTTACTAGTTAAATTCACAATTATTCACTAGTTGTTACAATGTAAATGTATCTGTTACCATGTATGTCCTTGTTACATGCCACGGTTAATCGGCATTTAACTACTGTATTCGGCCTCTTAGCCCTCGAGTAACATAACGTAGTGGATTAAGAGATGTTTTGTAATAATGATTGATTATGTGCTTGGTGTGCTATGTGTTTTGTGATTTATACCCGTGCTTTATATCAATAAAGCGTAATTCACAAATTAGTACATGTGTGTGGTTCTCTCTCTAACTCTAAATTGGTTTAAGTATAGTTCCGCACAGTTCATCAGATGTAAACCCAACCTGATTCGCTCACTGTAACCCTTCACGGATCCCAATTGGTATTTGTTACAAACTCATGAACATCAATACCATACGCCTTTATTTGTAATCGTTCAATGCAGATCGATTAACATATTGGGACTATTCTATCGATTAACATATTGGGACTATTCTATCGATTAACATAACACCAAATAGAAAATCATTGTTAGATCATATGTATGTGTCCAACCAAAGTAAGGCAAGGAAACACCATGTTCCAAAATCAGGTATGAGTGACCACTTTCCAACATGTTTAGTGCACAATACCAACACAAGCAAGAGTGGTCAACACACAACTATAAGGTACAGGTGTTCAAAAGACTTTGATGCTGACAAATTTAACGCAGACATTGCTAAAGTACCATGGTCCACCCTAGATATGTTTGATGACCCTGACGATGCACTTGATATGTGGACCTCATTATTTGAAAGTGTTATAGATGATCACTTGCCATGGCGTGAAAAAAGAGTAAAAAGAGAAAAACAGCCAGAATGGATGAGTGATGATATATCTGAGGCAATAAATCTTAGAGATCAGTACAAACAGGCAGATGATGAGGACAATTACAAAGCCTGGCGTAATAAAGTGGTGTGGCTAATAAGAACAGCCAAAAGAGAATACTATACAAATCTTATTGAAAAATGTACCTCAGACATCAGACAATTTTGGAAATATATAAATGAGTTAGATCCAAAAGCAAAAGCTCCCCCTCCACCAAAACTACAGGAGGGTGAAACTGTGATCACAGAGCTACATGACATTGCCACAACAATGAATGACTTCTTTGCACATATTGTGAGCAACTATCTGACAAATAACAGTGCATCACCACCAAACTTTGAGAAATTAAAAACATTCATTGATTCCAAAAAGCCCACTGATATAGTGTTTGACATCCCCCCTGTCACTGAAGATTTTGTCCTAAAAGAGTTAAAATCTTTAGACCCACACAAAGCTGTTGGTGGTGATGGACTGTCATCAAAATTGCTCAGACTGTCAGCAAATACTATTGCCTATGCTGTCACCAAAATCTTAAACTTGAGCATTAGTATGAGCAAGTTTCCAACTGTATGGAAGCTTGCCAGAGTGTGTCCCATCTTCAAAGGTGGGAAAAAAGATGAGAAAGGCAACTACAGACCAATCAGTATACTCTGTGTCCTTTCTAAAATACTGGAAAGGCACGTTCACAATGCTCTGTATGGCTTCTTTGTAGAGTACGGCCTGCTTCACATTGCTCAATCTGGCTTCAGAATGCTGCATTCATGTGAAACTGCCCTCGCCAAAATGGCATCAGAGTGGGCAGAAAATATGAACAGGGGAGACCTGACAGGCATTGTCCTACTTGATCTCCGAAAGGCATTCGACATGGTTGACCACAAGCTGTTACTTCGTAAGTTGTCTTTGTATGGAGTAAGTGAGCATGCCCTGAAATGGTTCACATCATACTTAGAAAATCGTTCACAGTATGTTCAGATTAAAAATGTTAAGTCTGAACCCCAGCCTGTCACATCGGGAGTCCCACAGGGGTCCATTCTCGGCCCCTTGCTGTTTATTATTTTTATGAACGACATGGCTTTGGAAACAGAAAAGTCAGATTTAGACATGTATGCTGATGACAGCACACTTGGTGCTGCAGATAAAACCGTGGTTCTCGTAGAGGACAGGCTGGGTACAGACATGAACAGCATTGCTACTTGGTGTGATAGGAACAAAATGGCCAAAAATGCTGATAAGACAAAAGCAATGCTGATAACCACATTACAAAAGTATAACAGGCTTCCTATCAAGGAGATAAAGATTATAGTGGATGAAAAAGCACTGACCAATGTTACACAAGACAAGCTGCTTGGGGTAATGGTGGACCAGCATCTCTCTTGGAAGGGGCATGTTGACAAAGTTCACAAAACTGTCAGTATGCTCCTGGCAAGATTCCGCCAGATTAAACCATTTCTTCCAACTGCAGCTCGCATAAAATTCTGTCAGGCCTTTATACTTCCACATTTTGATTATTGCAGTACTGTATGGGGATCGGCTCCTGTGGGTAAATTGTTTAAGCTACAAAAAAGAGCTGCCCGCATGATATACGACTTGCCCACCCAGACAGCCACAAAACCTTTACTACAAAGACTCAAATGGATGTCAGTAATGGAAAGAATTCAATATCGAAAAGCACAAATGGTATACAAATCACTTAATGGCCTCACCCCTGTGTATATGAAAAACATGTTCAAATATGTCCATGAGGTGAATACAAGAACAACAAGGAGTTCTAGTGATAAGACACTTTTGTATCTTCAGAAATGTAACAAACATCTCAAGGTGTATACAGACTCGTTTGCATACTCTGGTGCTTTGATTTGGAATTCCCTGCCAAGTTATGTAAGGGAAGCACAGTCACTCGAAAGTTTTAAACATGAATACATGAAGTGGCATTTATCTAGAAACTGAGATTTTAATGTTTTTAAAGTTTTTAATGTAACTGTGTATATAATATGTACTAACACCTTAGAGGACCATATGGAAGATGAGCTCGCCTCAATATGTATTATCCTCAGAAAATAAAGTCTATTATTATTATTATTATTATTATTAACATATTGGGACTATTCTATCAATTAACATATTGGGACTATTCTATCGATTAACATATTGGGACTATTCTTAATAAGCCGGAGATGTTTGTTTAGTTATAATATATATAAGTTAATCTATATACATACATATTATGACAATTTCACTTTTGGGGTATTTTCTAAACTGCTTATTCAACTTGCATTTGTTTCCTTAGATAGTCTTTCGATTATATTCTGTCAGACTTGTTCTTATATTAAAGCATTTTTGTCAAGCACTTTTTCCTTGCATAATATGAATGTTGATACCAAACTTTGCGATCGAAGTTCTTACCCATAAAATTTGCCAACATAAATTTCCTTTGCCATTTGAAAGTGTATGAGTCTTCTGCTATAATCCAAATTATCCATTGGACACTTTGTCAACAAACTTTGTTTAGCTGCCCAGTGATCTTGTGCAAACAGTGGGGCACCTTTAGATTGAGACAATGGAGTCATTAGACTTACAGAGCCCTGTTTGGCCATTAATGTTTGTCCAATGGTACAGGCCTTACACTGTGACAAACCACAATAGAAGTCGCATGATTGTATGCATGTGGCCACCTGGTGGCCAAAAGAGTACAGCCAGTACTTGACACTTTCAGCAAAACACAATAGTCATGGTCAGTATATTTTGGTTGAATTTAGTGAGATAACTTAACCACAGTTTCGTGGCCATATATCATTTTGCCTGTGACCTCTGTGCTTTCACGAATGCTTTAAAGGAATGACACAGGACATCGTTATTTTAGCCATAAATCAGTTATGAAATTAAACTCACGTTTCTCACTTTGGCTTCAACCATGGCAATGTTTCGATTCCCATTGCTTGAAAAGGCCACGGGCCGTGGCGCAGTTGGTTAAAGCGCTATCTTATTAGCACCAGTTCCTCTGGTGATCCAAAGGTCGTGGGTTTGAACCCCGGCCGTGCCGGGATTGAACTCCTGATACAATTTCACCGACCCCACGAGCACAGTTGGTAGAGTGTAGGATCTGTGCCTTTGTTGGTTAAAATAAGTGGAGGACGGGAGGTGGTGGGTTCAACTCCCACTGCCGGCAGTGTTACTTTCACACTGGGTAAAAGGCTCGAAAGTCGACCTGATATGGCTATAGTTGCTGAAAGGGTTGTAAAAACACCATTTCACATTTCTGATACAATTTCCCATACGAGCTGAGGCCCATGCCTAAAGGGTTAAACCGTTGTCCTTGTAAATCTGTGACCGGGTGGGTTGTCATGTCAAGGACCTGCGACATGACAATTCAGTGATGCAGCACTATATCTGCTACAAGTAGGTCTCATCACGAAATGACTGAAATAATGTTGAAAGCGATCTAAACCCCCAAACAAACAAACAAACAAAATCCATTGCTTGAAATCAATATGCTGAACATTTACCTGGTGTTTGAACTATTTAACAACTGATATACAGGAAATGATGGTCAAACAATTACCCCTTCACTTAAGTGAAATCAAACACATTTTCAACCTCTATTGAGCCATCTTGATTTCTATTATGAGATAATCCATTGAGTACATATCAACATACAACCTATTGTACTACATATTACCTCTATAGGAATAACAAGGTGGTGATGTTACTCCAGTCACTGGCTTTCTTTGTTTTGCTACCATTTCTTGTTTTTCAAATTCAAGTTAAATGCAGGTAATGTGTTTTGACATTGATACATTTCATCTTAAATGTAAATAATTTCCTGCTTAGTTCATTTACCTACACTACAGAGAATGAACTAGAAATTGGTATCTTAGATTTAAATGTAAAACATGAATTAAATCATACTTTTCAATTATTTAAGTTCTTTGTTCACGCTTCTTTAAATACAAAATACATGTATGATGCCAAAGACAAGGGCACTATCTCAGCGGACCTCTTACAAATTTAAATTGGGCCATTTAGATATATTGGGTCAGCAATGTACGTTTGTGTTTGTAAAATGCAACCCTATTTTATAGGTAAATTATATCAAAAAATCAAATAATCATGCTCTACCATTGCATAGCAAATCTGTACTTATTTTGAAATGAGTTGCATGCAACTGAACCGTTTTTATGACTGTCCAGGCTCTCGTAACCATCAAGGAATGCTTCTTTAGAGGAGTTTGTGCTGATTGCTATATACTTGCCAAACCATCTCAATAGTATCAGAATCCTAAGCTACAAGAGGGAAGACAGGGACAATGAAAAACAAAATCATGAGGTATACAAATCTGACAATAGATTTTTGCATTATATTTCATTATATTGAGGTTTTCCAGTGTAAAGAACAATAAAAAATGAAAAACAATATTATCATTAGCCTCACATATGCAGAAAAACCAGCATCACGCCTGTTGCTCAGACGAAAAGACATAGCCTTTAAACAGTATCCAATATCTTTGGTACTCATGTTTTATCTGTTACTTATTTTATCCAAATAACATATCGGATTTTCATGTTTTTGTGAGCGTCTTTTTGCGTGTCTGCCAATACAAAATGGCAGAGATTGATTTAAATCTATGTATTTCTGCAATGATTTATTTTCCCGTCTGGAATAAAGTTAAAGTTAAATTATGTTTCTTTGAAAAATACTATGCTGAAAAAGATGAATTATCTCATTAATGAATGTTATGAAATTATCAACAATATTACGATGAATGTCTTCATATCATTGCGTCCTATTATCCTTCTTTGATTAAAGTCATTAATATATTTTGTAACCAGGAAATAGATATTTTGTATTGTAGCTTGATATAAACCAGTTAGGCAATTACAAAGCTATTTTGATTTCTAAATATTCTGTCTATTGATAAACTTTGATTAATGATTTTTGATGCACCTTTTTAAATCAAGAGTATTTTTGTTTATTTATCTTTCTATGCATTTCAAATTATTGTCATTTTCAAGACGTTAAATTATGAGGTAAAATGTTTTCAAATGTCGTGTACACAACAACCAAAAGACTATCGCTTGCCTTTCACGCTGTTTTATTTGTCTTTATAAGATATGGTGACACGCAATTGTCTGCGGTCCTGTAAAACTGGCACCAAACTCTCAGAAAATATCATTGGCGTGGCTGATGAAAGGTTTATTGGAAACCTTTGATGTAATACAACCCTGCAGGTCGGGATTGTGCACCATTGAATGTATTTTAAAGGGTGTAGAGCAAGGATGGATTTGTTTCTGTTTTGGATATTTTTACATCCCTTTCAACATAATTTCAGTCATTTCGTGATGAGACCTGCTGAATTTTCGTGAAGAGACCTACTGAATTTTCGTGAAGAGACCTACTGAATTTTCATGTCGCAGATCCTTGACATGAACCGGTCACAGATTTACAAGGACAACAGGTTAATCCCCCAGTCTAAGTCTAAGCTCATGTGTGTGATTGTATTATGATTTCACTCTTGGAATAACCGGGGATCGAATCCACGACCTTTGGATCAACACAGCTGGTGCTCTAACCAACTGCGCCACGGCCCGTAGCCAAGAACAAGGATGGAAAGGCGGGAGTTTGGAATAGGGTTATGAGAGGATAGACACTTGTCAAATTGAACTTTATAACTTTAAGATTAAAAGGTCATTATATGTTTCAACAGGTTTTGTTTTCGGAAACTCCACATATACATGTGATGGTAACATTTGTCACCAGTGACCCTAAAAAGGAAAGGTTGCCCCGGTGGGTAAGAAAATACTCCCATTGCCGGATATGGCATCTTCCAGTTCATGTCTCCTTTCTCCATTCTCTTAGGTGGAAAAACTAAATCTACATCCTACCCACGGAAATTATTTCCTGCATAACAGCTTTAACTATTCACCTCAAGGAAAATCTACACGAGGCGTAAACAAATATAACGTTGGTTGCCTCTTTGAAAAGGATGACATCCTAGATTTTTCAAGGTATGGATTAAAAGCATAAATTCAAAAGTAGTTCTGATTTAATTAGATATATCACAATTTAATTCAACAGAGAAGTTTCACTGAATTGAGCGGAAAAGGGTCATTTTATCTGCATGTCAGCAAAATGGTGGAAGTTTGTGGGATGAAATGTGGTGAATTAGTGGTCATATGATTTAGATGTGGCACTAAATTTTTTTTTAAACTATTTTTAATGTCCATGTCCATGTTAGGCCACGGGCCGTGGGGGATGGGGGATGGGTTGTTCTGTGATAATCCAAATATCGTGGGTTCAATTCCCGTCCATGCTGAGATAATTACACTCATATTAATTACAATTCTTATCATGACATGACGCCCGTACATTAGGAATTAACCTGTTGTTGGTTAAGGTGCTGACCTACCAGTCTTAAGTATTCCTCCTTTTACCACCTTAACTTACCGTAAAGTCTCCATAATTAATAAGATACCGAGCGGTTTTACATAATCCATGAAACCCAACTCTTTTTCATTTCAGATATGAATTCATTTCCAGCTTTTTAATTAGATATTGGTCAAATTAGTCAGATTAAATTTATTCTATAACAACCATCACGACATAGTTTGGAATATATTGATTCAGATATAGAATTCCAAAACTGGGAAAGTCAACAGGAAACAACGCCTTGCCGTTTTCAAGGAATGGCGAATCATCTGTTTTGAAGCATTAATTTGGAGAGGGTGAAACCCCTAAAAACCATTTCAGTCATGATATAAGATATGGAAAACATAGTGCATATGTGTGTGTGTGCATGTGTGTGTGAGTAAATAATTATATCGATTAAACATGCCTGTCATGTCCAATTTATCATAATATATAATAAAAATATGTTGTGTGAAAGAGTATAATGCAAACCTTGTTAATCTTAGGTTTTTTTTATTAAAGAATAAATTATCCGAAAGAAAACAAGCAAACTATATTTAGTTGAACATCTTCAGATAATGAGGTGTGACTATGG
This sequence comes from Amphiduros pacificus, assembly GCA_949316495.1. Classification (NCBI taxonomy): domain Eukaryota; kingdom Metazoa; phylum Annelida; class Polychaeta; order Phyllodocida; family Hesionidae; genus Amphiduros; species Amphiduros pacificus. The sequence goes on along the minus strand of OX439010.1, from coordinate 28,284,017 downwards.
TTTTCTGTTGATAATCCATCTGGCAATGTCTTAATGCGGAAGCACAGGTTTGAACAGTGAACAGCTGCACAGTCGCAGCATAAATATATCGCCTATTAGATATGATCAAAGCCATTATACTCTGCTTTCAATGACCTGTGATAGATTTGAAGGGTTTATTTTAATGATATATGGTCATGCTACTTTGAAACAAACATCTCCCTGAAACCAACCAAAATACCACTGCCAGGATTATTATATTTTGTTGTAAGTGCCTAGTACACATGTGGCCACAGCTGTAATTCATAAAGTAGGTGTTTGTCCCAGGTTCACATTATCAGGTGAATACCAGGTTCACATTACCAGGTGAATGTTAGGTTCACATCATCACCATTAAGTGAGGTTAATACCATCAGGTGAATGCTAGGTTGATACCATCAGGTGAATGCCAGGTTAATACCATCAGGTGAATGCTAGGTTATCACCATCAGGTGAATGCTAGGTTCACATTATCAGGTGAATACCAGGTTCACATTACCAGGTGAATGTTAGGTTCACATCATCAGGTGAATGCTAGGTTCACACCATCAGGTGAATGCCAGGTTCACATCATCAGGTGAATGCCAGGTTCACATCATCAGGTGAATGCCAGGTTCACATCATCAGGTGAATGCTAGGTTCACACCATCAGGTGAATGCCAGGTTCACACCATCAGGTGAATGCCAGGTTCACATCATCAGGTGAATGCTAGGTTCACACCATCAGGTGAATGCCAGGTTCACATCATCAGGTGAATGCCAGGTTCACATCATCAGGTGAATGTCAGGTTCACATCATCAGGTGAATGTCAGGTTCACACCATCAGGTGAACGCTAGGTTCACATCGCCTTTTTGCCTTGTGAAACCAGAGGAGTCTTCTGCTAAAATCTAAATAATCCTTTGTACACCTAGTCAACAAACTTTGCTTAGCTGACCAGTGCTCTGGGACAAACACCTACTTTATGAATTACAGCTGTGGCCACATGTGTACTAGGCACTTACAACAAAATATAATAATCCTGGCAGTGGTATTTTGGTTGGTTTCAGGGAGATGTTTGTTTCAAAGTAGCATGACCATATATCATTAAAATAAACCCTTCAAATCTATGTCAAATTGCCTGTGACCTCTGATAGATCATTAAAGCTTTTACAATTCTTGATATCAAGGGTAATTATAATATGAATATTTCTTGTAAGACAAATGACTATCTGAAATAAGGTCATGTGGGAACCTTTTTTTACCGAAGTCTTCAGACTAAAAATGAATTAAAACAATTAATTCTTATTTATTCATACCTTCTCGATGACCATATGATGCAATCTCGTGGTTTTAATTTGTATGAGCTCCTGATACATTCTCAAATTCAAACAATCTATCTGCCACCTCTAAGGAATGGTAATCGGTATTGAAATTATTCTAACAGATATCATTTATTAAACATCTCTATATAGAGTATCTCTATATACTTAACCTCAATATATCTAACATACAGTCGCTTGACTACCAAACCAAACTGAAATAAAAGCACTTATTATTGCAATTTAATGTTTTTTTAATACCAGTGTTTGTCTATCATAAACCATGAGTAATATGGTAAAAAAAACGCCTATCTCTATAAATACCAAGATAAATCTTATGCTCTGTATACCTCTACAAAAGATGAAACAACATGGATCAGAACTGAAATCAAACCAGATCAAAATCAAGAAAAAAGAAAAGTGAAAAAAAAGATGATTGTTTACAAATATAGAACTTTTTGCCTGTTGTATGGTGTACTTTTATTTTCTTGAAATGGTCAACGAGAGCGAGCGACTTGTCCTGATAGATAACATGGAAAGTCTCACAAAAATCAAAGATAGTAATGTGTTGTGTTGTTGTTATATATGTGAATGTGTCAGTGTTGATACTATAATATCAAGGAACACGGAGTTTCTATTCATAACAATCTAATGGTATATGTATATGCAAAACATATTGTTTGAATCTCGGAAAAAGCCAAGGGGGTTCCTATATATAATCTTATAATGAGATCCTGATCAATATGTGTTGTGTCGAAAATTATGTAAACTCAGAGACATGGAGTTATATATATAAAGACATCCATTCAATCTCTGTAGTACCGAACATGCACAAAGCCATGGAACAATGTTAAACAGAATTCCTAACATCACCTATCCTTGAACTGTTGACCATCAACTACTTAATTAGTTATTTCGGCGAGATAAATTAAATGACAAAGTGAATTTATAAATAATGTATGACCACAAATAATGTCTAATGATAAATGATTGCTTCCAGGATTTATTTCTTTTATAATAAATATTCGCTTCTTTAAACTGGTAATTAGATTTTATACGTCACCTCAAATCGCATGAAATACTGTATGGAGCCTTTTGATGATCAAACATACATACAAAAAAAAATTGGACAATGCAACTTGTTTATTGAATTGATGATCGTTCTTTATCTGTTCAATGGTTGTTGAATAGTGAGTCTCTATCGTTTAGTTTGACGCAATATATTTCTGGTGGTGCCACCATAGAGACAGCTTAATACCTAACTGGTAAAATATATACATGTATTATTCAAGCTGTATGTTGAGACACGAGCCATCTGTGATTACAGTTCATATATGTCCTTGTTCTGTCAAGAGTGATTTCAAAATGTGAGGCACTGAAACTTTTTTCTATAGTTCTTAGAACTCTACTTTATTACCTTAGGCACCTGGGATTGTCTTTTTAACTAACACAGATTCCTTTGATTTACTACAGATGAAAAGGGTGGACGATTATATCACTAGGTTTACAAATTACTATTTCAAAGATAGTCGCAGCCTTAGATTTCTTTCTTTTCATCACCGTCTCATCTTTTTGAGTGATATATCTGCCATCAACGTCTTACTATATCTTTGTTTCTTCAATGAGAATCTCTCTATTGTCTTTTCACTTCTGCTATTAATTCTTGTTATCAAATTCTTCCCTAACAGTATATCATACTGTTAAAAGGTTACGATATTTTATTTGTTCAAATTTGTTTGAACCGTTGCATCACTGCAAATCAAATTATTTATGACACGTGAATAAAAGCATCCTTAAATTGTTACCATATGTATAACAGTTTGTAATATGATAAATGATGACAGATTTATATATGCCTGTCACTTAAACCTAACGCCCTACCCCCAGTAACTGTCATCCTTCTTATGCATTAAGGATTTATAAGATCACATCATAAGGTTGGTTTCCAACCCATACCCTGAAATTTGATAACCACACAGGGTAGATTGGAAAGAAGGTCTCATGTTAAAGCATTCATCAAATCACAGAGGTCACGGGCAATTTTACAGAGGTTTGGGGTATGCTTAAATGACATGTGGCCATGAACTGTGATACAATTAATCTATCTCACTAAATCAACCAAAATACACTGACCATGGTTATTGTGTTTTGCTGAAAATGTCAAGTACTGCCTGTACTCCTTTGACCACCAGGTGGCTACATGTATACAATCATGTGACCTCTATTGTGGTCTGTCAGGGTGTAAAGCCTGTATCATTGGACAAACATTAATGGACAAACAGCCAAATCACCCCAATGTCCCAATTTAGGGTGCCCCACTGTTAGAAAGACTTTACTAAGCAGGTGTTTGCACAAAATCACTGGCCAGCTAAACAAGGTTTGTTGACAAAGTGTCCAATGGATTATTTGGATTTTAGCAGAGGACTTGTCCACTTTCAAATGGCACAGATATATATGTAGGGGAAATATGATTTGGGGTCTAAACATTTATATTATGCAAGGAAAATGTGCTTTAAGTAAAACCAGGAGTAAGCAGAGCTCTTCTCTAAGAATCTATGTAGAAATATGTACTTCTCATCATTCAATGTCCATGCGAAATGCATAGTAATGTTTAACGTTTCAATGTTTGAAAAAAATTAAACAAATTCAGATTCATAGAGAGAATGAGTGGTATATAATACCCTGGAAACGTCTATAATTGTGTCACATGCCTTGAAACAATCATTTGGTGTGACATTAATAACAGGTAATGATTATATTTTCATTTTCTGTTGAAAATTCCTTAAATGTTTGTTATGTTTCTAACATTTATGATTGATGTCTTTCACATTTTGACTAAAATGGACTATTTTATGACAGCTGCATTGCTTTTGCTATTTTGCAGACAATGGGAAGGCAAGGATTATTTGAGTCATTGGTATGACGTTTGACTACATGTATTATTTAACCATCAAAACAGAATGTCATAATATATACTTAATGTTTCTGGTACACATTTTGCCAATCTTGTAAGAAAAGAATCACACAAAGAATTTTGAATATTTTTGTTATCCTTGATTTCAAAAGATTAAAGTTGACATTCAGTAACGTTAATCCGTTAAAATATTTGCGGGTCATTTGATCATATATATTTATATATTTCTGGTAGTCCGGATCTTAAGTGTTTTCATGCACCCAAATCAAATGTGTTTACTTCAACCAAGAGGCGAAAAATACTTAAACACAGTCTTTACCCTATCAGCTAAATCTTTAATAAAACGTTAGTTGTATCAAAGTTTCCAAGCATGGTTGTAACACACGATTAGCCGTTTATCACATTACAAAGAGCTTTTCTATATTAAGGATCATTTACTTAATCCCAGTGTGTGGCCTGTAGATCTGGAATAATTTCTTTATGGTGTCTTTGTGTATGTGGAAATCGCCGGTTTAAGATTTGTAAATTAACCATACTTGATTCCTTAAAGTATATCGCCTGACAACATTAAAGTCAAAAGATTTCTTGTTTTTCTTTTGGAGTGAAGGAAGAATAACAGTGTAGAAAATTACTGCACAGCACACTGTATTGTGAGTAAAATCCCATATATATCAAACCATTTTATACTTGCCAGAGTATTTATTATCAAAACCAACTGCAAGGCTTTTTCAAGCCTCGTGGGTGAAAGAGATGTTTCTACAGTGTATTTAAAAGGCTCAGCAGCTATTGTCAAAAGTTTCATAAGTTTTGCTTCCTATATAGAAGGAACTAAATAACATCAGACATCAGACACTGAGATAAACAATAGCATTTTACAGGGTAAACTTAGCGATAGGTAATCTTCAAAGTCTTCATATCAAGATCTGCACTGCTTTTCCTTGCAGTGGAGCATATGTGAAAGCGTAAGTAAAGTACTGTGCCATTTATGACCAAAATCGCATGATTTTTAAAACTGGTTCAAAGACACTTACTTTTGAGAGTCGTGACTTAAGTGAGTTATTTTGGGGCCAGTGAGGACATGAACCAGAGTTTGCAGAGATGGAAACAGCATAAAATGGTGTTAAATGGGGATGCAGATACAGGTATGGGCTGGCCGGAACTTTGAGTAAGGATCCAGAGGACGATGAAGCTGAAGAGGGCATTAAGCTGAAGAGGGATGCAGAGACAGATAAGGCCAGATAAAATATTGACTAGCAAACAGATGAGGCCAGAGAAGATATTGACTAGCAGACAGATGAAGCCAGAGAAGATATTGACTAGCAGACAGATGAAGCCAGAGAAGATATTGACTAGCAGACAGATGAGGCCAGAGAAGATATTGACTAGCAGACAGATGATGCCAGAGAAGACATTGACTAGAAGAGGCAGATGAGGCCAATGAAAACATTGACTAGCAGACAGATGAGGCCAGAGGAGAAGACATTGACTAGGGAACAGATGAGGCCAGAGAAGACATTGACTAGCAGACAGATGAGGCCAGAGAAGACATTGACTAGAAGAGGCAGATGGGGCCAGAGAAGACATTGACTAGCAGACAGATGGGGCCAGAGAAGACATTGACTAGAAGAGAGAGACGAGCCCAGAGAAGATATTGACTAGGAGACAGACGATGCCAGAGAAGATATTGACTAGCAGACAGATGAGGCCAGAGAAGATATTGACTAGCAGACAGATGAGGCCAGAGAAGATATTGACTAGAAGAGACAGATGAGGCCAGAGAAGATATTGACTAGCAGACAGATGAGGCCAGAGAAGATATTGACTAGAAGAGACAGATGATGCCAGAGAAGATATTGACTAGAAGAGACAGATGAGGCCAGAGAAGATATTGACTAGCAGACAGATGAGGCCAGAGAAGACATTGACTAGAAGAGGCAGATGAGGCCAGAGAAGACATTAACTAGAAGAGGCAGATGAGGCCAGAGAAGACATTGACTAGCAGACAAATGGGGCCAGAGAAGACATTGACTAGAAGAGAGAGACGAGCCCAGAGAAGATATTGACTAGGAGACAGATGATGCCAGAGAAGATATTGACTAGAAGAGAGAGACGAGGCCAGAGAAGACATTGACTAGAGGAGGCAGATGGGGCTGCAGAGACAGAGACAAATAATGGTAGGAGAGGAGGACACAGCTTAGGGATGCAGGGAAGATTTCACAAAAGGCTGGAAAAGACATACATTTAAAATGCAAAACAGAGACTAGGACTGGGAGTCATTAGGGATGCAAGCGTAAGGGATGCAAACATAGGTAAGGTATGGATGAGACATAGATTACGGATCTGGTCACTAACAAGGACAGACATTAGGGATGAAGACACAGACAAAATGTTAAAGAATTCACCACAATGTACAAATATACAGGTTGTTGAAATATACAGGTCCTTCTACAGGTCCTTCTACAATTAGAGAATGATAACTCCCAATAGCCTAAATTTACACCAAACCACACGTGACTCCTCCGTGAGTAATATTATGAGAACCTAGATCTAGTGCACAAGTATTATTTGAAATGTTTACTCCTTAATTTGTTCAAATTCTCACCGGTGTCAGACCTGGGGAACTTTGTAGACTTTGTAGGTTTTTTTTAGAATGGTGCTCATCATATCGACTGTCATGTCTACAAACCTATCCCAACATGTATTGTGTAAATGACACAAGAGACACCTGATGTAGGACAAAAGTGGAAACTCAAGCAATAGTTTAAGGTTATCAAGCAATAGCAAGGGTATTCTACATTGTTCAATATAGGAGATTGTTGTAAAGCTTGCAACAAGAAACTAGGAATCATATAATGAATATTTAAATTACCTATGAGTATATGAATGATGGTTACCAAACCAAATTTCTATCCCTGTGCAGTAATGAGCGACCACTGTACAGAAAGGATTTCAATGTCATTGAAGCATATCATCTTGGCACCATGCACTCTAGCATTATAGAGATTTCATGTCAGGACACGGCATGAATGCGTATAAATATTTATACAGGCCAGGGGGTACCTGCACCATAAATATACAACAACCTAAATTCTGATTTCTATGTATAGCTTGCACACACTGCAATGGCGAGAGTCTTAAGATCGTGGTTCATGGCGTCTCTATCACACACATAATGTAGGTATCACCTCACTTACAATTATGTTACAATCAATTGCAGCCATTTGTCTCAATAGAATTATGTGTTGAAAACCTTTATCAAAAGAAGAAACGCCGAGCTTTAGTTTAGTCAGTGTTATGATGTGTTAGGTTTCTTTCTACATGTTGTAAAGCAAAGCGCCCCAGTGATTACATTGACAGTGATTACCATGACTGTTGTCAGAGAAACAACCTGGATTTCCTGTTTGTCTTGTGACCTTTGATGTTGCAAATTTAACTGTGATTTGCCAGGTCTCTTCCTGAACTATGAATACACCTCAAATTTCAGAGGCAAGTATTGATGTTCTTACATCGTTTGCAATAAGAATCTGGTTTCAGATAGTTGTTATTCCTTCTGTGATGCGTGTTATTTGGGGAGAGAATATGACTCTAGCAATTCTCAGAAAAGCGTGGGTGTAACGTTTACCGGAAAGAGACTATTATGACAGAGAACAAACCAACTCTCACAACAATTTTGCTATCATCCAGGTTTTATATAATTTTGTTTGTTAAAATCATTTATTAAATATGTTTGTTTAATAGTTCTAAAACCTTTTGACATCAATTATCAGATTTCTAAATTTCCGAATCTTTGTTAGATTTTCTTCTAATTTTCTTATGACACATTATTTTAATTTCTTTCATTGCTTTTATCAACCTTTAAATCTCCATGATATCATTCTAATACACCCACTTTCCGAACACTTTATAATTAATTTATCAATATTCTAATATCTCTTGAGATTTTGATTTAGATGAATATTAGAATTAACCGTTCTAACTTTTTTTCATATTAATACAAATTTCTATATTCCAACTGAACGTATAGTATCCATATTCTCCTGAATTTTCCATATTCTAATACATTTACAATTTTCCATCTTTTGTTGGATATTGACTGTAATGATATTTTAATTCAAGTACAATTCTTCCAAACTCTCAATTATTCCTAGATTTAAGTTTATATTACACACATTTATTGACCATAAATGGATAATATCTCCAAGGTGATGTGTTGGGGAGGCAACCAAGCAAACCACTAAATTTTGACCATGGTGGAGGTGGCTTCAACAAATTTTTGTCAAATTTCTTTTTCATTTCCACAAAGTACGTTTTTATTCTAGCTTACCTCTATCCCAGAAAGAAAGTTTCCCGCCAAAGTGACGTCACTCCACTGTTATCGCCCTCTATCAGTCAACCTATTTACAGATGTACCTGCCGATGCAAAATGGCGTTCTCTCTCATAAATCACGATATCGTCTGCGATAATTTCTTTTTTGTTTCATCTATCACATTGTTCACATGCGATATGCTAACGATATTTATGGTCATAGAAAGGTTTTTGGTGTGATATAAGTTATTTACCTGCTGATGATTTATTAGTAATTCTACCAGGTCATGGCGTGTTATTCCGCACATAAAACAAAGATAAAACAGTCAAAGGGCCACATTCAATCAAATAGAATAAAGGCACCATATTAAAATACAGTTGAAAATACATTGCACCAATGGAATGTGAAGAAAGACAAAATTAATATCTATATTTTATCAGTTTTAGTCAGAGCCACAGATATTAAATGTGATAAGGATTCCAGTAAAGATAGGGTTAATTCGTTCATATCTGAAGGCTTGTGACTAACGATCGTTGTATTTGTAAGTTAATCTAATGATACTAACATTGGGTAACTGGTGATGTTTGTGGTCACATCTGTCTCTACTCATGATGCCCATCCTAAAATGTTCTTTATGGGGATCTTGTGTTTCACTGTACTCAACAAAAATCATTGCAAATGTGCAGATGTTGTACAAAACATTCTCCCTAAGGAAGTAATGCACATAAGAAATGCTGGCCCTGTTTTTTGTATAATTCTGAGCAGACGACAATCAATTGTATGGGAGTAATGCATCATGGGAGAAGTACTAGCAACACAGCTCTAAAAATCAAGAAAAGTTAATCCCCTTTCAAAATCAGAAGTTAAATTCAACTACCCTCTTCATCATTAACTGATGCATGAGGTAACAGTTGATTCAAATGAGATATTCAAAATTAGATAAATCAAGACAGCATCAGATTTTCCACCCAAAACTACATAATCAAAAGCCAAAGTTTCATTGGAAACACATATAATATTTTAGCAGCCTTTTTTTCAAAAAGAACTTCTCCGATAAATGAAACACATCTGCCAGTAGACAATGATAGCAGATAAATTTTTTCTAGACGACAAAACTGCTAAAACCTTTAAACATGCCATCGTGACATAAACCTGGATTACGAAAACAGCCTTTTTGCTGGATATATGGATGAATATCTATATATATATATATGTATACATATATATATAATATTATATAAAAGTAATGTGAAGGTTAAAACAACAAAGAGAGTTATCGAAAAGCCGCCAGTGATAAACACTCCTGCAGATTCTATTCAAAACATTTTTGTGCACAAAATCATTATCTTCTTAGAATTCTTAGTCCTTGTTGCAACATAGTTTTCAATATGCTCAAATAGCCTTTCATACAAAGTAAACCTTGATAAACTATCTTCGTTTGACATTAAAATTCTACATTGTGTGCACCGTCCATTTGTGTTTCTATTGTGTTTATCTTAATGGTTTGGTCTTTTCTCTTTAGATTTATAGAGTCCGCAATTCTGAGGATATGGAAAATACTGCAGCTGGTCTCTTGGAAAAAGAGAAACATGAAAACATATGCTTTCTATGAGACTTAATTAAGCTTCTTAGCAATGTCTCATAAAACTCTATCTGTTTATCAGTTTATGTGTTTTTTGCCGTTGTCCACAAAAGAGATATCTTTCTCAAAGACAATGTCAATGATTTCTTGGCTAAATTCTGTCTCCAGGATATCTGTCCAGCTACAATATGAAAGAACATTTCTATTGTTGTAATGTCAAGCCTAGAGTTGGCACAGTAAATGCTTCATGATGATTGTCCTGAAGTTACCAAATTTGCATGTCTCTCTGCAATTTACAATACGCTGTTTAAGAAAGAATTATATATCAAACTGCCCCGATGAAACAAAATCCTGTTGTTCAGATGTATGATTTGAAATTGCAAGTGCTGCTTGCATCGCTAGGGGGAGCACGTTTTGACATGGCCAGCTGCTCTATATAGTAAGACGTGTGTAGCAGAAATGTGCTGAAAACATTTATTCCCAGCAAACCTATACTTCGCATAGATTTTCCATTTAGTGCAGTTATGGATGTATTAATGCTTAAATTGGTAATTTGGAATTACAGTGTCATTTGGAAGCGCGGTGACTGCAGCACCCTTACAACCTTTAAAGTATCGTATAGTGTTTTACATAGAAACACAGATATTGAATGGAATTCCAGTTCATTTTCAAACATACCTGTTGTCATGTACTGCACTGCTGTTGCATTTAAGTGACACGTGATCTCCGTGATGGCTGACATAACCCTAATGTACCAATCTGATGGACTCTATACCAGACTGGGTGATGTTTGACAGTTCATGTTTGTGTTAAAATATGGATTCAAGCAAAATGTTAAGTCTTGCTTTGAGCACATATGACAATAGTGCAGCGATGTTTGAAAATCTTTGATAAAAACAAAAAAAGCACAGGTCAAAGCTTCACAAATGATACATGGAACATGTCGTCAGACCTTCCACACTCCAGTATTTTCCAAAGTCTTATACATTTATAAGACGTAGAATTGCAGGTATAGACCAAGCCATTTTTTTTCCTGAAGCTCTTGTCAAATGTGAGTCCCAGACAACATATTTACAGGTAGACCAATCGTCACCGTTAATAGAACTCATACTATATATTGGACATATTTTCTGGAAAATGCGAAAAAACATTATTTTCCCTACCGTTTCTATTATAAAAACCTGCCGCCCTTGAGCCAATATTTCAAATGTCTGTCAAATCTGTTCTAATTGACCGATTTTAATTCTGTTTGGCTCTATGACTTTGTTTTTGAGAGATCTTTCTGATTCCAATGTAAAATTTGGCATGTGTCCAGTGTTTCTGTGTTTGAGGTCAAATAGGGGTCATCCAAAGGTCACCGGATGTTTTATCTGTCAATGATTTCTTGGCTAAATTCTGTCTCCAGGATATCTGTCCAGCTACAATATGAAAGAACATTTCTATTGTTGTAATGTCAAGCCTAGAGTTGGCACAGTAAATGCTTCATGATGATTGTCCTGAAGTTACCAAATTTGCATGTCTCTCTGCAATTTACAATACGCTGTTTAAGAAAGAATTATATATCAAACTGCCCCGATGAAACAAAATCCTGTTGTTCAGATGTATGATTTGAAATTGCAAGTGCTGCTTGCATCGCTAGGGGGAGCACGTTTTGACATGGCCAGCTGCTCTATATAGTAAGACGTGTGTAGCAGAAATGTGCTGAAAACATTTATTCCCAGCAAACCTATACTTCGCATAGATTTTCCATTTAGTGCAGTTATGGATGTATTAATGCTTAAATTGGTAATTTGGAATTACAGTGTCATTTGGAAGCGCGGTGACTGCAGCACCCTTACAACCTTTAAAGTATCGTATAGTGTTTTACATAGAAACACAGATATTGAATGGAATTCCAGTTCATTTTCAAACATACCTGTTGTCATGTACTGCACTGCTGTTGCATTTAAGTGACACGTGATCTCCGTGATGGCTGACATAACCCTAATGTACCAATCTGATGGACTCTATACCAGACTGGGTGATGTTTGACAGTTCATGTTTGTGTTAAAATATGGATTCAAGCAAAATGTTAAGTCTTGCTTTGAGCACATATGACAATAGTGCAGCGATGTTTGAAAATCTTTGATAAAAACAAAAAAAGCACAGGTCAAAGCTTCACAAATGATACATGGAACATGTCGTCAGACCTTCCACACTCCAGTATTTTCCAAAGTCTTATACATTTATAAGACGTAGAATTGCAGGTATAGACCAAGCCATTTTTTTTCCTGAAGCTCTTGTCAAATGTGAGTCCCAGACAACATATTTACAGGTAGACCAATCGTCACCGTTAATAGAACTCATACTATATATTGGACATATTTTCTGGAAAATGCGAAAAAACATTATTTTCCCTACCGTTTCTATTATAAAAACCTGCCGCCCTTGAGCCAATATTTCAAATGTCTGTCAAATCTGTTCTAATTGACCGATTTTAATTCTGTTTGGCTCTATGACTTTGTTTTTGAGAGATCTTTCTGATTCCAATGTAAAATTTGGCATGTGTCCAGTGTTTCTGTGTTTGAGGTCAAATAGGGGTCATCCAAAGGTCACCGGATGTTTTTTTTTTTTCATATTTTTTGATAGTATTGATTTGTAAAAGTCATTTGAAGATATTAATAAGGGTTTTCTGGTATATTTTATGTTACGTTAACATAAACAAGTTTGTACCAAAACGTATTGTAAATGAAGTAAGTGATATTAACTGGAGCAGAAATGGTTTTATCCAACAAGATAACAGTGCCCTGCCCCAACACAGATCAGAGTCCTGCTAATAGACTTTAGGGCTGCATTCCATGTTATAGATCATAACATACCTGTACCTCAACTCATAAATTAATGAGTACCATCTTTGTAATAGAGATTGGTTAATTCTTGCTTAATGGACATCAAACAGATAGGAAGTGTTTGTGATATCGCCCCTGATTGGGCTAGCATTAATGGTGGTCTCCCTCAGAGCAAGAACATAACCCCTCAGCCATGTATCTCCATGACTAATGAGTCTGAGGTTGGCATATCGATCATTCAAAATGTTGACGATTCATTAAGGTGTGACAATCTCGTGCAACCAACAAAAGCAGAATATAACTATGGCAAATTGACACAGAGCGCTGCGAGTATTGGTTAATATATTTGTTTGTTTTTTTTGTTTTGTTTTTTTTTTTGTTTTTTTTTTTACTTTTCACACCACTTTCAACATTATTTCATTTATTTCCTGTGACAATCCACCCAGTCACAGATTTACAAGGACAACGGGTTAACCCTTCAGGCACAGGCCTCAGCTCATATGTAAAATTGTATTCTGATTTTAATCTCGGCATGGCCGGGGATCGAGCCCATGACCTTTACATCACCACAGAGGAACTGGTGCAAATGAGCTGGCGCTCTAACCAACTGGGCCACTGACCATGGCCGAGCATTGGTTAATCAGATATCATGACTTGGTTTGATCAAATAAGCAATGAGTATAGCTCAGACTACACTTTTTTTTATTAATCTCCAATTCAGTTCGAGCCGACCTATCCAATCAAAGATGTTGGGAAAGATAAAGTAGCAAGTTCAATATGATATTACTAGCTGCAACAGTCAGAATTCACCTCAAATGATTGCATTCTTCGGATCTATAAAAATGCATCACTAAAGCCGTGTAAGGTTTGCACACACAAAAATCGCACAGGTGTATGTCACAAAAAGACCTCAAACGCGTGTACTCATGTCCAGAAAAAAACCTCAAACGGTAGTATAATGCAATGTTGAGATAATTTTTAAAGTTTGTCTCGCCAATATGGCACCCAGGTTTTAACATGAATGATTCAGCACTGCAAGCCATTTATTTGGGAAGTAAGTATATATTGTCGGTAGTGATTTCTGATAATATGCACGGAGTAGTGCAACAATATGTAACAATATGTATACAGAGGGGATAAGAGTAGTGAGTGATAGTCATAATCCAGTATATGGTGATAAGATATTATTTTGATTATAGCCGAATATAGTACGATATATCGATGTGATCTTGATTACAGTCTAAAGTGACAAGATGTGATTTTGATTTTAACCTAATGTGGTAAGATTTGTTTTTTATGTAACCTTCTGATACCATAATTATGGCTTCGGTCATAATGCTATGTATCTATCTTAGTATAATGATACCATACACACACGTTCACATATACTCTTTCTGTGAACAAATATAATTGCCTATTCTGCATTGTTAAGCCATCCCATGGTTGTATCATTGTAAACTGTTAATACAGACCAGTCATTTTTTAATGGGAATGTTTGAATAACCGAATAAAAAGAGAACCATTAATCCAAAATGAAGACAAAGGAATTTACCCATATGGCAGAAAATATTGTGAATTTATATATAGAAACCCATAAACTTTATTCTTTTGACAAAGACCTGGACTTTATGATAATGAGGATTAGTTCTCATCTGCTACACAAGGCCAGCCATATTGAATGTAAGATGTTGCAGGCATTCTGCTTCAGTTATCCCCAAACTTTGTTTTTATGTTTTGTGTCATACACACTGACATATATGTATGTTCAATTAACCTCAAATACAAAAGCTTTAAAGTTTGACATTGCGTCGTTAATCTGGCTATTAGGGCATTGAATTATAAACCCCTTAAATATTTTAGACACATCTGAGCTCAGAATAAAGTTAACCACATTAATTTTACATCAATTAGCATGCATACTGATTCTTAATGTGTTGAAATGGGACTGGGATTAACTAAAACTCACCCAGATGTAAACTGATCCTTAAAGAGCCCACCCAGTTGATATGTTGCTAAGCAACAGGGAGTTTCTTCTTGGAAAAGGACAGCCTATATGAACTTCAGTATATACCACTCTCTGCAACATAAATTAAAGTTGTACATATACTCGTATCAGTGCAAGGTCTTTTATCGGTACAGTTTAAAGCACACTAATTGTTGCAATTAAGCTGGCATTAATAACCTAACTGTGAAATTGCTGCATCGCTAAGAATATATATGTTTAGTATTGGTTTTGCAAATTAGTATTGGCATGAAACAGTTTTGATAAAGTTGCAAGATGCTTCAGGCACGGTCATTTGATATTCTCTTTCACAATGCTAACTTACAGTATGTATGTAGCTGCAGTTGTGCCCCTGTACAGTAACTGTAGAATTTGTGATGTAATCTAGAACTTCATAAACTTTGTAAACAACCCGAGGCATCATTTTTGTTATGTTACTGTGTCTTTATTCAAGTCATTGGTTAACAGGCCTTAAATATATTGTGTTATTAATAAAGACGTTAAGGTTTCTGCCAGTTCCAGCCAAGAAAGCTACAAAATAAAAATTCAATTGATTAATCTTTAACCCAAATGGTCAAATTCCCCATGTTTTTTTAATGTTTTTAATATTGTCTCTTGTAGTGCACGCCTCTGTCTATGCGGTGACCATGTGTTGTATGGGAGACAGGTGTTTCCGCATTAACTGCCACTGTATATGCATTAGATGCCGCAACTGCGCGGAGTGTGAGCGCGTCTTTGGCCAGGGCGGCATTGGCGACCTCCTTGCCGGTCAGTTCCTCGGTATGTATCATCTCACTGAAACTTCTGCCGCCTCGTGCGTGTGTGCGTATGTGCGTGCGTGCGTGCGTGTGTGTGTGTGTGTGTGTGTGTGTGTGCGTGTGTGTGTGTGTGTGTCTCAACCAAATAATTATCATCTTTTTCTAAATTTTCATTCTGAGGAAAACTATTTTGCAAGTTGGTACCACGAATCTCATATATCCAAGTGTATAAGGATATAGGGAGACTTGAAAGTATATTTTGAAAAAAGTCAAATATCAAATATCAAATATCAAAAATCAACTTAACTTCACGCTCTTTAACCTGGACACCATAATAGTGCCGGAGTACATCCATATGTTTTGACATAAAAATGCCATAATGCTTCATGTATGTGTGTGTGTGTGTGTGTGTGTGTGTGTGCGTGTGTGTGCGTGTGTGTGTGTGCGCGTGTGTGTGTGTGTATCTCAACCAAATAATTATCATCTTTTTCTAAATTTTCATTCTGAGGAAAACTATTTTGCAAGTTGGTACCACGAATCTCATATATCCAAGTGTATAAGGATATAGGGAGACTTGAAAGTATATTTTGAAAAAAGTCAAATATCAAATATCAAAAATCAACTTAACTTCACGCTCTTTAACCTGGACACCATAATAGTGCCGGAGTACATCCATATATTTTGACATAAAAATGCCATAATGCTTCATAAATTAAGATTTAGTGTACGTGTCTTGAGGAGTTGAGACATGGTGCATACCATACCTTAACTCCTAGATTACTGACTCTAAGAATTGAAAAAATAATTGAGGTGGTAAAGAAAACATATTGAAACCATATACACTGCTGGACGGAGAAGAATATGTACCCAACATGCTCAAACACCAATTCATCTCTGGCATTTCACCATTTAACACTGATCTGAAGATACTTTCTTCAACAAAATACAAATTGCAAGAAAACCTTTCATTTACGGCTGTGGTTATTGAGTTTTGTAACCTCGTTCTACCACTTTAATCACATCTCATCTCAAGTCTCGTCTGTGATGATAACTCATAGCTGTTATCTCCCACACCTTAATCACACATGCTTCAAAGGACCTGGTGCTTACAGTCAATAATTGAGTATCTTCATTGAACAGTAACAGACAAGTTTCAATAATAATCAAAGTACTTTTTTCTACACTGCCTGCCAAACCCATATGACTTTGTATGATTAAAAGGGGAGTGCAATTTGGCGTCGCATGTTCAGTGTATATGTTCTCGGTGTGATGAAAATAGAGATTTTCTCTTATAAATTCCAAATTGTCTTTGCACTGAGAAACTAGAAGATATACAACATCTAAAACTGATTCAAAATCATTTTGGATAT
The DNA here is from genome assembly GCA_949316495.1 of Amphiduros pacificus. Taxonomy (NCBI): domain Eukaryota; kingdom Metazoa; phylum Annelida; class Polychaeta; order Phyllodocida; family Hesionidae; genus Amphiduros; species Amphiduros pacificus. Next base: position 28,266,938 of record OX439010.1, on the reverse strand, counting down.
ATTTGCAATCATTTGACAGTAAAGAGATTTTTGATGTTCTTCAAAAATAGCAGTTTTTAAAAAACATTGTTTGGCAATGATGGGAAACTATATTCTATTACTATATTTTATATAAGTTTAGGTTACTTCTTTGACTGTTATCATCCCACTTGGACCTTTTTATGTTACCTGGGTCCCATTGGGGCAAGAAACTCAGTCAAGTTAGGTTTTGAGTAGTTACGTCTGTCGTGAGATTTTAATGTAATGTTTGCCATCTCCATTTGTGAAATTAGATTTAATAAACGGCTGTCATTATGACATAATCAAAGGAACTGTAATATTCTTGTAAGGTGATACGTTTTCATGACGCCATACCTTTTGTAAAATTCATCATGTCCCATTTTTAATTAACTCCCAGTTTTTGGTAATGAATCTCACAGAATTGCCAAAACAAATTCTGAATCAGAATTAGAATATTTTGCCATTTTTGTTCAATTTCTTTAATTATTTTAAATCTTGTATTTGCTTCAGATGAAAGTATGTTTAAAGTTTTTACATGTAGTTCACACATCAGGAGAGAAGCCATGCAGAACCATGCTTATGAATTTATTTTCTTAGGTGCATTGACTAAGATTCCCCAATGTACATATGAATGATCGAGTGTTGTCTATCTTCGCCGCCCTTTCCTATTTTCTCAATTGGAAAAGAGTTAACGCACAGCCAAAAAGCACAGGCCTTATACCTATTCATTGCTTTTTTTGTTATGAACAATTTCTTGAAATGCTTCGTAAATGATTATTTAATCCTTTCCTAAAGCATGACTTGAACAGATGGTGATTTTTGCCAGTAAAATGCACATTACATAATAAATTTGGCATCTTATTTGATATTTGTCATGTTATTCAAAATAACTTTTGTCAAAGTCATAAAAAGATGGGAACAAATCTGTTCAGTGCAGAAAGCTAAAAATGCTGGCCCATGTTGGCCCAGAGTCTCAAAAATCTATCAAGACCACCTCACACCATTGCTAATGTTAAACCCTGCATAAACTTTTGTAGAGGATATGACTCTAATCAATATATCAGTTATTCATGTCTAATATTAAGAGATGTATCCTCTTTGAAATAGCAAATCATCACACTCTCATTTTATTGAGTAGTTAAATATTTAAAAAATGAATGTTGTAATGAGCTGACATTAAAACATATTCAAATATCAAGGTCAATAATGATAAACATAAGACGCTTATGGTTTTTTACTGTCCATTTGCATTTTTCCTCAATACCAATATACACACCTGTGATACTACTAAATACTAAGGCCTTTAACCATTCTACTTGTTGAATATAGGTAAACTGCTCTTGATGCACTTAATATTTACAAAATAGGGGTCTGAATCTGTGTGCCAGTTTATTTTATTTTTAAATTGTTTTTATAAAACATATCCTGTATTTTGTTTATGATTCAGCTAAACTTGGAGCATCAATCACCAAACAGAAAAAAGTGACAAGGTCACCACTGCCTCCGCCACCAGATGACACCCCTCCGCTAGCGCCCCCTCCTGACAAGCCCCGCCCCGGCAATGCCATGGTCAAGTCAATCAACCAGTCATGCTCCATACAGTAGACATCATGCATGGTCAATCAATCAATCAACCAAGCTCCATACATGGACACCTCTTCGACATCATCCCCACCTGACAAACCCCATCTTGGCAGCATCATGATCAAGTCAATCAACCTGTGTACATTTATCTGGAGATATCCAACCAGTCATGCTCCATACAGTAGACACTGTGCTACTTCAAGTAGCGTACATTTATCTAGAGATCTCCAACCAGTCATGCTTCATACAGTAGACACTGTGCTACTTCAAGTAGCGTACATTTATCTAGAGATATCCAACCAGTTATGCTCCATACAGTAGACATTGTGCTGCTTCAAGGAGTGTACATTTATCAACAGATCTCCAACCAGTCATGCTCCATACAGTAGACACTGTGCTGCTTCAAGGAGCGTACATTTATCTAGAGATATCCAACCAGTCATTCTCCATACAGTAGACACTGTGCTGCTTCAAGGAGTGTACATTTATCTAGAGATCTCCAACCAGTCATGCTTCATACAGTAGACACTGTGCTGCTTCAAGGAGCGTACATTTATCTAGAGATATCCAACCGGTCATTCTCCATACAGTAGACACTGTGCTGCTTCAAGGAGTGTACATTTATCTAGAGATCTCCAACCAGTCATGCTTCATACAGTAGACACTGTGCTACTTCAAGTAGCGTACATTTATCTAGAGATATCCAACCAGTTATGCTCCATACAGTAGACACTGTGCTGCTTCAAGGAGTGTACATTTATCTAGAGATATCCAACCAGTTATGCTTCATACAGTAGACACTGTGCTGCTTCAAGGAGTGTACATTTATCTAGAGATCTCCAACCAGTTATGCTTCATACAGTAGACTCTGTGCTGCTTCAAGGAGTGTACATTTATCTAGAGATCTCCAACCAGTTATGCTTCATGCAGTAGACACTGTGCTGCTTCAAGGAGCGTACATTTATCTCGAGATATCCAACCAGTCATGCTTCATACAGTAGACACTGTGCTGCTTCAAGGAGCGTACATTTATCTAGAGATATCCAACCAGTTATGCTCCATACAGTAGACACTGTGCTGCTTCAAGGAGCGTACATTTATCTAGAGATATCCAACCAGTCATGCTTCATACAGTAGACACTGTGCTACTTCAAGTAGCGTACATTTATCTAGAGATATCCAACCAGTTATGCTCCATACAGTAGACACTGTGCTGCTTCAAGGAGTGTACATTTATCTAGAGATATCCAACCAGTTATGCTTCATACAGTAGACACTGTGCTGCTTCAAGGAGTGTACATTTATCTAGAGATCTCCAACCAGTTATGCTTCATACAGTAGACTCTGTGCTGCTTCAAGGAGTGTACATTTATCTAGAGATCTCCAACCAGTCATGCTTCATACAGTAGACACTGTGCTGCTTCAAGGAGCATACATTTATCTCGAGATATCCAACCAGTCATGCTTCATACAGTAGACACTGTGCTGCTTCAAGGAGCATACATTTATCTGAAGATATCCAACCAGTTATGCTTCATACAGTAGACACTGTGCTGCTTCAAGGAGCGTACATTTATCTAGAGATATCCAACCAGTTATGCTCCATACAGTAGACACTGTGCTGCTTCAAGGAGCGTACATTTATCTAGAGATATCCAACCAGTCATGCTCCATACAGTAGACACTGTGCTGCTTCAAGGAGCGTACATTTATCTGAAGATATCCAACCAGTTATGCTTCATACAGTAGACACTGTGCTGCTTCAAGGAGCGTACATTTATCTCGAGATATCCAACCAGTCATGCTCCATACAGTAGACACTGTGCTGCTTCAAGGAGCGTACATTTATCTAGAGATATCCAACCGGTCATTCTCCATACAGTAGACACTGTGCTGCTTCAAGGAGCGTACATTTATCTCGAGATATCCAACCAGTCATGCTCCATACAGTAGACACTGTGCTGCTTCAAGGAGCGTACATTTATCTAGAGATATCCAACCAGTTATGCTCCATACAGTAGAAACTGTGCTGCTTCAAGGAGCGTACATTTATCTAGAGATATCCAACCAGTTATGCTCCATACAGTAGACACTGTGCTGCTTCAAGGAGCGTACATTTATCTAGAGATCTCCAACCAGTCATGCTTCATACAGTAGACACTGTGCTGCTTCAAGGAGCGTACATTTATCTAGAGATATCCAACCGGTCATTCTCCATACAGTAGACACTGTGCTGCTTCAAGGAGCGTACATTTATCTCGAGATATCCAACCAGTCATGCTCCATACAGTAGACACTGTGCTGCTTCAAGGAGCGTACATTTATCTAGAGATATCCAACCAGTTATGCTCCATACAGTAGAAACTGTGCTGCTTCAAGGAGCGTGCACGTATCAACAAATCTCCAGATCCTGTCTCAAAAATAAACAAATTGTTGTTAGTAAGCTGATGACACATGTCGGAGATCTCATAATGTGAAATGTGATAAGCCAACATTCTTGCCATGTGATCGATTGCAAATTAATTGCACTAAATAACCCCAAAAAATACCTATTCAACATTAATAAGCATCCCTTTTGTCATATTTGACAAAAGTCAAATGACATTGAAATATATTTTTTTCATCAGAGATTGTAAAAAGCTCATATATGCTACAGAAAGGATTCCAATATGTTTAGGATGCAGATGATCCAGACATGTTTAAAACACAAAGAAGATTCTGATATATCTTGGACACAGAGGATTCTGACATTCTAAGACACAAAGGATTCTGACATTCTAAGACACAGAGGATTCTGATATTCTAAGACACAGAGGATTCTGACATTCTAAGACAAAGGATTCTGACATTCTAAGACAGAGGATTCTGACATTCTAAGACAGAGGATTCTGACATTCTAAGACACAGAGGATTCTGACATTCTAAGACAAAGAGGATTCTGACATTCTAAGACACAGAAGATTCTGACATTCTAAGACACAGAGGATTCTGACATTCTAAGACACAGAGGATTCTGACATGTTCGTGACACAAAGGAGATTTTCACGTCTCTGACACAGACGATTCTAACAATCTATGAAAAAGATTCTTAGAAAGCTCATATGACACAGAGGATTCTGATAAATCTGATACAAGTGGGTTTCATGTCAAAGACATGAATGTTTGAGCAAATATCAAATTCTATGTTAATCAAATCCTTTGCATCAGTCATGAACATTTGTTGGAGAATGTTATAAATTTGTTTGTTGAGGCAGCGATTTGGAAATAGTCAAATTGGTACATAAATGCATTTGTAAATTATTGTAAAAATGTATATATTTGAATGCAGACATTTCAACGATTTTATATTTGTAAATTTATAATTAACATCTTTGTGACTAATGATGTAGTTTACCATATGCCACACATTACTTCATATTTCTGTCATTTTAATGTGTATATGTTTATATAAAAGGTTTATAAAGTCTTTAAAAAATGATCATAAAAGTAACTTTTAGGCAAACATTTCAAATTCTACATGCATTCCATTTTGGCTGATTGTCATATCTTAGATTCTCAGGTAAAGATCTTGTGTTACATTCTATGTGAACATTTCTTTTATCATATATGGAAAAATATGAAAATAAAAAATGTTTTTTTTTCTTCAGATCAGTGAATTTTTGTTTCTTTGTCTTATATAGTTACATTGTCCTTTTTCTGATCAAAAAGGTTAAAAAAATAACATTCTTCATAAATAAATTTATCAAAAAAGAAAGACGGATGTATATTTCATAAAAAAAATTAAAAACACAAAAAGGCCCCACTATAGCAACTTATCTCAGTACTCTTTGTAGCCAACTGATAACATATCAAACGCCCTCAAGTTCATTACAAAATCATCCACACAGCTTTTATTCTCTAATATCATTGTACACTTATATACACTTCATAACAATCATAAAAACATTCATGACATATCCCATCAATTAACTTATAACATGAGATTATTGTCAACTTGTCAATAAGTCAGGAATGGCAGAACGAAGCAAGTTGCCACAATTTTCATCTTTTATGGTCTGTCCGTAGTATTTAATTGAGATGTACACCTGGTTTACATATTACAATTCTGAAACTTCATCCTTTTAATCTTATCAAATTTATAGATTTATTTTATAATGCTTTATTGGTATCATAGAACCTCTCAACAAAGATTGGTTACATAGCAAGCCTGGTAGCAGCTTATTTTATATATATATATATAAAGTAATAAATATAATCTATCACCTGGTAAAATATACACGGGTACAAATCAATTATTTTTGTGCTCTGAAAAATAACGTCTATATATCTTAAGAGATTTTTGTTTTTGTGAATTTGGCCTCATATGAATATTTGAAAAATGCACAATTTCAGGTTTCAAAATATGGACATATGAATCATTTTTCAGAGAGAAGAACTAAGCTCTTCTACATTTCAAAAAGCTAAAATGACGTGAATTGTTAAGAGGATCTGTTTGATAATTCACAGAATATACTTAGCTGGTTTGTTTGGCACAGTTTTAGTATCAAATAAAGAGAAGAAGTTCTCTCATCTCTTTTGATTTTTGTAGCAAATGATACATCTACACCAATACAAATATACCAGGAGATTTGCATAAAATAGGAAAAGTTTTCTGACATCCTTCCTCAAACCTGATTTATTTGCTTTGTGTGACTTTGCATTCATCCAAAACATATATTAAATGAGAATTGTCCTGTGAATGTTTTCATTCAGATATATTCCTTTATCTTACTGCATCTGCTTTGTGATATCATGATTTGTATTGGTAATGGCTAAACACAAGATTTCCTCTTTCGTAAAATATATTGTTGCCTCAACTAGTATACAGTATCCTTACAAGTTCAAAGCAGAGGCCCAAAATTTGTAGGCCGCTACATCCTGTATTCAAATTCTTCATTGACTTTGTAGTATAATGATTCACTTTTGGCAGTGGTTAAAGACACAGTATCTTCTTTACTCTTGAACCTGTTGTTGTATCCACTTAATGGTTTCACAGGCTCACTCAGTGGTTGTTTTATCCACGTATAGCATCCACTTTGTGGTATTACAATTCTCCCTCAGCAGTGGCTCCTGACTGTTCATTCCTGCTCTCCTCCACATGTTGTTGCATCCACTTTGTGGTATTACAATTCTCTCTCAGTCGTGGCCACTGACAGCTCTTCCCCGCTTTCTTCCACATGTTGTTGCATACAATTTGTGGTATCACAATTCTCCCTCAGTCGTGGCCACTGACTGGTCATCCCCGCTTTCTTCCACATATTGTTGCATCCACTTTGTGGTATCACAATTCTCCCTCAGTCATGGCCACTGACAGCTCTTCCCGGCTTTCTTCCACATGTTGTTGCATCCACTTTGTGGTATCACAATTCTCCCTCAGTCGTGGCCACTGACTGGTCATCCCCGCTCTCCTCCACATGTTGCTGCATTAACTCCAGTAACTCTATCAACCTGTGCTCTACCTGAAATATTTAAACATCAATGAGAACACTAGTATTTTTTCCAAATCAATTTTAATTTTATTTTTGAAATTACATAAAACTACAACCAATCCTACAAATTCGGACTACAGTGGGGTGTGTTTAGAGTATATGACTGACCTGTTGAGGTGTGGCGTCCTCTATTTGATCAGCTATTCTGTGGAATGTCTGCTGCGTTTGACCCTCTATCTGACTGGTCAGTAATATCATCTTATCCTGCTCTCTGAAATTAAACAGTCATTTTTTAAATAATCATTTTTTTTTAATCAAAATTATCATCATTTGGTGTCTAGGACTAATTTGATCGCAACTTTTTCTTTATATCCATTTTATTTACATCCATTATTTTCAATGCATCAAATAATTTTGGTGTTTGCTGTTGCCATTATTTTTAATCAACTTACTATTAATAAATCATCAACATAAACTCACATTGACCATTTCCGTGTTGGCTCAGTCTCCACCGATGCCATTTCCTGGCTTTTCTCCTTGCTCGTATTCTCTGAGGAACTTTCATCAGATGCCACGACTTCTGTCTCTGTCCTCATGTCTAACTTATCCATTAAAGTCTTATCATCTTCTCCTTGGTTTATTTTCTCTGAAGAATCATCATCTGATGAACTAGATGATGAGAATTTACCACTTTTCTTTTCAGTTTCTGACTCGGCTAAATGCTCCTGTCTTTCAAGAGGTTCCTCCTCAACAGAATCGGACATAGTATTATCAGACTGGATGTTTTCAACATTCAAATTATCAACTAATTTTGAATGACCTGGCTTGACATTCTCTTGAGCCACCTCTTCTTCCATAGCACTCACATCAAGGTCCGAGTCAGAACAAAAGGAGTCATTAGCGCCATCTACTTCCTGTGACAAGACATCAGAAGACTGAGAATCACTCGATTCTACTGTCCTTGTATTACTATTCTCTGTCTCTGCAGAACTCTCATCATTCTGTGAATTTCTAGATAAAGCAACATCACCAGAGCTACACCTTCCAGTCTCATTTCCGGAATCATTTTGGGAAGCGTTTTTATCACTAAAACATGGAGTTATTTTCTCAGTTTGTCTGGGCAACACGCCCTCTAGTGGTGAATTGTCTTCCAAACTTTTCTGATCCTGATCACTGTCTTTGTGGCTGTCACCACTTTCCATAGTAGAACAGACAACAGAGCCACTACCTGGCACACTCCCTGCAGTACATCCACTATCTCTGCTGCTTTCCTTTGATGATCCACCTGCTTCAGGAGCCTCTGGACTCTCATCAGTCTCCATGGCAACCTCATCACCCTGACTAGTATCCATAGCAACACTTTCTGTTGGCCCTGCCTTTTCCAACATATCAATAGATTCCTTGTAATTGTCAGGTGTTTGCTGTTCTTTCTTCTCCTCTTCAGTCAAATTAATAATGGTCAATGTTAATTTATTTGTACACTTTGAACTACATTCTTTTGGCTCCTCTTTGATTTGTACCTCAGTATGTTGATCATTATCATCACCTTCTTTTCTATTACTCTCGCGAGTTTTGTGTTCAAGACTGACTTCTTCTTTTTGATCACTATCTGACTTAAGTGCAACTGTCCTGTCAGACTTTTCGGATTCATTTGTAGATTTATGTAAACCAGCATCCTTCAGCTGTTGAATATTATTAGAAAAGGTTACAGCCTTTACAGCTAACTGTCCTTGAGCCTTTTTTATTTCGTCCCTGAGACTGCTGAAGTCTGTGCTGGGAACTTTAGCCTCGTCCACGGGGATGTTGGCCCCTCCAGTAGGCTCTGGTGTAAGAATAGAGTCTTCCCCCATGTCGGGGTTGGTCAGATTGGAGTTGTCACAAAAGTGGTCATCTACCGGCTCAGCCATCGAACTTAAGGTGACAAATTGGCCACCTTGGGAGGGTGCATGCTGGGAAGGGTCAGTCAGCAGCTAAATCAAAGAAAATACATTGCTTAAACATTCTTTCAATTGTTGCTTAATCATTCATTTTAATCGTTTTTTAATCATTTGTTTCAATTTTTGTTCAATCATTTGTTTCAATTGTTTATTAATGACATTTATTCTTTGTAAAACCATCTGCAGAATATGCCACTTATAACTAAAGTTGTATAAAGTGTTCTTTTAAAAGTTGTATAAAGTGTTCTTTTATCTTTCAATTAAAGATCTTTTGCCTCATTGTCTATCCAACTTTGATGATGTCTTATGTTTCATATTAACTACTTAAATAAATAAAAATTAAAAAAAATAGAAACTGGTAAAGATGTGTTTAGAATCCTGAGAAAACAAGATACTTATTTCCTGAGAAATACTTTTATTATTTTATGGATTTACTAACCTTGAATCGTTTGAGATTTTTACTTGGTTGTGCTGGGTCATTCTCTGAGGGCGTGTTCGTGTCAGCATTCTGATCACCACTAGGTGGCACTTCAGTTGACAAGTTGGAGTCGTCATCGTCATCCATGTCCTCCGGAAGAGGAGGGAGGCTGTTATCGTCTTCCATGAATGGCGGAGGAGAAGGTTGCCCACCTTTATATGTCACCTGCAGTGGGCGCAGTATCTTCTCACTCGCTTGGAAATACATCTTTCCCTTAATCACCTGAATCAATACCCAATCATTCAAAACACTGAACAAATATTATATCATCAGATACTTAGAATAAATTTTATAGAAACTTGCTGATTGGTTATCAACATGTAAAAACTTATTGGTTATCAACATGTAAAAAACCTTCTTTATTGTGTTTTCTAGTTGATCATGTTACATTTAATATGGGTACAATGAAGAAACTTCCATACCTGTTCACATTGGGGTCTCGCTTAAAAATCTTAAATCTAATCATTAACCAAAGCCAAAGAGCTATCCTCTAAAACTCTTTCTAATGGGTTTTATCTTTCTAAAAATGTGTCTATACTCTGAAAGTATTTAAAAAATATATATAATTTATGAAAAGGTGTGTATTTCGCACCTTCTTTCCACAATTGAGGCAGTGTCGTCTTTTCTTGTAGAATTTCATCTCAGCTTTGTTCTTATGGCACTGACAGTGGCACTTGTGCGTGCCGTAGAAGTCGTTACTGTCCGGGAGTGTGATCTCTTCATACTCATCTGGGTCAGGACATTTCACTTCTTCATCATCACTGCCGGGCAGATACACCTCCTCAAATGACATCATCTGGCTGTAAAATATCAAATTAAGTTAATACCTGTTTTGTTTGTTCATAAGATGTGAATAACTACAATATCTTATACATGATCTCTGGAATAAAAAAAAAGGATACTAGGGACCTTGAAATTTGCATAGATTTTTGTGACCAAAATTTCACTTTTTTATAATATACTGCCATACTGCACAAAATCTCTGAGAAATTCTATAACTGTTCTTGGTATTATGCATGAGATATTATGCTATCATGAATATTTGAGCTACCTTTCAGGTGGTTTTTCATCTGGGAAGCAGAGGGTGAACTCGTCTAGCAGACACTGCTGCCCTCTGAGGAGAGGCATGACGGATTCCTTCAGCTGACTCACAGTCTGGCCCGGCACCGCATGCCAGCTCGTGAAGGCCTTCAATATCTTCTGAAGATGGGCTGAGTGCTTTCCATAATACACCTGTAAATCAAAAATATCAAACATAACCCCATGGGTTGATAGCTCTGCTGACTTGAATGAAAACACATGAACTGAGATTAAGTACAACAAGCAACCAGGTTATGATTTTCCATACAAGATCCCAAAGTAGGCAAGATGTTGTATTTTCTGAGGTCTAATTCTATCTATTTTCCATTAGACTCAGTTCTTTTTCCATTTTGCCAAGATTTTTTCAAAAATCTAATAGCTATCACTAAGTTGTCAAGGAGGCTGCCATTTTGAATAACATAGCCAATTAGAATCAAGATAACAAGTTGGGGCCAAATTTGAAATGTAACATGCATTTTGATTGGTCAAAATCATCATCTGCTCAAGTCTGCTCCACTTTTAATGGTTGTGAGATTTTGCATGCACACAAATTTTGAATTCAAGGTCAATGTGTCAAGGACAAAGGTCACATGACTAAGAAAGTATTACGAGGCAGGGCTATGACCTAAGACATTTCTGTATACCAAGTTTTAATTTCTTCTTATATGTGGTTGCTGAGATATGCTCCTTACAAAATTTGTGACATCAAGGTCACTGCACTAAGCTCAATGGTGACATCACTGAGAATTTAAGGAATCTGAATCTTCAACTCTCTATCTAGCTCTGTATAAAATATGAAACATAAATTAATGGCAGTTTTGGAGAAGAATATTTTAAAACATAGCGTTGGTATATAACAGATATGAAGTGACACAAATTTTGAATTCAAGGTCAATGTGTCAAGGACAAAGGTCACAAGACTAAGAAAGTATGACGAGGCACGGCTATGGCCTAAGACATTTCTGTATTCCAAGTTTTAGTTTCTTCTTATAAGTGGTTGCTGAGATATATTCTTCACAAAATTTGTGACATCAAGGCCACTGCACTAAGGTCAATGGTGACATCACTAAGATTTGAAGGAATCTGAATCTTCAACTCTCTATCTACCTCTGTATTAAATATGAAACAAATATTACTGGTAGTTTTGGAGGAGAAGATTTTTAAACATAGTGTTAGTATATAACAGATATGAAGTGTTTTTTATTCACTTCTGATGGTTGTGATGTGGCATGTTCACAAATTTTGAATTCAAGGTCAATGTGTCAAGGTCAAAGGTCACATGACTAAAATTGTATGACAAGGCACAGCTTTAACATATGATATTTCTGCATACCAAGTTTTAATATCCTGTAATAAGTGGTTGCTGAGATATGCTCAGTACAAAATTTGTGACCTCAAGGTCATTGCACTAAGGTCAATGGTGACATCACTAAGATTTGAAGGAATCTGAATCTTCAACTATATATCTACCTCTATATAAAATATGAAAGATGTACTACTGGTAGTTTTGGAGAAGAAGATTTTTAAAGAAATGTTGACAGACGGACGGACGGACAGACGGACAGACAGACCGACAGACATTTTCCCCCTCCTAAAGCTCTGCGAGCTAAAGTCTCAGCAGAGCTAAAAAGCTGGTTACACTAATTGCATCCAATTTACAATATTAAGTAGCAGTTTTTTCAGATTTTCATTAAATCAACAGTTTGTGAGATTACTACTTAATGCAAAACAAATGGCACAGAAAGGCTGGACAACCCCCACAGACCATCAGTCCAAAAGAAGACCATAAATAAACATGATACTGCACAAAGTGTCCTTGAACTGATCAAACATACCATCTAAGCAGTACCTTCTATTTGCTATAACTGAGATCTGGGGCTGAACAAATCTTTTTAAAGACAAGGTCATTACAGCAACATCAAAGGTCAAATTAACATCACATTGCACATCTACCATTTATGAATTTTCCATATACTAAATATGAGAGTATGTCCTACATGTGTTTGCTGAGAAATAGCCCAAACATTTTTTTTTCCAGAATCAGGATTATTGCTTAAATTTACAAGATAAGTCAAGAGAGCATTGCATACCGACCTCATAAGTTCATTCTTTATACCAATTATAATTACTTCTTATCTATGATTGTTCTCATAATAACCCAGACAAACTATGCAGCAACTGCTGCCTGCCCTTAGAAAGCAATGAAAATAGCCCATTTAACATGGTGGGGTAAAAAGCATGGTCTCTGACATCCAGCTAATGATTTCTGAGGTGTTAGTTATCTTTCTACACAATAATATCTGTGGCAGAAGTAAACCATGCTTAATCTTACCTCTAATTTTCACGGGGAAATAATGCACAAAATCTACAAATCCTCACCTCCAGTTTTCTGAGGAATGCCCTAGCCTTGGTGAACTGCCTATGTTCTTCACTGAGGCCACACTCTCTGGCCTGGTCTGGCAGCAGGAAGCCTGCAAAGTCCTGCACCAAGTCTGGCTGGTCCCACATCAAGGTCCTTATCTCCCCATACAGCTGTAAAAATACAATAAATAATACTCAGAGATATAGTCGGAAAATCAGGCATGTATATTTGCCTGTGCCAAATTTACAATAAATTCTCACTCGAAGTGTTCATGATAAAAGGCAGGACACAGGACAATTTTGCTCTTAGAATGCAAATGCAAGGCAAAGAATTCTACCTTTATGTGTATAATCTGATATAACATCAGTCATTTGGCCTGCGTTTATAAAAATGTTCGATGAATACTGCACTCATTTTGAAAATATGAATATAGCTATATACTTCCAGCTTCAAATATATGCCGGCATCTTTTTAATATACCGTATTTACTCGTGTATAAGTCGACTCGTGTATAAGACGACCCCCCAAAATTGAGGTTATTTCACTTGAAAAAAAACAATTTCCGAATATAAGACGAGATATCGGCTCTGCTACCATTCAAGCTTCAGCTGAAGCTTGGCGGTCATTTTAAAAGTGAAACTTAAATATGCTTACGATATAAGATCTTAGCAGTCTTATACACGAGTAAATACGGTAAAACGTAAATACGATGTTCGTATTTTCGAAATAACGGATATCAGACGTAGCGGGTCGATTTTAATTGCGTTTTAAATGATAAATAAAGGTATTTACCCTATATTATTTCGAAACACTTTGTTTTGACTTTGTTCTCACTGATTCCAATTATCAAGGACGTCACGTACATCGTGTTACGTTTTCGATGTGCGGAACACGGTAAATTTGATGTGCGGCAACACGAAGAGAAGCCAGGGATACATCGTTGCGCAATATATTAAATTTTTCAATGCGAGTTAATACACTCCATTTGTTTTCGCGCCAAAAATAAGAGCTTGTCCCCGTCACTCCCGCTTTTTAAAATGACGACCTCGTATTGCTTAATGCATTTAAATGGATGAATGGTTTTGTTCTGTTCTCAACCTGCAAGGCATATTTTGGGGGCCCCCATAGGGGGGTTATGAAAAACCCAATAATCCCCCTTTTTTTACCTAAAAATCCAAAAATCCTTATCTTTTGTAGCCAAAAATCCTTAAATATTTTTCCCCTCAAATCTAAAAATCCAAAAGTATAAAACAAAAAATCCTAAAATATGTTTACATGTAGTACAAATTTATTTGGCAATGAATTACATAACATGCATGATATAACATGATATTTAGTGTTTCACACAGGTCATGCCACATTACAAAATGTACTTGCAGAGTCCACTTGAGCCCACAGAGTTTGAAATTAACAGTAATCTCACTGTTATAGTGATACGGAGACACCCAATCCTTTTGAACATATTCAAAATTAGTAAAAAAAGTAATCTGTGTCTTTCCTTTTTTTTGAAACTTTTTTAGGCCTAGTGGCCCTTGTGTCACTAGTAAATGACAACTGAGATAATTCCTCACTAATTAACTCTTGCTGCTCATTGGATGTCTTCGTATCACCCTGATCCTTTATCAGGTCCAAAAGATTGATCAAAACCTCCTCATTCAGAACAATTATATCATCCTTTGGAACATATTCATAGTTAGTATCATCTAAAACAGTGATGACATTTTCTCTATCTATGACACATTGTTTTTGATTTGAGAACTGTGGGCTCAAGTGGGCTCTGCAAGTAGATTTCCCCTTTACATTTTCCCTTCTCAAGCATATCTTGCCTCAGTTTACATATATGCACATGTTTGATTGTGTTAATAACTACAACAGAACCTTTTTTGACATAGACACTTCTCCCTTGTGAGGGCTCCAACACACTCTGGCCCCTCTGCATTCTTTGTATTTGGTGTGTCAGTGTCTAAAGCTGCCATTTTGCTCACATTTAGTGACAAGAAGCAATCCAAAAGTTAAAATTTCCTCACTTTCATCACAAAACACATGGAGACTCTGCAACCACCCTAAAGCTTTCCTAGTCTATTGTCTAAGTGGCACATGCAGCACCACCTGGTGTGAGACCTCTGAATGTCTCAGATCTGACAAATACAAAGGGACCAGCCAGTTATTTCTGATGGTGGGGACCATAGAGTGTCACACAAATATTTATCACAAATATCATGAAACTCATATCTAAATCATTAATTGTTTGAATTAATAATCCTTTATTACTGAAAAATCCTAAAATCCAATTATCTTATTAAAAATCCATTAATCCTAAACACTTTCCTCAAAATCCAAAAATCCCAGATATTTCACCCCAAAAATCCAATAATCCCTCTTTTTTAGGCCAAAAATCCAATAATCCTAAAACCCTATGGGGGCCCCATTTTGTGTTAATGTTGGGTATATACTTTTATTTATCATTTAAAACGCAATTAAAATCGATCCACGTGTGAAGGCATTTGTCAAGAAGGGAAGACACGACTCAACGCAACACGTGGTCGCAATTTTGAAAGGCGGAAGTGACGGGAAGCGGCTCTTGTTTTTAGCGCGAAAACGATTGTTAATATATTGCGCAATAATGGATGGTTTTGTTCTGTTCTCGACCTGCAAAACGTAATTTGTGATAATATTATGTATATACCTTTATTTATCATTTAGAACGCAATTAAAATCGATCCACGTGTGAAAGAATTTCTGTCAACAGGGAAGACACGACTCAAAGCAGTGGAAACAAAGACGAAATGCAAAACTGTGAACGCTGATAATTGAAGTCAGTGAGAACAAAGTCAAAACAAAGCATTTCGAAATAATATGTTTTAAATGATATATAAATTAACCCAATATTCTTGACACTCGGCGGGGGACCAGTCTAGTCGTGTCTTCCCTTGTTGACAGAAATGCTTTCACACGTGGATCGATTTTAATTGCATTTTAAATGGATTGATGGTTTTGTTCTGTTCTCGAACAATTTGTGATAATATTGGGTAAATACCTTTATTTATCATTTAAAACGTAATTAAAATCGATCCGGTAAATTCTGTGGCAAATCTGCAGTCAATGATCACATGACTTGTGAGTCACGTGGCCAATCGATCCGCAACGTCACGGACATCGTATTTACGTTTTACTTCTATGTCTATTAAAATTATTATTTAAATATATCGCACAATTCAACTCTGCCTTTGATGTCTTCCCATTCAGTGGTGTAAAAATTAGTAAAATTTCACTGATACCAATTATCAGCGTTCACAGTTTTGCATTTCGTCATTGTTCCACTGCTTTGAGTCGTGTCTTCCCTTTTTGACAGAAATGCTTTCACACGTGGATCGATTTTAATTGCGTTTTAAATGGATTGATGGTTTTGTTCTGTTCTCGAATAATATTGGGTAAATACCTTTATTTATCATTTAAAACGCAATTAAAATCAATCTGCTACGTCTGATATTCGTTATTTCGAAAATATGAACATCGTATTTACGTTTTACCGTATTTACGTTTTACCGTAAATACTCGAGTATAAGACTGCTCTCGTGTATAAGACGACCCCCTAAACATTAACTAAGAGTTTTTGGAAAAAAACCTCGTCTTATACACGAGTATTTACGGTAATTAAAGATTGAAAGAAATACACATTTCTAGGGACCAATACAAAGTTGCAAGTATTCCATGAGATGTCAGGGATGTCAAGGTTTCACTGACCTCTGTAGGAGTCTTGCTATCTGCTCTGCCAAACTCAAACAGCAGTTGCAGGAATCGCTCGTACTTCTCCTTGCTGTCCTTGAGGCATTCTCTCACTCTTTGCAGGTAGGCTTGCGCGAAGGCTGTGTCACGTTCATCTCTCTGCAGCATACAAAATGCAGGTGTTATTTTGAGAATAATTCAAATCTTAATAATTGCAAACCAACCTTTTTTCATGTACCTAAATTATAAAGTTTATAATTTTCCATATGTTCTGGCTTTGGTAAATTAACAAAGTAATAATGTTAAATAAATTGCATATATTTAAACCAAACTTTTATCTTGTAATGGAAAGGTGTCATTTTGTGATAATGAGTGAAGCTTTATGTGAGATTGTGAAAATAAAGATGAGATAACTTTGAGACTGATGGATAAATGGTAGATGTTCTCACCATAGGGTCAGTCTCCACTAACTTTGGAGCCAGGATACGTAGAGTTGCATCTCTTGACTTCTTGGCTTTGCCTTTCTTTACATCTGTGGTTCCTGGTTTAGGATCAAACCTGAAATGTTATGAGCAAAATTCTTTACTTCTAAATACGTTCAAAAAATGCAAGACAACAGCAAGATTTGAAGAAAATGACCTCAAAACAAAACATCCCATATCTTATCATGTGTTTACTTAAAAAATTACGGTAAGTTTAAAAAAAATTTTAATTGGCCATATTCCTGAATATGTCCAAAGAAGGATTCTAATAGAGGCACTAACTTGATTGTGGTGCTAGCTGCCATTAATGCCGCCAAGTGGTCTTCTTCTCCTTCCTCCTCCTCCTCATCTGAATCCTCCTCTGCCTCATCTTCCTCTTCCTCGCTATCCTCATCCACAGAGGCTACCACAGCTCTCCTCCTCCATTTTTTCCTCTTCTGTTCCTTCTTTCTTCTGCCGGGAGACTTTGAATGGTCCTCTTCGTTTTCTTTGTTATCAGCTGAATTGTTTTCATCCG
Source organism: Amphiduros pacificus (assembly GCA_949316495.1). NCBI lineage: Eukaryota > Metazoa > Annelida > Polychaeta > Phyllodocida > Hesionidae > Amphiduros > Amphiduros pacificus. The sequence goes on along the minus strand of OX439010.1, from coordinate 28,249,304 downwards.
ATAAGTACTCAGAATCTAGCGTGTCATAGTCGCTCCCGACGTCTAGATCTTCAGGCTCTGTGTCATTGTCCTTGTTGGAAAAGGTTGTACTTGTTACATCTTTGTTTCGCGATCGAGGTGAATCAGATATGAGGCGCGGAAGTATGCGTCTTATCACTGACGATTTCTCTGGGCTCCGGAATGGTGGTCGACCTACTTTTTTTGCTTTAGCCGTCAGGGCCGCAGCAGCCTTCTTTGTGGGCGAAACGAAAGGCATGTTTACTATGAAACCTTTCGGCAGGATTGCTTTCACATTTTGCTGTAAAATCTTTCTTCTGGGGCTCTTAAGTGTTTTCTTGAGTAACGGAGAGCCAATTGGTTTAACAGGAGAAAGACCAACAGCTGGCCTGGGCACTATCATTCGGAATCTGTTAGGTGTCAATTGTGTATGTATTGGACCTCCTTTTGTAGGTGTCTTCATAAGACTACCAGAATGTTCTGGAGAAGGTGTTTTAGAACTGTCTTTTTTAGGTGGAGTTTCATAGCCGTCTTTCTTTGGTGGGGTTGCAATAAACTGGGCGATGGATGCCATAATTTCCACAGCTGATTTAGTCGGCGTTTCAGGTACCTTTGCAGGCGTGGCCGGAGTTCGCGGTTGACTATAGGGGGAGCCACTAGGCACACTAAATGCCGGTGAAGACACCATGTCTTCATCAGAGTCATGTGAAATTTTAACCGGAGTGGCCAACACCTCTCTGTTATATTTAACCGGTGTTTTGAGGAGAGTGATGTCAGACTCCACTGGTTCGAGACACAGTGATATGTCCATGGTGTCACCTGAATTAACCGGCTCTCCCTTAGCTGGACTGGCTGTCAGAGCTGCCAGAGCCGCACACGTCTGCTCTCTCAGCGGTATTGTATTTGGTTTGCATCCAGATCTCTCTGGACTTCCTATTATATTTTGGCTATCAGCAAAAGTTTCAGCATCAGATTTCTCAACCCGCGGTGCACTGACAGGACTCTGTCCTGCTGACGTCACAATCACTCCTGCTGACGTCATAATCACTCCTTCCTTTGATATTCCAGCCGTTACACTTTTGGTAGGAGATTGTGTACACTGCGTTGGTGAGGACACAAATTCATTAACTGGAACACTGTTACTTTCGTCTGCCATCAGCCAAGCAGACTTTATAAGCCCCGGAGATTTGCGTGGAGATTTATCCATTTTTTCCGGACTGTAAGAACTGGATGAGGCTTGCACTTGCTGTGGATTTTCGGTCACGGTGATACCAGTGTCTTTTAGAATCTGTGCAAGGTCATCCTCCGCTCCAGGCACCTGAGCCGTGTTGAAGGTCACATCAAATGACTCAGGCATGCTGGGTGCAATGCCAGGTGCATTACTTGGTGCAATGCCAGGTGCATTACTGGGTGCAATGCTTGGTGCAATGCTAAGTGCAATGCTAGGTGCATTGCTGGGTGCAATGCTAGGTGCATTCCTGGGTGCAATGCTAGGTGCACTGCTGGGTGCAATGCTAGGTACAATGCTAGGTGCATTCCTGGGTGCAATGCTGGGCACGATACTGGAATGAGATGATGTGCTTGTCGTGCTTTGTGACGACTGTGAAGAGACTTGTGAAGAACTGCTATTTGAAACTGCTACAGCTGATGGTATACTGGAAGGAACACTGGCACTCCCGCTAGATGGCACCACTGGCACCAGCACCCATTGCATACCACTTTGTTGAGCATTTTCTGGCATCACAATAACTACTGGTTGGTTAGATCCCCCCTGTGTTGAGGGTTGCTGAATGATGATTGGCTGATTAGACAAATTATTTCCAGAGTTTTGTGACTGAATTATGATTGGTTGCCCACTTGCAGATGAAGGAATAACAATAGGTTGGGCAGTGCCACCTACTGGTTGCTGTATAACAATGGGCTGAGTTGGAGTGCCATCTTGTGAGCTCTGTTTCGATGATTGCGAATGTGGCACACTGCCTCCTGCCGGCAGTATAACTGGAGTGCTTCTGCCGGATGATGGGCCTGCAGACTCGTTTAAGACTGGAGTAGAAACTCGGGATCGTGAGCTTGTCACAGCTACAGGTGTGCTGGCAAAATTTGCTGCCGTGTCACTGTGCATTGCTGGAGATGAGGGACTAGACACAAAGTTGTTGAACCCAGAGGCTCCATTCAACTGACCCAGTGGAAGCCTAAAAGAAAACAACAATATCACAATATTCAAAGCTTGGAAAATCATGAAGTACTGGAATGAAGAATGGATAAATCAAGCATCAAATTGCAGATAAACATATTTTGGCCAGAGGCATGACCTGTAATTCTATTCTTTTTCAAATGCAAATTAATAAAATGAATTTGTGGACATTTGTCCCCAAAAGAGTGAAAATGTTACTCCAAGACAAGCAAAATCTTTGGACTATTTCACACTGTGACAACTTCAACATAAATGTACATGTAGAGTAACATAATTTCAGAGCACTTGTCTATTCCAAAACATTTTTAATATCCCAAATCATGACATCATGTGGCCTATTTGATATTTTTTTACATGTAAATTTGGAAACTGAATTGATGATTTCTCTTCTCTGTTGAACAAACTATATTTTTCTCTGTTTTCTCTTTTGAAAAAAACTATAAAGACAAAAGGATATACTTTTTTGGGCTAGTCAATGGAATCAGATACATGAACTGTTATATCTTCCTACCTAGGAGCCACTCGAGGTGTTGTAGTGGACACTGGAGTCTCCCGTCTGGTCACTGGGGTTGATGCTGAGACAGGGTGGGATAGAGGTGTTGAGGGATTAGAGGGATTAACAGAAGGATTAGCAGAAGGATTAGGGGTGGCAAGCCTTGGAACCGGCGAGGATGAGGAGAGTGGAGTTCCTGGGTTAGAGTTGGATGCCTTATTCTTCAACTGAAATTAAAACAATAAACATTATTCTTTTGGTAGCCATATGAGCCGTGGAACCATACATGATAATGATAATGATCTCTATTGTATTACATTTGACAAGCATTAAATTGAGTCATCTGATCCAACACAAGATTTCAAACTGGAAGAGTATTATTAACAAACATACAATTGGATCCAAACCATGAATAATGTATAATCAAATAAGATTTATTATGGAAAGTAAAGAGAAAGTAATTACCATTTCCTTCACAAGTTTGGACTTTTTGTTTTTTTCATCTTGAGCCTTCAGTTGCTTGGCCATTTCAAATGCCTACAAAACATGATTTTTGATAAGATCATTTTTATTGAAATATTTGACTTGTTACCAATAACCACCAAACGAGAAAAGGCTAAATAAACAATGAAAATAGTACTTCTTCCTTGACATTTTTTTAAAAAGCTTAGATGATATTAACATTATTTGGAAATTTATCATCAAAGTAAGTAACAGTTAAATTAAAATAATTTATAAGGATCCAAATCAACATTAACCTCAAACCATGTTGGCATTTCCACAAGTTCTGGGTCTCTCTCAGCAGGGGGCACCACATCATCCACATGCTCCAACATCGTATATCTGGGCCATTCTGGCAACTCACCAGTTGTCTTAAAAGTCTGGAACATTCATAATGATTTGTTTTACATGTAATGTCATTGCACACAAAGAGAATTACTCTGATTTTGATGAGATTTGTCTAACATGAATGAAATAATCCAAATCATTTAAAAAAAAATACTGTGCAAAGCAGTAAAAATCTGTCAGCCCCGAATCCTCTGGCTAGTGAGATAGTTAAAATAGGTCAAGGTCACTTGAGAAAAAGTTTCTGAGAATTTGAATATTATTTTGTGGGCAGATGAACAGGAGCAAATATGATGACACTACCCTTCCCTCTAGTTTTGCTGAGAAGTAATAATTAATCACAAATAGGATAATGTCACATTAACTCACTCGAAGTGCATTGTCTGCATATCTTTTCTTGCTGAGATTTTTGGCTCGTCCCGTGATACGGACCACTGTTTTCGTTGGGAGCATCATCTTCTGGATAATTCCTGCGACAGTTTCTAATTTTCCTAATTGTCCAAACTGCTCAATCCCAATGGCCAGCAGACTATCACAGACAAAACAGAGTACCGGGCAGGTTTATATAGATAGATATATATATATATGCAATCTATTATTATGAAATAAGTAGATATTAGTTCTTTCAAAATCATCTGTAATATGTTTTATATATATAATTAATCATCTAGTAATTCTAAATTTTGATCAAGCAAAGAATAATCTCTCAAAGTATCTGTGATAAGATGTATTTTCACATGAACTTTCAGCAATATTAAAGCCATTTATAAATATTAATCTAGTTTGCCTCTAAAGCATTTTGACAGCCTTATTATGTGGTGCGGCACATATTGTTATCTCCTTTCTTTCCCCCTCTTTTATTTTTTAAATCCGTTTTTACCCATTCAAAGATATTGTCATTCTATAAAGTATCATTTAGTTTATCTCGGTATGTGGACCTACTTGTCTTCAGCCTCTGTGAACATCTGCTTCATCTTGGCGGTACGGAGGCGGGGCAGGAAGAGTCTCTCCGGCAGCATCTGTGGGAAGAGAAATACCTTGCTACTGCTGAACAGCTCCATCATCTCGTAGGTGGGCGTCGTCACCTCCAGGTACAACTCTGAAAATAACATCATTAATATAGGACAATTAAAATTTTTTAAATATAGGATGAAAATGTAACATTATCATGCTTTTTGTGTTGCTGAAACTGAAAATCAGATGTTTGACAATTATGTCATACATCTATATATGTGTAGATATAAGTAGATATAATCTTTAAAGAAATGATTCAATGTGGATGAAGCTGAAAATTTATTTATTGAAATATTATGTACTGTACAACCCAGTCTGAATAAAATTCTTTGTTTTTACCTTTACTCATTGTAATAATATGTAAAATAAAGATATCATTACCGGTGTATCTAAAATCATTAGAATATGTTTTACATGATTAATCTGTTTAAATATACCTGTTCTTTTCCTGGCATAAATTCTCTTCATGGACTGTTTGAATTTATGCGTCATGTCCTCGTTCACCTCTGGGTGTTTCCACTGGGCTATCTCCAGCGCCCCCTGCAGGTTGAGTGAGTGGAATGCTGAGCTGCACTCACTGGGAATCCGGGACTGATCTCCCAACCTCTTCAACTCATTCTGAATTGGTATCAATAAAAAAAATTGTTATAATTCTGATTTTTTAGATATGTTGTTTTAATGACATTCTCATATTTTCTTATAAACAATTACTTTTTTCTTCATACTTTACATTAAGGCAAGGTTGAATGAATACTCCACTTGTACCCATTATTCTCCTTCAAGAACCCTCTCAAATGCAAATCATTAACTACATCTCAATTAAAGCTTCAGATATCAAATTTATATTAATCAATACTACAACAATGTGGAAAATGGTTAGACTTGACCAAGTTGTGCCTTACTTTTTCTATATAAATGTGTTTATTTACAAGTGGCCATGTACTCACCAGGAGGTCGGCCATTAGATTTGTCACTGGCTGGTACTCCTCAGTCTCAGTGGATAATACATAGGACTGTGCCAGAAGTTGGGTGTGCTACAAATATAATAATGTGCTATAGGAATGTGATATTATAACCAAATGTTGAGGGTATAGCAGGGATGTTGTGTGTGTGGGGGGGGGGGGGGGAGGTGGGGGGATGGAGGAGACATGAGGCAATGCCTAATTCAAATCATAAATGTCTCATCCTGATCTGTGCCTTACAGGACAATGGACCCATTTTAGTTTTTATGTAATTTGTCGTGTTCTTCAATACACTGCATATAGTCACTATTTTGCTTGGAAATCATATATGAGTATGGCAATGTTCAGTGGAAGTTTTGCAATGACCTATAAAATGCCCTTTAATCGCCTTATATTGTCTCATTTAACTTTGATTGGTCTCATCACTTTTAGAGACAAAAGTCACATAAATTATTTTCTTTTAGCAATATCTCTGGTATATGACCTATATATATATATATATATATATATATATATATATATATATATATATATATATATATATATATATATATATATATATATATATATATATATATATAAAATTATTTTCTTTTAGCAATATCTCTGGTATATGACCTATATATATATATATATATATATATATATATATATATATATATATATATATATATATATATATATATATATATATATATATATATACATATATATATATATATATACATATATATATATATATATACATATATATATATATATATACATATATATAAATATATATATATATATATATATATATATATATATATATATATATATATATATATATATATATATATATATATATATATATATATATATATATATATATATATATATATATATATATATATATATATATATATATATATTTATATATATATATAGGTCATATACCAGAGATATTGCTAAAAGAAAATAATTTATGTGACTTTTGAGTACACAAATATATATGACAACATAAATATAAGAAACACTAGTTTGTTAAATGATAAAAACAGATTGTTTTTTTAATTAATGTACATTAGTCAAGGCCATGGATAGTTAGGTTGTGTGTGGAATGACTTACCTTTCGCATCTGATCCTCTAACTGTGCCCGTTCCTCCATCGTGAATACGGGTACGTCACTAGGTGGCGCCACTAACTGTTCCCTTGGAATGCCCTCTTCCGTGGAGATGAGACCTTTATTGACAAGGCCCTTGTCTCTGGCACACAGCAGATTCAGAATTTTCTTATTTTGTTCTTCCCCGCTGAAATATAATTTCATACAAATCATATGAAAACAAATGCAACATAAGTTGTTACACATTACAAATATGTACCGTACTTACTCGTGTATTAGACAAAGTTTTTGTACACAAATCCTTAGTTAATGTTTGGGGGGTCGTCTTATACACGAGAGCAACCTGTGGACGAGGATTTACGCCAAAAAATTACGGCACTACAAGTTTAAATTACGAACATTCATATTTTCGAAATAACGAATATCGGACATAGTGGATCGATTTTAATTGCGTTTTAAATGATATATAAAGGTATTTCCCCAATATCATCACAACTTACGCTTTGCAGGTCGAGAACAGAACAAAACCATCCATTATTGCGCAATATATTAATATTTCAATGCCAGTTAACGATCGTTTTCGCGCCAAAAACAAGAGCCTCTCCCGCCTTTCAAAATGGCGATCTTGAGAAATTTTTGACCTGCGAAGCATTATATGTGATAATATTGGATAAATACCTTTATTTATCATTTAAAACGCAATTAAAATCAATCCGCTGCGTCCGAGGTCTATTATTTCGAAACGTTTTGTTTTGACTTTGTTCTCACTGATTCCAATTATCAGCGTTCAGTTTTGCGTTTCGTCAATGTTTCCACTGCTTTGAGTCGTGTGTTCCCTTGTTGACAGAAATGCTTTCACACGCGGATCGATTTTAATTGCGTTTTAAATAATAAATAATGAAAAAGCTTTGTTTTGGCGCTAAGATCAAGGACGTGGAGAAATTGTGATAATATTAAGTACATACCTTTATTTACGGATATGAAAGTTCAATTTGACATGTTGGCCACTCCACTTTTGTCTAGTGGGCACCCAGACACTAAGATCAAGGACGTCACGTACATCGTATTACGTTTTACTTTGTGGAGAAATTCTCGACTTGCGAAGCATAATTTGTGATAATATTGGGTAAATACCATTATTTATCATTCAAAACGCAATTAAAATCAATCTGCTAAGCCTGATATTCGTTATTTCGAAATTACGAACTTCATATTTACGTTTTACCGTAAATACTCGAGTATGACTGTTAAAATCTTTTTGTGTAAGTATATTTACATTTCACTTTAAAAATGGCTGCCAAACGGTTGAATGGTAGCAGTGTCGATGGTTTTTTTTCAAGCAAAATAACCTCAATTTTGGGGGGTCATCTTATACACGAGTCGTCTTATACACAAGTAAATACGGTAATCTCAAAATGACCTTTCAAGTAGATCCTACATTTCAAGTAGATCACAGACTTAGTGAATCACGTAATAATTCAAGATTAGCCCTCCACCCTCCTACCTTTGAGGCGTGGCTCTTTTCTTGGGAGATGGGCAGGTTTGGGAGGGTGTGATGGCAGGGGACTTGGCATCTCTTGCTTCCTCCTCCTCATCATCAAGCAGGTCAGCCCCACCATAGGCTTCAAACAACTCATCCATCAATGTGTTCAGCTCCTTCTCTGCAAAACAAACCCATTCAACAATCTCAGTCTATGTCATTATAATATAAGGAAATTTGAGCCCGAACAAATATAGAAGAGTCGAAAATATATGCTACAAGTTTACAGGAGATTTTTAAATGTAAATCGTGAGATCCCATAAAAATCTGATAAAACTTTGAGGGTTTTTCTGCCCTCTTAATGGAATGCCCATATATAAGTAAGAGCAGAACAAAGGGCACCTTACTGCTGATCTTGAGAGCAGTATAAAGGGCACCTTACTGCTGATCTTGAGAGCAGTACAAAGGGCACCTTACTGCTGATCTTGGGAGCAGTACAAAGAGCAACTTACTGCTGATCTTGGGAGCAGTACAAAGAGCAACTTACTGCTGATCTTGGGAGCAGTACAAAGAGCAACTTACTGCTGATCTTGGGAGCAGTACAAAGAGCAACTTACTGCTGATCTTGGGAGCAGTACAAAGAGCAACTTACTGCTGATCTTGGGAGCAGTACAAAGAGCAACTTACTGCTGATCTTGGGAGCAGTACAAAGAGCAACTTACTGCTGATCTTGGGAGCAGTACAAAGAGCAACTTACTGCTGATCTTGGGAGCAGTACAAAGAGCAACTTACTGCTGATCTTGGGAGCAGTACAAAGAGCAACTTACTGCTGATCTTGGGAGCAGTACAAAGAGTAACTTACTGCTGATCTTGGGAGCAGTACAAAGAGCAACTTACTGCTGATCTTGGGAGCAGTACAAAGAGCAACTTACTGCTGATTTAGGAGCTGTACAAACAGAAACTTACTGCTGATTTTGGTAACAACAGTGTGAAGAGCACCTTACCAATGTATTAGTGAGACCAAAATAAAGACCAACATACTGCTGATCTTGAGAGCAGAACAAAGAGCAACCTACTGCTGATTTTGAGAGCAGTACAAAGAGCAAACTACTGCTGATCCTGATGAGAGATGTAAAGAGAGCAACTTACTGCTGATTTTGACGGCCTTGTCATCCCTGTAATCTTCCTTATCTGTTTCTTCCTTCTCAGCCAGGAAATTGTACTCAGGGTCACTTCCCTCGTCATCTGCTGTCGTATTCAGCTCTACAAATATCATCATCATCAATCATTCAGTTTACATTTATCAACCAAAAACTATCCTCCAATTTCAATTCAATATGACAGCTTAGTGTTGCTATTTGGGATAATCAAAAGTAATCAATCTAAGTAGGTCAAATAACTTCAACAGAATCCATTTAAAACAACAAAATATGAGTCTACAATAGATATTGTTTAATATCTGGTGTATTCAGCAAAGACTGAGCATACCGTCTAAAATATGTAATATTATGAAGAAAAATGTGCTTTCCTTAACAGGGGAGGAAAGATTCACAAATTGTGGATTAACAATTTAAATTTTATCAATATGAACACACATAAATGAAAAGAAGATTTTGAGATTTGATTTAAGTACTGTGGTCAAATTTTCTGAACTTGTGATCATCTTATGTTGGTAAACATGCCTACCCTCGTGTTTAGACTTGCAGAGGCCAACTAAAAAGTCTTGCCAGTCATCATCATCCACGACAGGTTCGTACATATCTGGGGTTATATCTGGAGCCACAAAGTTGGCCTCAAGGTCATAAAGAGCTGTGTCCTTCAGAGGTAACTTGGACCTTGTGCGTGTTGCTATAGTGATCTCTCCATCCTGGTAACAGACAATTATTTCTCATAAGAATATTATTAATTAAATTCATCATTTCAAGGGCATTTAAAAAAAACTGACTGCCTTGTCGTAGATCTGTTACTCTTTAAAGAGGAGCAGCACAAATGGGTTGTCAATTCCAAAAAATGCAGTCTGGCTTGTTCTTTGCATTCACCACTTTTAAAGCACTTGAAATAAATGCATATATTTAAACTTCTAGGTTTGGTTATGTTTGTAAAATTTATTAAAGAAAACACTGCTCTAGAGTTGTGTAAATTTGCCAGACTCTATATTTTATATATTTAAATATTACTGGTCAAATAGCTCAATTGTATGTAGCTATCTTTTGTATGTATATATATATGTATATGTATATATATATACATATACATATACATATACATATACATATACATATACATATACATATATACATATATATATATATATTGATATGTTCTCTGTACTTACTGTTCCCTGGCTCTCATCTGTAAAGGTTTGAGGCAATGACACCAATGTTGCTAGTCTGACTGGGAGCGGTGACCCGACCTCACTGGCCTGGGAGGATACGACACTCTCCTCATCGTCGCTGTTATGGACAGGTTCCATGGACGGGTCATAGTCCTCGTCCTCCTCCTCGTCCTCACATAACGTCATGTCTATGAACGGCTTGGCCGTAGCAGCAGATTTGATGGGAGACAAAGGCCAGGCTGGAGCCTATAATATTAAACATTGTGACAAAGGCCAGGCTGGAGCCTATAATATTAAACATTGTGACAAAGGCCAGGCAGGAGCCTATAACATTAAAACACCGTGCCAAAGGCCAGGCTGGAGCCTATAATATTAAACATTGTGACAAAGGCCAGGCTGGAGCCAATAACATTAAAACACCGTGCCAAAGGCCAGGCTGGAGCCCACAACATTAAAACCCAGGGAAATCTTATCAAAGGCACTTTTTTAACTTCCCCACTCCTTAACATATTTTAGTTTAATCAATATGTCAGTGTGCAGTTCTTATATGATAATATTATATTTTCAGAGAAAAAGATGGACTCAATACCAAAAAAATGTGTATATATATGTGTGTGGTGTGGGTCCTTCTCAATGGGTGCAATTTTCAGGGAGAAAACTTTGCAGTTCAATTGTTAATTGAAGTATTTCCCTCAGATCAGGAAAATTTTGAAATATATTTTTGGAATTCATCCAGTTCTAAATAGGTGCTTTTTAGTAATCAACATTTCTTGGTCCAGAAAGAAAGAGAAGGATAGATGTGCCACTTACTGTGCCAGACTTCTCGGCTTCTTTGATACGAGATCTTGTCATTTTGGGTTCAAACATGGCTTCCTTCAGTTGATCAGCCATACCTTCCTCTCGGATAGTGTTGCGAACCATATCCAACACTGCCTCATTTGCCACAATTTGCTGTAAAATCAAACTATAATCAGTCAATATTCAATTACAAAGGTTAAAAGCTATAAAGAAAATTTGTATTATGAGTGATTTATTGATAAATAAACCAGCAACCATTTACTACTGACAAACATTCATTCCTGACAAACACTGGCTTCTGGTGAAGAATTTATTACTGGCAATTTATTACTGGCAATCATGTATTTACAACTTGTAATTGATATAAATTTAGCTTTACTCACTCGTAATAGAGTTTTCACGTTTTTAGCTGTAAAATTGATTTCCTGAGACCTGGATTTCTTGTCGAGGATTTCATCCAATTCTGAGCTTTCGTCATCATGGGGCACTATAGCCAACCTGTCCTCATCAGAATCATCCGGGTTCTCAGAGTCATTACTCACATTAGCTAGTTTGGCCATTGTTTTGGCAATTTCCATGGTCAAATTTGCTTCAATAAGGCTCTGAAACCAAAATAATACTCAATGAAACAATCATCTGGATTGCCACCAAAAACTAATCATAACAAAGATATTTTATTTATTCTTTTTTTTTTCTACACCTCATTTTCATTACCTAATATGCAATATTCTTATTTTAATTGATGATGGATTTCCAAATTTTTATTAATACTAAATGAACCAAAAATATTTATCAAATAAATTTACAAATAATCAGCCAATACTTCAAATGGTTGTTTACCTACAAGTATATCATTTATTATTTAGTTCTTTACAATCTTTTTACTAGTTTCCCTGAAGAAATCTTTCACAACTCTATTATCAAGTTAGTGCATTATTGATGAGAGATGATGCATCGTTGAGGTGATGAGATAGGCACGCTTACCCTCGCCCTGTCAGATATACTAGCTTGAGAAGATGCCGGTACATTGTCAGGACTAGCATCCATCCTCAGTCGCCGCTTCACCGACTGTCTTCTCACTTTCCCCTCCTGGACTCTCCTAGAAGCAAACATCACATTTATACACAATCTGACACCAAGAAAAGGTCTCCAGTTAAGGACCATCAGATTAGGTTAAATAAAAATTGGGGGGAGAGATGAAGATGAGAACACAGAGGAAACAATAACTTGAATATTTTAAAAGACCTTCACATCAAGTGAAGTTTCACTTGAACTGTATTTAGAGTTTTATAAGTCAACCATCAACTAATTGGCAATAATAATTGTTAAGAAATAAGATCACATGTACTACTCATAAATATAAATAATCAAAAAAAACTTATCTTTCACAAAAAATATATCAAGTTCCTCACATTTTTGTGAATATATATTCTAATTTTCCAAAGATTTTAAAAACTGAACTGAGCCCACCATTTGGCAGGACTAAAAAGATCCTTACAACAATAAATAAAATATCAAATTCTTTTTTTAATTGGGAACTTAACATGCTTGACTAATTTGATCTATCTAACAATATGCTTGTGTATGTAATTAAAATCCTGCTGATCACTGAACTTTGCAATGTCTTTGAAATTGTTGACTTACTTTCTTTTTGGTCTCTTTTGTTCGTCTTCAGCATCATCACTATCCTCTGAAATTCTCTTCCTTTTCCCAGCCATATTCTTCTCAGACGCACTTCCTGTGTGTTTGCGTTCCAAGATGCGGGAGGATGCCCTGCGTACGGATCTTGGACCACCTTCACCGTCAGAACTAGACGAGTCCTTGTTGGGGCTTGATTCTCGTGACGACCCTTGGCAAGATGGTGAACTCAAAATTGGAGAGTCTAACTGTTCCTCACTGTCCCTTTTGCTGTGAATGCTGCAATCTTCTAGAGGGCTCTCTAATGAAAACCTGACTTTGTACGGTGACTTTCCACTCGTTTTGCCACTTGAACCTGACTGTGGGCTTTCATCTGAGTGATGGGGAGTTTTCATAATTCCTTTTACAGGAGTTTTGCTCTGTACTTTAGCATGTGGAGAACTTCCAGATACAGTTTCATCTGTTGTTTGGTCCAAACTTTCTGGAACGTCCAGAGTCTCTTTCGTTAATGTCTTGCTACTTGAAGGAGATGCATCTGATTCTGCAGAAAGAAGGCGGCGCCTGACTGGAGATTTTGATGGGGTTTTGTTCAGTGCTTTGCCTGGACTCTTCTTTGGTGTTTTCCTTCCAGGAGTCCGTAATTTAATAGTAGGGGTCCTCTTTGAAGAAAATCTAGGTGACCCCCTCACTGGTGTTTTTTTAGGAGTCCTGAAAGGTGATTTTGTGGGTGTTTTGTAGGATTTTGAAGGAGTTTTGAAGGGTGATCTTACATCTTTCAGTCGTCGAGTTTGTTTATTATGAAGGGGAGTTGTCAATTTTTCACTGTCCTTATTCAGAGCTGATAATTCTTGTGTGAGCTTAAATAGATCATCAATTGCAAGTTCATGGGAATCCTTAACACCAGGGGTAGAAGTTAAAACATCTTTGGGATATTTTTCTTCTGAAAAACTCTCCATCATAACCAAAGAATCACTTGATTCTTCTACGAAAGTCTCTTCTTTAACCCCTGTTTCCCCACTCTCAAGCTGATTTGGCTCTTTAATTTCTTTTGAAACTTCTCGGTCATGACATTTGAACTTTTTACTTATCTTATCTTGAGTTTGCAACCCTTTAGCTCTGTCAGGGCTGATGTTTTGTTTTGATAATCCTCTTTGTTTTCTTGTATTTCTTTTCCCATCGGATGGGGTACATGGTAAACTGCGAGTTCCCCCTCTTTTCACACTGCCCCCTTTCGCTCCTCTCAAGTTACCCTTTATTTGTGAGTGGACATCACTCTCGCTGATCCCCCTGGATCTCCCACTCCGACCCTTACTCTTCCTGGTCACATAGGCCTCTTTAGGCAGCGGTGGTTTCCTCTTTGTTTTTGTACTCTTTTTATCACTTTGTTCAATTTCTCCCTTGCTTACTTCAATGTTTTGAATTCTCTTATTCCTGCATGTTTTTTCTTTATTTCTATCTATTTCACTTTCTTCTGTGTATTCCAGGGGTTCTTCTTTTATTTGTACATCTTCCTGTGGTGGCTGTAGCTCTGGGGGCAGAACACGTACAGGGTGTGGGTTTTTCCTTGGGCTCCGTCTCTCTGTTGAGGGAGATGTTGGCATACCCTCACTTGCCATTTTACAGATCTGTTAAACAAGGCAAACATTTGAATTATAGAAGATAAAATTCTGATGATCATTGTTTCAGATAAAACAGTTTTCTGATAACAAGGCCTTTAGAAAAAGCCAATTTCTGAGTTCCCTACCTACCTTAGTTCAAACCAGTGACCCTGAAGTTTTTAAAAATTTCTAAGTGAAAAGATATAATTTCAGAAATTAATAATGTCTTGTGCATATATTCCAATTCCAGCTATTGCTATTGTATTTCACATTCGATATAAAAAGAAAATTATTCTTATTCTAATTCTCAAAATATATTTGATCGCATTAAACTAAAGGAATAAAAATACACTTTTTTTTCAAAGCCTACCCATATCCTGTAGAATACAAGACATATTGTCGGAAATAAGAACAGTGATTGTTGGTTATAATTTGTCCAATCAAAAATGCCCTTTAAACCCTAATGGAATAGCCTATAGATCTAAATTTTGTTGATTGGCAGGACTAACCATTTTTTTCTAGACTGGTGCATCCACATACTAAATAAATAAAATTTATAACCATGGTTAGTCAATCTGGAGCTTGACTTTTTTAATAGAATTTGTTTTACATTTCTAATTTGGTTCTGTGCTGTTCTAATGTGCTGTTCTTGCAATATGGCAATCCACAAGCCCACCCACAATCGGCCTGTAGTTTGCAGGTTGCCATACTGTCCCATTCAAAACAACATAACGGAAGTGCACAAACAAAATTGAAAGTGCACAAAAAAACACTCTAAAATCTAATAATTAAAAAAAAAACAAGATGGTAACTCGCAATCACACTATGGTCTGGGAGGTACCGGGTCAAAATACCCGCGATATGAAGTGGACCGCACTACTGAACTACCATGTTAGACAACGATCAAACTGCTGAATTTGGGCATTTCATGAACATAAATTATCCAGAAGTGTAAATTATTCACAACTTGGAGAAAATATAAGTTTAACAATAATTAGAAATGCATATTATTTACGATTTGGAAGACTTGATATGGCCACCAAACTTGAATGTGTAGTTCTAATGTCTGGGCCTGAAAGAAAAGGGAGAATATTCATATAAATATGCCAGATATGAGGTCTAATTATTGGGGGAAAGTAGTTGATTAAGATTAATATTGGCAGCTATCTTTAGGTTTTAGATAAGAGGAGGGAATATATAGCTACCATCATCATCAATAAAATCAACAGGCACTTGGTGCCTCTGTCCACTTAGTCACACAATTATTTGGACTATAAATAATTTTGTCTGGGACACTGGTTTGACTGCTAATGGACAGGAAGGACATTGCCGCCCCAGTAACAAGTGAAGTAGACCCCTAAGTGAAGTTGGCCCCTAAGTGAAGTCGGTCCCCGAGAGAAGTCGGCCCTCAGATTTATGTGGTTAGATTATCAAGTTACCAGAAGGAAATTAATGGCTTCTGAAGGTCCCTAGGGTTAGTTAATGCCCTTAGGGTCAAATAGCCTTCTCGAATGAGATTTCATGAGTTTTGAGCCATTGCAAAGTGACCAGGGCCGCCTTCTCTTGGGGGCCGAGTTCACCTACCCACTACAGGGCCAACTTCACTTGGGGCTGACTTCACTGGTATTCGCCGCCCCAACTAGCAATTGACAAAACTACTTCTATGAAATCATTTTATGATATACTCTGGACTGTAACTTGTTGCAATGTTATGATGTCATGCCACTTGGTTCTTGAATTTATTACTGCAGTACCTTAAGGCTTTAAGTTTAACTTGGCCATGTTCCTCCTGTTTTGTTTTTTTAATATAAATGTATTTCATAAATGGGCTCGGCCAAGCGGTAACGGAGGGACAGCATCACTGAACAGCATAACATAAATGCATTTATTCCAGAAATACAAAATTATTAGAAATACTTAATTATTGTTTTTGACAAAGCCCACTGAACATTACAATATGCCAAAGTATTGAGGATCATACTGTAACAGTTTATGTATGGTATCAAAATATGTTTTCTGTAACGGAGGGACACTTTTGAACAGCAGCTTTGGAGTCATGTAGCAAAATGGGCTTAACATAAAGTTCTTATGAATATTCTTAAAAATCACTATATCATATATCATCTACACATACCTAAGTAGTAAATACCAAAATATCAAGTTTATAACATTAACACTGTTTTATTTATAAAAGAAATATTGTCGTAACGGAGGGACAACAGAAAATAGTAACGGAGGGACACAAATGTTCAGCTGTAATCTTGTCAACAAGTAACTTCTGTAGAATACTGTATATGCTCTATTTAGGTGCTAAATCATTATGAACTTGACAGAATAAATTTACAGAATAAATTGAATGAAATAACATAAGTAACAAAGACCAAATACACACCACAGATGACAACTGGGTACTAAGGATGGATTATGGTCAAAATAACCATGTGACAAAGGTGGCCGTGGTACTGAACTGCCACATTAGACAGAATTTGGACATTTTATGAATCTAAATTATCCACAAGAGTAAATTATCTACAAGTTGGAGAAAATATGAGTTTAACAATGCTTAGAAATGCATACTATTTACGTTTTTGAAGACTAAGGCTTAAAATGGATGCCAAGCTTTAAAGGTTATGCTAATGTCCAGGCCTGAGTGAAAAGTGAAAATATTAACAGAAAGATATGACGGACATGAGGTATAATGACGGCAGAAAGTAGCTGAATAAGATTAAGATTGGTAGCTATGTTCAGGTTTTAGATAAGAGAAGGGAATATATAGCTATCAAATGAAATGCACATGCACTTGGTCCAGCGGTCCACTTCGTATCATGGTCATTTTGGTCATCATAAGGATGACACACACAACTCATTCCATTACATCATCATGTTCTTAGCCTTGTGTTATCCTAACTGTAAGCCAGGAACACTACTGCATTATCCCTAAGAATGGATTTGTCAGGTAAATTAGAAACTTTGACAAGATCAATCGGTTACATAGTGTCACAAGGAATCACACCTATCAAACAGCAATTGTGTTGTCTCTGATAGGACAGCTTGTGTACCCAGTGCAGGTCAGCTGGTGGCTTTCTTCCTCTGACTATAGTACCAATGCAAACAAATATGATTTTTTTTACCATAAACTCAGAGAGTATTGAAAACCAGTGTTTATAATACATGAGTATGTAGACAGGGAAATAGAATTATGTATCACTGACCATGTTGATTGATGCATGAGTATAAACATGAAGTGTCTATTGTCTCTCAGGTGACAGACCACATATTAGCCAACCAATACATGTTTAACCAAATAAATTGTTTGTGTCCATTTCCACTTGACATAAACCACTTTAAGAAATAAAAGTTTCTGGCAAATAACTGAAATAGTAACAACTTGCATAAACCTGAACATTTGTCCCTCCGTTACTAGTAACGGAGGGACAGGTTTTCTTCATATAAAATCAACCAAAAATTAAATGAGTTTCATAAAACATACTGAAGGTTATGAAACTTCACTATAAGCACCTTACTTCTAGAAAGTTTCACATTCCTTGTGATATGCATTATAGTATGAGGTAAAAATTTCAATATTTTTTGTAACGGAGGGACATGTAACGGAGGGACAAATTCATATTTTAAAGTTTTTCCCCCAAAACATCTTTAGACTTGTGTGCCAAGAATTTGACTTTAAATCATGATAACATAGCGTCTCAACTTTATAAAAGTCCCATTTCCACTACTCTGCATGTGATTTCTAATAAAATACACCATATTTTCTAAATTGATAGAAAAACGACGACAGACAGCAAAATGAACCAACAAAATAGGGTCTTAAACAAATTGTGATTATTTCGCAACCAATAAGGGTAGAGAAAAAAATAAAACAGTTTCAGAAACTACAGTTTTTAGTTTATAAGGTACAATTTAAAAGAAGCACATATTTTGAGTTTCACTTTTTCATGTTAATGTTCACTTCCCCTTGGCTGAGCCCAAATAAAAAAAACATTGAATAACAACTCACTAAAGTTTTCTTTGTCCAGGTTTGTGCGGGAAACACATTTTTCCTGATCAAGATAGCAGAAAAAGAAGTGTATTGTCTGTTGTAAACTTCTCTTAGAGTCATTAATTTCATACTAACATTAAGTTACAAAGTACACGACCCTAACTTGTTTTGAAAAGTGCACAGCTAACCGATTCCTGCATTCTCGACCGGGAGCATCCGGGTCACTCAGTGCATCACGTGATTTCACAGCTTGGCAACCAGAGCGCGAGCCACTGGCCGCTGAAAACAAACGCGTAGCAACCATTGACAAGAAACAGCAGTGAACTTTCAAAATTTACGTTTTCAGTGATATCTTTGCAATGCTTCAAGATATCAACAAAAAGTAAAGAGATTTAGAATCTGTGGACCAAGACGCTTCCATTGACATGATTGATATGATAATCAAAATTTCTTTGTATCGGTGCTGAATACTTTTATTTATCATTTAAAACTCAATTCCCTAGCAAATCCCTAGCAAAAGTCAATGATCGGATATCGGACGTAGCGGATTGATTTTTTATTTTAATTGCGTTTTACATGATGAATAAAGGTATTTTACCCAATATCATCACAAATACGCTTAGCAGGTCGAGAACAGAACAAAACCATCCATCGATTTATAACATGCATTACGCAACACGAGGTCGTCAACATGAGGTGGCCTGGCTTCTCCTTGCGTTCATTGGACATCGTCTTTACGTTTTACTTTTACTTCTATGTCTATTAATATTAAAATTATTATTTAATCGCACAATTCAATTCTATACAGCCTTTGATGTCTTCCCATTCACTGGTGTGAAAATCAGCGTTCACAGTATTAATATTCAGGGGCATTTAGCCATTGTTTCCCACTGCTTTGAGTCATGTCTTCCCTTTTTGACAGAAATGCTTTCACACGTGGTTCGATTTTAATTGCGTTTTAAATGATAAATAAAGGTATTTACCCAATATTATCACGATGATTTACAGCCGATCGAGTGCTATAAACGATAATGAATAAAAGCGATATAATTATAATATCTTTAGCTTATAATACCACGGACAGAGCAAGCGCAAGTGTGTTCAAGGCATCAGCTGACACTGAGTGACCTATGTATTATATAATGTATAAAAGAGGTCACGAGAGGGAAACGGAAAAATTCATGCAAATTGATCTTGGAGACATCACTTGCGCTTGCTCTGTCCGTGTATAATACACAGAAATATTCTAGGTCTACCACGTGCAGATGGTCACGAGGAGAAGCCAGGGATCCATCATTGCGCAATATATTAATATTTTAATGCAAGTTAATCCACTCCAATTGTTTTCACGCCAAAAATAAGAGCTTGTCCCCGTCACTCCCGCTTCTTAAAATGACGACCTCGTATTGCGTAAAACATTTTAAGTGGATGGATGGTTTTGTTCTGTTCTCGGCCTGCAAAGCATAATATGTGATAATATTGGGTAAAATACCTTTATTTGTCATTTGAAACGCAATTAAAATCAATCTGCTACGTCTGATATTCTTTATGTTTTGTTTTGATCTGAGAGCAAATATATTTATTATTGCTCTCAGTTTTGATGCATTTCAATATGACGACCTCGTGTTGCATAATGCATGTTAAATGGATGGTTTTGTTCTGTTCTCGACCTGCAAAGCATAATTTGTGATAATATTGAGGTGATCTTGATAGTCATACGACATTTGGGTGAAATCTGAGGGCAATAAACGATGATAAATTTGTAAGTTCTCTCTGTGTGGAATAGGTGTGTCCACTTTGTTTTCAGCGGCTCCAATATGGCCGCCGTGGTCGCGAGGGAAGTCACGTGACCCGTGACGTTGCACCAAGGTAGGGAATTGACAACAGTTCGTGTTTTGTGAATGTCTGTGAGTGATTGTTTCTACTCATTCTTATTTTGTTAGGAAAAATACACAATAAGCTTACCTTCCGTCAGATATTAATCAGTTTTACGGTGTCACGGGTTGTAATTTTTCGAAATTATCGTAATTATTGTTAACCATCGGTGTTTTGGTTCAAGCGCCATTTTTCTTCACATACGGGCATTTGTCAACAATAATCTTTAGCTGAGGCGTGTTTACTATAAATCTTATGGTGAAATGACGAAAGTTTACATATGCTACACTATGCAGAAGGACCAAAAAGTGAAAGCTGAATGTCAAAATTGAAGTGCAACCTTCACTTGATCAGGTACATACACCCGTCAATTTACACATAGGACATCAGTTCTGCACTGTGTGACTCATATTAGTGTCAGTTGATCAGTTGTTGACAGCAGCTTGGCCTTGAGGAAATTTGAGAGTACTTGTAAATCTATTTTAAACTTTGCCTTCATCTTTCACAGTTTCAGAGTGTAAAGTCAAAGACTGGTGGTATGTTACTCCGTGGAGCTGGATTCACTTGTGAATTCAGCTCCGTTTACTGTTAATCATTTCCTCGGTCAGAATTTGAATATCCTTGATTTCACCTACTTAATGGCAGTTTTGCCTTATTCTCAACAGGTATGTTGTTGCCTTACTCCGTGGAGCTGGATTCACTTGTGAATTCAGCTCCGTTTACTGTTAATCATTTCCTTGGTCGAAATTTGAATATCATTGATTTCACCTACTTAATGGCAGTTTTGTCTTATTCTCAACAGGTATGTTGTTGCCCTGGCCTCAATCTAGCTCGTCACCATCAGAACATCATTATTCAATGAATGAATTGCTTTAATTATGCACTTTAATCCTCACAATAACAAGGAGTTGTTTTTCAGCCATTTTAAAAAAATGGTGACAAGAAGGCCAAACCACTGCATGATAAAATTCATTCATTAAATTGTTTGATTGTTTACTTCACACAAAATGTGAACTCATTTTGTCTTATGATTCCAGAAAATGATTAAATACTTGCAAGTATTATTCTCATTCTACCAACTTATTTCAATACATTTGATCAGTTTCAAAATTTCTATTTGCAAACTAAATTTAAATGATAAACTTATCCACCAGGTGGCAGGCTGATAGACATTTCTATGTCAATGAAATCAATTCTTACTCATTCGGTAACTTACGACCTGAGCAATGCCAAAGGAAGTTTCCATGAAATGGACTAATTTTGCTATTTGTGAATGAATGGACTGCAGTCAGGTCATGCAACTTCATGTAAACAACTCACATGTGGACCTAAATGCAACTTCTTTACACTGATTATAGCTCATGTCAAGTTATGGAGAAAAAACTGAATGTAAATACCAACACATTAGAATCAACTAACATTTGGTATTTTGTGAATTATTAAGTCAATTTTTGAAAGGGAAGTTATGAATTGATCGGGAAATCTTTGTGAATAATTGTTTGTTGAAGCATAAGTCTATCGATGCGTGAATGTGGTAGGACATACTTAGTAGCAGTGCTAAAATATTGCTTATAATTCATCACAAAAGGGCAAATCGTCAAATTTTAACTGGCTAGAATGGGAGAACAACCTACCTCTGACTGATTCTTGGAGTTTGAGAACAATCTGCAGTGACCAGGAAAGCTGAGGCAAGATTCAATTTCACCCAGGTATCCAGGGAAGCCACTCCACCGGCAGCCATATTGGTACAGTGAAATTTGACAACAACAACAAACTGAGTGGGCATGAAGAGGTGAGAGATTTCCTTGATACACATGAGCAACTGTCATAGCATGGAAACATTGAGGAGGAAACTGTCCCCAAGTGGTGGAAAGGGGAACAAAAAAAGCAAAGATGGCAGTTTGCAACAACCAAAAACTGGAGGGAAAGGTGCTGAAGTTTCAAAACAACAGAAGAAATCTTCCAAAGGAGAGAGGAATCAGAAAGGACAGAAAGGTAGGAGTGAAGATAGTGATAGCCAGAGTCATTGTGATGATAGTGAGACTGATGAGTTTATATGTGAGGTATGCAAGAGTACCTGTGACAGTGTCTTACAGTGTGAAATGTGTGAAGTATGGAACTGTTTACATTGTGCAAAGATTTCACCTGAGATATCAATTCTGTTGGGCAAGTGGGACAATGTACATTGGTACTGCAAGTGTTGTGAAACTGAAGTGAATAAACTGATAGTTGAGTACAAGAAAGGTGTGTTGCCAAATACAAATGTACATGCAGCTCAACAGGCTGCAGTGTCTGTCTCTGACTCAAATGTCAGCTCAGATGTGATGAAGGAACTCAGAAAGATTCACAGTTTGTGTACAAACATAGACGAGAAGATGGACAGCTTGAAATCAGGCACTGATGAGGTCAGGCAAACATATGTACAGGCAGCAGATGATTTGAAGAAGACATATGCACAGGCAGCATCAGCACAAAAAGCAGAACAGGGGAATAGGCCAGTACCAGCCCCTAGAACACATATTCCGCAGACACTTATCAGAGACATGGAAGTCAATGCAGTTAATATGCTCGATGAATACAGTGATAGAGAAAGAAGGAAGAACAATATCATCATGCACAATGTACCAGAGAGCCCAGCCAATGTGATAGCCACTAGGAGGCAGCACGATGACAGTGCTGCACAAGAAGTGATCACTGAAGGACTGAGCATAACGGATGCTCAAGTCACAAAGACCATACGGCTGGGTGGAAGGGGCCAGAACAGAAGGGAGAAACCGAGGTTGTTACTGGTGGTGCTCGATTCAACCAAAAAGAAGAGAGATATACTTTCAAGTGCCAAGAGTCTCAGGCAGACAGAGCGCTGGTCAAATGTATACATTGATCCTGACAGAACAGCAAAGCAGAGGCAAGAACATAAGAAAGCACTTGATGAGTTGAGACAGAGACGCAGCAATGGAGAAAGTGTTGCACTGAGAGCAGGACGAGTTGTGGTTGTGGAGAACCGAGTCAGGGGTAATGCACAGGAAGGAAACAACACAAGTGCACCAGAGAATGGTACCGAGGGTCGCCAAGAGAACACCCCCACCCCTGAGGAGCCCCTTACCCCTGCTGTTGAGGCCCCCACCACAGGGGAGGCCCAGCAGGATGCTGTTGAGGCCCCCACCACAGGGGAGGCCCAGCAGGATGCTGTTGAAGCCCCCACCACAGGGGAGGCCCAGCAGGATGCTGTTGAGGCCCCCACCACAGGGGAGGCCCAGCAGGATGACGCAGCTCCTGGCACCAGCAGCGCTGGTGACCAAGATTGACGAGCGCCTCAGCAAGTCAATAGGATGGATCATAACGGAGATGAACCGGACCGAAACAGGACAATGAGAAGTACAGCATTCAAGAGGAAGAGGTTGAAGGTACTGTATGCAAACAGTGACACACTGAGCAATAAGATGCCAGAGCTCCAATTGATGGCTGAGACATATGAGGCTGATGTGGTAATGATTACAGAAGTTTTACCAAAGAACTGTGCTAGTAAGAGAGATAAGCTATCAATTAAGCTAGAAGGATACACACCCCACACAAATATTGAGGACATTAGAGCTGGTGGTAGAGGCGTATGTATATA
Organism: Amphiduros pacificus; assembly: GCA_949316495.1. Taxonomy (NCBI): domain Eukaryota; kingdom Metazoa; phylum Annelida; class Polychaeta; order Phyllodocida; family Hesionidae; genus Amphiduros; species Amphiduros pacificus. Next base: position 28,225,356 of record OX439010.1, on the reverse strand, counting down.
TGTAGCAGATGCATTAGAGGAAAGAGTGATGGATTTAGACTTTGGAAGTGAGTTTGAGGAGAGTGTATGGATCTCCTTACGCCTGAAAGGCTCAGATAGCATGACTGTTGGCTGTGTGTATCGTAGCCCATCCAGTGGTGTCACTAATCATGAAAAACTGTGCAATCTGCTGAAACAAGTGCATGAAACAAGGCCTACACACCTACTGATTGCTGGGGATTTCAACTACACCAGCATAGACTGGAACACATGGTCATCTGGCAAGGCAGACGAACAGGAATTCATAGAGTGCATAAAGGACTGTTTCTGGTACCAGCACGTGGAAGAACCAACCAGGTTCAGAGAGGGGCAAAGCCCAAGCACCCTTGACCTGCTGCTGACAGTTGAAGAAGGGTCAGTGGCAAACCTGGACTACCTGCCTGGAATAGGTCTGAGTGACCATGCGTGTCTACTCTTTGATGCAGACATGTACTCCAACACAGATCAGAGTGAACCCAAATTCAAGTATGATAAGGGTGATTACCAGAAGATGAGGGAAGAGATGAGTAATGTGCCATGGGAGGAAGATATGGAGGACATGATAGCAGAGGAAGCATGGACACATTTCGCCAAGAAATTGGCTGATAGTATGGAGGAACACATCCAAAAGACCAGGGCACGAGATAGGAAGAAAAAGAAGCTTTGGATGACAGGTGAAGGGTTCAGGAAGCAGAGAAAAAAGTATCATGCATGGAAGAGATATCGACAAACAGACGATTATGTTGACTATGTCCGAGCCCAGCGTGAGAAAAGGGAGATGAGTCAGCTTACCAAGAGACTGTGCAGGGAATTTGAGAAGGACCTTGCCAAAAGTGTCAAGAAAAATCCAAAGGCATTTTGGAGATACAGCAACAGTAAGCTGAAAGCAAGATCAAGAATAGGAGATCTCGACAAGGGTGATGGGAACGTAACCCAAACGGATGAGGAGAAGGCAGAGGTCCTGAATGTGTTCTTCCCTAGTGTGTTCACTGAGGAGGACCTGGCAGAGATACCAACATTGGACACAAGATACAATGGGCCACCATTGACAGAGATAGAGATAACTCCAGAGAAGGTGAGAAAGAAGCTGCTGAAATTGAAGAAGACCAAGTCTGCAGGTCTCGATGGGTTTCACCCCAGAGTCTTGTGGGAGTTAGCTGAATGCCTGAGCACGCCACTGAGTATCATATTCACCAAGTCATTTAGAGAGGGAAGACTACCGACAGCATGGAAGGAAGGGCATGTCACCCCCATCCACAAGAAAGGGAGCAAAAGAGTGCCTGGCAACTACCGCCCTGTGAGTCTGACAGCTGTAGCCGGCAAAGTGATGGAGGCCTTAGTGAGGGAAGTCATGGTGGACCATATGGTGGCAAATGAACTCTTTTGTGATGCACAACACGGGTTTGTACCAGGTCGCTCATGTATGACCCAACTGCTGGTGGCAATGGAGCTGTGGACAGCTGCGCTTGACAGAGGTGAACCGGTGGATGTAGTGTACCTAGACTTTCAAAAGGCATTTGGCACTGTCCCTCACCAGAGGCTGTTGGCCAAGCTTGATGCGTATGGGTTCGGAGGGAATCTGAAGAACTGGCTTCAGGATTTCTTGCTAGGAAGACGTCAGAGAGTGGTGGTAAACGGGAAGGTGTCAGATTGGACAACCGTGAAGAGTGGCATCCCTCAAGGCAGCGTGCTAGGCCCCTTGCTCTTTGTGATCTTCATAAACGACTTGCCTGATGTGGTCAGCAGTACAGCCAAGATCTTTGCAGATGACACCAAGTTGTTCAGAAGTGTGGCAAACAAGGCAGAAAGGATCGAGCTCCAAAAAGATCTAAATAGCCTGGTAGAGTGGTCAAAGAAGTGGCAGCTGAGTTTCCATGCCGGGAAATGCAAGGCACTGCACATGGGGCACGGCAATGTCAAGCAGGAATACTCCCTGGATGGTGTTCCTATAGCAGCAAGTCATGAGGAAAAAGATCTCGGTGTTGTGATAGACGATGAGTTGAAGTTTACCAAGCATGTGGCAGAGAAGACCAGAAAGGCCAGTATGATTCTGAACCGGATACAGCACACCTTCGAGACGAGAGATGCAGAGACAATTACCTTGCTGTTTAAAGGCCTTGTGAGACCACTGTTGGAGTATGGACACGTTGTGTGGCATTCCCGCCTAACAACCAACATGCAAGCAGTCGAAAATGTCCAAAGGAGGGCTACACGGATGATCCGAGAGCTTGCAGGTCTCACATACGAGCAACGCCTTAAGGCCTTGAAATTGCCATCACTGCATCACAGGCGCCGTCGTGGTGTCATGATCCAGGTATTTAAGATCGTGAAGGGAATCGACAGGCTGGACCCAAAGATGTTCTTCACCGCACCGAGACGAGAGGGGACCAGGGGTCACAACGAGAAGCTTTTCAAGCCAAGATGCAGGTTAGAGGTCAGGAAATGCTCGTTCAGTGCCAGAGTAATTGACGATTGGAATGCCCTGCCTGGATCTGTAATACAGTCAGAGACTCTGAACCAGTTCAAAGATGGTTTAGATAAACTGTGGATAGAGGAACAGTATAGAGTTCCTTTTAGGTTAGCATAGCAGTAAGTCGCACCAGATGCTAGACCTGAAGTCACGACATGGCTACAGCCATCTTTCTTCAGTAGAAGAGGTATCCAGGTATCCAGGAGGTATCCAGGTATCCAAGAGTGAAATTAACCGAACTCACCATGAGCCTCTCACTGACTACAAGTATCACTATGCAAATGAGTAATGCATTTGAATCACAAACTGTGTTGATAACTTCACTCACAATGCAGTTTGACAAGGTCACTCAGCTTGAACCATGGACTGCTCCCTGTCATTTTTCTCTTACCAGAGGTCTCTACTGCATATTTATGGATTGGTTGTGACAGGAACCATTTTGGATATCAAAGCAGAAGACACTAGTTTTGTCAGATGGATTAAATCCTCTAAGTATAGTATTGGCAGGAAATAGGGTGTCCAAATCTAGGTGAATCACTTAAGGTTAGTTTATTCTTTAAGATGATATCAAGATTTCCCCTGAAATACATTATGTATAAAAGAAAACTTGATTATCTGCTGACTGACTGGTAAAATGGTAAGGAGTATCCATGACCCCAATCAGCCCAGCTCTGCTGTAGCTGATGTGGTCATCCAGGGCTAGTTGTTGCCCTGACCTCAGTCTAGCTCGTCACCATCAGAAAATCATGATTCAATGAATGAATTGCTTTAATTATGTACTTAAATCCTCACAGTAACAAGGAGATGTTATTCAGCCATTTTTCACTCGCGTTTGTTTTGCCTGTAGGTTCGAGGTTTCAAGATGATTAAGCCATAAGTCTATTGAGCCTACCCCGATTATCGGTCCATGGCGGCCATGTTTTGGCTCAATAATTCTGCTTACACCGTCAGATGTCGCTTTTGTTTGAGAAGTGATTTGTGAGTGTGTGGTAGAGTAAGAAGATTTTGCCTTGGGTTTTTTTGCCTTGAGATTTTGTAAACTTACGCGAGCTTGATTTTTAAAAATCAACACTTGTTTCTGCTTACACCGTCAGGTGGCGCTTTGGTTCAGAAGTGATTTAATTGTGAGTGCGTAGTAGAGTAAGAAGATTTCCTTGGATTTTGCCCAAGGATTTGGGGATTTTGCAAACTTACATGAGTTTGATTTTTTTTAAATCAACACTTGTTAAAAATGGTGCCAGGAAGGCTAAACCACTGCATGAGCACAGAATGTTAAGACAGAAAATAGGACCTGGGGAGCAATCATTAGTTTTGGTGGGGGAGATAAAATTTATTCATCAAATTGTTTGATTGTTTACTTCACACAAAAAGAGAACTTATTTTGTCTTATGATTCCAGAAAATGAATAAATACTTGCAAGTATTATTCTCATTTTACCACCCTATTTCAATACATTTGATTTGTTTCAAAATGTCTACTTGCAAACTAAATTTAATTGATATACTAATCCACCAGGTGGCAGGCTGATAGACATTTGTACGTCAATGAAATCAATTCTTACTCACTCGGTAACTTACGACCTGAGCAATATCAAATGAATTTTCCATGAATGGACTAATTTTGCTATTTATGAATGAATGGGCTGCAGTCAGGTCATACAAGTTCATGTAAACAACTCACATTTGGACCCAAATGCAACTTCTTTACATTGATTATAGCTCATGTCAAGTTATGGAGAAAAGGAAACTGAATGTAAATACCAACACATTAGAATCAGCTAACATTTGATATTTTGTGAAATATAAAGTCAATTTTTGAAAGGGACTTTGGCAGAAGAACTTAGGAATTGATAGGGGAATGTTTGTGAATAAATGTTTGTAATAAGCGGAGGCTTAAGAGTGAAATTAACCGAAGAACTCACCACAAGCCTCTCACTGACTACAAGTATCACTATGCAAATGAGCAATGCATTTGAATCACAAACTTCACTCACAATGTAGTTTGACAAGGTCACTCTGCTGGAACTATGGACTGCTCCCTGTCATTTCTCTCTTACCAGAGGTCTCAGCATATTTATGGATTGGTTGTGACAGGCAACATTTTGAATATCAGAGCAGAAGACACTGGTTTTGTCAGATGGATTAAATCCTCCAAGTATAGTGTTGGCAGGAAAAGGGGTGTCCAAATCTAGGTGAATCACTTAAGGTTAGTTTATTCTTTGAGATGATATCAAGATTCCCCCTGAAATATATTGTGTATAAAAGAAAACTTGATTATCTGCTGACTGACTGGTAAAATGGTAAGGAGTATCCATGACCCCAATCAGCCCAGCTCTGCTGTTGCTGATGTGGTCATCCAGGGCTAGATTATCCCCCGGGGATTTTCCATGAGTCACTGAGCTCTCGCAGGTGGTATGATGCAGTTGCTCCCCTTCAAGCCCAAGTGCAATCTTGCATTCCAGGTGGGATGCCAATTGGCTTTGCCAAGTAAAGTTACACATGTAAACTTATGCTCTCAGATTGGCATGTTGCATTCGGCATGTGACGGGTTTGCCATGACATGCCACTCGGCGCATTCAACACCAGGTGGCCTGTTTGAGTGTGACATCACACAAGGACATTGCATGAAAGGTGTCAGTGGCAGGTCCAGGGTTTTACATTTGTTAAAATGGGGTATTTACAAGTCTCTTTTCTGTATTAGTGTTTAATACTTTTCTTGCATATTCTTGTTCACAAATCTTATAGAAAGTCAAGTAATAAGAAAATATAACAACTGAGTATAAATATGAAATTTCCTTAATTGAACACCCCCTTCAACATCCATATCCACCTGCCAATATACCAAAACAGATTCCCGCCAACGTTAGTGGAGTGTCCTTTTTAATTCTTTTAAATAATAAGGTTTCATGATTTAAATTTAAGTTTAATGTTATCTGGTACTTACATGCAAACATTTCTCTTCAAACCTTTTGATCCCAAAAGCCCCCCAAAAATATGAGGTGTCAGACATTTCTCTGACTGACACAATGTGCATCAGCACGTATCACATGTCGAATGCAACAAGCCTTCAAATGTATGTAGATGTTTACATGGATAGAGGTCTAAACCCATATTCATCATCAAATGAGACTTGAAATCCACTGTTTCCAGAAACACCCCGCACTGCCCATCCAATTTCACTCACAACTCCAGTAGAAATTGACTTCCAGCAACTAACAATGGAACAATTATGTGCCCTTTAAATCAACATAAGATAACGGTCCTGTCTGAAAAAAAATCTTTGTTATTTCAAGAGCTCTGCATCATTTCGCCATTTTTTATTTTACAAGTTTGCACAAAGATGTGAAATGGACAGATTGTGATATGAAAATGAATACCGGTACGTCTAAAACAAGAAGAGAAATTATCAAAAATAAGAAAAATAAGGTAAAAGGTACAAGTTTAAATTTTATGGCAAAGTAAAGAGCAATAATGCCATTGTATTTTTTTACATTATATGTGTGAAATGTAATCAGTTTGGTTTTACCAGAAGAATAACAATATCATCACCAAGCAGAGTGCATATGGCCAAGATAGCTGAATTGGTAGAGCATTTGTCTTGAGAGCTTGGGATTCCTGGTCTGAATCCCAGCCTGTTAACACAAGTATACTTTGAGCAGATATTGTCAGGTGTCAGTGCCATATAAATGCCACTTTTTGTGATAATGTATATATCGTAAAAAACGAGTATTATAGGATTAAACGCACATTAGTGCCAGCATCTCAGTGGGCTGTTTGTAAACCATCCACCATCATACCTTTTGTATAATATTTTGTTATGTAATATAATATTGTTGTCTGGTTAAAATTGCATTTTGACACTGAACATATTCAGTATAAGGGTAGTCAGCAGGTAACACAGCTGCAGTAAATCTTTTTTCATGATTTTTTTTAATATTTGAACTGTGCTGTATATGACATGTACTTGACAGTTTTATGTCACCTTCAAACCAGTTATTAAACTCAAAAATTAGAATTACATTGTTTTTTCACCACAGTGTTTGAGAATCCCCAATGTAATAACGGTCTTTTTAACATGTTTTATCATATTTGTTCTTGTAAATTGTAGATGAAGTCATGGCTACCAGCACAGAATACTGTGAGGGTGATTTACAGGAGTTAGTGGGCACTGTGTATGGTGAGTAAATATTCAAAAAGGAATTTTTCAGTTCCTTGACTCTCGAATGTTTGTAAAAAGTATTACACAGGTTCACGATCAAGAGAAGATTTAAGTATGTAAGTAAAGATAATAAAGAGATCAGTAGATGGTAAGCAAACATTTTAAACAACTGTCAGTCTCTGAAAACGAAATAAATTGTTTTTCCTAGGTGAAAGTAAAAGCTCTGTTATGGAGATTTATTTTTCTAGATATTATCAGAGATGTGAGAGACCCTGAAAAGCCAGAAACTCTTGAGGAGTTGGATGTGATATATGAGGAGGGAGTAACCGTGGAAACCCTCAACCAGGATACATGCCTCATCAAGATAGAGTTTACCCCAACAGTACCTCACTGCTCCCTGGCTACTCTCATAGGTGAGTTCAACCCAACAGTACCTCACTGCTCCTTGCTACCCTTATAGATGTTCAACCCAATCGTATCTCACTGCTCCCAGGCTACCCTTTATAGGTGAGAACAACCCAACAGTATCTCATAGCTCTTGTTACAAGGGGTGCACATGATTGAAGCCGGCGGTTTGCGCCAAAATCCGCTGCAAACCGCGAGACCTGCCGGCTCACACAATTAAGCGGCGGTTTTGCCCACCAGTGAAAGCGGCGGTACGCCAAATCTGCCTGGCTATACCTCCCGGCGGGCCGGCGAACTAGGCGGTGGATGGACTCACTGCTTACACACGATTGGTCCGGCGGAAAGTGCCACTTTGCACACAATTGTGTATAGGCGGGCAATTAGGCGGATTTTGCTGCCTTCCGCCGGTGGGTTCCAATCGTGTGTACCCAAGTTCAGCTTAAGTGACCAACAGTATCTACCTGGTAACTTCCTAGGCTAATATGAGTTCAATCCAACAGTACCTCTTTGGTCACACATTCAGGTCAGGCCACCCAATAGTACCTCACTGGACCTCTATATTTTCTTATGTTTGCTTTTGTACATATAATATTGTGCTGGTCGTGATAATAGTATATGAAATTTTGTTTTGCAGGTCTTTGTTTACGTGTCAAGTTAGAAAGAAATTTGCCAAATAAACATAAAGTAAGTTTTGGAACATTTATATTTTGATAATTTTGAGGGTCATCTAGGCCAGGATATATATTAATATTTTGATAACTACATATATGTAGTTAAAAGAGCTATTGTACAAATGTATAGGGAACATTCTTTTTGATTAAATTTGAATATTTCTTATAAAAATTAATAAACATTTTCAAGTAGAGCCCTAAAATATGAAAGGAAATTGGAGAAAGTCTAAAATAAAAAGTATAAGCTTTTATCACATAGTGAATTATTCTATCAATTAGTGTAATTTTAAAGAAATATGAATGATTGATACAGTAATTTCCATTAAAAAGCTTTACGACTTTTTTTCAGTTGGATATATTTATTAAAAAGGGAACACATACCACTGAAGATGAAAGTAAGTTAAAAGTTTATTTGTGAATTATACGTAAATAATTGAAAATATTATGATGGTTGTTATGAAAATGGTGTCAGATTACACAAGATTCAATGATTATTTAGAACTAAAATTTCTTTTCTTGTTGAGCACAAAATGTCTATATAGAGGTTAATTATGCCAAAACTTCTGAAACAAATTTTCAAGTGGGACTATCATTTCAAATGTGACTGATATTGATTTTTATATACTTTTTGCAGTCAATAAGCAGATTAACGACAAAGAAAGAATAGCAGCCGCAATGGAAAACCCAAATCTACGCCACCTAGTGGACACGTGCATAGACCACTTTGAAATGTAACCAAAATGAAGTCATTAATTTCTGTGTCATAAACGTGTATATATTCCAGAGATCCTCAATGTGATATATTTTATGACTATTTTTTCTGCACTGTATCGCAGAAACATTGCAGAGAAATCATTTAATGAAAGCATATTCTCTTGAGCTGTATATGAAACATGTAGGAATGAATCATGTATGAATCAGTTTTGAGAGGAGATAAAGGGATCATGCCACAATGAATGTTAACTAATCAAGGTGCTCACTTCAATTAATTACATCAATGGGGTTCAGTTTATATTACATTATGGGACTTAAATTGTAAATGCTAGTCAATATACTAGTATCTAATAAGGGGAAACAATTTTTTTTTTAGAATTTCATCATGAAGCCATATATCTTTCTCATCTCAAAATTCAGTGCTTAGGACAAAAATTCTTCGTAGAAATTGTTAAAGAGGAATGTCAAGAAACGAAACTTTTCTCCCTGCCCTACACTGGCAAACAGGGAAGAAATTTGTTTTTGTTAATTCTGATAAAACTTTAAAGAAAATATACACCAAACATTAAGTTGAATATGGTAATTAATCAGTAATACCTTTGAATGAATTTATCACCTGAAGATTATTAATATTAATATTAGAGATTAGTATATCTCTGCAAAATAAGACTGCTATTAAACTTGTAAGGTGTTTCTGTTGTAAGATATAAAATTTTGTGTATACTTGTAAAATTGAGAAAACTTGAAAATAAAATTATAACATTTGCTTTTCATTTTTTTTATATAATTTTATCTTACATTTATCATCTAAACAAGTCTGGTTTGGAAAAAATGATATGAAATCTAACAGAAATCCCTGTTAGATTAAATAAAATTTGCCGCTGACCCCAACAAGCCCTACTGGATTGCAGATTTATCTGCCGCTAGATGCGAGTTGGCTGGCATACCTGCGAAGCCCACAAAAAGAAAATGGCCTCAAATCCGGCCTAGATAAATTATTATTCGAGCCTCTCATCTGGGAGACAAATCATCCCAGAGCCTCTCGATTCAACCCACATAGTTAACTCTTAAACAAGAAGTGGCATGTGATATAGCCCACATAAAACAGTCTGGCCAAATACTTTTTAGGCTTCTAGACAGTTGGGCAAGTAAGCAGAGATTTGCACTAGCCCTTTAAGGTTTATGCACTATTCTACACTTTCTGGGTGCTCATATACAATATTTATTATGTTTTGTAAGATTAACAAACGAGAAAAGCACATTTTTACCAACACTAGAAAAACCATTATCAGCTACAAGATGGCCTAGCTAGAATTAGGGGATGGTGTACAAGCACAAGTGTTTCTGCTAGTCTGGAAATACAGGCTAGTGTTCCCAGGCTGAAGAAAATGGATCCAGCCCAAATAAAAACCATGGGAGCTTCTGGTCTATCCCATATAAACATGGGAGCTACATTCAGCTCATTAATAACTAGACATGTAATAATCAGATAAGCCCATACAAAGGCCTATCTGAACTTTTGCCCGTGATCAAGCAGGTCAAATTGCACTCCTCTTAGTTTCCAAATGCCATTATATAAATTCATGATGGCTCGGCACACTGTCACAGTGAAGGTCAAATAAACTTGGCATGCCAGGGCCTGAAGGTTATTCATATAAAAAATACAATGCAGGCAAAAAAATGAATTACAAGTCCCCCATATCTAGCATGAAGAGTGGGGAAGTTGAAGTGTTTGCTAAAATCCCAGGGCATTGGAAATAATTTTAATTCACTTTATAAACTAAAATCCTTGTCCTGAGAACTTTGGGTAAACATCTTAACAAATAATGGATGTCAACAATATGGTTTACTTTTTTTTTTATTCATACCACATTTGTACAATGAATAATGCATACATCCTTACTGTTTGATCCCACAAATTTTATCTTTTATTTCTTTCCATTTTACATATGTGGCAACTTCTCTGGACTCAACTGTACAACTTGAGAATAAAGTCTGCAACATCTTGCAACAATGATGATCTCACGGATTCACAAAAATCCTTGATTATGAAAGAATGAATGGCAATAATAATAAAGTCCTTGCATGTCAGTCTATGGTGTGGTGACTTTAAATAAAGTTACATTTTCTTGCCTATAACTTATTGTTTTCACTGCCAGCCAGCCAAGAAATTGGTCACGATTCCCTTAAGTTTGGCTTCATTCTCGTCTGTGATGTGTCCAGCCTTGCGGATCTCATCAAGGAGACCCTGGTGGGAGCTCTTAAGATGTGCTGTGTAATCCTTCTCAAAATTGGTGATCTGGGATGGGTCAAGTTTGTCCAACATTCCTCTTACTCCACAGTAGATGACTGCAACCTGCTCCTCTACAGCCATGGGCACTGTAATACACAAAGACAAACATTATTGCAAAGACCATGATGCAAACATTCAGAGAAACATCACAAGATAAATTTTCTTTTACTGACTAGACATTCTGAAATAAATATATCCAGTCTGTTTTTACAATTGCTTGTCAACATTTTAAACATTATTGTGCCTTTGGTTTGATCATGTAACATGACAGCGTGGTTTCCTGTTGCAACTTTGGCAGGTATCAGCAGGTCTCTGATCTCCTGTCTTTACCACACTAACATGGCAAGATAAAAGTAACTTAAGCCAATAGTACTGACCGTATTGTCCCTGCTTGAGCAGCTCAGTGAGACGCACTCCTCTGGAGAGAAGTTGTTGTGTTGCGGCATCCAAGTCGGATCCGAACTGAGCAAAGGCTGCTACCTCACGGTACTGAGCCAACTCCAGCTTCATGGATCCAGCCACCTGGAATCATATGGTAAATGTATAGAATCATCAAGCCAGCTCTGAGCGTTAAATCTATCTTCTATCAATTAATTTCAGGGTATGCATAGGGTTTATTTGGGTTTGCAAAATTTGAGTTTACCTGTTTCATGGCCTTGATCTGGGCAGCTGATCCTACTCTGCTCACGGACAGACCTACGTTAATGGCAGGTCGGATACCTTTGTAGAACAGCTCAGTCTCCAAGAAGATCTGTCCATCAGTGATGGAGATGACATTGGTTGGGATGTAGGCAGACACATCTCCAGCCTGGGTCTCAATCACGGGCAGAGCGGTGAGGGAGCCGCCACCGAATGCGTCACTCATCTTGGCAGCTCTCTCCAGCAGACGGGAGTGAAGGTAGAACACATCTCCTGGGTAGGCCTCACGACCAGGAGGACGACGCAGCAACAGAGACATCTGACGGTAGGCAACAGCCTGAAGACACAAAGCAACAAAATTATATCTCTAAGCTAAATGTAATTTTTAAAACATAGGCATCAGAGATGCATCAACCCTCAGCCCTGGCAATTTATTGCACAACATTCGCTCCACACAATATTTGTGAACAAAACGTCACTGCACCAAGGCAAGTTTCACAGTAATCAAGTTATCCATATATATTTATATTTTTTCAACTTAAAAGCGTAATTAAAAGGTATTTGCACATCAACAAAGTACAGCAAGTTGGATGTCTTAATACCTGTTTGGAGAGATCATCATAGATGATGAGAGCGTGTTTGCCATTGTCACGGAAGTACTCTCCCATGGCACAGCCGGAGTACGGAGCCAGATACTGCAGGGGAGCAGCGTCGGAGGCTGTGGCGGACACAATGATAGTGTACTCCATGGCACCGGCATCTGACAGCCTCTTCACAATCTGAGCCACAGTGGATCTCTTCTGTCCGATGGCTACATACACACAGTACAGCTTTGCTTTCTCATCTGTGCCAGAGTTGAACCTCTTCTGATTGATGATTGTGTCAATGGCTACAGCAGTTTTTCTACAAAAAAAGTTACAACATCAATTTATAATTCCTTAAATTAGAAGTCAGTACCAAGTGATTGGACATTAGTATACACTTATATTTTGAATAAAAACAATTTTTTGACCAATATATATTACAATTATAATTTTGTGATTGAAACAAAGGCTTTTAAAGTAGGATACACAAATTTAATTACATGATCAAATAACTCTTTTATTTCCAAAGCATAATTAGTTAAGTTTTGGTTGTGTATGTACATATATTTTGTCAAATGTCCTCTTTAAAAGCTCTGGCTTTTCATTTTCCGATGTTTTTCTAATTCTTTCATATTTCACACCAATTCTCGTGATGCCACCATCACGAGAATTGAAAAAACTTTGACAAACTGTTGTGCACAATCTAAAATGGCTAAAATATTAACATTACCCTGTCTGTCTGTCACCGATGATCAATTCTCTCTGTCCTCTGCCGATGGGCACCAAACTGTCGACAGCCTTGATTCCTGTTTGCATGGGTTCTTTGACAGAGATACGTGGAATGATTCCTGGAGCTTTCACACCTACACGAGCCCTGGTTGATGTACCTACTGGGCCCTACACAACATAGAATCATTAAAATACCAATGATAATCTCCAAGTTATCACAAACTCTATTGAAAGATAGGAAATGGAATACACAGTAAATGTTCATGTAAAAAGTAGACCAAAAAAAACAAGATACAGGTGAGTAATTATAAGACTCACCTTGCCATCAATGGGATTACCCAGAGCGTCCACAACACGACCAAGCATTTCCAGACCAACTGGCACGTCCACAATGGCTCCTGTCCTTTTGACAATGTCGCCCTCCTTGATGAGTTTGTCATTACCAAACACCACAATACCTACATTGTCTGCCTCCAAGTTGAGAGCCATACCCTACAATCATAACACTCTCCGGTAAAAATCTTCTCGTTCTATGAGAGATACTTTACTTTCAACTTTGTCTCATTGAGCCCAGAGAAAATCAACTATGCAGTAAGAAAATTTATGCATTTTTAAACTTTTGGTCCTGGTAGAAAACTGACCTTGAGGCCTGAGGAGAATTCCACCATCTCCTCAGCCTGAATGTTCTTGAGCCCATACACACGAGCAATACCGTCACCAATGGACAACACACGGCCAGTCTCCTCCAGGTTGGTCTGTGGAGTGTGACCAAGGATGCGCTCTTCCAAAATTGAAGAAACCTCTGCTGACCCTGAAAATTTCCCGAAAACAATGCCATTAAAGAATACAATAATACTGATTGCTTTTTGGAGAAAATATTTCACTGATTTTCAAAGGATACTATGATAGTACAACCAAAAATCATTATTTATACACATTCATGGGATGGATAGGAAGTATTAGTGAATGTGGTCACATTATATGACCAGAACATAAATTGCTCATCCATTAAACTGAACAAAAAATTGATTTGAACTTTACCAAATGAAGATACAGAACAGATCTTGACTGTCAATGTATAAACTTGTATCTTACCTCCTGCGGCCAGGGATGGCTTTGTTGTGGTGATATTTCTGCATGCTACAAATCCTGCTCCCAGGGTGTTCTTTGTAACCTGATGTAATCAAAGAACCAAAATAAATAAGTTTTACTGTTGAAAGCAAATATTTGGTATATTTTACATCAAATACAAAGATATCTATTTACATATAAATTTTACTCTTTCACCTCCTAATAATTTCCCAAAATGTCCACCTTTAGATTGAGAAATTATCTTTGTTTTTATTTAATTCCAAATATCTGCCTGTAATTTGTGGTCAAATTTGGCCCTATTCATTGTTTCAAAATATTTCTGAAGTAGCAGACCAGTCTTCCCGATAACCGCTGGTCCAGACCGATATTTTTTGCCACGGTCCGGTATATTTTCTCTCGTAGTCGGACCTCATGTCAGACGTGTATTTTTGTGAAAATTCTAACTTTTCTCAAAATTTATCCCTCGAGAAGTTCGGCGGTCATTTTAAAAGTAAAACGTAAATACCAAGTGTCAGGGATCCATCATTGCGCAATACAGTAATAATTTCAATGCCAATGAATAGCGTCCGATCATTTTCGCGCCAAAAATACGAGCCTGTCCCCGTCACTTCCGGTTTTCATAATGACGACCTCGTGTCTTATATGCGTATTTCAGCATTGTTAAACTCGCATTTTCTCTGACTTGTGCATACTTTAAACTTATTAAATGAAGGTGGACTATTGGCGACACGTGTCAGAATATTTCTATGTGCATAATAAAACAAAGATTTCAATTATATCGCCGTTTGGGAAGCTTGTACCTGGCTTGTTTACTTTTCACGCTGATATTCTTTCTTTTTTTCACGGTCCGGTAAAAATGCTCCGTTGAAGGTCTGGTGACTATCGGGAAGACTGGCAGACAGCCTGTGCAAAACCTGAATGTTTTAATTAGTTTTATTCTAACTTTGATTCAAGGATGCAGATTTCTTCCATGACATTGACTTATTGAATGTGACTCAAGCCAGGCTAAAATGAAAGACATGCAGAGGAATAAATTACTTGCAGTTTTATGCAAATAAGCTACAAAGAGGTCAATTATGAGAATTGTAATTAAATTTAAATTCCTAGTCATAAAGGTTGTGTTGAAAAAAAACCTTTATAGACACTTCACACGCTCAGTTACCAAACCAGGTTAACCTTTTTTTTGCCTGACAACCAGAACTAAGAGGTCAATATTTCTGACCTCTAATTGAATATATAGCATATGTGCATATCAGGCTGACCTTCAAATCATGGTTCATATAATAGATGGTTCATATAATAGTGTGAACATTTTGTTGCTGTTATTGCCATTATATTTAATATGAAGCATTTATTTTCGAAAAATGTTTTCTCAGACAGACACTTATTTTCTTATTTCAATACATTCCCATACAGAGCAAGACAATAATGCTTTTGTGTTGTATAAATCCAGCTTGTCGTGGCATTTGATAGAAAGTTTTACAAGGATTAAAATGTCATAGACTCGTGTGTACTTGAAGGGACACTGCGAAAGTGCCTGACATGTGAAGGTGACCCTCCATGGAAGTCATATTATCAACATGTCCAGATAGTTAATTTTATATTATCTGACACAATTGTGATATATAATAATGTAACTGTAGCCTCTCTACATATATTTAATTTTATTTTGAACTTTGGGAAATGTATGATATCGCCACTCGGATGAGCTTGTCACTAATGTGGCAAGAGGGTGAAGGTCACTTGACTTTGTAACTATCACAATATTCATATGTTTTCGCCTCGTCAACATTCACAAAAATAATACGACTGATCAAAAAGAGATGGTTTGGTAAGGATTTGTCGTTCTTCGTGCTTGACATCGAAAATTTCCGTCAAGATACATACTTTTGACAGCTGTCAACACTCCTGACAGACGATTCACATGGAGGTCACAGAAGCCGGCAAAAAAGCGGTTTCCAATAAACACATTTAACTTCGCATGTATAGCATTGATTTCAATTAAACTAGGTTTGTTTTAAACTGTTGCCTTACCTGTTGTAAAGTCTTAGGCAATTGCCTTGCCAGACGAGCCGCTACCCTTGCAGAAAGCATGTTTTTGCTGCACACCGATCAACTAACAAACAAAATGGCGGCCCGAGGACGAAACCGTGGCTCTCGATGGGCAGACCCGTGCAAGTGCCCCAAAACACGAATTTTAATCCTCTCTGGTGGCCAACGGGAGAAGGCATTGTATATTATGTTGACACTGACTGCAACATGTTGTGATGGGATTTTAAGCCTGATTTTAAGTCAAGTAATGTTTTAGAATGTTGATAGAAAAAATAAATACCTGATATTATTCCAACATTTTATTGTATATTTTAATATTCTAATTTAATTTCATCTATTCCAAACTATTATTCCTATTATTCTTATTATATTATATTTTATTATATTTTATTATATTTTATCATATTCCAATCCTAATGCAATGTTGTTATAAAATATTTTCTTCCTCATGCGTTTGTGATTTCAAAAGACAGAAACAATTTAGTCTTAGTCTCTCTCACTTTATTGTAACCATAGAGAAAATATACTTTCTCTATGTTATAACTCAGGCTTACCCACAAGGGACACTCTGAGTCAGACAACCTTGTCTGGTGAAAATGTTAAAAATAAAGTGGCCGAAGTCATGGACTTTTTCTTCTTTAAATTTTAACACTTATCTATTACTAACTTATCCCTATTTTTTTTTACATTTCGTTTCATACTATAATGTTCGTGCTTTTAGAAAAGTTAGTTTTTATCCTCTAATCTAATCCGAATACAATTTATATTTTACGTAAAGAAATGATAATTTACTGCTGGAAGATTTTAAAAGTTCAATAATATTGCGAATAATTATAGCATGACAGAAACATGCACACATCTTGTCAGATGCAATGAGATAAAATCTTGATTGGGTTTGAGAGTACGTCACATGACTATTGGTCACTTGACTCTGACGAAGGAAGGAAATTTTGTAACGCATCAAAACAAAGTTTGTGCGTTATACAGTGCACATCATTGAAATGGCAGGTTGTACAGTTACACCGAAGATATTCCTTACATTCCTCTCTTTGATATTTTGGGTGAGTATGATATTATGACATGGGATACAGTTAACAGACTTAAACAGTAACAACTCTCCTGACAGTGACACAAGACAAGTGACAGTTCATGACTCTCGGCGGGATGCCAATTGGTTTTGCCGAGTAAACTTATAGATGTAGATTACTGGTGAGTGATTGAATTCTTACATACTTAGATTAGAATCTGACATTAAGAAAAGGTTTCGTAAAATACATGACATGTCAGAAACGACATGCTCGTATTTTGTTTTCGAGAATTTTTAGCTGGTCCATGAACAATTTACAGGAATGATGCAAGAGAGGTGTGCATGCTGGTGAAAATGGTGATGTATATTTCTGCTAGTTCTGCCCCCTCTTTGTAATTGGTAACAAGTAGTACGGGCTGATGATCACGACAGGATGTGCAAGGCCCTGAGCGCAAAGTACTAGCGAGTGCAAAGTACTCGGCAATCCGTACGGAAATCAGTACACTTTCCTCCTTGCAGGTCCCCGACCTGGGAGGAGGGTACTGACGACTTGTGTACTAATTTCACGGGGGTGCCCCTCAGGAATGACGGCGCTAATTTTAAACTGTGAAAACAATGTCACACCTGCAGTTTTGAGTCAAATCTTCTGGGCACTTCATTCCATTTCTTCAAAGCTTTCTTAATTCACTGATATCCATAGGTATTGGTAAAGTAAATATACATAATAATTGGAATATCCTCTGTATTAAGAAAATTGTATCATTCTACTGCCATAATGAATGGTGCATTATGGTATAGAAGTAGTCCACCATGAAAAGTGGGTTGCCTGAGACAAAAGGATCATAAAGGGGTCGAGCCTAAGACAAAAGAAAGACACAGCTACTTTATTTATTTATTGTAAATCTCATGCATTTATTTGTCTGAAAAATGTTATTGTTTTTTAAACAAAAAACTATTTGAAGGTAACCTTATCAAAAAGAATATTGTTTTCAAGAAAAAAATTTAGTGAGATTGACCCACTTGTAATAGAAAACAATGTAACATGGCTGCCAACTTTAGTTGACAGGGTTGCTCACATGAAATAAAATTATTTACAACCTTTAATAGGTACCAACTCTAGAAGGTAGGAAAGAACTAGAGTTAATTTTAGCCCATTTTAACTAAAAATATGATGCAGGTACATGCAGACTTTGCAAAAATGCCTAGTTCCAGATTTTGCGTCTAGATCACCAGAAAAAAATAGAAGATCCAGTCTGTACCATACATGGGCCTCTGGCCCATGATTTCGATATATGGTTGCTATACAAGTAACAGGTGAAGTCGGCCCCGAGAGGAGTCGGCCCCGATTTTAAGTTACCGAAAGGAAATTAACAGCTTCCAAGGGTCCGTAGGGTTAGTGAATGGTCTTAGTGTCAAATAGCCTTCTCAAAGGAGATTTCATTAGTTTTGAGCCGTGAGGCATTTCAGGGGCCACGGGCCATGGCGCAGTTGGTTAGAGCACCACCTTAGCACCAGTTCTTCTTCGGTGATCCAAAGGTCATGGGTTTGATCCCCGGCCATGCCGAGATTGAATTTATATGATACAAATTCACACATGAGCTGAGGCCCATGCCTAAAGGGTTAACCCGTTGTCCTTGTAAATCTGTGACCGGGTGGGTTGTCATGTCAAGCACCTGCGACATGACAATACAGTGAGGCAGCACTATATCTGCTACAAGTAGGTCTCATCATGAAATGACTGAAATAATGTTGAAAGTGATGTAAAACCCCAAACAAATAAACAAACAAACAAACAGATTAGGCATTTCAGAGTGATCGGGACCATCTTCTCTTGTTCGCCAGCACACAGTGAGGCTGACTTCGCTTGGGGGCCAACTTCACTCAATTTTGATATTCTTTTATATCACAGATGGTCCTTTTTGAGGACTTTCTGCGTTCATGTTATTCTGTGATCAAATTGATCATGGAGAATATGTGTTCCGGAGGAGACTGAGTAATCATTTCCTGTTGGTTGTAAGTCAGTTTTGTTGTTGTTGTCAAAGTGGTTTAAACAATTGTTGCCACTGCAGAGTGTTCACTTGGGCCCATGAATAAGACTCAAATTTAGGCATGTGCTATTGCACATGAATACATTTCTACATCATGTAAACAAAGAAAAAGTAGTGCACAACGATGTCAATACTTTCAAAACTCAAAGTTCAATTTGATATTGTTTTTGCCAAACAAAATCTTTGACTGTTTAGACCACCAGGCTTCCAAAGCACTCATCCAAGTTTGAGCAACTTTTTATGGTCAGAATATCATTGTGATATTTAAAAGCAATAATCCCCGGAAAAATGGAATTTAAAAAAAATCACTCCAAACACTGTAAAATAATTTTACAAAGACAAAAGTGATTTATATTATAATTTGCAGAAAAAGGTAGAATATATGAAGTGCTTGTTACCTCTTTTATGTGAAGGATTAATTGTCAGTGATAATTTCTTAAGTGTACAGGACAAATACATCCAAATGGTCAAGATATAAGTGTGATCAGGATAATACACTACATAAGTATAGCGTTTATGCATAATTATTGAATGTCTCAGAAGGATGTTTACAAAATTAGTAGCTTCAGGATATTGACTGTAGTCATCATAGATATAGTGTGTGCACACATTATTATTCAGTGTCTCAGAAACCTTACTAGCTTCAGGATATAGATACCTTAGTCACCTAAGACAAAACTGGCACAAAACAAAAAATAAAAAAGCACTGTATTCCATACATAAATATGAGTAAAAATAAACCTTTTGCCAGATGTTAAGATATTTACTTCCTCCCCTAATTACCACTGCAGTAACTTTGAAGATTGTTGAAGAATGTTTTTGTATGCACCTCTTAGAAAAATGATAAATATATGTAATTATAAAGACTATATTATGAGAAAGTGCATGTATTGCAGTCAGAGATGACGAGGGCTAATGTGCAAACGTTAGTTATTTGTGTAGATGCATTCGATTTTGGGATGGTGGCGTTCAAAACCCTGCATATTTCCTTCTTTCAGTGCTCAGTTCGCAAATCCCTTTAGAAACAAAGATTGCCTACATCACATTAGATTTTCAAAATCAAACACACAAAATGACACTTCCAATATTGTGTCTTTTTGGGGTTCTGGATTGGACCCTTATGAGTAGTTGTGTCTTTTAGGGGTTCTGGATTAGACCCTTATGAGTAGTTGTGTCTTTTGGGGGTTCCGGATTAGATTTTCATAATCAAACACATCTTCAGCAGAGAATATTTAGCGAGATTTACGGCCAGGCCATTTGATATTTGGGGGATGGAGTAATATAAATATCATTTTCAAAAAGGAAATTGCATACAAATTCTTTTTTAAAGAAGACTTTCTTCAAAAGATGGATTGTGTCACCACTGATCAGTGGTTTAGAGCTTTATGTGAGATCCAATAGTGCAAACATCCTGTTCTTGAAAGCTATTATTAACACATCATTTTATTTGCATACCAGGGGGCGGCAGCAGGACTGATCTTTGTGGGCACGTGGGTGTACTTGGAATACCAGCATTATGAGGAGATTGCCAAGGCACTCTACACGCTTGTCCCAGCAACCATCCTGCTCGGCGTTGGTGTCTTCTTCTTCATCCTGGGAGTTGTAGGCTGCGTGGCCGGATGTAAAGAACAGAGGTGTCTCCTGGGCGTGGTGAGTAAGAATATCTCTGTCTTTCAAATGTGTATCTGAGAAATTGATAATATCCTGGGTGTGGTGAATAAAATATATCTGGCCCATCTATCTTTCAAATGTGAATGAGGAAAATTGACAATATCCTGGGCATGGTGAGCAAAGAATCTGTCTTTCAAGTTTGAATTTGGAAAATTGATAATATCCTCGATGTGGTGAGCAAATATCTCTATTTTTCAAATGTGAATTAGCAATATTCACAATATCCTGAATGTGGTGAGCAAAATATCCCTGTCTTTTAAATGTGAACGGGCAAAATGGGCCACATCCCAGGAGTATCAGACAAAAAATACATTTCATAATTATTGTCAAGTGCAACTTCAGAGATAACATATAGTAGGGGTTTAATACCGTATTCTTTCCTGAAATGCCTCACACCAAATGCTTGGGATTGATCTTAAAATTGTGCTTGAGTTTGGTGTCTAAAAAACATTGTCTGAAATTTGGTTTTAAATTGTTATTTGCCTTTAAGCCTGTTTCAAACAGTCAAATTATGGAAAATAGATAAGGGAAAGAGACTTCAAATGTTGCTGGCCCTAAAAGGAAATATTGGATTGATGTTGATGTTGTTTCAGTATTTCACATTGCTGCTGTTCATCCTGGTTGGCATTGTATCAGCTGGGATCTTGGGCTACATCTACAGGCAGGATGTGGACGAGAAGGTCATAGATGGGTTACAGGAAGCTCTAGACAAGTACGGCAGTCCTAACGACACTGTGTGGACCAATGAAGTAGACTTCATGCAGCAAGAGGTAACGACTGCTTGCTTCGTGTACAGAAGTCAAAGTACTTCCTGAGCTCATCATAGCTCAACATATTAGCACTAGCCCCTAGTTGAGTTGGAATTAATTAAGCAGTATTTGATCCTGAAATTATAGAATTTTACAGTGTTTATTTTTTAAATTTAAACTCAAATTATAATATAAAAAGATATAGAATTGGAGATATTTAGGGAAGAATTTAGATACCAAATTGTGAAACTAAAAATCTCAGTTTTTTATATTTTAGTTTATTAAGTTCATTATAAAAAAATAAAAGCTAAATTTCAGTTTGGCATTTTGACCTTTGAATACAGTAGTTATGGGCCAAGATCGGAAAGAAAATGTAAAATTATCATGAGGTTTCAATGGGTCTTTTATAGTTTTAATGTTATTTCAGCTGAAGTGTTGTGGAATAGACAACTACACCTCCTGGGAAGACACCAAGTGGGCTCACACTCACCCGAATATGTCCTACCCTGCCAGCTGCTGTGCAAACAAAACCTGTCACTATGGCAACAGCGATCCAGCACTTTACAAAAGAGTAAGGCTTATTTTCATGGTTTTTTTTCAGTGTTTATTCCTAAGAGTCTCTTTTAAAAATTGGTTGAAGATTCAGCTGTAGCATATTGTTACAGTAAAAGTGAAATTGCCTATTTGCACAAATTTCATAATCAGATCTGATCTACTTGTATATTTCTCATAAAGTACAATGTTTGTATGGATTATTTTTTATTTAATTCATCTTTTTTTTTCCTTGTACTAGTCTGGACAATTTATTAAAAAAAGAAAATTCAAATAATCCGACTAAATTGTTGTATGTGACACAAAACATTAGAAGCACAAAGAAAGATAACTTACCTGCTACTTTTAAAAAAAATAATGTGGCTAATAAAATCTGTCATCATGGCAATAATCATGATATGAATTTAAAAATGAAATCTGAACAATGAATAATATGTTATTCAATTAAAGGGCTGTCATGACTACCTGAAAAACCAGTTTCTGCGACATCTAGGAGTAGTAGCGGGAGTTGCCGGTGCTTTTGCATTTGTGATGGTAGGTACAAATACCCCAATAATGAGAGAACAGCAATTTTCTGTGCACTTGGGTCATCAGTACAAATGACAATCTTGGATAACCATACTTCATGTATGATGTATAAAATGTTTAAAACAGTGCTTTTGACAATCAAAATTGAGCATCTAAGTAGCTTGTATTGTGTATTTCAGCTGGTTGGGATGATCAGTTCCTGTTTGTTAATCTGCAAGAAGAGGACATCACCACCCTACATTGGACTCACCAGCCCGGATCACATGAGAGTATAAAACTCCTGAATTCTGTCTTCACTGATCCCTGGAGACATTAGACGTCCGCAGTTCTGCCGACACTCAACTCTCATGCCGTGGGGATCTGAGGAGACTTTAAAACTCCAGAATTCTGTCTTCACTGATCCCTGGAGACATTAGAAGTCCGCAATTCTGCCGATACCCGACTCTCATGCCGTGGGGATCTGAGGAGACTTTAAAACTCCAGACTTCTGTCTTCGTTGATCTGGAAGACATTAGACATCCACAGTTCTGACGACACTAGCTATATACCGATCACTGGAGACTTTAAACGTCCACACTTCTGTCTTCACCTGAATCGCCAGCCACACCCGATCAGATGTTTTAAACTGCCTCACTTTATCATGCCAGATTCCCCAAACTTATTATCTTATGTTGCAGATGCAAAAAAAAAAAAAATCAGTTCCATGTAATTCTTTTCAAAATATTGTTTCTAATCACAAATCACCATCTTGAAATTGAATCTCATCAAGTTCTTTCTGGATCTAATACCATGTGTTTGAAGGAAACAAAATATGTTTATGCATAAATAAAGTTATAATCATCATGGCAAATGGGCTAACTCACCATGCTGTTAAGTGGTGAAAATTATATGGAAAAAAATTACCTTTTTTCTGGCTCTGATATTACATGTGATAACGTATGCAGTTAAGTCTGTCGCCCCAAATTTAACTTCAGTCTTATTCTTTGAGTCGCATATTATTTTCTATATTAAATCTTATGCATTTATTTGGCAGAATTATATAACTTTGGGAGACAACCCAATGCTTCTAACATATTTTGTCAGCATATTGAATGTTAGTATTAGACAGTTACCTGTAAATAATAATTTGTGATATTCAACAATATCATTATAATCAATATTGCCAAATATGTCTTGAAAACAAAACCGTGGATAAATGCCAAAATATTTCTAATGTGAAAAGGAGTCTTTAAGATGGAGAATTCAAGGAACTGTAGTAGATATAAACAGTATATTTGTGGAAGACAAATAATTTCTTCAATACATTCCAGCAGAAGCTGTGAATGTTAAATGTCATTAGTTAGATCATATTCAAGGTCAAATTGTTTCTGCAATTCCTTTCCATTTTAAGCTCTAGTATCAAATATATCTGGAAAATGTCTTATGATAAACAGTGAAGGAACATGAGGAGGGGTCCGATGAAACAAAACATGTTATAATTCTGTATATTTTTCTGTTGTATCAATGTATATAATACTACATGTCTAGAATTCATGATTTATTTCACCCAAGTTTAGATTTTACACTTTAAAGTTCTAAAGAAAAGGAGGCTACATGCGTGGAATGTTGAAGCCCTCTGGGTTGTCATTATTGGATGTGAATAAGGTTGTTAAAAAATGTGAAACATTTCTTTAAAAAAAGTAATCATTTCAAGAATTGAGAAAGATATTTACAGATTAGTTGTATGTGAAGTCTGTGTGCATATTAATATTGCTACATTTATATATGTTATAATGATATCAAATAACTCATTGTGAAAAGATCATCTCTAAACTTACAACATATTCTACTGTCTATATAGAAAAGAGCAAAATCTCTTGCAAAAATAGGTAATAATGTTGAACCAACACCATACTTGTAATAGATGCATAAAAAACAACCTATTTAATAAGATTATTTTTGCCTCTCCAGAGGAATTTTAGGAACAAAATGGGGTTTGTTCTCTTTAAGCAATTTTCTGACTTTTTTTCAAAGCATCTAGCTTTTATTTACCTTTGCTTCTATATAGAACTAAGAAATCAAATTTTAGCAGGCATACCATAGTTTATTTAGGGGAACCAGCTCCTTGAAGGATGATATTAATTCCATTAAGGCTTATAACTATTAAAAAAAAAGCTGTCCATGTATTACAGAAAGTTGCTATGGAGATCTGGTAAGAATTGTGCTTTCCTGTTATTTTAAAGTGTTTATTTTCAGGTGAACAATTGTTTTAAGGATTATTTTTACACTTGTGTTGCCATCTTGTATGGTAATATCCACATACGAGTGCCACCTGGTTGAGAAATATTCCATTTTATAATACAGAAAAGCATGGTTTAATACACATTTTATTTTCACATGTGCTGAATTTTGCAAAAAAAAAAAGAAAGAAAAAAAAGGAAAATGAAAAATAAATCAAACATAATCTGGGTTTTACCTTTGTCACCAGTTCATCTTGGTCAAACTCAAAATGCTTCTCATCTGGTTGCTAAGTATTTATGCCCCTTAATGGGAAACTATAGATTGAGAGTAAGACACCAGCTCAAGTGCTTAAAAAGTTGAACATAATCTTGTTGTGTAAATATATAAATGTTAGAAGTGTACATAGCTTTTATAATTAATCTTTATAGGATGCCATGGTGCATTATTAGTACCCTTATTTATTTCAGACTGTCCTATATTTGCTATGTGAATAATATTGGGCTTGATTTTTCTTTACTGAAAGGCTGCATTTTTTTAATGTAATGAATAATTTGCACACCAAATAGTGATATGAAAAGATCAGACAGAGAAAATGTATTTATGGCAAATCACACATCCTTTTGCAGTTTTCAACATGAATCAGTTTAATTTAACTAATTGGGAAAAAATGAGAGTAAAAGGATCTCTGATATTTTGTCACACGTATTGTGCAGTCTGATCTTTGACATAGAATAACCTTATTGTGTTGTCAAGAAGTTATTCATTCTGTTCTTTTAATGTGTATTACACAGAAATAAAACTTGTCCATCTCCAGACATTGAATTGATTTTATTGTGACTAGGCTACTAAGAGTAAGAAGAATGAATTTGATATTATGAAAAACCTGATTTGTACTGGGATAAGAAATCTTTAATCACAAGATGTAAAATTGTGTCTCAACTGTGGTGTTTTCAACCTTGTTTAAAAGATCTATGTCCTATACTCTACTGGGAGGTTGCCAACCTTGTATCATGAGTTGTATACCCTATACTCTACTGGGAGGTTGCCAACCTTGTATCATGAGTTGTATACCCTATACTCTACTGGGAGGTTGCCAACCTTGTATCATGAGTTGTATACCCTATACTCTACTGGGAGGATTCCAACCTGGTATCATGAGTTGTATACCCTATACTCTACTGGGAGGTTGCCAACCTTGTATCATGAGTTGTATACCCTATACTCTACTGGGAGGTTGCCAACTTTGTATCATGAGTTGTATACCCTATACTCTACTGGGAGGTTGCCAACCTGGTATCATGAGTTGTATACCCTATACTCTACTGGGAGGTTGCCAACCTTGTATCATGAGTTGTATACCCTATACTCTACTGGGAGGTTGCCAACCTTGTATCATGAGTTGTATACCCTATACTCTACTGGGAGGTTGCCAACCTTGTATCATGAGTTGTATACCCTATACTCTACTGGGAGGTTGCCAACTTTGTATCATGAGTTGTATACCCTATACTCTACTGGGAGGTTGTCAACCTGGTATCATGAGTTGTACACCCTATACTCTACTGGGAGGTTGCCAACCTTGTATCATGAGTTGTATACCCTATACTCTACTGGGAGGTTGCCAACCTTGTATCATGAGTTGTATACCCTATACTCTACTGGGAGGTTGTCAACCTGGTATCATGAGTTGTATACCCTATACTCTACTGGGAGGTTGCCAACCTTGTATCATGAGTTGTACACCCTATACTCTACTGGGAGGATTCCAACTTTGTATCATGAGTTGTACACCCTTTACTCTACTGGGAGGTTGCCAACCTTGTATCATGAGTTGTATACCCTATACTCTACTGGGAGGATGTCAACCTGGTATCATGAGTTGTATACCCTATACTCTACTGGGAGGATGTCAACCTGGTATCATGAGTTGTATACCCTATACTCTACTGGGAGGTTGCCAACCTTGTATCATGAGTTGTATACCCTATACTCTACTGGGAGGATGTCAACCTGGTATCATGAGTTGTATACCCTATACTCTACTGGGAGGTTGCCAACCTTGTATCATGAGTTGTACACCCTATACTCTACTGGGAGGATTCCAACTTTGTATCATGAGTTGTACACCCTTTACTCTACTGGGAGGTTGCCAACCTTGTATCATGAGTTGTATACCCTATACTCTACTGGGAGGATGTCAACCTGGTATCATGAGTTGTATACCCTATACTCTACTGGGAGGATGTCAACCTGGTATCATGAGTTGTATACCCTATACTCTACTGGGAGGTTGCCAACCTTGTATCATGAGTTGTACACCCTATACTCTACTGGGAGGTTGCCAACCTGGTATCATGAATTGTACACCCTATACTCTACTGGGAGGTTGCCAACCTTGTATCATGAGTTGTATACCCTATACTCTACTGGGAGGATGTCAACCTGGTATCATGAGTTGTATACCCTATACTCTACTGGGAGGTTGCCAACCTTGTATCATGAGTTGTATACCCTATACTCTACTGGGAGGTTGCCAACCTGGTATCATGAGTTGTACACCCTATACTCTACTGGGAGGTTGCCAACCTTGTATCATGAGTTGTATACCCTATACTCTACTGGGAGGTTGCCAACCTTGTATCATGAGTTGTATACCCTATACTCTACTGGGAGGTTGCCAACCTGGTATCATGAGTTGTACACCCTATACTCTACTGGGAGGATTCCAACCTTGTATCATGAGTTGTATACCCTATACTCTACTGGGAGGATTCCAACTTTGTATCATGAGATATGTACTCTATACTCTACTGAGAGATTGTCAACCTTGCAGACCTTTATTCCATAATGTTTATTTTGATTCACAGATATTAAATTTGATATTCTGGAATTAAAATATTCAAGAATCATGAACAAAAAGAAAGACTTTTATGGTTGTAATTGTGATTGAAATACACTTTTTATATTCTCAAAAATAGATATTTTAAGTGAAAAATAACAAGCGCAGGTCAATTTAAAAGTGGCCTCATTTTTGGGTCCCACAATGCTTATTATGTTTGTTTTTCTATAATACTCCTTCTGATCCTTCGTGGTGTATTGAAATGCTGGGTTTTCATGCTAGCACAATGTCCATATACACCTGTGAATGTAAGACACATGAAAAACCTGTTATGTCCTCAATTCCCCACAACTCAACCTGGTTGCTAATTCACACAAATAGTTAATTGTTGCTCCTCAACAGGTAAAACTGATTTGATTTGACATGACTTTCAGACATGGATTTGGTGGTTTATGCAAAGCAGAATGGAGTGGTGATATCCACATGAAAAAGATGGGATTGTATGTGCAAAAAGACATGGACTGTAGACATTAAAAAAAACTAATTATTGAGATAAAAAAAAGGCATGCTTTATTGACATAAAAAAGACAACAAATATTCACAATGTGGGTCCTATTTTACTCTAGCCTTATTAGGGAATCAATGTGGGTCCTTTATTATTGTAGCCTTGTGGAGGAACCATTGTGGGTTCTATATTAATGTAGCCTTGTTAGGGAACCAATGTGGGTCCTATATTACTATAGCCTTGTTAGGGAACCAATGTGGGTCCTATATTAATGTAGCCTTGCTAGGGAACCAATGTGGGTCCTATATTAATGTAGCCTTGCTAGGGAACCAATGTGGGTCCTATATTAATGTAGCCTTGCTGGGGAACCAATGTGGGTCCTATATTAATGTAGCCTTGCTAGGGAACCAATTTGGGTCCTATATTATTGTAGCCTTGTTAGGGGAACCATTATGGGTCCTATATTACTGCAGCCTTGTGGAGGAACCAATGTGGGTCCTATATTACTGTAGCCTTGTGGAGGAACCAATGTGGGTCCTATATTACTATAGCCTTGTTAGGGAACCAATGTGAGTCCTATATTACTGTAGCCTTGTTAGGGAACCAATGTGAGTCCTATATTACTGTAGCCTTGTTAGGGAGCCAATGTGGATCCTATATTACTGTAGCCTTGTTAGGGAACCAATGTGAGTCCTATATTACTGTAGCCTTGTTAGGGAACCAATGTGAGTCCTATATTAGAGTAGCCTTGTTAGGGAACGAATGTGGGTCCTATATTACTGTAGCCTTGTGGAGGAACCAATGTGGGTGCTATATTACTGTAGCCTTGTTAGGGAACCAATGTGAGTCCTATATTACTGTAGCCTTGTTAGGGAACCAATGTGAGTCCTATATTAGAGTAGCCTTGTTAGGGAACGAATGTGGGTCCTATATTACTGTAGCCTTGTGGAGGAACCAATGTGGGTCCTATATTACTGTAGCCTTGTTAGGGAACCAATGTGAGTCCTATATTACTGTAGCCTTGTTAGGGAACCAATGTGAGTCCTATATTAGAGTAGCCTTGTTAGGGAACGAATGTGGGTCCTATATTACTGTAGCCTTGTTAGGGAACCAATGTGAGTCCTATATTACTGTAGCCTTGTTAGGGAGCCAATGTGGATCCTATATTACTGTAGCCTTGTTAGGGAACCAATGTGAGTCCTATATTAGAGTAGCCTTGTTAGGGAACGAATGTGGGTCCTATATTACTGTAGCCTTGTGGAGGAACCAATGTGGGTCCTATATTACTGTAGCCTTGTTAGGGAACCAATGTGAGTCCTATATTACTGTAGCCTTGTTAGGGAACCAATGTGAGTCCTATATTAGTGTAGCCTTGTTAGGGAACGAATGTGGGTCCTATATTACTGTAGCCTTGTGGAGGAACCAATGTGGGTCCTATATTACTGTAGCCTTGTTAGGGAACCAATGTGAGTCCTATATTACTGTAGCCTTGTTAGGGAGCCAATGTGGATCCTATATTACTGTAGCCTTGTTAGGGAACCAATGTGAGTCCTATATTAGTGTAGCCTTGTTAGGGAACGAATGTGGGTCCTATATTACTGTGGAAATATTCACAATGTGGGTCCTATATTAGATCAAAGACGTCTCTTACCCTGTTTGACTAGCACCAGATCACGCAAGTAAGGCGGCGCCTTTCCATTTAAGGCCTACCAGGTTAAAAGAAGGATTTAAAAATCTATCCTAGCAGGAACAGGAAGCCAGTGTAATTCTCTATGTTTTGTTGAGATATGATCGAATTTCCTGATTTTTCCTACAACCCTGGCTGCCGAGTTTTGCAGGTATTGCAGCTTTTTTATGTCAGATTTTGGAAGACCTGCAAGGAGACCATTTCCATAATCCATAGTGGATGTAACAAAAGCATGAATTAATGTAACAGCTGTCTTTTCATCTAGACATTATCTGATGGCTGCAATGTTCCTAATGTGGTAGAAGCCCTTCCTGCACATTTTATTGATCTGTGCCTTAATGTCCATTTTGGAGTCAAAGGTGACGCCAGGTCAACTACTGAATCACTGGGGGTGATAACAGAGTCACCCACTTTAATAGTGTCAGGAGTACCGCTATCAGTAGCAGTACTGGACCTGTCAGTGCATATCAGCATTTCTGTTTTCCCGTCATTTATTTTCATCTTATTTGATATCAAGAAATGTCTGCCCTCATTGACACACTGTTCCAGTTGCTGCTTACTTAGCTCGGCCTGGTGAGTAGAGCTATGATCAATAGGGATGTAAATTTGGGTGTCATCCGCATAGATATGATAGCTGAGTCCATATTTGGTTAGGATATCGGACAGAGGTGCCATGTATGTGGTGAATAGTATGGGGCCCAGGACTGAGCCCTGGGAGACCCCATATCTAATGGTCTTGAGTGACGACCTATTAGTCCCCACCTTTACACATTGTCTGCTATCATGCAAGTAGGACCATATCCACTCGAGGACATGGCCCTTGACCTTACATCTCATTTCCAGTCTTTTAAATAAGATCTGGTGGTCGAAGGCCACCGAGAAGTCAAGTAATAGTAAGATAACCGACTTTCTCTCTTCAAGATCACGTAGGATGTCATTTTGTACCTTGAGTAATGCCTCAGTCACATTTGCACCGGGCGCCGGCCGGGCAGTAACAATCGGCCGACTTCACAGTCTGCCGGGCGCCGGGGAGTTTATAGGCAACAATCTGAGAGATGCCGTAGCTGTGGTCACATTATTAAAGGGCACCGCACGGCACGTGCAAGGCTGAATGACACAGACGTCTGCAGGATATCTTAAAGACGTCTGAATCATTGACAGACGTCTGAAAGACATCCTAAAGACGTCTGTCTCATTTGACAGACGTCTGAAAGACATCTTAAAGACGTCTATGATATATCGCAGGGAGCCCGTGCGATCATCTGACGATGGTCTATGAATACATGAAATAAATATAATCCTATTTTCACCGCACGATGCCACCGGCAGCCCTAAGATAATCTGCCGATGTCCCTGCGGGACACTGACGGGACCCTGCCGTGCACTTTAAGATGATATTTGCTGATAAGACATCGGGGAAACGCCGGCAACTTTTATGTTCAAGATAAAAGTTCCCGATGACCCGCCCGACGTCTTAAAGATGCCCAATTGTGGCCGATGATCTCCCGGTGCCCGCACGGCAATCTGAAATGCCTGCCGATTTTGTAAAAAATACCCATCGGCCGGGCATCTTTACTGAAATCGGCGCAAATGTGACTGAGGTATAAGGCAGTCTCAGTGCTATGGTGTTACTTGTACGCTGATTGAAATTTGTCTATAAGACCATTTCTTACCAGATGGGGTACAAGTTGATCTGCAACTGCCCTTTCTGTGAGTTTAGGAATATATGTCAAGTTGGAAACCGGTCTGTAATTCTTTTCAACCACTTCCAGACCTAGTCTCTTCAACAAAGGGGTAATGATTGCAGCTTTCATATTATGAGACACTGTAGAGTCTGTCAATGCATTATTAATGATGTAAGTGATCATTGGTAGAAGGTCATCAAGGAGATCAAGAAGGAGCCATGTCGGGATCGGATCTAGCTCACATGACTTTTTAGCTGACCTCTTAATCAGTTTGCGCACATCCTCAACTGTGAGAGGTGTAAACCTATCAAGAGGGAATGTATATTGCGCCATATCATAGTTTGCAGTGTCCTCTGGTGGAGGAATTGAGGAACAGATGTTGTCCATATCACTGCGATTTTTTTCAATTTTTCCAAGAAAGAACGTATTGAACTTCTCAGCTTGAGTGACCTCACTGTCAGATTGTGGCATAGGTGTTTCTTTAGTCTTGTGCATGACTGTATCCATGACTCTGAAAAGCTTTCTTGGGTCATGCTTGTTTTCCTCAACAAGATTGGAGAAATACTTTGACTGAGATGACTTAAGCATGGAGTTATATTTATTTCGTTGAACGTTATATAACTCTTTATCAATTTGAAGTCCAGTTCTATTCATTTTTCTCTCAAGCCTCCTCTTAAGAGACCTTTCCAGCTTTAAATGGTCATTCATCCAAGGGACTGGTTTGCGTTGGGATATGTTAAGGAACATGTTTATCCATCAGAGCAGTTAGCTCCCTATCATAATGATCGACTAGGTCACTAAGGGATAGATGTTTCCAGGATGCAGCATTCCCAGTAAGGGACATTGATTTCTGTAATCCCTGAATATAATTTGATAATTTTATGATCAGATATATATTCATCGATGAGGTGGCTTTTAAGAAATTTATTAATTCTGAAGGTAATGATTAGATCAAGGGTGTTTCCAAGTCTATGAGTAGGTTCGGTCACCCATTGATCCAAGTCAAAGGTCGATAGAATATCCATGAATTTTATGACATCTGGCTTAGCCAGTTTAATCACATGGAAATTATAATCACCTAGGAAGATAACCTCATGATTGAATGAGCCATAATGAGCAACCAGTTGGGTGAATTCTTCATAGAATTCAGAGTAGGTATACCTATTCTTCTCACCTGGTTCTGGCCTGCAAATGTTCACGAAGGTAATTTTTTTCCCTTTAAGTACTAGGGATGATTCCATGAGTTCCATAGTTTTCACCACTGGGGGATTCAGTTCATTTGGTGTGAAAGGCAGCTCCACACAGTGGAGTAGTCCTAGGCCACCACCAGAGTGCCCCCTCCTGGGAAAAGAATGAAATTTCAGGGCCCCCTCCTCGAGTTCCCTTTTGACCCTATCATCAGATTCACATAACCATGTCTCCGTCATGAATAAGGCATGTAGGTTATTTTGGAAAAAAATAATCTTTAACGGAGACAATTTTGTGAGAAATGCTCTGTACATTGCATGAACCAATTTGAAGTTGGTTAATTGGTTTTGCCTTTATCACCTTAGACTTCTAAATGAGAGTACAAGGGTTTGTGTCGCCACCTATGTGTGATGGCCGAGCAGTGCCACCTGTCGGCAGAAGTGGTTGCATATGTAAGCTCTCCTGAAGTGGAGAAAAGAAATTATTTGGGTCAACGAGATCCACTGCGCTAGAAGCGTGGCGACCCATTTGTGCACCTTTAGGATACCTGCCGGACAGATCTGGGTCATCGGCCAAGTGGTTATCGGTTAAAGGGGGAGTTCCTAATAATTGGGTTGTACCCCAAACCATGTGTTTTTTTGTCATAAAATCATTCATTTGGTTGCCAGTAGTCATCTCACAAATTTCAAGTGTATCTTGTAAACGTTGTGATGATCAAATTTCACTTCAAAGTTTGGATCATGACAAATCTCCGAAGTCAGTCCGGAATTTTATTACCACCTGTCACGTGGGGTGGTGACGTAGAGAGTGTAACATTTTGGGAAAACCCCTAGCCCAGCATCATGGAGTCGGAGGGAGATTTTACAGATAGTGATTGTTCAACAAGTGTTTCTGACATAGTAGAGGTCCAAAGTTTATGTGGATCATCTGAGGATGAAAGAAGTGGGTCTGAGCCACCTTCAGGTAGCTTTATTGAGCAGGGTAAAGTTCAGGGATGGCAATTTGACCCCCCACAACAAACAAGACTCGTAGCCTGCAAACTGTGATTGAGAAGAGTCTGACAGTGGGGATGATCTTCAACAAATCAAAATAGTATATGTTATGATAGCAGATAGTATGTTATGACACAACATATCACACTGTGCCAATTAACAATTATGAAAACAAAACACGAACCATGGCCATGCGATTTAACTTATCTTATTTTTCAGTCATTTGTATGGACCACAAAGTATATACTCAAAGTTTAAAATCTTGAAAAGACTTGCATATCACAAACATGTTCATATAAAATAATTATTGTTAAAATAGGTTTTAAAATTAAGGACCATTTTCTTTAAATTTGACAATATTTTGGTAAATGTTTTCCTGGGGACAACACATTGAATCACTGAGGTATCTACATTCACCTCTCATTTCAGCACCCTGACCTAGTATGCTAGTGTTTCTGACACTGCCACTTGATCATGACATCAGTAGTGGAGACTTGTCTAGAACTTCTTTCCTCTGTTTTGTGGATTGTGAAATGACCTCTGTTCAGCTAATCTAATCATCACTAGGTTTGTGATGTGGTCTAGTAAGAATTACAGTTCATTTTAGCCTAGGGAACCTCTGGTAGTCATTGTTTCAGGCCCAACTGTTACCATATTCTGACAAGAACAAAATGTTCTCTTCATAGATAACCCTGGTTGTGTTTCAAACCTGCGTATTTTGTGTATTTCAAACTTTTGTTGCCACAATATTTGGGGAATTGAAAACATTGATCCCTTGTCAATTACTTTTGTCGCAAATATTTATAACACACAATTCCCCTGACAATGAGAGCAGCTTATTTTGAGTACATGTTGAGGGGCCAGCTTCACCCACCATAGTGAGACCCAGTTTCCCGGGATAAGGAGTTACACCCGTGACGTATAATCTCCGAAGTTTTATTACCCTCCCGAACCCGACCTTTCTTTCCAGGACAGCCTGCTGCCACAACAAAGATCCACTTTGTAAATAAACAGTTGGCCAGATTAATGTAGGATGTGTGTGATATGATATCTTATTACCATATATTTCATTACATGTTAAAAAAAAATAAGGTTAGATTATTAGGAACTCCCCCTTTAATCCTCGAGAATTAACAGGTGAGCGATCATTAATATACCGATTACCTGTATCCTTTGAGAGCACAGCACCCATTGGCATAGTGTGCAAGGCTCGGGATTGATAGTGTTTTAAATAGTAAGAGAGACCAGAGGAATTTAAACAATTTTTCTGCCGGCCAGCATCATGTAGAGATAGCAGGCTTGTTGTACTGATGTACTGATGTACATACATTTGAACATATAATAGGGCAATTGTTTGAACACCGATTAGAGCAAGATGTACAACTTATATCTGACATACTCATGAGACAACCACACTGATTATAACACTTATCATCATACATAGAATTATTTGAGATAATATGACAGTCAGGATAGATATGATTATGATTGTCCAGACACGATCCTGGCGGATAATGTCAAATATCATCAGAAAAACACTTCTTCGCCTCAAGTTTGGCTTTATGAATCGCCTCCCTTTAGCCCTTAAATGAGACGGCACTAAACACTGTTCCATCTTCCAGTTTCTGGCGGTTGACGTCAATGGTGGCACCAGTGAATATTACCCAGTTACCTCTAACAGTGGCACTCCTTATGGGGGGCGGTGTAAGTACAGTTACGGCATCCCTGTGAGCTTTCCTTTGAATCAAATAGACTAGATCCTCCATCAGTAAAGACAATGGAACTTATGGAAGCCTCCCTGCACTTCAAGGGTAAAAAGGTGACTTTTGTAATCATTTACAGACCAGAGCCATCTGGTGGTAACAGGTATACCTATTCAGAATTCTATGATGAATTCACACAACTGATAGCACACTATGGCTCTTTAAACCATGAGGTCATTTTCTTAGGTGACAATAATTTCCATGTAAACAAACCAACAAAACCTGATGTTGTAAAATTCAATGATGTTCTCTCTACATTTGACATGAACCAATTAGTTACTGAACCAATGCATCGACTTGGAAACACGCTTGATTTAATCATAACCTTTAAAGGAAACAAAATTATTAAGAGCCATACCATTGATGAATATGTTTCTGATCATAAAATGGTCCTCATGGCTATGAACATCCATCCACCAAAACCTGCGAAAAAAACCATAAATTACAGAAATTACAAAAACATTAATTTGGAGTCATTCAAAAATGACATAAAAACAGTGATGAAGGATCACTCAGCCTGGGATTCGCTCTCTTTGGTGAATATGGTTGATTTTTATGATAGAGAACTGACAGCCATAATTGATAAACATGCTCCAATAAAGGTTGCTAAGGTATCCAAGTGTAAACCTGCCCCATGGATGAACAATCATATCAGACAGGAAAGGTCACAAAAGAGGAGACTGGAGAGGAAAATGAATAAAACTGGATTACAAGTCGACAAAGAAATTTACAACTCCCATAGGAATAAATACAACTGCTTATTGAGAACCTCACAATCTGATTACTTCTCCAATCTAGTTCAAGAAAATAAGCATGACCCTAAAAAATTATTCAAGGTCATAGACAAGGTCATGCACAAATCAACTGATACCCCAATGCCATCGACGGAGTGTGACACGGCATTAGCAGATAAGTGTAGGATATGGATTACACACCCAGAGACTCTTGAGAATGGATAGACAATCATGGACAATCACGGTCTCTGGCAGAATATCATATATAGAGATTGTGTGTTGTGTGCAGGTTGATGCATCGCCTTAACCACCACACCTGGAGATGACTCACCGGACATGAGAGATCACGTGCAGGCAGACGAGCCCATGCAAGCCACGCAGGCAAGACGAGTCCATCGAGTGTCGCAAAAGGCAGCCACGCAGGCACATCCCACACATGACGCGCAGTGATCCTTTAAAAGGGCCCGCAACCGTGGAATCCTCGGAGAGCAGAACCTGGAGACCGGAGAAGCAGATCTACAGCGACCACTTGCCACGAAAGATCCACGACTCTCAGTATCGTGACCGCATAGACTTGGGTGTTTTTGTGTATTCTCAGGACTCTATAAGTATCATGCATTTGGGTAGTTCATATACCTCGCTCATTGCCATGCCGGCCTAGCCAGACAAGGATGATTCACAGCACCGAATAAAAGGTAACTATTGTGCAGTGTATATTCTGTGTCTGCAGTCCTTATTACCTCACACCTCATATGGGTAGATAGGGTTGCTAGGTTCCGTGCCCCGCCTCACAGCCAGCGAGCAAAGTAGAGTCAGAGTAGAGTATTGATCCCCGTCCATGTCCCCCAACGACGGATACTCACAATACATGGGTAACAATAAGTTTAATAATTATTTCCTCGAAAAAAATGATACAATTCGAAAAAATATTGATCAGCACCCCATTACTAGAATTTCACCACCAGAGGACACCACAAAAGATATGCCACCTACAGATAAACTTGACCAACCAACCCTAGGCAAGTTTACACCTCTTACTGTGCAGGATGTACGGAAATTAGTGCGGAAGGCATCTAAAAAATCCTGTGAGTTAGACCCACTCCCATCCTGGCTACTTCACAACATGATTGATGTCTTTCTGCCAATCATCACTGCCATCATAAATAAATCACTCATAGACTCAGAGGTATCAGAGAATATGAAAATTGCAATAATCAAACCCCTACTGAAAAAAATGGGTCTAGAACTCATTGAAAAGAATTATAGACCTGTGGCTGATCAATTGATATCATATCTTGTTGGAAATGGACTAACTGACAAATTTCAATCAGCATATAAGGAATATCATAGCACAGAGACAGCTCTATTGAGGGTTCAAAATGACATTTTAAGGGATCTAGACCAAAGAAAAATGGAAATCCTACTTTTATTAGACCTATCTGCTGCATTTGACACCATTGACCACTGACTATTATTTGATAGGTTGGAATTAAGGTACGGAGAGGTCATGCACTCCTATGGATAAAGTCATACTTACAAGATAGGCGACAGTGTGTAAAAGTGGGATGTAAAAGGTCTACCACTAGACCGATCAAGTACGGGGTTCCCCAGGGATCGGTACTTGGACCAATCCTTTTCACCCTATATATGTCTCCCCTGACGGATATACTGGAATAATATGACCTGAATTATCATATCTACGCTGACGACACCCAGATCTACATACCTGTCGATCATACCTCAAACCCAGATTATGAAATAAGCAAACAAAATCTGGAGAAATGTGTGAATGAAATCAGAGTCTTCCTGATATCCAACAAAATGAAGATCAATGACGGCAAGACTGAGATATTGGCCTGCTATGACGGGCATAGCAATACACTAAATCGAAATAATATCACCATTGTCAAGGTAGGGGATTCATTGATATCACCCTCCACATCCATAACGGACCTGGGCATCACTTTCGATGAGAAGATGGATATGAAAGCCCAAATAAAGAAAATGTGTAAGAAAGGATATTATCATATAAGAAACTTATCAGCCATCAGACCATGTCTAGACGAAAAAAACGGCATTAACCCTAACACATGCTTTTGTAACCTCAACTCTTGACTACGGGAATGGCCTATTAGCTGGCTTACCGAACTCTGAAATAAAAAAGCTGCAATACCTACAAAACTCAGCAGCCAGAGTTGTGGAAAGATTAGAAAATTTGATCATATATCTGAGAAATTAAAGGAACTACACTGGCTACCGATACACGTTAGAATCAAATTTAAAATTATCCTGATGGCTTGGAAGGCATTAAACAGAACATCAGAGGACGGCTTTGGCACAAAGGTAATTAACACTTCATTTTTTTCTTGTATGGTTTTGAGAGCAGTAGCCAGATCCTTAGTTAGTATCTAACGATACCTTTCCCAGGTAGCTCTGTCATCGTTTAGCGCCGCAATCACACCATTTAAATGTTCAATCTCTGCATTAGCCTCATTAGAAGTTACCAAGAGTCTATCATAAGAGGCTTGCAGGATGTCTCTGCTGACAGAAGAAGTTGAGTGCTTGGACGCACTAGAGGACTTCACAGCCGGGCCACCAGAGGAAGACGCCTTGGTGGAAGGCCCACTTCGGGGCTGTAATAGCCCCAGGAAGAGTTGTTTTCGCCCCTGAAGTACTAGGTACAGCGGAGTCAGTCTCATCAGATGGCAGGCCCATACTACGTAGGGAAGGGCCCGAAGCTATAGAATCACGGTTAGCCATATCAAGTTACCAATGTCAAGTTACTTGTATCAAAGCTAGCGTTAGAGTGACCAGAGACTGAAAACTAGGGTCTATATACTTATTGAGAGAATCACTCACTGAGAAATGTCCAGCTGAGTCTATCAGCGGTCAGACTTGTGCCTTTAAGTGTCAGGAGAAAGCACACTGATCGTCTCGGTACACAGAGAGTTCACTAAGGTCAGCACCCTTATAGACGTCTGCAGTAGCTATAAATAGTAGCAGTCCACACAAACAATTATTCTGTGAATAAAACACAGAAAATATGAGTTGTTGTAAAATGAAAATGAAAAGTTAATAACAGTATAATAGTTCCAAATAAATTAGATACTATTAAACATGTATGGTATATTCAGAGATTCACGAATGAACGTGAGTCTATGGAATATTTGTTAACTGTGGGAGACAAGAAAAGGCCTCACCCTACAGTGTTCAATAAATTGTATGAAATAGGTATATTATCGTAGGTATATATCCAAAAGGCTACCAAAGATCCACAAAAGTCGTGGGGGTAGGAAAATACGATCAGGCAAGGACCACGGGCCGTGGCGCAGTTGGTTAGAGCACCAGCTTATTAGCACCAGTTCCTCTGTGGTGATCCAAAGTTCGTGGGTTCGATCCCCGGCCATGCCGAGATTGAAATCATGATACAATTTCACACATGAGCTGAGGCCCGTGCCAAAGGGTTAACCCGTTGTCCTTGTAAATCTGTGACCGGGTGGGTTGTCATGTCAAGGACCTGCGACATGACAATTCAGTGAGGCAGCACTATATCTGCTACAAGTAGGTCTCATCACGAAATGACTGAAATAATGTTGAAAGTGATGTAAAACCCCAAAGAAAGAAACAAACAAACAAACGATCAGGCAAAAGGGTCCACAAGGAAGGTAGACGTTGCACTGAGCCACGAGTTCAAGATGATCATAGAAAGTGATGAGCCTGCTACAATATATATCTTAAACACGTCAGAAAGGTCTGCAGAAAGACTGCAAACAAGTTTTCCTGGTAGGTTGTTCCCAGGGTTAGCTAGGGAAAAGATCGACTAAACGGAACAGTACAGAGAGCACTCGACACTGACAGTCAAGATCAGCTGATCAAAAGCGCTGTGCCTCGTAAAGACAGATCAGTCCCAATCCTTCCGAGCACAATTCTTGCCAAGACTGTCGTCAGAGGTTACAAAAAGTCTGTTCAGTTAGTAGACCTAGTGGTTAGACTGCTTTTAGCACAGAGGGGCGCAGATAGACCTTTCGGAAACCAAGCAAAACCGCCAATAAAGACGATTTTTACATAGCTTCACACAAAGGCAGCCATATGCATCGCGCATGCGCAGTCTCCCTATACACACTCACAACCTGAAAGCAGAGAAGTGAACAACAAGGTTTCACAATTTCTGCAACAGATTTACTTTTAATCTGGAGTTTTTTAAACTTTTGGATATTAATTACAATGCCTGGACCAAGGGCACAAGGGAGAGGATCCCCTGCAAAAGGGAGAGGCAGTGCCACAGGGAGAGGCCCAGGGAAACGTGGATCCCCAAGGCCCAAACAACTTGTAAAGTTGGTTGCATTGGAGAAGGAGGAAACTACAGACACACATCAAGAGTCATCTTCAGAAAGTGAAGCGGGGACGCTTGTTGTTGCTGCCACTACAAGTGACCCGGAGCAGTCAGGATCAAAACAAAGTGACACTGAGCATGTTGGGTCGAAGCACAGTGATGCTGGGTCAAAGCACAGTGAGGTTGATATGGTTAGCTCTGGCATTGAAGATGCCCCCTCAGGTAGGGATACAGACTCTACCACAAGGCCTTCTGGTTCCAAAGTGCCTCCCGCCAAGAAAAGGTCCAAGAAAGATAACAAGGCAAAGAAGACCAGAGAGTCCCACCATCTGAGGAATCAGGCACATGAGGATGATGTTATAGAGTTCATCAAAGATAAGCTCTACCTGTGGAACAGGAAGGTCGTGGAATTTAGGAACAGGGAGAAGAAGAATGCACTTTGGAACCAGAAGGCAACAGAGTTGGGCTACACTTCACAAGACTTAAATGACTGGTGGAAGGACATTGGGGACTGGTACACAAAACTTCACAAAATTGAAGATGTCTCAGGATCTGGAGCAAGGGACATGACAGAGAGAGAGACCTGGGTCTGGAACAAATTGGAATTTAAAAAGCGTCTCATCACTCATCGGCCAGTCCCTATCACACAAATTATTATGATTGTAACTATGTATGCTTTTCAACAACATGTAAATTTAAAGCAAATATATATGTAACTCTAAATGTGTAATGTGTAAAAATGTTTGATTAGCCATCATGTAATTTACTGGTGTTAAGTATGTGCAGAGAGTCTCTTTACATTTGTACCATGTCAGTGAGCTTTTCTTTTATTGTGTACTTGCAGGTCCAAGAAGCTTTGTCAAGGTCTGGTGGGGATTTGGCCACGGCAGAGAGGATTTGTGCAGAGAACATGGGCACAAGTATTATCAAGGTTTCAGCACAGGCTGAGTTTGAAATGTTCCAATCTCTTTTTTGAGACATGCAGGCCAGATGACCCAGATCTAGAAGAGAGCGCTCTTTGACTCCAATTGGGGAAGCCTCAAGTTCTATATTTTCTCTTACACAGCCTCATCTTCAGCAATTTGTACAGGCACAACAACACTTCTACCAGCTTGTGTCGCCTACTTTTCCTCAGCAGCCGTTTACCCAGCAACATTTCCAGGCCAAGCTCTGCACCATCACCAGTCTTCAAGCAGCAGACATCAGGTCCTTCCCATTCAACTTCTTCCTTATACCAGCCCCCACCTGAGGCTTGGGAGAGGCGATCCATTGG
This sequence comes from Amphiduros pacificus, assembly GCA_949316495.1. NCBI lineage: Eukaryota > Metazoa > Annelida > Polychaeta > Phyllodocida > Hesionidae > Amphiduros > Amphiduros pacificus. The sequence goes on along the minus strand of OX439010.1, from coordinate 28,183,737 downwards.
AGGGTCTGTCTGAGGTTCTGTTACACAGTCATATGTTGCTGGTCTTTTTTTGTTTATTTTACAGGGACTCAAACGTTAGGCAGTGCTATCAACAGCAATGTTCCAACCAATATTGGGATTTTCAGCAAGATTGTGATCGCTACATGTGAATGATATGGTTATTCTTGAATAGACCTTTAATTGAATGTAATGATTATATAATAAATAATAGATGATGCACTCTTTGGTTATTTCCTTTTGAAAAATGAACATTCCCTATAATGTAACAACCAACTAGTCAATTCTGAAGTAAAGTCTTTGACGGCAAATACAAGAGTAACCTGTTAGCCATTGGAAATGTCTAAGTGTCAGTGGAAGATGTGGTTGAGATAGTGTGTGATCACAACAATCTGTCCACAGCCATGCAAACCTCTTTGGCATTTTCCATCTAGACTTTAGACCCACTATGAAATTGTTAGCTTGTTGCCATTGGAATATATGTTTTTTAGTCATGACTCTAATATATATTTAGATGAGGTAACAATTGTTGAATAAACCAGAAACGTATTGTAGCAGAAATCATGTCTTTCATTATAAGTCATTCCATACAAGAAATTAAACATGTAATGCATTTTCCTAATTTAAGCAATGTTAGATGGAAAGGAAATATGAAACATTTGCCACATGTAAATGAAAACAGGAAAACTAAGAGCATTTGACGAAAGCTATGAAATGAGTGAATTGTAAATGTAATCATCTTATTTATGTCCCATGTAACCCTTGTATTTTACATAACAAGACGTTTTGGCTGCAAAATGATATTTTTGTATTTTTCCTTTTATCAATGTGGTATATGTGTGTTCAAACGGGTCTATTTTTTCATCAATCTTAGGATTGGTAATAAATACATTTCAAATTCTGTATTAATTTATCTAAAAAATAACCAGACACTAGATGCAGCATTAATCATGAAACAATAATATGACCAACTCACATTCATTGTAATATGCTGAAATATCAAGAACAAGATTGGACATCTATTTAGTGGATGGGAGAATAATTGATTAAATTCAGGGGTTATGCCATATTTATGTAAGAAAACATCCTGGAGTCATGCAGGTTAGGCCCCATATCAACATGGTGACAACATGAATGCATTAGAGTTCTAATTCCACACATGAGCATGAATGAAAATAAATCAATGTCCCTTTGAAACATATCTGGATCAGACATAGCTCAATCACCAAAGTTTATTGAGCATGCTCTAGTTTCAATCAAATGTGTCTCTTCAGGAGTTCTTCAATCCAATTCAAATAAGTTTGATGCTTGACTTGTCCACCTGGACAAGTGAGTGGACAGATTGCATACTAGATAAATGAATAAAGGTTTGGATTAATTCCATTGGTTGAGTTGTTTCTTTTGCCTTTTTCTAGTGTTATTCCACTGTTTTCCAAACATATGTAAGGCCTATATTTCTACTTTCAGAGTGGAATTCAGAGGATTTCTCTGCAGTGATGTGAGGAACTATTCATTCATTGAACAAGGTCAATATGTTAAATCACAGTTGTATGTGTACATAGGTAGGATATGTTGGACTCTGTTAGACAATTTAGTGATTCATTCAATTATGTCAATGAAAATTGATATTATCTGACAAACTCAGATGACCAGTGCATGCCAAAATTGAGGAATTATAGAGTCATCCAAATAACTTATCTTTTATTTCCACAATTTCAGTTTTCCATTTTTACTGAATTTCCCAATGTTAAAAACCACTTAATAATTACACAAAAGGTCTGCCTGCCAATAAAAATGCTGTTGTTTGCCAAACTGATCAATGGATTATACTGTGTATTATCTTAAATTTGCCAGACATTCATTCTTAATTCTTAAATGATTGAACATTTAATTGAATATAATCTGGATCAGATGATCAGAGTCATCCAAATAACTTATCTTTTATTTCCACAATTTCAGTTTTCCATTTTTACTGAATTTCCCAATGTTAAAAACCACTTAATAATTACACAAAGGTCTACCTTCCAATAAAAATGCTGTTGTTTGCCAAACTGATCAATGGATTATACTGTGTATTATCTTAAATTTGCCAGACATTCATTCTTAATTCTTAAATGATTGAACATTTAATTGAATATAATCATTGACAATAGAGGGATAAATATGATTAAAAAACAAGTGCCTCTAATTATGCATGCTAGAGGGTATATATACATACATCTTTCACTAATGTCAGGATATCATTCTGTGGAAAGAGAGGACGGAAGCAGCTATCAGTAACTTGCATAAAGAGTCAACATGAAAGTCTTGTTCATCACAGTTCTCTTGGTGGCCATATCAGCACTGGTAAGTGACTCAATTAATATATTGAATGAAAATTAACAGTAATAGTCATTGGGGAATAACTATATACCTACAATCTTACATTTTCTATATGCTTTGCCAATTTCTTAGTTATTATCACGGTACCTGGTAAAGATCCAAAATATGAAACAATAAAGGTAAAAATATTTAAAGTAGTCTAATTTTGCACTCTTGGGATAAAACTCTTGGGATGGTACTGTTGTTGTTAGAACCTTGTTGTTGATTAACCTCTATGTTTGGATGAGATTTATTCAAATCAAATATGAGTTTAAAGATGGGAAATCAAATACATTAACGCTAAAAGTACTTCTGGGTTTAATTGTTTGTAGCAAATGAACATTTCAGCAATATATTGGCTACTTCGGGTCAAAATACAATATTCAAAGCCACAATCTTTGTACACAGCGACTGAACATTATTTTCTAGCATCATAACATAGACATGATAATGCAAACCACTGCCGCTCATAACCAGTAGTGGGGAATGGTTGGCTTGAGAAACACAAGTTTCTGAATGACTGATTTATTCAGCATGAATGATGTTCTTTTCAGCCAGGAATGGAAACCTTGGATGCCAGCTGTGGAATATAGACTGCAGTCATTCAACATCAATACATTCTTTGATTTGTTTTTCATTTCATTCAGGCACATGGAGAAAGTAGGCAAAAGAGGCAATACTGCGACTCCTGCCCGCCAGCAGATCAATACTCTTGCAGGTAAATTATTTGAGCTTTAATGATCATTCCATAACATAAATCAGATGTAGTCTTGACACAGACAAACGGAATGTCAACCGTTTGCAAGCAAACAAATATCTGCTGTGTTCGTTCCAGTGAACATGTGGTAAAAATGGGTTTGTACTTCTTGGCAACCATTTTCTGAAGATATTGTGGACCTTAGCTGTTGTAATTAGAAATTTATAGTAAATGAAAACTAGTTGGAGATGAACAAAAATGTGATATTGTCTTGGGTGAATGTGGCTACATTTTGAATGATTAATAAATAATGGTGTTGTTCAGCTTATTCATGCTGGTCTTTTTTTGTTTATTTTACAGGGACTCAAACGTTATGCAGTGCTATCAACAGCATTGTTCCAACGATGACTATTGGGACTTTCAGCAAGATTGTAGTCACATGTGAATGACATGGTTATTCTTGAATAGACCTTTAATTGAATGTAATGATTATATAATAAATAATAGATGATGCACTCTTTGGTTATTTCCTTTTAAAAAATGAACATTCCCTATAATGTAACAACCAACTAGTCAATTCTGAAGTAAAGTCTTTGACGACAAATACAAGAGTAACCTGTTAGCCATTGGAAATGTCTAAGTGTCAGTGGAAGATGTGGTTGAGATAGTGTGTGATCACAACAATCTGTCCACAGCCATGCAAACCTCTTTGGCATTTTCCATCTAGACTTTAGACCCACTATGAAATTGTTAGCTTGTTGCCATTGGAATATATGTTTTTTAGTCATGACTCTAATATATATTTAGATGAGGTAACAATTGTTGAATAAACCAGAAACGTATTGTAGCAGAAATCATGTCTTTCATTATAAGTCATTCCATACAAGAAATTAAACATGTAATGCATTTTCCTAATTTAAGCAATGTTAGATGGAAAGGAAATATGAAACATTTGCCACATGTAAATGAAAACAGGAAAACTAAGAGCATTTGACGAAAGCTATGAAATGAGTGAATTGTAAATGTAATCATCTTATTTATGTCCCATGTAACCCTTGTATTTTACATAACAAGACGTTTTGGCTGCAAAATGATATTTTTGTATTTTTCCTTTTATCAATGTGGTATATGTGTGTTCAAACGGGTCTATTTTTTCATCAATCTTAGGATTGGTAATAAATACATTTCAAATTCTGTATTAATTTATCTAAAAAATAACCAGACACTAGATGCAGCATTAATCATGAAACAATAATATGACCAACTCACATTCATTGTAATATGCTGAAATATCAAGAACAAGATTGGACATCTATTTAGTGGATGGGAGAATAATTGATTAAATTCAGGGGTTATGCCATATTTATGTAAGAAAACATCCTGGAGTCATGCAGGTTAGGCCCCATATCAACATGGTGACAACATGAATGCATTAGAGTTCTAATTCCACACATGAGCATGAATGAAAATAAATCAATGTCCCTTTGAAACATATCTTGTCCCTTTGGAACATATCTGGATCAGACATAGCTCAATCACCAAAGTTTATTGAGCATGCTCTAGTTTCAATCAAATGTGTCTCTTCAGGAGTTCTTCAATCCAATTCAAATAAGTTTGATGCTTGACTTGTCCACCTGGACAAGTGAGTGGACAGATTGCATACTAGATAAATGAATAAAGGTTTGGATTAATTCCATTGGTTGAGTTGTTTCTTTTGCCTTTTTCTAGTGTTATTCCACTGTTTTCCAAACATATGTAAGGCCTATATTTCTACTTTCAGAGTGGAATTCAGAGGATTTCTCTGCAGTGATGTGAGGAACTATTCATTCATTGAACAAGGTCAATATGTTAAATCACAGTTGTATGTGTACATAGGTAGGATATGTTGGACTCTGTTAGACAATTTAGTGATTCATTCAATTATGTCAATGAAAATTGATATTATCTGACAAACTCAGATGACCAGTGCATGCCAAAATTGAGGAATTATAGAGTCATCCAAATAGCTTATCTTTTATTTCCACAATTTCAGTTTTCCATTTTTACTGAATTTCCCAATGTTAAAAACCACTTAATAATTACACAAAAGGTCTGCCTGCCAATAAAAATGCTGTTGTTTGCCAAACTGATCAATGGATTACACTGTGTATTATCTTAAATTTGCCAGACATTCATTCTTAATTCTTAAATGATTGAACATTTAATTGAATATAATCATTGACAATAGAGGGATAAATATGATTAAAAAACAAGTGCCTCTAATTATGCATGCTAGAGGGTATATATACATACATCTTTCACTCATGTCAGGATATCATTCTGTGGAAAGAGAGGACGGAAGCAGCTATCAGTAACTTGCATAAAGAGTCAACATGAAAGTCTTGTTCATCACAGTTCTCTTGGTGGCCATATCAGCACTGGTAAGTGACTCAATTAATATATTGAATGAAAATTAACAGTAATAGTCATTGGGGAATAACTATATACCTACAATCTTACATTTTCTATATGCTTTGCCAATTTCTTAGTTATTATCACGGTACCTGGTAAAGATCCAAAATATGAAACAATAAAGGTAAAAATATTTAAAGTAGTCTAATTTTGCACTCTTGGGATAAAACTCTTGGGATGGTACTGTTGTTGTTAGAACCTTGTTGTTGATTAACCTCTATGTTTGGATGAGATTTATTCAAATCAAATATGAGTTTAAAGATGGGAAATCAAATACATTAACGCTAAAAGTACTTCTGGGTTTAATTGTTTGTAGCAAATGAACATTTCAGCAATATATTGGCTACTTCGGGTCAAAATACAATATTCAAAGCCACAATCTTTGTACACAGCGACTGAACATTATTTTCTAGCATCATAACATAGACATGATAATGCAAACCACTGCCGCTCATAACCAGTAGTGGGGAATGGTTGGCTTGAGAAACACAAGTTTCTGAATGACTGATTTATTCAGCATGAATGATGTTCTTTTCAGCCAGGAATGGAAACCTTGGATGCCAGCTGTGGAATATAGACTGCAGTCATTCAACATCAATACATTCTTTGATTTGTTTTTCATTTCATTCAGGCACATGGAGAAAGTAGGCAAAAGAGGCAATACTGCGACTCCTGCCCGCCAGCAGATGAATACTCTTGCAGGTAAATTATTTGAGCTTTAATGATCATTCCATAACATAAATCAGATGTAGTCTTGACACAGACAAACGGAATGTCAACCATTTGCAAGCAAACAAATATCTGCTGTGTTCGTTCCAGTGAACATGTGGTAAAAATGGGTTTGTACTTCTTGGCAACCATTTTCTGAAGATATTGTGGACCTTAGCTGTTGTAATTAGAAATTTATAGTAAATGAAAACTAGTTGGAGATGAACAAAAATGTGATATTGTCTTGGGTGAATGTGGCTACATTTTGAATGATTAATAAATAATGGTGTTGTTCAGCTTATTCATGCTGGTCTTTTTTTGTTTATTTTACAGGGACTCAAACGTTAGGCAGTGCTATCAACAGCAATGTTCCAACCAATATTGGGATTTTCAGCAAGATTGTGATCGCTACATGTGAATGATATGGTTATTCTTGAATAGACCTTTAATTGAATGTAATGATTATATAATAAATAATAGATGATGCACTCTTTGGTTATTTCCTTTTAAAAAATGAACATTCCCTATAATGTAACAACCAACTAGTCAATTCTGAAGTAAAGTCTTTGACGGCAAATACAAGAGTAACCTGTTAGCCATTGGAAATGTCTAAGTGTCAGTGGAAGATGTGGTTGAGATAGTGTGTGATCACAACAATCTGTCCACAGCCATGCAAACCTCTTTGGCATTTTCCATCTAGACTTTAGACCCACTATGAAATTGTTAGCTTGTTGCCATTGGAATATATGTTTTTTAGTCATGACTCTAATATATATTTAGATGAGGTAACAATTGTTGAATAAACCAGAAACGTATTGTAGCAGAAATCATGTCTTTCATTATAAGTCATTCCATACAAGAAATTAAACATGTAATGCATTTTCCTAATTTAAGCAATGTTAGATGGAAAGGAAATATGAAACATTTGCCACATGTAAATGAAAACAGGAAAACTAAGAGCATTTGACGAAAGCTATGAAATGAGTGAATTGTAAATGTAATCATCTTATTTATGTCCCATGTAACCCTTGTATTTTACATAACAAGACGTTTTGGCTGCAAAATGATATTTTTGTATTTTTCCTTTTATCAATGTGGTATATGTGTGTTCAAACGGGTCTATTTTTTCATCAATCTTAGGATTGGTAATAAATACATTTCAAATTCTGTATTAATTTATCTAAAAAATAACCAGACACTAGATGCAGCATTAATCATGAAACAATAATATGACCAACTCACATTCATTGTAATATGCTGAAATATCAAGAACAAGATTGGACATCTATTTAGTGGATGGGAGAATAATTGATTAAATTCAGGGGTTATGCCATATTTATGTAAGAAAACATCCTGGAGTCATGCAGGTTAGGCCCCATATCAACATGGTGACAACATGAATGCATTAGAGTTCTAATTCCACACATGAGCATGAATGAAAATAAATCAATGTCCCTTTGAAACATATCTTGTCCCTTTGGAACATATCTGGATCAGACATAGCTCAATCACCAAAGTTTATTGAGCATGCTCTAGTTTCAATCAAATGTGTCTCTTCAGGAATTCTTCAATCCAATTCAAATAAGTTTGATGCTTGACTTGTCCACCTGGACAAGTGAGTGGACAGATTGCATACTAGATAAATGAATAAAGGTTTGGATTAATTCCATTGGTTGAGTTGTTTCTTTTGCCTTTTTCTAGTGTTATTCCACTGTTTTCCAAACATATGTAAGGCCTATATTTCTACTTTCAGAGTGGAATTCAGAGGATTTCTCTGCAGTGATGTGAGGAACTATTCATTCATTGAACAAGGTCAATATGTTAAATCACAGTTGTATGTGTACATAGGTAGGATATGTTGGACTCTGTTAGACAATTTAGTGATTCATTCAATTATGTCAATGAAAATTGATATTATCTGACAAACTCAGATGACCAGTGCATGCCAAAATTGAGGAATTATAGAGTCATCCAAATAGCTTATCTTTTATTTCCACAATTTCAGTTTTCCATTTTTACTGAATTTCCCAATGTTAAAAACCACTTAATAATTACACAAAAGGTCTGCCTGCCAATAAAAATGCTGTTGTTTGCCAAACTGATCAATGGATTATACTGTGTATTATCTTAAATTTGCCAGACATTCATTCTTAATTCTTAAATGATTGAACATTTAATTGAATATAATCATTGACAATAGAGGGATAAATATGATTAAAAAACAAGTGCCTCTAATTATGCATGCTAGAGGGTATATATACATACATCTTTCACTCATGTCAGGATATCATTCTGTGGAAAGAGAGGACGGAAGCAGCTATCAGTAACTTGCATAAAGAGTCAACATGAAAGTCTTGTTCATCACAGTTCTCTTGGTGGCCATATCAGCACTGGTAAGTGACTCAATTAATATATTGAATGAAAATTAACAGTAATAGTCATTGGGGAATAACTATATACCTACAATCTTACATTTTCTATATGCTTTGCCAATTTCTTAGTTATTATCACGGTACCTGGTAAAGATCCAAAATATGAAACAATAAAGGTAAAAATATTTAAAGTAGTCTAATTTTGCACTCTTGGGATAAAACTCTTGGGATGGTACTGTTGTTGTTAGAACCTTGTTGTTGATTAACCTCTATGTTTGGATGAGATTTATTCAAATCAAATATGAGTTTAAAGATGGGAAATCAAATACATTAACGCTAAAAGTACTTCTGGGTTTAATTGTTTGTAGCAAATGAACATTTCAGCAATATATTGGCTACTTCGGGTCAAAATACAATATTCAAAGCCACAATCTTTGTACACAGCGACTGAACATTATTTTCTAGCATCATAACATAGACATGATAATGCAAACCACTGCCGCTCATAACCAGTAGTGGGGAATGGTTGGCTTGAGAAACACAAGTTTCTGAATGACTGATTTATTCAGCATGAATGATGTTCTTTTCAGCCAGGAATGGAAACCTTGGATGCCAGCTGTGGAATATAGACTGCAGTCATTCAACATCAATACATTCTTTGATTTGTTTTTCATTTCATTCAGGCACATGGAGAAAGTAGGCAAAAGAGGCAATACTGCGACTCCTGCCCGCCAGCAGATGAATACTCTTGCAGGTAAATTATTTGAGCTTTAATGATCATTCCATAACATAAATCAGATGTAGTCTTGACACAGACAAACGGAATGTCAACCATTTGCAAGCAAACAAATATCTGCTGTGTTCGTTCCAGTGAACATGTGTTAAAAATGGGTTTGTACTTCTTGGCAACCATTTTCTGAAGATATTGTGGACCTTAGCTGTTGTAATTAGAAATTTATAGTAAATGAAAACTAGTTGGAGATGAACAAAAATGTGATATTGTCTTGGGTGAATGTGGCTACATTTTGAATGATTAATAAATAATGGTGTTGTTCAGCTTATTCATGCTGGTCTTTTTTTGTTTATTTTACAGGGACTCAAACGTTAGGCAGTGCTATCAACAGCAATGTTCCAACCAATATTGGGATTTTCAGCAAGATTGTGATCGCTACATGTGAATGATATGGTTATTCTTGAATAGACCTTTAATTGAATGTAATGATTATATAATAAATAATAGATGATGCACTCTTTGGTTATTTCCTTTTGAAAAATGAACATTCCCTATAATGTAACAACCAACTGGTCAATTCTGAAGTAAAGTCTTTGACGGCAAATACAAGAGTAACCTGTTAGCCATTGGAAATGTCTAAGTGTCAGTGGAAGATGTGGTTGAGATAGTGTGTGATCACAACAATCTGTCCACAGCCATGCAAACCTCTTTGGCATTTTCCATCTAGACTTTAGACCCACTATGAAATTGTTAGCTTGTTGCCATTGGAATATATGTTTTTTAGTCATGACTCTAATATATATTTAGATGAGGTAACAATTGTTGAATAAACCAGAAACGTATTGTAGCAGAAATCATGTCTTTCATTATAAGTCATTCCATACAAGAAATTAAACATGTAATGCATTTTCCTAATTTAAGCAATGTTAGATGGAAAGGAAATATGAAACATTTGCCACATGTAAATGAAAACAGGAAAACTAAGAGCATTTGACGAAAGCTATGAAATGAGTGAATTGTAAATGTAATCATCTTATTTATGTCCCATGTAACCCTTGTATTTTACATAACAAGACGTTTTGGCTGCAAAATGATATTTTTGTATTTTTCCTTTTATCAATGTGGTATATGTGTGTTCAAACGGGTCTATTTTTTCATCAATCTTAGGATTGGTAATAAATACATTTCAAATTCTGTATTAATTTATCTAAAAAATAACCAGACACTAGATGCAGCATTAATCATGAAACAATAATATGACCAACTCACATTCATTGTAATATGCTGAAATATCAAGAACAAGATTGGACATCTATTTAGTGGATGGGAGAATAATTGATTAAATTCAGGGGTTATGCCATATTTATGTAAGAAAACATCCTGGAGTCATGCAGGTTAGGCCCCATATCAACATGGTGACAACATGAATGCATTAGAGTTCTAATTCCACACATGAGCATGAATGAAAATAAATCAATGTCCCTTTGAAACATATCTTGTCCCTTTGGAACATATCTGGATCAGACATAGCTCAATCACCAAAGTTTATTGAGCATGCTCTAGTTTCAATCAAATGTGTCTCTTCAGGAGTTCTTCAATCCAATTCAAATAAGTTTGATGCTTGACTTGTCCACCTGGACAAGTGAGTGGACAGATTGCATACTAGATAAATGAATAAAGGTTTGGATTAATTCCATTGGTTGAGTTGTTTCTTTTGCCTTTTTCTAGTGTTATTCCACTGTTTTCCAAACATATGTAAGGCCTATATTTCTACTTTCAGAGTGGAATTCAGAGGATTTCTCTGCAGTGATGTGAGGAACTATTCATTCATTGAACAAGGTCAATATGTTAAATCACAGTTGTATGTGTACATAGGTAGGATATGTTGGACTCTGTTAGACAATTTAGTGATTCATTCAATTATGTCAATGAAAATTGATATTATCTGACAAACTCAGATGACCAGTGCATGCCAAAATTGAGGAATTATAGAGTCATCCAAATAGCTTATCTTTTATTTCCACAATTTCAGTTTTCCATTTTTACTGAATTTCCCAATGTTAAAAACCACTTAATAATTACACAAAAGGTCTGCCTGCCAATAAAAATGCTGTTGTTTGCCAAACTGATCAATGGATTATACTGTGTATTATCTTAAATTTGCCAGACATTCATTCTTAATTCTTAAATGATTGAACATTTAATTGAATATAATCATTGACAATAGAGGGATAAATATGATTAAAAAACAAGTGCCTCTAATTATGCATGCTAGAGGGTATATATACATACATCTTTCACTCATGTCAGGATATCATTCTGTGGAAAGAGAGGACGGAAGCAGCTATCAGTAACTTGCATAAAGAGTCAACATGAAAGTCTTGTTCATCACAGTTCTCTTGGTGGCCATATCAGCACTGGTAAGTGACTCAATTAATATATTGAATGAAAATTAACAGTAATAGTCATTGGGGAATAACTATATACCTACAATCTTACATTTTCTATATGCTTTGCCAATTTCTTAGTTATTATCACGGTACCTGGTAAAGATCCAAAATATGAAACAATAAAGGTAAAAATATTTAAAGTAGTCTAATTTTGCACTCTTGGGATAAAACTCTTGGGATGGTACTGTTGTTGTTAGAACCTTGTTGTTGATTAACCTCTATGTTTGGATGAGATTTATTCAAATCAAATATGAGTTTAAAGATGGGAAATCAAATACATTAACGCTAAAAGTACTTCTGGGTTTAATTGTTTGTAGCAAATGAACATTTCAGCAATATATTGGCTACTTCGGGTCAAAATACAATATTCAAAGCCACAATCTTTGTACACAGCGACTGAACATTATTTTCTAGCATCATAACATAGACATGATAATGCAAACCACTGCCGCTCATAACCAGTAGTGGGGAATGGTTGGCTTGAGAAACACAAGTTTCTGAATGACTGATTTATTCAGCATGAATGATGTTCTTTTCAGCCAGGAATGGAAACCTTGGATGCCAGCTGTGGAATATAGACTGCAGTCATTCAACATCAATACATTCTTTGATTTGTTTTTCATTTCATTCAGGCACATGGAGAAAGTAGGCAAAAGAGGCAATACTGCGACTCCTGCCCGCCAGCAGATGAATACTCTTGCAGGTAAATTATTTGAGCTTTAATGATCATTCCATAACATAAATCAGATGTAGTCTTGACACAGACAAACGGAATGTCAACCATTTGCAAGCAAACAAATATCTGCTGTGTTCGTTCCAGTGAACATGTGGTAAAAATGGGTTTGTACTTCTTGGCAACCATTTTCTGAAGATATTGTGGACCTTAGCTGTTGTAATTAGAAATTTATAGTAAATGAAAACTAGTTGGAGATGAACAAAAATGTGATATTGTCTTGGGTGAATGTGGCTACATTTTGAATGATTAATAAATAATGGTGTTGTTCAGCTTATTCATGTTGGTCTTTTTTTGTTTATTTTACAGGGACTCAAACGTTAGGCAGTGCTATCAACAGCAATGTTCCAACCAATATTGGGATTTTCAGCAAGATTGTGATCGCTACATGTGAATGATATGGTTATTCTTGAATAGACCTTTAATTGAATGTAATGATTATATAATAAATAATAGATGATGCACTCTTTGGTTATTTCCTTTTGAAAAATGAACATTCCCTATAATGTAACAACCAACTAGTCAATTCTGAAGTAAAGTCTTTGACGGCAAATACAAGAGTAACCTGTTAGCCATTGGAAATGTCTAAGTGTCAGTGGAAGATGTGGTTGAGATAGTGTGTGATCACAACAATCTGTCCACAGCCATGCAAACCTCTTTGGCATTTTCCATCTAGACTTTAGACCCACTATGAAATTGTTAGCTTGTTGCCATTGGAATATATGTTTTTTAGTCATGACTCTAATATATATTTAGATGAGGTAACAATTGTTGAATAAACCAGAAACGTATTGTAGCAGAAATCATGTCTTTCATTATAAGTCATTCCATACAAGAAATTAAACATGTAATGCATTTTCCTAATTTAAGCAATGTTAGATGGAAAGGAAATATGAAACATTTGCCACATGTAAATGAAAACAGGAAAACTAAGAGCATTTGACGAAAGCTATGAAATGAGTGAATTGTAAATGTAATCATCTTATTTATGTCCCATGTAACCCTTGTATTTTACATAACAAGACGTTTTGGCTGCAAAATGATATTTTTGTATTTTTCCTTTTATCAATGTGGTATATGTGTGTTCAAACGGGTCTATTTTTTCATCAATCTTAGGATTGGTAATAAATACATTTCAAATTCTGTATTAATTTATCTAAAAAATAACCAGACACTAGATGCAGCATTAATCATGAAACAATAATATGACCAACTCACATTCATTGTAATATGCTGAAATATCAAGAACAAGATTGGACATCTATTTAGTGGATGGGAGAATAATTGATTAAATTCAGGGGTTATGCCATATTTATGTAAGAAAACATCCTGGAGTCATGCAGGTTAGGCCCCATATCAACATGGTGACAACATGAATGCATTAGAGTTCTAATTCCACACATGAGCATGAATGAAAATAAATCAATGTCCCTTTGAAACATATCTTGTCCCTTTGGAACATATCTGGATCAGACATAGCTCAATCACCAAAGTTTATTGAGCATGCTCTAGTTTCAATCAAATGTGTCTCTTCAGGAGTTCTTCAATCCAATTCAAATAAGTTTGATGCTTGACTTGTCCACCTGGACAAGTGAGTGGACAGATTGCATACTAGATAAATGAATAAAGGTTTGGATTAATTCCATTGGTTGAGTTGTTTCTTTTGCCTTTTTCTAGTGTTATTCCACTGTTTTCCAAACATATGTAAGGCCTATATTTCTACTTTCAGAGTGGAATTCAGAGGATTTCTCTGCAGTGATGTGAGGAACTATTCATTCATTGAACAAGGTCAATATGTTAAATCACAGTTGTATGTGTACATAGGTAGGATATGTTGGACTCTGTTAGACAATTTAGTGATTCATTCAATTATGTCAATGAAAATTGATATTATCTGACAAACTCAGATGACCAGTGCATGCCAAAATTGAGGAATTATAGAGTCATCCAAATAGCTTATCTTTTATTTCCACAATTTCAATTTTCCATTTTTACTGAATTTCCCAATGTTAAAAACCACTTAATAATTACACAAAAGGTCTGCCTGCCAATAAAAATGCTGTTGTTTGCCAAACTGATCAATGGATTATACTGTGTATTATCTTAAATTTGCCAGACATTCATTCTTAATTCTTAAATGATTGAACATTTAATTGAATATAATCATTGACAATAGAGGGATAAATATGATTAAAAAACAAGTGCCTCTAATTATGCATGCTAGAGGGTATATATACATACATCTTTCACTCATGTCAGGATATCATTCTGTGGAAAGAGAGGACGGAAGCAGCTATCAGTAACTTGCATAAAGAGTCAACATGAAAGTCTTGTTCATCACAGTTCTCTTGGTGGCCATATCAGCACTGGTAAGTGACTCAATTAATATATTGAATGAAAATTAACAGTAATAGTCATTGGGGAATAACTATATACCTACAATCTTACATTTTCTATATGCTTTGCCAATTTCTTAGTTATTATCACGGTACCTGGTAAAGATCCAAAATATGAAACAATAAAGGTAAAAATATTTAAAGTAGTCTAATTTTGCACTCTTGGGATAAAACTCTTGGGATGGTACTGTTGTTGTTAGAACCTTGTTGTTGATTAACCTCTATGTTTGGATGAGATTTATTCAAATCAAATATGAGTTTAAAGATGGGAAATCAAATACATTAACGCTAAAAGTACTTCTGGGTTTAATTGTTTGTAGCAAATGAACATTTCAGCAATATATTGGCTACTTCGGGTCAAAATACAATATTCAAAGCCACAATCTTTGTACACAGCGACTGAACATTATTTTCTAGCATCATAACATAGACATGATAATGCAAACCACTGCCGCTCATAACCAGTAGTGGGGAATGGTTGGCTTGAGAAACACAAGTTTCTGAATGACTGATTTATTCAGCATGAATGATGTTCTTTTCAGCCAGGAATGGAAACCTTGGATGCCAGCTGTGGAATATAGACTGCAGTCATTCAACATCAATACATTCTTTGATTTGTTTTTCATTTCATTCAGGCACATGGAGAAAGTAGGCAAAAGAGGCAATACTGCGACTCCTGCCCGCCAGCAGATGAATACTCTTGCAGGTAAATTATTTGAGCTTTAATGATCGTTCCATAACATAAATCAGATGTAGTCTTGACACAGACAAACGGAATGTCAACCATTTGCAAGCAAACAAATATCTGCTGTGTTCGTTCCAGTGAACATGTGTTAAAAATGGGTTTGTACTTCTTGGCAACCATTTTCTGAAGATATTGTGGACCTTAGCTGTTGTAATTAGAAATTTATAGTAAATGAAAACTAGTTGGAGATGAACAAAAATGTGATATTGTCTTGGGTGAATGTGGCTACATTTTGAATGATTAATAAATAATGGTGTTGTTCAGCTTATTCATGCTGGTCTTTTTTTGTTTATTTTACAGGGACTCAAACGTTAGGCAGTGCTATCAACAGCAATGTTCCAACCAATATTGGGATTTTCAGCAAGATTGTGATCGCTACATGTGAATGATATGGTTATTCTTGAATAGACCTTTAATTGAATGTAATGATTATATAATAAATAATAGATGATGCACTCTTTGGTTATTTCCTTTTGAAAAATGAACATTCCCTATAATGTAACAACCAACTGGTCAATTCTGAAGTAAAGTCTTTGACGGCAAATACAAGAGTAACCTGTTAGCCATTGGAAATGTCTAAGTGTCAGTGGAAGATGTGGTTGAGATAGTGTGTGATCACAACAATCTGTCCACAGCCATGCAAACCTCTTTGGCATTTTCCATCTAGACTTTAGACCCACTATGAAATTGTTAGCTTGTTGCCATTGGAATATATGTTTTTTAGTCATGACTCTAATATATATTTAGATGAGGTAACAATTGTTGAATAAACCAGAAACGTATTGTAGCAGAAATCATGTCTTTCATTATAAGTCATTCCATACAAGAAATTAAACATGTAATGCATTTTCCTAATTTAAGCAATGTTAGATGGAAAGGAAATATGAAACATTTGCCACATGTAAATGAAAACAGGAAAACTAAGAGCATTTGACGAAAGCTATGAAATGAGTGAATTGTAAATGTAATCATCTTATTTATGTCCCATGTAACCCTTGTATTTTACATAACAAGACGTTTTGGCTGCAAAATGATATTTTTGTATTTTTCCTTTTATCAATGTGGTATATGTGTGTTCAAACGGGTCTATTTTTTCATCAATCTTAGGATTGGTAATAAATACATTTCAAATTCTGTATTAATTTATCTAAAAAATAACCAGACACTAGATGCAGCATTAATCATGAAACAATAATATGACCAACTCACATTCATTGTAATATGCTGAAATATCAAGAACAAGATTGGACATCTATTTAGTGGATGGGAGAATAATTGATTAAATTCAGGGGTTATGCCATATTTATGTAAGAAAACATCCTGGAGTCATGCAGGTTAGGCCCCATATCAACATGGTGACAACATGAATGCATTAGAGTTCTAATTCCACACATGAGCATGAATGAAAATAAATCAATGTCCCTTTGAAACATATCTTGTCCCTTTGGAACATATCTGGATCAGACATAGCTCAATCACCAAAGTTTATTGAGCATGCTCTAGTTTCAATCAAATGTGTCTCTTCAGGAGTTCTTCAATCCAATTCAAATAAGTTTGATGCTTGACTTGTCCACCTGGACAAGTGAGTGGACAGATTGCATACTAGATAAATGAATAAAGGTTTGGATTAATTCCATTGGTTGAGTTGTTTCTTTTGCCTTTTTCTAGTGTTATTCCACTGTTTTCCAAACATATGTAAGGCCTATATTTCTACTTTCAGAGTGGAATTCAGAGGATTTCTCTGCAGTGATGTGAGGAACTATTCATTCATTGAACAAGGTCAATATGTTAAATCACAGTTGTATGTGTACATAGGTAGGATATGTTGGACTCTGTTAGACAATTTAGTGATTCATTCAATTATGTCAATGAAAATTGATATTATCTGACAAACTCAGATGACCAGTGCATGCCAAAATTGAGGAATTATAGAGTCATCCAAATAGCTTATCTTTTATTTCCACAATTTCAATTTTCCATTTTTACTGAATTTCCCAATGTTAAAAACCACTTAATAATTACACAAAAGGTCTGCCTGCCAATAAAAATGCTGTTGTTTGCCAAACTGATCAATGGATTATACTGTGTATTATCTTAAATTTGCCAGACATTCATTCTTAATTCTTAAATGATTGAACATTTAATTGAATATAATCATTGACAATAGAGGGATAAATATGATTAAAAAACAAGTGCCTCTAATTATGCATGCTAGAGGGTATATATACATACATCTTTCACTCATGTCAGGATATCATTCTGTGGAAAGAGAGGACGGAAGCAGCTATCAGTAACTTGCATAAAGAGTCAACATGAAAGTCTTGTTCATCACAGTTCTCTTGGTGGCCATATCAGCACTGGTAAGTGACTCAATTAATATATTGAATGAAAATTAACAGTAATAGTCATTGGGGAATAACTATATACCTACAATCTTACATTTTCTATATGCTTTGCCAATTTCTTAGTTATTATCACGGTACCTGGTAAAGATCCAAAATATGAAACAATAAAGGTAAAAATATTTAAAGTAGTCTAATTTTGCACTCTTGGGATAAAACTCTTGGGATGGTACTGTTGTTGTTAGAACCTTGTTGTTGATTAACCTCTATGTTTGGATGAGATTTATTCAAATCAAATATGAGTTTAAAGATGGGAAATCAAATACATTAACGCTAAAAGTACTTCTGGGTTTAATTGTTTGTAGCAAATGAACATTTCAGCAATATATTGGCTACTTCGGGTCAAAATACAATATTCAAAGCCACAATCTTTGTACACAGCGACTGAACATTATTTTCTAGCATCATAACATAGACATGATAATGCAAACCACTGCCGCTCATAACCAGTAGTGGGGAATGGTTGGCTTGAGAAACACAAGTTTCTGAATGACTGATTTATTCAGCATGAATGATGTTCTTTTCAGCCAGGAATGGAAACCTTGGATGCCAGCTGTGGAATATAGACTGCAGTCATTCAACATCAATACATTCTTTGATTTGTTTTTCATTTCATTCAGGCACATGGAGAAAGTAGGCAAAAGAGGCAATACTGCGACTCCTGCCCGCCAGCAGATGAATACTCTTGCAGGTAAATTATTTGAGCTTTAATGATCGTTCCATAACATAAATCAGATGTAGTCTTGACACAGACAAACGGAATGTCAACCATTTGCAAGCAAACAAATATCTGCTGTGTTCGTTCCAGTGAACATGTGTTAAAAATGGGTTTGTACTTCTTGGCAACCATTTTCTGAAGATATTGTGGACCTTAGCTGTTGTAATTAGAAATTTATAGTAAATGAAAACTAGTTGGAGATGAACAAAAATGTGATATTGTCTTGGGTGAATGTGGCTACATTTTGAATGATTAATAAATAATGGTGTTGTTCAGCTTATTCATGCTGGTCTTTTTTTGTTTATTTTACAGGGACTCAAACGTTAGGCAGTGCTATCAACAGCAATGTTCCAACCAATATTGGGATTTTCAGCAAGATTGTGATCGCTACATGTGAATGATATGGTTATTCTTGAATAGACCTTTAATTGAATGTAATGATTATATAATAAATAATAGATGATGCACTCTTTGGTTATTTCCTTTTGAAAAATGAACATTCCCTATAATGTAACAACCAACTAGTCAATTCTGAAGTAAAGTCTTTGACGGCAAATACAAGAGTAACCTGTTAGCCATTGGAAATGTCTAAGTGTCAGTGGAAGATGTGGTTGAGATAGTGTGTGATCACAACAATCTGTCCACAGCCATGCAAACCTCTTTGGCATTTTCCATCTAGACTTTAGACCCACTATGAAATTGTTAGCTTGTTGCCATTGGAATATATGTTTTTTAGTCATGACTCTAATATATATTTAGATGAGGTAACAATTGTTGAATAAACCAGAAACGTATTGTAGCAGAAATCATGTCTTTCATTATAAGTCATTCCATACAAGAAATTAAACATGTAATGCATTTTCCTAATTTAAGCAATGTTAGATGGAAAGGAAATATGAAACATTTGCCACATGTAAATGAAAACAGGAAAACTAAGAGCATTTGACGAAAGCTATGAAATGAGTGAATTGTAAATGTAATCATCTTATTTATGTCCCATGTAACCCTTGTATTTTACATAACAAGACGTTTTGGCTGCAAAATGATATTTTTGTATTTTTCCTTTTATCAATGTGGTATATGTGTGTTCAAACGGGTCTATTTTTTCATCAATCTTAGGATTGGTAATAAATACATTTCAAATTCTGTATTAATTTATCTAAAAAATAACCAGACACTAGATGCAGCATTAATCATGAAACAATAATATGACCAACTCACATTCATTGTAATATGCTGAAATATCAAGAACAAGATTGGACATCTATTTAGTGGATGGGAGAATAATTGATTAAATTCAGGGGTTATGCCATATTTATGTAAGAAAACATCCTGGAGTCATGCAGGTTAGGCCCCATATCAACATGGTGACAACATGAATGCATTAGAGTTCTAATTCCACACATGAGCATGAATGAAAATAAATCAATGTCCCTTTGAAACATATCTTGTCCCTTTGGAACATATCTGGATCAGACATAGCTCAATCACCAAAGTTTATTGAGCATGCTCTAGTTTCAATCAAATGTGTCTCTTCAGGAGTTCTTCAATCCAATTCAAATAAGTTTGATGCTTGACTTGTCCACCTGGACAAGTGAGTGGACAGATTGCATACTAGATAAATGAATAAAGGTTTGGATTAATTCCATTGGTTGAGTTGTTTCTTTTGCCTTTTTCTAGTGTTATTCCACTGTTTTCCAAACATATGTAAGGCCTATATTTCTACTTTCAGAGTGGAATTCAGAGGATTTCTCTGCAGTGATGTGAGGAACTATTCATTCATTGAACAAGGTCAATATGTTAAATCACAGTTGTATGTGTACATAGGTAGGATATGTTGGACTCTGTTAGACAATTTAGTGATTCATTCAATTATGTCAATGAAAATTGATATTATCTGACAAACTCAGATGACCAGTGCATGCCAAAATTGAGGAATTATAGAGTCATCCAAATAGCTTATCTTTTATTTCCACAATTTCAATTTTCCATTTTTACTGAATTTCCCAATGTTAAAAACCACTTAATAATTACACAAAAGGTCTGCCTGCCAATAAAAATGCTGTTGTTTGCCAAACTGATCAATGGATTATACTGTGTATTATCTTAAATTTGCCAGACATTCATTCTTAATTCTTAAATGATTGAACATTTAATTGAATATAATCATTGACAATAGAGGGATAAATATGATTAAAAAACAAGTGCCTCTAATTATGCATGCTAGAGGGTATATATACATACATCTTTCACTCATGTCAGGATATCATTCTGTGGAAAGAGAGGACGGAAGCAGCTATCAGTAACTTGCATAAAGAGTCAACATGAAAGTCTTGTTCATCACAGTTCTCTTGGTGGCCATATCAGCACTGGTAAGTGACTCAATTAATATATTGAATGAAAATTAACAGTAATAGTCATTGGGGAATAACTATATACCTACAATCTTACATTTTCTATATGCTTTGCCAATTTCTTAGTTATTATCACGGTACCTGGTAAAGATCCAAAATATGAAACAATAAAGGTAAAAATATTTAAAGTAGTCTAATTTTGCACTCTTGGGATAAAACTCTTGGGATGGTACTGTTGTTGTTAGAACCTTGTTGTTGATTAACCTCTATGTTTGGATGAGATTTATTCAAATCAAATATGAGTTTAAAGATGGGAAATCAAATACATTAACGCTAAAAGTACTTCTGGGTTTAATTGTTTGTAGCAAATGAACATTTCAGCAATATATTGGCTACTTCGGGTCAAAATACAATATTCAAAGCCACAATCTTTGTACACAGCGACTGAACATTATTTTCTAGCATCATAACATAGACATGATAATGCAAACCACTGCCGCTCATAACCAGTAGTGGGGAATGGTTGGCTTGAGAAACACAAGTTTCTGAATGACTGATTTATTCAGCATGAATGATGTTCTTTTCAGCCAGGAATGGAAACCTTGGATGCCAGCTGTGGAATATAGACTGCAGTCATTCAACATCAATACATTCTTTGATTTGTTTTTCATTTCATTCAGGCACATGGAGAAAGTAGGCAAAAGAGGCAATACTGCGACTCCTGCCCGCCAGCAGATGAATACTCTTGCAGGTAAATTATTTGAGCTTTAATGATCATTCCATAACATAAATCAGATGTAGTCTTGACACAGACAAACGGAATGTCAACCATTTGCAAGCAAACAAATATCTGCTGTGTTCGTTCCAGTGAACATGTGGTAAAAATGGGTTTGTACTTCTTGGCAACCATTTTCTGAAGATATTGTGGACCTTAGCTGTTGTAATTAGAAATTTATAGTAAATGAAAACTAGTTGGAGATGAACAAAAATGTGATATTGTCTTGGGTGAATGTGGCTACATTTTGAATGATTAATAAATAATGGTGTTGTTCAGCTTATTCATGCTGGTCTTTTTTTGTTTATTTTACAGGGACTCAAACGTTAAGCAGTGCTATCAACAGCAATGTTCCAACCAATATTGGGATTTTCAGCAAGATTGTGATCGCTACATGTGAATGATATGGTTATTCTTGAATAGACCTTTAATTGAATGTAATGATTATATAATAAATAATAGATGATGCACTCTTTGGTTATTTCCTTTTGAAAAATGAACATTCCCTATAATGTAACAACCAACTGGTCAATTCTGAAGTAAAGTCTTTGACGGCAAATACAAGAGTAACCTGTTAGCCATTGGAAATGTCTAAGTGTCAGTGGAAGATGTGGTTGAGATAGTGTGTGATCACAACAATCTGTCCACAGCCATGCAAACCTCTTTGGCATTTTCCATCTAGACTTTAGACCCACTATGAAATTGTTAGCTTGTTGCCATTGGAATATATGTTTTTTAGTCATGACTCTAATATATATTTAGATGAGGTAACAATTGTTGAATAAACCAGAAACGTATTGTAGCAGAAATCATGTCTTTCATTATAAGTCATTCCATACAAGAAATTAAACATGTAATGCATTTTCCTAATTTAAGCAATGTTAGATGGAAAGGAAATATGAAACATTTGCCACATGTAAATGAAAACAGGAAAACTAAGAGCATTTGACGAAAGCTATGAAATGAGTGAATTGTAAATGTAATCATCTTATTTATGTCCCATGTAACCCTTGTATTTTACATAACAAGACGTTTTGGCTGCAAAATGATATTTTTGTATTTTTCCTTTTATCAATGTGGTATATGTGTGTTCAAACGGGTCTATTTTTTCATCAATCTTAGGATTGGTAATAAATACATTTCAAATTCTGTATTAATTTATCTAAAAAATAACCAGACACTAGATGCAGCATTAATCATGAAACAATAATATGACCAACTCACATTCATTGTAATATGCTGAAATATCAAGAACAAGATTGGACATCTATTTAGTGGATGGGAGAATAATTGATTAAATTCAGGGGTTATGCCATATTTATGTAAGAAAACATCCTGGAGTCATGCAGGTTAGGCCCCATATCAACATGGTGACAACATGAATGCATTAGAGTTCTAATTCCACACATGAGCATGAATGAAAATAAATCAATGTCCCTTTGAAACATATCTTGTCCCTTTGGAACATATCTGGATCAGACATAGCTCAATCACCAAAGTTTATTGAGCATGCTCTAGTTTCAATCAAATGTGTCTCTTCAGGAGTTCTTCAATCCAATTCAAATAAGTTTGATGCTTGACTTGTCCACCTGGACAAGTGAGTGGACAGATTGCATACTAGATAAATGAATAAAGGTTTGGATTAATTCCATTGGTTGAGTTGTTTCTTTTGCCTTTTTCTAGTGTTATTCCACTGTTTTCCAAACATATGTAAGGCCTATATTTCTACTTTCAGAGTGGAATTCAGAGGATTTCTCTGCAGTGATGTGAGGAACTATTCATTCATTGAACAAGGTCAATATGTTAAATCACAGTTGTATGTGTACATAGGTAGGATATGTTGGACTCTGTTAGACAATTTAGTGATTCATTCAATTATGTCAATGAAAATTGATATTATCTGACAAACTCAGATGACCAGTGCATGCCAAAATTGAGGAATTATAGAGTCATCCAAATAGCTTATCTTTTATTTCCACAATTTCAATTTTCCATTTTTACTGAATTTCCCAATGTTAAAAACCACTTAATAATTACACAAAAGGTCTGCCTGCCAATAAAAATGCTGTTGTTTGCCAAACTGATCAATGGATTATACTGTGTATTATCTTAAATTTGCCAGACATTCATTCTTAATTCTTAAATGATTGAACATTTAATTGAATATAATCATTGACAATAGAGGGATAAATATGATTAAAAAACAAGTGCCTCTAATTATGCATGCTAGAGGGTATATATACATACATCTTTCACTCATGTCAGGATATCATTCTGTGGAAAGAGAGGACGGAAGCAGCTATCAGTAACTTGCATAAAGAGTCAACATGAAAGTCTTGTTCATCACAGTTCTCTTGGTGGCCATATCAGCACTGGTAAGTGACTCAATTAATATATTGAATGAAAATTAACAGTAATAGTCATTGGGGAATAACTATATACCTACAATCTTACATTTTCTATATGCTTTGCCAATTTCTTAGTTATTATCACGGTACCTGGTAAAGATCCAAAATATGAAACAATAAAGGTAAAAATATTTAAAGTAGTCTAATTTTGCACTCTTGGGATAAAACTCTTGGGATGGTACTGTTGTTGTTAGAACCTTGTTGTTGATTAACCTCTATGTTTGGATGAGATTTATTCAAATCAAATATGAGTTTAAAGATGGGAAATCAAATACATTAACGCTAAAAGTACTTCTGGGTTTAATTGTTTGTAGCAAATGAACATTTCAGCAATATATTGGCTACTTCGGGTCAAAATACAATATTCAAAGCCACAATCTTTGTACACAGCGACTGAACATTATTTTCTAGCATCATAACATAGACATGATAATGCAAACCACTGCCGCTCATAACCAGTAGTGGGGAATGGTTGGCTTGAGAAACACAAGTTTCTGAATGACTGATTTATTCAGCATGAATGATGTTCTTTTCAGCCAGGAATGGAAACCGTGGATGCCAGCTGTGGAATATAGACTGCAGTCATTCAACATCAATACATTCTTTGATTTGTTTTTCATTTCATTCAGGCACATGGAGAAAGTAGGCAAAAGAGGCAATACTGCGACTCCTGCCCGCCAGCAGATCAATACTCTTGCAGGTAAATTATTTGAGCTTTAATGATCATTCCATAACATAAATCAGATGTAGTCTTGACACAGACAAACGGAATGTCAACCATTTGCAAGCAAACAAATATCTGCTGTGTTCGTTCCAGTGAACATGTGGTAAAAATGGGTTTGTACTTCTTGGCAACCATTTTCTGAAGATATTGTGGACCTTAGCTGTTGTAATTAGAAATTTATAGTAAATGAAAACTAGTTGGAGATGAACAAAAATGTGATATTGTCTTGGGTGAATGTGGCTACATTTTGAATGATTAATAAATAATGGTGTTGTTCAGCTTATTCATGCTGGTCTTTTTTTGTTTATTTTACAGGGACTCAAACGTTAAGCAGTGCTATCAACAGCAATGTTCCAACCAATATTGGGATTTTCAGCAAGATTGTGATCGCTACATGTGAATGATATGGTTATTCTTGAATAGACCTTTAATTGAATGTAATGATTATATAATAAATAATAGATGATGCACTCTTTGGTTATTTCCTTTTGAAAAATGAACATTCCCTATAATGTAACAACCAACTGGTCAATTCTGAAGTAAAGTCTTTGACGGCAAATACAAGAGTAACCTGTTAGCCATTGGAAATGTCTAAGTGTCAGTGGAAGATGTGGTTGAGATAGTGTGTGATCACAACAATCTGTCCACAGCCATGCAAACCTCTTTGGCATTTTCCATCTAGACTTTAGACCCACTATGAAATTGTTAGCTTGTTGCCATTGGAATATATGTTTTTTAGTCATGACTCTAATATATATTTAGATGAGGTAACAATTGTTGAATAAACCAGAAACGTATTGTAGCAGAAATCATGTCTTTCATTATAAGTCATTCCATACAAGAAATTAAACATGTAATGCATTTTCCTAATTTAAGCAATGTTAGATGGAAAGGAAATATGAAACATTTGCCACATGTAAATGAAAACAGGAAAACTAAGAGCATTTGACGAAAGCTATGAAATGAGTGAATTGTAAATGTAATCATCTTATTTATGTCCCATGTAACCCTTGTATTTTACATAACAAGACGTTTTGGCTGCAAAATGATATTTTTGTATTTTTCCTTTTATCAATGTGGTATATGTGTGTTCAAACGGGTCTATTTTTTCATCAATCTTAGGATTGGTAATAAATACATTTCAAATTCTGTATTAATTTATCTAAAAAATAACCAGACACTAGATGCAGCATTAATCATGAAACAATAATATGACCAACTCACATTCATTGTAATATGCTGAAATATCAAGAACAAGATTGGACATCTATTTAGTGGATGGGAGAATAATTGATTAAATTCAGGGGTTATGCCATATTTATGTAAGAAAACATCCTGGAGTCATGCAGGTTAGGCCCCATATCAACATGGTGACAACATGAATGCATTAGAGTTCTAATTCCACACATGAGCATGAATGAAAATAAATCAATGTCCCTTTGAAACATATCTTGTCCCTTTGGAACATATCTGGATCAGACATAGCTCAATCACCAAAGTTTATTGAGCATGCTCTAGTTTCAATCAAATGTGTCTCTTCAGGAGTTCTTCAATCCAATTCAAATAAGTTTTATGCTTGACTTGTCCACCTGGACAAGTGAGTGGACAGATTGCATACTAGATAAATGAATAAAGGTTTGGATTAATTCCATTGGTTGAGTTGTTTCTTTTGCCTTTTTCTAGTGTTATTCCACTGTTTTCCAAACATATGTAAGGCCTATATTTCTACTTTCAGAGTGGAATTCAGAGGATTTCTCTGCAGTGATGTGAGGAACTATTCATTCATTGAACAAGGTCAATATGTTAAATCACAGTTGTATGTGTACATAGGTAGGATATGTTGGACTCTGTTAGACAATTTAGTGATTCATTCAATTATGTCAATGAAAATTGATATTATCTGACAAACTCAGATGACCAGTGCATGCCAAAATTGAGGAATTATAGAGTCATCCAAATAGCTTATCTTTTATTTCCACAATTTCAGTTTTCCATTTTTACTGAATTTCCCAATGTTAAAAACCACTTAATAATTACACAAAAGGTCTGCCTGCCAATAAAAATGCTGTTGTTTGCCAAACTGATCAATGGATTATACTGTGTATTATCTTAAATTTGCCAGACATTCATTCTTAATTCTTAAATGATTGAACATTTAATTGAATATAATCATTGACAATAGAGGGATAAATATGATTAAAAAACAAGTGCCTCTAATTATGCATGCTAGAGGGTATATATACATACATCTTTCACTCATGTCAGGATATCATTCTGTGGAAAGAGAGGACGGAAGCAGCTATCAGTAACTTGCATAAAGAGTCAACATGAAAGTCTTGTTCATCACAGTTCTCTTGGTGGCCATATCAGCACTGGTAAGTGACTCAATTAATATATTGAATGAAAATTAACAGTAATAGTCATTGGGGAATAACTATATACCTACAATCTTACATTTTCTATATGCTTTGCCAATTTCTTAGTTATTATCACGGTACCTGGTAAAGATCCAAAATATGAAACAATAAAGGTAAAAATATTTAAAGTAGTCTAATTTTGCACTCTTGGGATAAAACTCTTGGGATGGTACTGTTGTTGTTAGAACCTTGTTGTTGATTAACCTCTATGTTTGGATGAGATTTATTCAAATCAAATATGAGTTTAAAGATGGGAAATCAAATACATTAACGCTAAAAGTACTTCTGGGTTTAATTGTTTGTAGCAAATGAACATTTCAGCAATATATTGGCTACTTCGGGTCAAAATACAATATTCAAAGCCACAATCTTTGTACACAGCGACTGAACATTATTTTCTAGCATCATAACATAGACATGATAATGCAAACCACTGCCGCTCATAACCAGTAGTGGGGAATGGTTGGCTTGAGAAACACAAGTTTCTGAATGACTGATTTATTCAGCATGAATGATGTTCTTTTCAGCCAGGAATGGAAACCTTGGATGCCAGCTGTGGAATATAGACTGCAGTCATTCAACATCAATACATTCTTTGATTTGTTTTTCATTTCATTCAGGCACATGGAGAAAGTAGGCAAAAGAGGCAATACTGCGACTCCTGCCCGCCAGCAGATGAATACTCTTGCAGGTAAATTATTTGAGCTTTAATGATCATTCCATAACATAAATCAGATGTAGTCTTGACACAGACAAACGGAATGTCAACCATTTGCAAGCAAACAAATATCTGCTGTGTTCGTTCCAGTGAACATGTGGTAAAAATGGGTTTGTACTTCTTGGCAACCATTTTCTGAAGATATTGTGGACCTTAGCTGTTGTAATTAGAAATTTATAGTAAATGAAAACTAGTTGGAGATGAACAAAAATGTGATATTGTCTTGGGTGAATGTGGCTACATTTTGAATGATTAATAAATAATGGTGTTGTTCAGCTTATTCATGCTGGTCTTTTTTTGTTTATTTTACAGGGACTCAAACGTTAGGCAGTGCTATCAACAGCAATGTTCCAACCAATATTGGGATTTTCAGCAAGATTGTGATCGCTACATGTGAATGATATGGTTATTCTTGAATAGACCTTTAATTGAATGTAATGATTATATAATAAATAATAGATGATGCACTCTTTGGTTATTTCCTTTTGAAAAATGAACATTCCCTATAATGTAACAACCAACTAGTCAATTCTGAAGTAAAGTCTTTGACGGCAAATACAAGAGTAACCTGTTAGCCATTGGAAATGTCTAAGTGTCAGTGGAAGATGTGGTTGAGATAGTGTGTGATCACAACAATCTGTCCACAGCCATGCAAACCTCTTTGGCATTTTCCATCTAGACTTTAGACCCACTATGAAATTGTTAGCTTGTTGCCATTGGAATATATGTTTTTTAGTCATGACTCTAATATATATTTAGATGAGGTAACAATTGTTGAATAAACCAGAAACGTATTGTAGCAGAAATCATGTCTTTCATTATAAGTCATTCCATACAAGAAATTAAACATGTAATGCATTTTCCTAATTTAAGCAATGTTAGATGGAAAGGAAATATGAAACATTTGCCACATGTAAATGAAAACAGGAAAACTAAGAGCATTTGACGAAAGCTATGAAATGAGTGAATTGTAAATGTAATCATCTTATTTATGTCCCATGTAACCCTTGTATTTTACATAACAAGACGTTTTGGCTGCAAAATGATATTTTTGTATTTTTCCTTTTATCAATGTGGTATATGTGTGTTCAAACGGGTCTATTTTTTCATCAATCTTAGGATTGGTAATAAATACATTTCAAATTCTGTATTAATTTATCTAAAAAATAACCAGACACTAGATGCAGCATTAATCATGAAACAATAATATGACCAACTCACATTCATTGTAATATGCTGAAATATCAAGAACAAGATTGGACATCTATTTAGTGGATGGGAGAATAATTGATTAAATTCAGGGGTTATGCCATATTTATGTAAGAAAACATCCTGGAGTCATGCAGGTTAGGCCCCATATCAACATGGTGACAACATGAATGCATTAGAGTTCTAATTCCACACATGAGCATGAATGAAAATAAATCAATGTCCCTTTGAAACATATCTTGTCCCTTTGGAACATATCTGGATCAGACATAGCTCAATCACCAAAGTTTATTGAGCATGCTCTAGTTTCAATCAAATGTGTCTCTTCAGGAGTTCTTCAATCCAATTCAAATAAGTTTGATGCTTGACTTGTCCACCTGGACAAGTGAGTGGACAGATTGCATACTAGATAAATGAATAAAGGTTTGGATTAATTCCATTGGTTGAGTTGTTTCTTTTGCCTTTTTCTAGTGTTATTCCACTGTTTTCCAAACATATGTAAGGCCTATATTTCTACTTTCAGAGTGGAATTCAGAGGATTTCTCTGCAGTGATGTGAGGAACTATTCATTCATTGAACAAGGTCAATATGTTAAATCACAGTTGTATGTGTACATAGGTAGGATATGTTGGACTCTGTTAGACAATTTAGTGATTCATTCAATTATGTCAATGAAAATTGATATTATCTGACAAACTCAGATGACCAGTGCATGCCAAAATTGAGGAATTATAGAGTCATCCAAATAGCTTATCTTTTATTTCCACAATTTCAATTTTCCATTTTTACTGAATTTCCCAATGTTAAAAACCACTTAATAATTACACAAAAGGTCTGCCTGCCAATAAAAATGCTGTTGTTTGCCAAACTGATCAATGGATTATACTGTGTATTATCTTAAATTTGCCAGACATTCATTCTTAATTCTTAAATGATTGAACATTTAATTGAATATAATCATTGACAATAGAGGGATAAATATGATTAAAAAACAAGTGCCTCTAATTATGCATGCTAGAGGGTATATATACATACATCTTTCACTCATGTCAGGATATCATTCTGTGGAAAGAGAGGACGGAAGCAGCTATCAGTAACTTGCATAAAGAGTCAACATGAAAGTCTTGTTCATCACAGTTCTCTTGGTGGCCATATCAGCACTGGTAAGTGACTCAATTAATATATTGAATGAAAATTAACAGTAATAGTCATTGGGGAATAACTATATACCTACAATCTTACATTTTCTATATGCTTTGCCAATTTCTTAGTTATTATCACGGTACCTGGTAAAGATCCAAAATATGAAACAATAAAGGTAAAAATATTTAAAGTAGTCTAATTTTGCACTCTTGGGATAAAACTCTTGGGATGGTACTGTTGTTGTTAGAACCTTGTTGTTGATTAACCTCTATGTTTGGATGAGATTTATTCAAATCAAATATGAGTTTAAAGATGGGAAATCAAATACATTAACGCTAAAAGTACTTCTGGGTTTAATTGTTTGTAGCAAATGAACATTTCAGCAATATATTGGCTACTTCGGGTCAAAATACAATATTCAAAGCCACAATCTTTGTACACAGCGACTGAACATTATTTTCTAGCATCATAACATAGACATGATAATGCAAACCACTGCCGCTCATAACCAGTAGTGGGGAATGGTTGGCTTGAGAAACACAAGTTTCTGAATGACTGATTTATTCAGCATGAATGATGTTCTTTTCAGCCAGGAATGGAAACCTTGGATGCCAGCTGTGGAATATAGACTGCAGTCATTCAACATCAATACATTCTTTGATTTGTTTTTCATTTCATTCAGGCACATGGAGAAAGTAGGCAAAAGAGGCAATACTGCGACTCCTGCCCGCCAGCAGATGAATACTCTTGCAGGTAAATTATTTGAGCTTTAATGATCATTCCATAACATAAATCAGATGTAGTCTTGACACAGACAAACGGAATGTCAACCATTTGCAAGCAAACAAATATCTGCTGTGTTCGTTCCAGTGAACATGTGGTAAAAATGGGTTTGTACTTCTTGGCAACCATTTTCTGAAGATATTGTGGACCTTAGCTGTTGTAATTAGAAATTTATAGTAAATGAAAACTAGTTGGAGATGAACAAAAATGTGATATTGTCTTGGGTGAATGTGGCTACATTTTGAATGATTAATAAATAATGGTGTTGTTCAGCTTATTCATGCTGGTCTTTTTTTGTTTATTTTACAGGGACTCAAACGTTAGGCAGTGCTATCAACAGCAATGTTCCAACCAATATTGGGATTTTCAGCAAGATTGTGATCGCTACATGTGAATGATATGGTTATTCTTGAATAGACCTTTAATTGAATGTAATGATTATATAATAAATAATAGATGATGCACTCTTTGGTTATTTCCTTTTGAAAAATGAACATTCCCTATAATGTAACAACCAACTAGTCAATTCTGAAGTAAAGTCTTTGACGGCAAATACAAGAGTAACCTGTTAGCCATTGGAAATGTCTAAGTGTCAGTGGAAGATGTGGTTGAGATAGTGTGTGATCACAACAATCTGTCCACAGCCATGCAAACCTCTTTGGCATTTTCCATCTAGACTTTAGACCCACTATGAAATTGTTAGCTTGTTGCCATTGGAATATATGTTTTTTAGTCATGACTCTAATATATATTTAGATGAGGTAACAATTGTTGAATAAACCAGAAACGTATTGTAGCAGAAATCATGTCTTTCATTATAAGTCATTCCATACAAGAAATTAAACATGTAATGCATTTTCCTAATTTAAGCAATGTTAGATGGAAAGGAAATATGAAACATTTGCCACATGTAAATGAAAACAGGAAAACTAAGAGCATTTGACGAAAGCTATGAAATGAGTGAATTGTAAATGTAATCATCTTATTTATGTCCCATGTAACCCTTGTATTTTACATAACAAGACGTTTTGGCTGCAAAATGATATTTTTGTATTTTTCCTTTTATCAATGTGGTATATGTGTGTTCAAACGGGTCTATTTTTTCATCAATCTTAGGATTGGTAATAAATACATTTCAAATTCTGTATTAATTTATCTAAAAAATAACCAGACACTAGATGCAGCATTAATCATGAAACAATAATATGACCAACTCACATTCATTGTAATATGCTGAAATATCAAGAACAAGATTGGACATCTATTTAGTGGATGGGAGAATAATTGATTAAATTCAGGGGTTATGCCATATTTATGTAAGAAAACATCCTGGAGTCATGCAGGTTAGGCCCCATATCAACATGGTGACAACATGAATGCATTAGAGTTCTAATTCCACACATGAGCATGAATGAAAATAAATCAATGTCCCTTTGAAACATATCTTGTCCCTTTGGAACATATCTGGATCAGACATAGCTCAATCACCAAAGTTTATTGAGCATGCTCTAGTTTCAATCAAATGTGTCTCTTCAGGAGTTCTTCAATCCAATTCAAATAAGTTTGATGCTTGACTTGTCCACCTGGACAAGTGAGTGGACAGATTGCATACTAGATAAATGAATAAAGGTTTGGATTAATTCCATTGGTTGAGTTGTTTCTTTTGCCTTTTTCTAGTGTTATTCCACTGTTTTCCAAACATATGTAAGGCCTATATTTCTACTTTCAGAGTGGAATTCAGAGGATTTCTCTGCAGTGATGTGAGGAACTATTCATTCATTGAACAAGGTCAATATGTTAAATCACAGTTGTATGTGTACATAGGTAGGATATGTTGGACTCTGTTAGACAATTTAGTGATTCATTCAATTATGTCAATGAAAATTGATATTATCTGACAAACTCAGATGACCAGTGCATGCCAAAATTGAGGAATTATAGAGTCATCCAAATAGCTTATCTTTTATTTCCACAATTTCAATTTTCCATTTTTACTGAATTTCCCAATGTTAAAAACCACTTAATAATTACACAAAAGGTCTGCCTGCCAATAAAAATGCTGTTGTTTGCCAAACTGATCAATGGATTATACTGTGTATTATCTTAAATTTGCCAGACATTCATTCTTAATTCTTAAATGATTGAACATTTAATTGAATATAATCATTGACAATAGAGGGATAAATATGATTAAAAAACAAGTGCCTCTAATTATGCATGCTAGAGGGTATATATACATACATCTTTCACTCATGTCAGGATATCATTCTGTGGAAAGAGAGGACGGAAGCAGCTATCAGTAACTTGCATAAAGAGTCAACATGAAAGTCTTGTTCATCACAGTTCTCTTGGTGGCCATATCAGCACTGGTAAGTGACTCAATTAATATATTGAATGAAAATTAACAGTAATAGTCATTGGGGAATAACTATATACCTACAATCTTACATTTTCTATATGCTTTGCCAATTTCTTAGTTATTATCACGGTACCTGGTAAAGATCCAAAATATGAAACAATAAAGGTAAAAATATTTAAAGTAGTCTAATTTTGCACTCTTGGGATAAAACTCTTGGGATGGTACTGTTGTTGTTAGAACCTTGTTGTTGATTAACCTCTATGTTTGGATGAGATTTATTCAAATCAAATATGAGTTTAAAGATGGGAAATCAAATACATTAACGCTAAAAGTACTTCTGGGTTTAATTGTTTGTAGCAAATGAACATTTCAGCAATATATTGGCTACTTCGGGTCAAAATACAATATTCAAAGCCACAATCTTTGTACACAGCGACTGAACATTATTTTCTAGCATCATAACATAGACATGATAATGCAAACCACTGCCGCTCATAACCAGTAGTGGGGAATGGTTGGCTTGAGAAACACAAGTTTCTGAATGACTGATTTATTCAGCATGAATGATGTTCTTTTCAGCCAGGAATGGAAACCTTGGATGCCAGCTGTGGAATATAGACTGCAGTCATTCAACATCAATACATTCTTTGATTTGTTTTTCATTTCATTCAGGCACATGGAGAAAGTAGGCAAAAGAGGCAATACTGCGACTCCTGCCCGCCAGCAGATGAATACTCTTGCAGGTAAATTATTTGAGCTTTAATGATCGTTCCATAACATAAATCAGATGTAGTCTTGACACAGACAAACGGAATGTCAACCATTTGCAAGCAAACAAATATCTGCTGTGTTCGTTCCAGTGAACATGTGTTAAAAATGGGTTTGTACTTCTTGGCAACCATTTTCTGAAGATATTGTG
Organism: Amphiduros pacificus; assembly: GCA_949316495.1. Lineage (NCBI taxonomy): Eukaryota > Metazoa > Annelida > Polychaeta > Phyllodocida > Hesionidae > Amphiduros > Amphiduros pacificus. The sequence goes on along the minus strand of OX439010.1, from coordinate 28,149,165 downwards.
GACCTTAGCTGTTGTAATTAGAAATTTATAGTAAATGAAAACTAGTTGGAGATGAACAAAAATGTGATATTGTCTTGGGTGAATGTGGCTACATTTTGAATGATTAATAAATAATGGTGTTGTTCAGCTTATTCATGCTGGTCTTTTTTTGTTTATTTTACAGGGACTCAAACGTTAGGCAGTGCTATCAACAGCAATGTTCCAACCAATATTGGGATTTTCAGCAAGATTGTGATCGCTACATGTGAATGATATGGTTATTCTTGAATAGACCTTTAATTGAATGTAATGATTATATAATAAATAATAGATGATGCACTCTTTGGTTATTTCCTTTTGAAAAATGAACATTCCCTATAATGTAACAACCAACTGGTCAATTCTGAAGTAAAGTCTTTGACGGCAAATACAAGAGTAACCTGTTAGCCATTGGAAATGTCTAAGTGTCAGTGGAAGATGTGGTTGAGATAGTGTGTGATCACAACAATCTGTCCACAGCCATGCAAACCTCTTTGGCATTTTCCATCTAGACTTTAGACCCACTATGAAATTGTTAGCTTGTTGCCATTGGAATATATGTTTTTTAGTCATGACTCTAATATATATTTAGATGAGGTAACAATTGTTGAATAAACCAGAAACGTATTGTAGCAGAAATCATGTCTTTCATTATAAGTCATTCCATACAAGAAATTAAACATGTAATGCATTTTCCTAATTTAAGCAATGTTAGATGGAAAGGAAATATGAAACATTTGCCACATGTAAATGAAAACAGGAAAACTAAGAGCATTTGACGAAAGCTATGAAATGAGTGAATTGTAAATGTAATCATCTTATTTATGTCCCATGTAACCCTTGTATTTTACATAACAAGACGTTTTGGCTGCAAAATGATATTTTTGTATTTTTCCTTTTATCAATGTGGTATATGTGTGTTCAAACGGGTCTATTTTTTCATCAATCTTAGGATTGGTAATAAATACATTTCAAATTCTGTATTAATTTATCTAAAAAATAACCAGACACTAGATGCAGCATTAATCATGAAACAATAATATGACCAACTCACATTCATTGTAATATGCTGAAATATCAAGAACAAGATTGGACATCTATTTAGTGGATGGGAGAATAATTGATTAAATTCAGGGGTTATGCCATATTTATGTAAGAAAACATCCTGGAGTCATGCAGGTTAGGCCCCATATCAACATGGTGACAACATGAATGCATTAGAGTTCTAATTCCACACATGAGCATGAATGAAAATAAATCAATGTCCCTTTGAAACATATCTTGTCCCTTTGGAACATATCTGGATCAGACATAGCTCAATCACCAAAGTTTATTGAGCATGCTCTAGTTTCAATCAAATGTGTCTCTTCAGGAGTTCTTCAATCCAATTCAAATAAGTTTTATGCTTGACTTGTCCACCTGGACAAGTGAGTGGACAGATTGCATACTAGATAAATGAATAAAGGTTTGGATTAATTCCATTGGTTGAGTTGTTTCTTTTGCCTTTTTCTAGTGTTATTCCACTGTTTTCCAAACATATGTAAGGCCTATATTTCTACTTTCAGAGTGGAATTCAGAGGATTTCTCTGCAGTGATGTGAGGAACTATTCATTCATTGAACAAGGTCAATATGTTAAATCACAGTTGTATGTGTACATAGGTAGGATATGTTGGACTCTGTTAGACAATTTAGTGATTCATTCAATTATGTCAATGAAAATTGATATTATCTGACAAACTCAGATGACCAGTGCATGCCAAAATTGAGGAATTATAGAGTCATCCAAATAGCTTATCTTTTATTTCCACAATTTCAGTTTTCCATTTTTACTGAATTTCCCAATGTTAAAAACCACTTAATAATTACACAAAAGGTCTGCCTGCCAATAAAAATGCTGTTGTTTGCCAAACTGATCAATGGATTATACTGTGTATTATCTTAAATTTGCCAGACATTCATTCTTAATTCTTAAATGATTGAACATTTAATTGAATATAATCTGGATCAGATGATCAGAGTCATCCAAATAACTTATCTTTTATTTCCACAATTTCAGTTTTCCATTTTTACTGAATTTCCCAATGTTAAAAACCACTTAATAATTACACAAAAGGTCTGCCTTCCAATAAAAATGCTGTTGTTTGCCAAACTGATCAATGGATTATACTGTGTATTATCTTATATTTGCCAGACATTCATTCTTAATTCTTAAATGATTGAACATTTAATTGAATATAATCATTGACAATAGAGGGATAAATATGATTAAAAAACAAGTGCCTCTAATTATGCATGCTAGAGGGTATATATACATACATCTTTCACTCATGTCAGGATATCATTCTGTGGAAAGAGAGGACGGAAGCAGCTATCAGTAACTTGCATAAAGAGTCAACATGAAAGTCTTGTTCATCACAGTTCTCTTGGTGGCCATATCAGCACTGGTAAGTGACTCAATTAATATATTGAATGAAAATTAACAGTAATAGTCATTGGGGAATAACTATATACCTACAATCTTACATTTTCTATATGCTTTGCCAATTTCTTAGTTATTATCACGGTACCTGGTAAAGATCCAAAATATGAAACAATAAAGGTAAAAATATTTAAAGTAGTCTAATTTTGCACTCTTGGGATAAAACTCTTGGGATGGTACTGTTGTTGTTAGAACCTTGTTGTTGATTAACCTCTATGTTTGGATGAGATTTATTCAAATCAAATATGAGTTTAAAGATGGGAAATCAAATACATTAACTCTAAAAGTACTTCTGGGTTTAATTGTTTGTAGCAAATGAACATTTCAGCAATATATTGGCTACTTCGGGTCAAAATACAATATTCAAAGCCACAATCTTTGTACACAGCGACTGAACATTATTTTCTAGCATCATAACATAGACATGATAATGCAAACCACTGCCGCTCATAACCAGTAGTGGGGAATGGTTGGCTTGAGAAACACAAGTTTCTGAATGACTGATTTATTCAGCATGAATGATGTTCTTTTCAGCCAGGAATGGAAACCTTGGATGCCAGCTGTGGAATATAGACTGCAGTCATTCAACATCAATACATTCTTTGATTTGTTTTTCATTTCATTCAGGCACATGGAGAAAGTAGGCAAAAGAGGCAATACTGCGACTCCTGCCCGCCAGCAGATGAATACTCTTGCAGGTAAATTATTTGAGCTTTAATGATCATTCCATAACATAAATCAGATGTAGTCTTGACACAGACAAACGGAATGTCAACCATTTGCAAGCAAACAAATATCTGCTGTGTTCGTTCCAGTGAACATGTGGTAAAAATGGGTTTGTACTTCTTGGCAACCATTTTCTGAAGATATTGTGGACCTTAGCTGTTGTAATTAGAAATTTATAGTAAATGAAAACTAGTTGGAGATGAACAAAAATGTGATATTGTCTTGGGTGAATGTGGCTACATTTTGAATGATTAATAAATAATGGTGTTGTTCAGCTTATTCATGCTGGTCTTTTTTTGTTTATTTTACAGGGACTCAAACGTTAGGCAGTGCTATCAACAGCAATGTTCCAACCAATATTGGGATTTTCAGCAAGATTGTGATCGCTACATGTGAATGATATGGTTATTCTTGAATAGACCTTTAATTGAATGTAATGATTATATAATAAATAATAGATGATGCACTCTTTGGTTATTTCCTTTTGAAAAATGAACATTCCCTATAATGTAACAACCAACTGGTCAATTCTGAAGTAAAGTCTTTGACGGCAAATACAAGAGTAACCTGTTAGCCATTGGAAATGTCTAAGTGTCAGTGGAAGATGTGGTTGAGATAGTGTGTGATCACAACAATCTGTCCACAGCCATGCAAACCTCTTTGGCATTTTCCATCTAGACTTTAGACCCACTATGAAATTGTTAGCTTGTTGCCATTGGAATATATGTTTTTTAGTCATGACTCTAATATATATTTAGATGAGGTAACAATTGTTGAATAAACCAGAAACGTATTGTAGCAGAAATCATGTCTTTCATTATAAGTCATTCCATACAAGAAATTAAACATGTAATGCATTTTCCTAATTTAAGCAATGTTAGATGGAAAGGAAATATGAAACATTTGCCACATGTAAATGAAAACAGGAAAACTAAGAGCATTTGACGAAAGCTATGAAATGAGTGAATTGTAAATGTAATCATCTTATTTATGTCCCATGTAACCCTTGTATTTTACATAACAAGACGTTTTGGCTGCAAAATGATATTTTTGTATTTTTCCTTTTATCAATGTGGTATATGTGTGTTCAAACGGGTCTATTTTTTCATCAATCTTAGGATTGGTAATAAATACATTTCAAATTCTGTATTAATTTATCTAAAAAATAACCAGACACTAGATGCAGCATTAATCATGAAACAATAATATGACCAACTCACATTCATTGTAATATGCTGAAATATCAAGAACAAGATTGGACATCTATTTAGTGGATGGGAGAATAATTGATTAAATTCAGGGGTTATGCCATATTTATGTAAGAAAACATCCTGGAGTCATGCAGGTTAGGCCCCATATCAACATGGTGACAACATGAATGCATTAGAGTTCTAATTCCACACATGAGCATGAATGAAAATAAATCAATGTCCCTTTGAAACATATCTTGTCCCTTTGGAACATATCTGGATCAGACATAGCTCAATCACCAAAGTTTATTGAGCATGCTCTAGTTTCAATCAAATGTGTCTCTTCAGGAGTTCTTCAATCCAATTCAAATAAGTTTGATGCTTGACTTGTCCACCTGGACAAGTGAGTGGACAGATTGCATACTAGATAAATGAATAAAGGTTTGGATTAATTCCATTGGTTGAGTTGTTTCTTTTGCCTTTTTCTAGTGTTATTCCACTGTTTTCCAAACATATGTAAGGCCTATATTTCTACTTTCAGAGTGGAATTCAGAGGATTTCTCTGCAGTGATGTGAGGAACTATTCATTCATTGAACAAGGTCAATATGTTAAATCACAGTTGTATGTGTACATAGGTAGGATATGTTGGACTCTGTTAGACAATTTAGTGATTCATTCAATTATGTCAATGAAAATTGATATTATCTGACAAACTCAGATGACCAGTGCATGCCAAAATTGAGGAATTATAGAGTCATCCAAATAGCTTATCTTTTATTTCCACAATTTCAGTTTTCCATTTTTACTGAATTTCCCAATGTTAAAAACCACTTAATAATTACACAAAAGGTCTGCCTGCCAATAAAAATGCTGTTGTTTGCCAAACTGATCAATGGATTATACTGTGTATTATCTTAAATTTGCCAGACATTCATTCTTAATTCTTAAATGATTGAACATTTAATTGAATATAATCATTGACAATAGAGGGATAAATATGATTAAAAAACAAGTGCCTCTAATTATGCATGCTAGAGGGTATATATACATACATCTTTCACTCATGTCAGGATATCATTCTGTGGAAAGAGAGGACGGAAGCAGCTATCAGTAACTTGCATAAAGAGTCAACATGAAAGTCTTGTTCATCACAGTTCTCTTGGTGGCCATATCAGCACTGGTAAGTGACTCAATTAATATATTGAATGAAAATTAACAGTAATAGTCATTGGGGAATAACTATATACCTACAATCTTACATTTTCTATATGCTTTGCCAATTTCTTAGTTATTATCACGGTACCTGGTAAAGATCCAAAATATGAAACAATAAAGGTAAAAATATTTAAAGTAGTCTAATTTTGCACTCTTGGGATAAAACTCTTGGGATGGTACTGTTGTTGTTAGAACCTTGTTGTTGATTAACCTCTATGTTTGGATGAGATTTATTCAAATCAAATATGAGTTTAAAGATGGGAAATCAAATACATTAACGCTAAAAGTACTTCTGGGTTTAATTGTTTGTAGCAAATGAACATTTCAGCAATATATTGGCTACTTCGGGTCAAAATACAATATTCAAAGCCACAATCTTTGTACACAGCGACTGAACATTATTTTCTAGCATCATAACATAGACATGATAATGCAAACCACTGCCGCTCATAACCAGTAGTGGGGAATGGTTGGCTTGAGAAACACAAGTTTCTGAATGACTGATTTATTCAGCATGAATGATGTTCTTTTCAGCCAGGAATGGAAACCTTGGATGCCAGCTGTGGAATATAGACTGCAGTCATTCAACATCAATACATTCTTTGATTTGTTTTTCATTTCATTCAGGCACATGGAGAAAGTAGGCAAAAGAGGCAATACTGCGACTCCTGCCCGCCAGCAGATGAATACTCTTGCAGGTAAATTATTTGAGCTTTAATGATCATTCCATAACATAAATCAGATGTAGTCTTGACACAGACAAACGGAATGTCAACCATTTGCAAGCAAACAAATATCTGCTGTGTTCGTTCCAGTGAACATGTGGTAAAAATGGGTTTGTACTTCTTGGCAACCATTTTCTGAAGATATTGTGGACCTTAGCTGTTGTAATTAGAAATTTATAGTAAATGAAAACTAGTTGGAGATGAACAAAAATGTGATATTGTCTTGGGTGAATGTGGCTACATTTTGAATGATTAATAAATAATGGTGTTGTTCAGCTTATTCATGCTGGTCTTTTTTTGTTTATTTTACAGGGACTCAAACGTTAGGCAGTGCTATCAACAGCAATGTTCCAACCAATATTGGGATTTTCAGCAAGATTGTGATCGCTACATGTGAATGATATGGTTATTCTTGAATAGACCTTTAATTGAATGTAATGATTATATAATAAATAATAGATGATGCACTCTTTGGTTATTTCCTTTTGAAAAATGAACATTCCCTATAATGTAACAACCAACTAGTCAATTCTGAAGTAAAGTCTTTGACGGCAAATACAAGAGTAACCTGTTAGCCATTGGAAATGTCTAAGTGTCAGTGGAAGATGTGGTTGAGATAGTGTGTGATCACAACAATCTGTCCACAGCCATGCAAACCTCTTTGGCATTTTCCATCTAGACTTTAGACCCACTATGAAATTGTTAGCTTGTTGCCATTGGAATATATGTTTTTTAGTCATGACTCTAATATATATTTAGATGAGGTAACAATTGTTGAATAAACCAGAAACGTATTGTAGCAGAAATCATGTCTTTCATTATAAGTCATTCCATACAAGAAATTAAACATGTAATGCATTTTCCTAATTTAAGCAATGTTAGATGGAAAGGAAATATGAAACATTTGCCACATGTAAATGAAAACAGGAAAACTAAGAGCATTTGACGAAAGCTATGAAATGAGTGAATTGTAAATGTAATCATCTTATTTATGTCCCATGTAACCCTTGTATTTTACATAACAAGACGTTTTGGCTGCAAAATGATATTTTTGTATTTTTCCTTTTATCAATGTGGTATATGTGTGTTCAAACGGGTCTATTTTTTCATCAATCTTAGGATTGGTAATAAATACATTTCAAATTCTGTATTAATTTATCTAAAAAATAACCAGACACTAGATGCAGCATTAATCATGAAACAATAATATGACCAACTCACATTCATTGTAATATGCTGAAATATCAAGAACAAGATTGGACATCTATTTAGTGGATGGGAGAATAATTGATTAAATTCAGGGGTTATGCCATATTTATGTAAGAAAACATCCTGGAGTCATGCAGGTTAGGCCCCATATCAACATGGTGACAACATGAATGCATTAGAGTTCTAATTCCACACATGAGCATGAATGAAAATAAATCAATGTCCCTTTGAAACATATCTTGTCCCTTTGGAACATATCTGGATCAGACATAGCTCAATCACCAAAGTTTATTGAGCATGCTCTAGTTTCAATCAAATGTGTCTCTTCAGGAGTTCTGCAATCCAATTCAAATAAGTTTGATGCTTGACTTGTCCACCTGGACAAGTGAGTGGACAGATTGCATACTAGATAAATGAATAAAGGTTTGGATTAATTCCATTGGTTGAGTTGTTTCTTTTGCCTTTTTCTAGTGTTATTCCACTGTTTTCCAAACATATGTAAGGCCTATATTTCTACTTTCAGAGTGGAATTCAGAGGATTTCTCTGCAGTGATGTGAGGAACTATTCATTCATTGAACAAGGTCAATATGTTAAATCACAGTTGTATGTGTACATAGGTAGGATATGTTGGACTCTGTTAGACAATTTAGTGATTCATTCAATTATGTCAATGAAAATTGATATTATCTGACAAACTCAGATGACCAGTGCATGCCAAAATTGAGGAATTATAGAGTCATCCAAATAGCTTATCTTTTATTTCCACAATTTCAATTTTCCATTTTTACTGAATTTCCCAATGTTAAAAACCACTTAATAATTACACAAAAGGTCTGCCTGCCAATAAAAATGCTGTTGTTTGCCAAACTGATCAATGGATTATACTGTGTATTATCTTAAATTTGCCAGACATTCATTCTTAATTCTTAAATGATTGAACATTTAATTGAATATAATCATTGACAATAGAGGGATAAATATGATTAAAAAACAAGTGCCTCTAATTATGCATGCTAGAGGGTATATATACATACATCTTTCACTCATGTCAGGATATCATTCTGTGGAAAGAGAGGACGGAAGCAGCTATCAGTAACTTGCATAAAGAGTCAACATGAAAGTCTTGTTCATCACAGTTCTCTTGGTGGCCATATCAGCACTGGTAAGTGACTCAATTAATATATTGAATGAAAATTAACAGTAATAGTCATTGGGGAATAACTATATACCTACAATCTTACATTTTCTATATGCTTTGCCAATTTCTTAGTTATTATCACGGTACCTGGTAAAGATCCAAAATATGAAACAATAAAGGTAAAAATATTTAAAGTAGTCTAATTTTGCACTCTTGGGATAAAACTCTTGGGATGGTACTGTTGTTGTTAGAACCTTGTTGTTGATTAACCTCTATGTTTGGATGAGATTTATTCAAATCAAATATGAGTTTAAAGATGGGAAATCAAATACATTAACGCTAAAAGTACTTCTGGGTTTAATTGTTTGTAGCAAATGAACATTTCAGCAATATATTGGCTACTTCGGGTCAAAATACAATATTCAAAGCCACAATCTTTGTACACAGCGACTGAACATTATTTTCTAGCATCATAACATAGACATGATAATGCAAACCACTGCCGCTCATAACCAGTAGTGGGGAATGGTTGGCTTGAGAAACACAAGTTTCTGAATGACTGATTTATTCAGCATGAATGATGTTCTTTTCAGCCAGGAATGGAAACCTTGGATGCCAGCTGTGGAATATAGACTGCAGTCATTCAACATCAATACATTCTTTGATTTGTTTTTCATTTCATTCAGGCACATGGAGAAAGTAGGCAAAAGAGGCAATACTGCGACTCCTGCCCGCCAGCAGATGAATACTCTTGCAGGTAAATTATTTGAGCTTTAATGATCATTCCATAACATAAATCAGATGTAGTCTTGACACAGACAAACGGAATGTCAACCATTTGCAAGCAAACAAATATCTGCTGTGTTCGTTCCAGTGAACATGTGGTAAAAATGGGTTTGTACTTCTTGGCAACCATTTTCTGAAGATATTGTGGACCTTAGCTGTTGTAATTAGAAATTTATAGTAAATGAAAACTAGTTGGAGATGAACAAAAATGTGATATTGTCTTGGGTGAATGTGGCTACATTTTGAATGATTAATAAATAATGGTGTTGTTCAGCTTATTCATGCTGGTCTTTTTTTGTTTATTTTACAGGGACTCAAACGTTAGGCAGTGCTATCAACAGCAATGTTCCAACCAATATTGGGATTTTCAGCAAGATTGTGATCGCTACATGTGAATGATATGGTTATTCTTGAATAGACCTTTAATTGAATGTAATGATTATATAATAAATAATAGATGATGCACTCTTTGGTTATTTCCTTTTGAAAAATGAACATTCCCTATAATGTAACAACCAACTAGTCAATTCTGAAGTAAAGTCTTTGACGGCAAATACAAGAGTAACCTGTTAGCCATTGGAAATGTCTAAGTGTCAGTGGAAGATGTGGTTGAGATAGTGTGTGATCACAACAATCTGTCCACAGCCATGCAAACCTCTTTGGCATTTTCCATCTAGACTTTAGACCCACTATGAAATTGTTAGCTTGTTGCCATTGGAATATATGTTTTTTAGTCATGACTCTAATATATATTTAGATGAGGTAACAATTGTTGAATAAACCAGAAACGTATTGTAGCAGAAATCATGTCTTTCATTATAAGTCATTCCATACAAGAAATTAAACATGTAATGCATTTTCCTAATTTAAGCAATGTTAGATGGAAAGGAAATATGAAACATTTGCCACATGTAAATGAAAACAGGAAAACTAAGAGCATTTGACGAAAGCTATGAAATGAGTGAATTGTAAATGTAATCATCTTATTTATGTCCCATGTAACCCTTGTATTTTACATAACAAGACGTTTTGGCTGCAAAATGATATTTTTGTATTTTTCCTTTTATCAATGTGGTATATGTGTGTTCAAACGGGTCTATTTTTTCATCAATCTTAGGATTGGTAATAAATACATTTCAAATTCTGTATTAATTTATCTAAAAAATAACCAGACACTAGATGCAGCATTAATCATGAAACAATAATATGACCAACTCACATTCATTGTAATATGCTGAAATATCAAGAACAAGATTGGACATCTATTTAGTGGATGGGAGAATAATTGATTAAATTCAGGGGTTATGCCATATTTATGTAAGAAAACATCCTGGAGTCATGCAGGTTAGGCCCCATATCAACATGGTGACAACATGAATGCATTAGAGTTCTAATTCCACACATGAGCATGAATGAAAATAAATCAATGTCCCTTTGAAACATATCTTGTCCCTTTGGAACATATCTGGATCAGACATAGCTCAATCACCAAAGTTTATTGAGCATGCTCTAGTTTCAATCAAATGTGTCTCTTCAGGAGTTCTTCAATCCAATTCAAATAAGTTTGATGCTTGACTTGTCCACCTGGACAAGTGAGTGGACAGATTGCATACTAGATAAATGAATAAAGGTTTGGATTAATTCCATTGGTTGAGTTGTTTCTTTTGCCTTTTTCTAGTGTTATTCCACTGTTTTCCAAACATATGTAAGGCCTATATTTCTACTTTCAGAGTGGAATTCAGAGGATTTCTCTGCAGTGATGTGAGGAACTATTCATTCATTGAACAAGGTCAATATGTTAAATCACAGTTGTATGTGTACATAGGTAGGATATGTTGGACTCTGTTAGACAATTTAGTGATTCATTCAATTATGTCAATGAAAATTGATATTATCTGACAAACTCAGATGACCAGTGCATGCCAAAATTGAGGAATTATAGAGTCATCCAAATAGCTTATCTTTTATTTCCACAATTTCAATTTTCCATTTTTACTGAATTTCCCAATGTTAAAAACCACTTAATAATTACACAAAAGGTCTGCCTGCCAATAAAAATGCTGTTGTTTGCCAAACTGATCAATGGATTATACTGTGTATTATCTTAAATTTGCCAGACATTCATTCTTAATTCTTAAATGATTGAACATTTAATTGAATATAATCATTGACAATAGAGGGATAAATATGATTAAAAACAAGTGCCTCTAATTATGCATGCTAGAGGGTATATATACATACATCTTTCACTCATGTCAGGATATCATTCTGTGGAAAGAGAGGACGGAAGCAGCTATCAGTAACTTGCATAAAGAGTCAACATGAAAGTCTTGTTCATCACAGTTCTCTTGGTGGCCATATCAGCACTGGTAAGTGACTCAATTAATATATTGAATGAAAATTAACAGTAATAGTCATTGGGGAATAACTATATACCTACAATCTTACATTTTCTATATGCTTTGCCAATTTCTTAGTTATTATCATGGTACCTGGTAAAGATCCAAAATATGAAACAATAAAGGTAAAAATATTTAAAGTAGTCTAATTTTGCACTCTTGGGATAAAACTCTTGGGATGGTACTGTTGTTGTTAGAACCTTGTTGTTGATTAACCTCTATGTTTGGATGAGATTTATTCAAATCAAATATGAGTTTAAAGATGGGAAATCAAATACATTAACGCTAAAAGTACTTCTGGGTTTAATTGTTTGTAGCAAATGAACATTTCAGCAATATATTGGCTACTTCGGGTCAAAATACAATATTCAAAGCCACAATCTTTGTACACAGCGACTGAACATTATTTTCTAGCATCATAACATAGACATGATAATGCAAACCACTGCCGCTCATAACCAGTAGTGGGGAATGGTTGGCTTGAGAAACACAAGTTTCTGAATGACTGATTTATTCAGCATGAATGATGTTCTTTTCAGCCAGGAATGGAAACCTTGGATGCCAGCTGTGGAATATAGACTGCAGTCATTCAACATCAATACATTCTTTGATTTGTTTTTCATTTCATTCAGGCACATGGAGAAAGTAGGCAAAAGAGGCAATACTGCGACTCCTGCCCGCCAGCAGATGAATACTCTTGCAGGTAAATTATTTGAGCTTTAATGATCATTCCATAACATAAATCAGATGTAGTCTTGACACAGACAAACGGAATGTCAACCATTTGCAAGCAAACAAATATCTGCTGTGTTCGTTCCAGTGAACATGTGGTAAAAATGGGTTTGTACTTCTTGGCAACCATTTTCTGAAGATATTGTGGACCTTAGCTGTTGTAATTAGAAATTTATAGTAAATGAAAACTAGTTGGAGATGAACAAAAATGTGATATTGTCTTGGGTGAATGTGGCTACATTTTGAATGATTAATAAATAATGGTGTTGTTCAGCTTATTCATGCTGGTCTTTTTTTGTTTATTTTACAGGGACTCAAACGTTAGGCAGTGCTATCAACAGCAATGTTCCAACCAATATTGGGATTTTCAGCAAGATTGTGATCGCTACATGTGAATGATATGGTTATTCTTGAATAGACCTTTAATTGAATGTAATGATTATATAATAAATAATAGATGATGCACTCTTTGGTTATTTCCTTTTGAAAAATGAACATTCCCTATAATGTAACAACCAACTAGTCAATTCTGAAGTAAAGTCTTTGACGGCAAATACAAGAGTAACCTGTTAGCCATTGGAAATGTCTAAGTGTCAGTGGAAGATGTGGTTGAGATAGTGTGTGATCACAACAATCTGTCCACAGCCATGCAAACCTCTTTGGCATTTTCCATCTAGACTTTAGACCCACTATGAAATTGTTAGCTTGTTGCCATTGGAATATATGTTTTTTAGTCATGACTCTAATATATATTTAGATGAGGTAACAATTGTTGAATAAACCAGAAACGTATTGTAGCAGAAATCATGTCTTTCATTATAAGTCATTCCATACAAGAAATTAAACATGTAATGCATTTTCCTAATTTAAGCAATGTTAGATGGAAAGGAAATATGAAACATTTGCCACATGTAAATGAAAACAGGAAAACTAAGAGCATTTGACGAAAGCTATGAAATGAGTGAATTGTAAATGTAATCATCTTATTTATGTCCCATGTAACCCTTGTATTTTACATAACAAGACGTTTTGGCTGCAAAATGATATTTTTGTATTTTTCCTTTTATCAATGTGGTATATGTGTGTTCAAACGGGTCTATTTTTTCATCAATCTTAGGATTGGTAATAAATACATTTCAAATTCTGTATTAATTTATCTAAAAAATAACCAGACACTAGATGCAGCATTAATCATGAAACAATAATATGACCAACTCACATTCATTGTAATATGCTGAAATATCAAGAACAAGATTGGACATCTATTTAGTGGATGGGAGAATAATTGATTAAATTCAGGGGTTATGCCATATTTATGTAAGAAAACATCCTGGAGTCATGCAGGTTAGGCCCCATATCAACATGGTGACAACATGAATGCATTAGAGTTCTAATTCCACACATGAGCATGAATGAAAATAAATCAATGTCCCTTTGAAACATATCTTGTCCCTTTGGAACATATCTGGATCAGACATAGCTCAATCACCAAAGTTTATTGAGCATGCTCTAGTTTCAATCAAATGTGTCTCTTCAGGAGTTCTTCAATCCAATTCAAATAAGTTTGATGCTTGACTTGTCCACCTGGACAAGTGAGTGGACAGATTGCATACTAGATAAATGAATAAAGGTTTGGATTAATTCCATTGGTTGAGTTGTTTCTTTTGCCTTTTTCTAGTGTTATTCCACTGTTTTCCAAACATATGTAAGGCCTATATTTCTACTTTCAGAGTGGAATTCAGAGGATTTCTCTGCAGTGATGTGAGGAACTATTCATTCATTGAACAAGGTCAATATGTTAAATCACAGTTGTATGTGTACATAGGTAGGATATGTTGGACTCTGTTAGACAATTTAGTGATTCATTCAATTATGTCAATGAAAATTGATATTATCTGACAAACTCAGATGACCAGTGCATGCCAAAATTGAGGAATTATAGAGTCATCCAAATAGCTTATCTTTTATTTCCACAATTTCAATTTTCCATTTTTACTGAATTTCCCAATGTTAAAAACCACTTAATAATTACACAAAAGGTCTGCCTGCCAATAAAAATGCTGTTGTTTGCCAAACTGATCAATGGATTATACTGTGTATTATCTTAAATTTGCCAGACATTCATTCTTAATTCTTAAATGATTGAACATTTAATTGAATATAATCATTGACAATAGAGGGATAAATATGATTAAAAAACAAGTGCCTCTAATTATGCATGCTAGAGGGTATATATACATACATCTTTCACTCATGTCAGGATATCATTCTGTGGAAAGAGAGGACGGAAGCAGCTATCAGTAACTTGCATAAAGAGTCAACATGAAAGTCTTGTTCATCACAGTTCTCTTGGTGGCCATATCAGCACTGGTAAGTGACTCAATTAATATATTGAATGAAAATTAACAGTAATAGTCATTGGGGAATAACTATATACCTACAATCTTACATTTTCTATATGCTTTGCCAATTTCTTAGTTATTATCACGGTACCTGGTAAAGATCCAAAATATGAAACAATAAAGGTAAAAATATTTAAAGTAGTCTAATTTTGCACTCTTGGGATAAAACTCTTGGGATGGTACTGTTGTTGTTAGAACCTTGTTGTTGATTAACCTCTATGTTTGGATGAGATTTATTCAAATCAAATATGAGTTTAAAGATGGGAAATCAAATACATTAACGCTAAAAGTACTTCTGGGTTTAATTGTTTGTAGCAAATGAACATTTCAGCAATATATTGGCTACTTCGGGTCAAAATACAATATTCAAAGCCACAATCTTTGTACACAGCGACTGAACATTATTTTCTAGCATCATAACATAGACATGATAATGCAAACCACTGCCGCTCATAACCAGTAGTGGGGAATGGTTGGCTTGAGAAACACAAGTTTCTGAATGACTGATTTATTCAGCATGAATGATGTTCTTTTCAGCCAGGAATGGAAACCTTGGATGCCAGCTGTGGAATATAGACTGCAGTCATTCAACATCAATACATTCTTTGATTTGTTTTTCATTTCATTCAGGCACATGGAGAAAGTAGGCAAAAGAGGCAATACTGCGACTCCTGCCCGCCAGCAGATGAATACTCTTGCAGGTAAATTATTTGAGCTTTAATGATCATTCCATAACATAAATCAGATGTAGTCTTGACACAGACAAACGGAATGTCAACCATTTGCAAGCAAACAAATATCTGCTGTGTTCGTTCCAGTGAACATGTGGTAAAAATGGGTTTGTACTTCTTGGCAACCATTTTCTGAAGATATTGTGGACCTTAGCTGTTGTAATTAGAAATTTATAGTAAATGAAAACTAGTTGGAGATGAACAAAAATGTGATATTGTCTTGGGTGAATGTGGCTACATTTTGAATGATTAATAAATAATGGTGTTGTTCAGCTTATTCATGCTGGTCTTTTTTTGTTTATTTTACAGGGACTCAAACGTTAGGCAGTGCTATCAACAGCAATGTTCCAACCAATATTGGGATTTTCAGCAAGATTGTGATCGCTACATGTGAATGATATGGTTATTCTTGAATAGACCTTTAATTGAATGTAATGATTATATAATAAATAATAGATGATGCACTCTTTGGTTATTTCCTTTTGAAAAATGAACATTCCCTATAATGTAACAACCAACTAGTCAATTCTGAAGTAAAGTCTTTGACGGCAAATACAAGAGTAACCTGTTAGCCATTGGAAATGTCTAAGTGTCAGTGGAAGATGTGGTTGAGATAGTGTGTGATCACAACAATCTGTCCACAGCCATGCAAACCTCTTTGGCATTTTCCATCTAGACTTTAGACCCACTATGAAATTGTTAGCTTGTTGCCATTGGAATATATGTTTTTTAGTCATGACTCTAATATATATTTAGATGAGGTAACAATTGTTGAATAAACCAGAAACGTATTGTAGCAGAAATCATGTCTTTCATTATAAGTCATTCCATACAAGAAATTAAACATGTAATGCATTTTCCTAATTTAAGCAATGTTAGATGGAAAGGAAATATGAAACATTTGCCACATGTAAATGAAAACAGGAAAACTAAGAGCATTTGACGAAAGCTATGAAATGAGTGAATTGTAAATGTAATCATCTTATTTATGTCCCATGTAACCCTTGTATTTTACATAACAAGACGTTTTGGCTGCAAAATGATATTTTTGTATTTTTCCTTTTATCAATGTGGTATATGTGTGTTCAAACGGGTCTATTTTTTCATCAATCTTAGGATTGGTAATAAATACATTTCAAATTCTGTATTAATTTATCTAAAAAATAACCAGACACTAGATGCAGCATTAATCATGAAACAATAATATGACCAACTCACATTCATTGTAATATGCTGAAATATCAAGAACAAGATTGGACATCTATTTAGTGGATGGGAGAATAATTGATTAAATTCAGGGGTTATGCCATATTTATGTAAGAAAACATCCTGGAGTCATGCAGGTTAGGCCCCATATCAACATGGTGACAACATGAATGCATTAGAGTTCTAATTCCACACATGAGCATGAATGAAAATAAATCAATGTCCCTTTGAAACATATCTTGTCCCTTTGGAACATATCTGGATCAGACATAGCTCAATCACCAAAGTTTATTGAGCATGCTCTAGTTTCAATCAAATGTGTCTCTTCAGGAGTTCTTCAATCCAATTCAAATAAGTTTGATGCTTGACTTGTCCACCTGGACAAGTGAGTGGACAGATTGCATACTAGATAAATGAATAAAGGTTTGGATTAATTCCATTGGTTGAGTTGTTTCTTTTGCCTTTTTCTAGTGTTATTCCACTGTTTTCCAAACATATGTAAGGCCTATATTTCTACTTTCAGAGTGGAATTCAGAGGATTTCTCTGCAGTGATGTGAGGAACTATTCATTCATTGAACAAGGTCAATATGTTAAATCACAGTTGTATGTGTACATAGGTAGGATATGTTGGACTCTGTTAGACAATTTAGTGATTCATTCAATTATGTCAATGAAAATTGATATTATCTGACAAACTCAGATGACCAGTGCATGCCAAAATTGAGGAATTATAGAGTCATCCAAATAGCTTATCTTTTATTTCCACAATTTCAATTTTCCATTTTTACTGAATTTCCCAATGTTAAAAACCACTTAATAATTACACAAAAGGTCTGCCTGCCAATAAAAATGCTGTTGTTTGCCAAACTGATCAATGGATTATACTGTGTATTATCTTAAATTTGCCAGACATTCATTCTTAATTCTTAAATGATTGAACATTTAATTGAATATAATCATTGACAATAGAGGGATAAATATGATTAAAAACAAGTGCCTCTAATTATGCATGCTAGAGGGTATATATACATACATCTTTCACTCATGTCAGGATATCATTCTGTGGAAAGAGAGGACGGAAGCAGCTATCAGTAACTTGCATAAAGAGTCAACATGAAAGTCTTGTTCATCACAGTTCTCTTGGTGGCCATATCAGCACTGGTAAGTGACTCAATTAATATATTGAATGAAAATTAACAGTAATAGTCATTGGGGAATAACTATATACCTACAATCTTACATTTTCTATATGCTTTGCCAATTTCTTAGTTATTATCATGGTACCTGGTAAAGATCCAAAATATGAAACAATAAAGGTAAAAATATTTAAAGTAGTCTAATTTTGCACTCTTGGGATAAAACTCTTGGGATGGTACTGTTGTTGTTAGAACCTTGTTGTTGATTAACCTCTATGTTTGGATGAGATTTATTCAAATCAAATATGAGTTTAAAGATGGGAAATCAAATACATTAACGCTAAAAGTACTTCTGGGTTTAATTGTTTGTAGCAAATGAACATTTCAGCAATATATTGGCTACTTCGGGTCAAAATACAATATTCAAAGCCACAATCTTTGTACACAGCGACTGAACATTATTTTCTAGCATCATAACATAGACATGATAATGCAAACCACTGCCCGCTCAACCAGTAGTGGGGAATGGTTGGCTTGAGAAACACAAGTTTCTGAATGACTGATTTATTCAGCATGAATGATGTTCTTTTCAGCCAGGAATGGAAACCTTGGATGCCAGCTGTGGAATATAGACTGCAGTCATTCAACATCAATACATTCTTTGATTTGTTTTTCATTTCATTCAGGCACATGGAGAAAGTAGGCAAAAGAGGCAATACTGCGACTCCTGCCCGCCAGCAGATGAATACTCTTGCAGGTAAATTATTTGAGCTTTAATGATCGTTCCATAACATAAATCAGATGTAGTCTTGACACAGACAAACGGAATGTCAACCATTTGCAAGCAAACAAATATCTGCTGTGTTCGTTCCAGTGAACATGTGGTAAAAATGGGTTTGTACTTCTTGGCAACCATTTTCTGAAGATATTGTGGACCTTAGCTGTTGTAATTAGAAATTTATAGTAAATGAAAACTAGTTGGAGATGAACAACAATGTGATATTGTCTTGGGTGAATGTGGCTACATTTTGAATGATTAATAAATAATGGTGTTGTTCCGCTTATTCATGCTGGTCTTTTTTTTTGTTTATTTTACAGGGACCCAAATGTTATGCAGTGCTATCAACAGCTCCCCTGTGGGTGCGGGGATTAAAGAATAGCCCCACTGCCCCCCAGCATGTCGTAAAAGGCGACTAAAGGGGCGTCCTGTTTGCCGTGGGATGCGACCTGTGTCGGGGAGGATATGGAATCCTGACGGGCTGAGCACTGGGCTGGTTTGGCAGTAATACCGGTCCAGTTGCAACACGCCTGTCTTGGATCCAAATGTTCACCAGACAGGCAGATCAGATTAGGCCTGGATCTGATTTAACCGGCTTGTGGTATATTTCCTTTAATATATTCTGGCTATTTGATTTTTATTTATGACAATTTTAATGTTTGAAATTTAGGAACAATTGATAAAATTTTGATACATATTTCTTGAAAGGAGATTACTGCTGATTGGGTCAATCGAGGGATATAAATAAAATCCGAAAGGGTGGAGTTTTTATTCTAAGAGTATGTCATGTTGGGTATCCTCATGGCGTCAGGGCTTGGAGTTACCGGCCCAGAAAGGCGTCCCCTTGTTGGGCTCCGTGGTGGGTAGGGGACCGAACTGATGAAATATAAAATAACACACATGGCGCAAAACAAACAAAAACGACCTAGGAATGACATCGACAGTGATGACGATTCAAATAAAACAGAAAAATGGCCGAGATTTTTAATTGCGGAAAGTTCTGATGCTGAACATACCCTGGCAAAAATGTCCCCCTTTGCAATTGCAAAGGGGATTCAAGGCATTGCCGGGGTGCCGAAAACAGTTAAAAAGATGGGAACACGTTTATTAATTGAAGTTGAGCGGAAAAGCCATGCGGACAATCTTTTAAGATGCCGAATGTTGGCCACAGTTCCAGTTTTTATAACGGCTCATAAGACCCTCAATAATAAAAAAGGAGTGATAAGATGCCCAGATCTGGCGGGAGTTTCTGAAGAGGAAATATTGGATGAACTAAAAGATCAAGATGTGGTCCAATGCAAACGAATTTTTATAAAGAAGGATGGAATCAAAGTTCCAATCAATACATTCATTCTGACATTTGAAGCAGCGCAGCTTCCAACATCTATTAAAGTTGGCTATTTAAACGTCCGAGTTGATGTTTTTATCCCAAATCCTCTGCGCTGCTTCAAGTGTCAGAGGTATGGACATGGATCTGATCGATGCAAAGGAAATCTAACTTGCCCAAAATGTACAGCCCAGCATAGTGGAGAAGAGTGTTCTTCGGAAACCATGAAATGTGTGAATTGCCAAGGCAATCACGCATCGTATTCGCGGAATTGTCCTTCCTTTTTAAAAGAAAAGGAAATTCAGCGAATACGCCATACCGAGAACATTTCTTTTCCTGAGGCACGTAAACGTGTAGAAAGTTTTAATAATTCCAAAACATCCTATGCTACCACCTTAAAAACCAAAGAGACAAAAACAATAGCAATACAGACAGAAATAACCTGGCCAATCGATGAAAAGAATTATTCCTATTTTTCTAATACCTCCAAATCTTCAGGAACATCCACTCAAACCCAAACACACACTACCCCAGCAATAAATGTACCAACAGTTCAATCCACTAAAACCTCTTCACAAACTCCCTCCACATCATCCAATAAAAATGTAAATAGCAACAGACCAGTTAAGAAATCAGACAAAAAAGAAATCAAAGATCAAAGCAAAACTAAAATAAATAGAACTAAATCCTTAGAAAGGATGGACACAGGTGATCCTTCCGATATACATTTTACACCTGTTCACTCAAAACATAATCATAAACTTAAATGATTATGTTAAATCCTATATTTATCCTCATTATTTTTAATATGGCTATCAGTAGTATCATACAATGGAACTGTAGAGGATTCGAGGCAAACAGGCCAGAACTGGAGTTATTAGCCCAAAAATATAACGCATCTGTAATTTGTTTACAAGAAACTAAATTCAAAGATATTTCCACAACATTTAAGGGGTATGTACCTTATAATAAAGTTGGTTCAATAGATGCAATGGACCGAGCACATGGCGGAGTTTCTGTTTTTGTTAAATCCTGTATACCACAAAGTAAAGTAACATTAAATACTAACTTACAAGCTTCTGCAGTCAGGGTTACCCTGCATAATACATTAACTATATGTTCAATATATTTACCGCCTAGTGAGCCAGTGAATATTACAGATTTAAATAATTTGATAACCCAGCTGCCACAGCCATATATGTTAGTTGGTGACTTTAATGCACACAACTATCTTTGGGGTGGCAGAAATAATACTGATGCCAAAGGACGTATAATAGAAGATTTTTTAAATAATAATAGTTTGTGCCTTTGGAATGACGATTCCCCAACATATTTACATCCTGCTACAGGCTCTTTAACATCAATAGATCTCTCCATGTGCACTCCAAATTTATTTTTAGACTATTCCTGGGAAGTAGAGGAAGATCAATGGGGTAGTGATCATTATCCCATTATTTTAAATAACCATTTTCCTCCACCAGACGAACGAATCCCCAAGTGGAAATTTCATAAAGCCGATTGGGCAAAATTTCAAACATCCTGTTTTAATAAAATAACTCCAGAACTTTTTAACAATGTAGATGATCCTCTTCAAGTTTTTACAGATACATTGTATGATATTGCTGATGGGTGTATTCCCAAATCAAAGCCAAATTCTAAAATTAAAGAAAAACCCTGGTTTAATGATGAGTGCAAAAAAGCTGTCAAGGAGCGCAAAAAAGCTCTGAAAAAATTTAATCGACAGCCAACTCAATATAATTTGCACCAATTTCGAGTAAAAAGAGCTAAAGCCCGTTATATTATCAAAATAAGCAAGAGAAAAAGTTGGAAGGATTATGTTTCCAAATTAAATACGCGTACACCGATTAAAAAATGCTGGGATATGGTGCGTAAAATTTCGGGGAAGGGAGGTGGAGCAAGGATCAAACATCTAACTCATAATGGCCAATTAATTACAAATCCCACTGAAATAGGTAACACAATAGGTCAAACAATTTCTAAGAATTCCTCATCCAATAATTATTCTGCAAAATTTCAACAAATAAAAAATAGAAAAGAAAGAAACCAACTAAATTTTACATCTCATAACTTGGAAGAATATAATAAATCATTTACAATAGAAGATTTGAAACTTGCTTTGGATAAATCTCATGATACCGCTCCTGGGCCTGATCAAATTCACTACCAAATCCTTAAACACCTCCCTGATCAATCACTTGGGCATCTTTTAAATATTTTTAATAACATTTGGGAAAGTGGTGATTTTCCTCCTTCATGGAGTGAAGCCACTATTGTTCCCATTCCTAAGCCTGGCAAAGACTCCTCAGATTCAAATAATTATCGCCCCATTGCTTTAACCAGTTGTATCTGTAAAACAATGGAGCGAATGATTAATGAGCGTTTAGTTTGGTTTTTAGAAACTGCAGCTTTTATTTCTGTTGCACAGAGTGGCTTTAGAAAAACTCGAAGTACCATTGATCACCTGGTACGTTTAGAGACATTTATAAGAGAGGGTTTTTTAAAAGGTGAGCATGTGGTTAGCATTTTCTTTGATTTAGAGAAAGCGTACGATACTACATGGAAATTTGGAATAATGAGCGATTTATATGATATGGGATTAAGGGGTTGTTTACCCCTTTTTATTCAAAATTTTTTGTCAAATAGACATTTCAGGGTCCGAGTTGGTTCATCACTTTCTGATGCTTTTGATCAGGAAATGGGTGTTCCACAGGGAAGTATATTATCAGTCACCCTTTTTATTATTAAAATTAACAGCATTGTTGATTGTATGAGACCTGGAGCAGATTGCTCACTTTTTGTTGATGATTTCAACTTAAGCTACAGGTCCACAAGCATGCATACAATAGAACGACAGCTCCAACAACATTTAAATAGATTACAAGAATGGGCTGATCATAACGGATTTAAGTTTTCTTTAAAGAAAACTGTGTGTATGCACTTTTGTAAAAAATGGAAGGTTCACCCAGATCCTGATCTTTATTTAGGCCAAACTCGGATACCTGTTGTCGAAGAAACCAAGTTTCTAGGACTTATTTTTGACAGGAAATTATCTTTTATTCCTCACATTAAATACGTTAAAAAGAAATGCCAGAAGGCATTGGATTTATTACGGGTTCTTGCCCATACCGATTGGGGAGGGGACCGTAATATTTTATTGCAATTTTACAGAGCGCTTGTACGTTCTAAGCTTGATTATGGATGTATGATATATGGATCAGCACGTCCATCTTATATTAAAATGCTTGATCCTATACAAAATCAAGGTTTACGACTTTGCCTTGGTGCATTTCGTACATCGCCTGCAGATAGCTTGGCAGTTGAGGCAGATGAGCTGCCTCTTGATTTAAGAAGAGAAAAGCTTGCCCTTCAGTATGCTGCAAAAATTGCAGCTTGTCCAGACAATCCTGCACATGATACTATATTTAATCCAAACTATGTTGACCTTTTTGAAAGTAAATCTAATACAATACCAACTTTTGGCATTCGCATCAAAGAATCTTTACAATCTTTAAATTTAAATCCAAATCAAATAGCTAAATTTCAATATCCAGAAACACCTCCATGGACCTACGAATCTTTAAATATTAATGTAGCCATGTCAGAATTAAAGAAATACTCAACCGATCCATCCCTGTATATAAATAGATATAATGAAATAAAATCTGTTTTCACTGGATATCAGTGTATATACACTGATGGATCATTTGATGATGACAAGGCTGCTGCAGCTGCTGTTAAGGGCAATCATATTTATTCAGAACGTCTGCCAAATAAATCGTCTATTTATTCTGCAGAACTTCATGCTTTATACCTTGCTTCAGATCATGTGGAGACTTCTCCACATCGAAAATTTTTAATATTTTCTGATTCTTTGTCTTGTTTACAAGCATTGAAAGCCAAGGATTGGAAAAATCCTTTTATTTTAAATATCCTTGAACGGTATCATAAACTCTGTACTGAGGAAAATAAAGAGATTCGTTTTTACTGGATTCCCAGTCATATTGGAATCCTTGGAAATGAGGCTGCTGACCAAGCTGCCAAAGCAGCATTGGATAAGCGCCCAATAGATATGCTTTTACCTTATACAGAGTTTAAAAAATATATTACTGTTTTTTTACATTCTAAATGGCAATTGCGATGGAACGAAGCCATTTTTAATAAACTACACGAAATTAAGCCTGTTTTAGGTAAAACCAAAGGTGCTATTAGAATTAACCGAAGAGAAGAGTCTGTTTTATCACGTATAAGAATAGGACATAGTCATTTGACGCACTGTTATCTGCTTAAAGGTGAAGATGAACCGGAATGTATTGGTTGTCAAAGGGCTTTGACTATTAAACATATTTTAATTGAGTGTATCGATTTTGATATTATACGAACTCAATATTTTAATGTACAAGATTTACATACGTTATTTGATACTGTAGATACTTCTGTGATAGTATCGTTTTTAACTCACATAGGACTTTATAATCAGTTTTAAGGGCAGAGCTTTTGTTTATTTATGTCATTGACTTATTTATCAAGAACTGCAAAACATCATACTGATAAAGTCTTTTAAACAAATTATACATATTTATTGTATTTGATTGATATTATATAAATGCTGTTCACAGTTGATAAATTCTTGTGTTATCTACATATTGTATTAACATTTACATTTTGTTTCTAGTCAATATTACGTTTCTATTTTTACTGTTTTGGCACTTTATTGTGTCAATGTGAAACCATTCATTCATTCATTTTTACCATTTTTAGGCACTAAATAACCTTAGTGGTTGATGTGCCTCTAAGCAACCATTCATTCATTCATTCATTCATTGCTATCAACAGCATTGTTCCAACGATGACTATTGGGATTTTCAGCAAGATTGTAGTCACATGTGAATGATATGGTTATTCTTGAATAGACCTTTAATTGAATGTAATGATTATATAATAAATAATAGATGATGCACTCTTTGGTTATTTCCTTTTAAAAAATGAACATTCCCTATAATGTAACAACCAACTAGTCAATTCTGAAGTAAAGTCTTTGACGACAAATACAAGAGTAACCTGTTAGCCATTGGAAATGTCTAAGTGTCAGTGGAAGATGTGGTTGAGATAGTGTGTGATCACAACAATCTGTCCACAGCCATGCAAACCTCTTTGGCATTTTCCATCTAGACTTTAGACCCACTATGAAATTGTTAGCTTGTTGCCATTGGAATATATGTTTTTTAGTCATGACTCTAATATATACTTAGATGAGGTAACAATTGTTGAATAAACCAGAAACGTATTGTAGCAGAAATCATGTCTTTCATTATAAGTCATTCCATACAAGAAATTAAACATGTAATGCATTTTCCTAATTTAAGCAATGTTAGATGGAAAGGAAATGTGAAACATTTGCCACATGTAAATGAAAACAGGAAAACTAAGAGCATTTGACGAAAGCTATGAAATGAGTGAATTGTAAATGTAATCATCTTATTTATGTCCCATGTAACCCTTGTATTTTACATAACAAGACGTTTTGGCTGCAAAATGATATTTTTGTATTTTTCCTTTTATCAATGTGGTATATGTGTGTTCAAACGGGTCTATTTTTTCATCAATCTTAGGATTGGTAATAAATACATTTCAAATTCTGTATTAATTTATCTAAAAAATAACCAGACACTAGATGCAGCATTAATCATGAAACAATAATATGACCAACTCACATTCATTGTAATATGCTGAAATATCAAGAACAAGATTGGACATCTATTTAGTGGATGGGAGAATAATTGATTAAATTCAGGGGTTATGCCATATTTATGTAAGAAAACATCCTGGAGTCATGCAGGTTAGGCCCCATATCAACATGGTGACAACATGAATGCATTAGAGTTCTAATTCCACACATGAGCATGAATGAAAATAAATCAATGTCCCTTTGAAACATATCTTGTCCCTTTGGAACATATCTGGATCAGACATAGCTCAATCACCAAAGTTTATTGAGCATGCTCTAGTTTCAATCAAATGTGTCTCTTCAGGAGTTCTTCAATCCAATTCAAATAAGTTTGATGCTTGACTTGTCCACCTGGACAAGTGAGTGGACAGATTGCATACTAGATAAATGAATAAAGGTTTGGATTAATTCCATTGGTTGAGTTGTTTCTTTTGCCTTTTTCTAGTGTTATTCCACTGTTTTCCAAACATATGTAAGGCCTATATTTCTACTTTCAGAGTGGAATTCAGAGGATTTCTCTGCAGTGATGTGAGGAACTATTCATTCATTGAACAAGGTCAATATGTTAAATCACAGTTGTATGTGTACATAGGTAGGATATGTTGGACTCTGTTAGACAATTTAGTGATTCATTCAATTATGTCAATGAAAATTGATATTATCTGACAAACTCAGATGACCAGTGCATGCCAAAATTGAGGAATTATAGAGTCATCCAAATAGCTTATCTTTTATTTCCACAATTTCAGTTTTCCATTTTTACTGAATTTCCCAATGTTAAAAACCACTTAATAATTACACAAAAGGTCTGCCTTCCAATAAAAATGCTGTTGTTTGCCAAACTGATCAATGGATTATACTGTGTATTATCTTAAATTTGCCAGACATTCATTCTTAATTCTTAAATGATTGAACATTTAATTGAATATAATCATTGACAATAGAGGGATAAATATGATTAAAAAACAAGTGCCTCTAATTATGCATGCTAGAGGGTATATATACATACATCTTTCACTCATGTCAGGATATCATTCTGTGGAAAGAGAGGACGGAAGCAGCTATCAGTAACTTGCATAAAGAGTCAACATGAAAGTCCTGTTCATCACAGTTCTTTTGGTGGCCATATCAGCACTGGTAAGTGACTCAATTAATATATTGAATGAAAATTAACAGTAATAGTCATTGGGGAATAACTATATACCTACAATCTTACATTTTCTATATGCTTTGCCAATTTCTTAGTTATTATCATGGTACCTGGTAAAGATCCAAAATATGAAACAATAAAGGTAACAATATTTAAAGTAGTCAAATTTTGCACTCTTGGGATAAAACTCTTGGGATGGTACTGTTGTTGTTAGAACCTTGTTGTTGATTAACCTCTATGTTTGGATGAGATTTATTCAAACCAATATGAGTTTAAAGATGGGAAATCAAATACATTAACGCTAAAAGTACTTCTGGGTTTAATTGTTTGTAGCAAATGAACATTTCAGCAATATATTTGCTACTTCGGGTCAAAATACAATATTCAAAGCAACAATCTTTGTTCACAGCGACTGAGCATTATTTTCTAGCATCATAACATAGACATGATAATGCAAACCACTGCCGCTCATAACCAGTAGTGGGGAATGGTTGGCTTGAGAAACACAAGTTTCTGAATGACTGATTTATTCAGCATGAATGATGTTCTTTTCAGCCAGGAATGGAAACCTTGGATGCCAGCTGTGGAATATAGACTGCAGTCATTCAACATCAATACATTCTTTGATTTGTTTTTCATTTCATTCAGGCACATGGAGAAAGTAGGCAAAAGAGGCAATACTGCGACTCCTGCCCGCCAGCAGATGAATACTCTTGCAGGTAAATTATTTTAGCTTTAATGATCGTTCCATAACATAAATCAGATGTAGTCTTGACACAGACAAACGGAATGTCAACCATTTGCAAGCAAACAAATATCTGCTGTGTTCGTTCCAGTGCACATGTGGTAAAAATGGGTTTGTACTTCTTGGCAACCATTTTCTGAAGATATTGTGGACCTTAGCTGTTGTAATTAGAAATTTATAGTAAATGAAAACTAGTTGGAGATGAACAACAATGTGATATTGTCTTGGGTGAATGTGGCTACATTTTGAATGATTAATAAATAATGGTGTTGTTCAGCTTATTCATGCTGGTCTTTTTTTGTTTATTTTACAGGGACCCAATGGTTATGCAGTGCTATCAACAGCATTGTTCCAACGATGACTATTGGGATTTTCAGCAAGATTGTAGTCACATGTGAATGATATGGTTATTCTTGAATAGACCTTTAATTGAATGTAATGATTATATAATAAATAATAGATGATGCACTCTTTGGTTATTTCCTTTTAAAAAATGAACATTCCCTATAATGTAACAACCAACTAGTCAATTCTGAAGTAAATTCTTTGACGACAAATACAAGAGTAACCTGTTAGCCATTGGAAATGTCTAAATGTCAGTGGAAGATGTGGTTGAGATAGTGTGTGATCACAACAATCTGTCCACAGCCATGCAAACCTCTTTGGCATTTTCCATCTAGACTTTAGACCCACTATGAAATTGTTAGCTTGTTGCCATTGGAATATATGTTTTTTAGTCATGACTCTAATATATACTTAGATGAGGTAACAATTGTTGAATAAACCAGAAACGTATTGTAGCAGAAATCATGTCTTTCATTATAAGTCATTCCATACAAGAAATTAAACATGTAATGCATTTTCCTAATTTAAGCAATGTTAGATGGAAAGGAAATATGAAACATTTGCCACATGTAAATGAAAACAGGAAAACTAAGAGCATTTGACGAAAGCTATGAAATGAGTGAATTGTAAATGTAATCATCTTATTTATGTCCCATGTAACCCTTGTATTTTACATAACAAGACGTTTTGGCTGCAAAATGATATTTTTGTATTTTTCCTTTTATCAATGTGGTATATGTGTGTTCAAACGGGTCTATTTTTTCATCAATCTTAGGATTGGTAATAAATACATTTCAAATTCTGTATTAATTTATCTAAAAAATAACCAGACACTAGATGCAGCATTAATCATGAAACAATAATATGACCAACTCACATTCATTGTAATATGCTGAAATATCAAGAACAAGATTGGACATCTATTTAGTGGATGGGAGAATAATTGATTAAATTCAGGGGTTATGCCATATTTATGTAAGAAAACATCCTGGAGTCATGCAGGTTAGGCCCCATATCAACATGGTGACAACATGAATGCATTAGAGTTCTAATTCCACACATGAGCATGAATGAAAATAAATCAATGTCCCTTTGAAACATATCTTGTCCCTTTGGAACATATCTGGATCAGACATAGCTCAATCATCAAAGTTTATTGAGCATGCTCTAGTTTCAATCAAATGTGTCTCTTCCGGAGTTCTTCAATCCAATTCAAATAAGTTTGATGCTTGACTTGTCCACCTGGACAAGTGAGTGGACAGATTGCATACTAGATAAATGAATAAAGGTTTGGATTAATTCCATTGGTTGAGTTGTTTCTTTTGCCTTTTTCTAGTGTTATTCCACTGTTTTCCAAACATATGTAAGGCCTATATTTCTACTTTCAGAGTGGAATTCAGAGGATTTCTCTGCAGTGATGTGAGGAACTATTCATTCATTGAACAAGGTCAATATGTTAAATCACAGTTGTATGTGTACATAGGTAGGATATGTTGGACTCTGTTAGACAATTTAGTGATTCATTCAATTATGTCAATGAAAATTGATATTATCTGCCATTTTTAGTCATGACTCTAATATATATTTAGATGAGGTAACAATTGTTGAATAAACCAGAAACGTATTGTAGCAGAAATCATGTCTTTCATTATAAGTCATTCCATACAAGAAATTAAACATGTAATGCATTTTCCTAATTCACACAGTGACGTCACAACAACTTTGGACCACTACTCTTCTGTATTAGAGGTGCTATGACGTCACTAAAGATAAACATCCTGTTTGAATTTGTGCCAGCCCAATCATGGCCAAAGTTTTTCTCGGCAGTGGATTATTTGCTCTAAATGCCAAACAATGTGGGGGGATGCTAAAAAGTTGAGTACTGATCTCAAACACAAACTCAGGCAGGCTAGGCATGAGTACTTGAAAGCAACAAGCTGTGGGGGGCAACAGGAGCTTACGGAGGCCGTATTGGCAGTGACAACGGATCTGTGCCACCTGACTGACCCAGTTGTCTCGGCAAACAACATCGCACTGAGGCCTCTTGACAGGGCGCAACATCAACAAGTTGAGGTAATTGATTCCAATATATAGGAGGGGGCAGTCATATGGTCACTTTCACACATACAGGGCTTTCACGCCCTGACAACCCCAATTGGTGTTGAAAACAAATCTCTGTCAGCCATTGATTGAAAATAATACAGTCAAATTGAACCCAAATCTGAAGATTTCATATTTAAAGTCATTATCTTTCTTCTATATTCTTCGTGTGCAAAATAAGTTTAATTCTGTATTTTCTGATTTAATCTTTGATTTCTGTATAAAGTCAATATTCTTCATACTTTCTACATTTGAAAAAAATAATTCAATTCTATATGATGTGCATGTCCCTCAAATAGAACCCAAATTTGAAGATTTCATTTCTGTTTCCTTAACAAAGTCATTATTTTTTATATAATATATCATTGCAAAAACCAAAAATCAATTCTAAACAGCCCAGCCTTTAAGGTGGATTCCATACAGCCTTTGAATTGGAGCGCAAGCTGTAGTTGAGTATCTATATTGAAAAATCAATGTTGATTTGTCTATTGATCTGCACGATTTCCCTACTGCTCCCACACCACCTACACCTACAACTAGCTCTAATACAACTAGTGAATCAATCATGACCAAAATTACTGAAGAATTATTAAAAAAGGACGTAAACATTGTGAAGGAAATTCCGGCAAATATGATGGGGGCAGTAATTGGGAATAAGGGATCTACTGTCAAAAACATTCAACACCATTCGGCCGCAAAATTGAGAAAAATTACATGGAATCGAACCTAAAATATTAAATCATAAAATCCCGATGATATGGCTCAGGGGATGATCATCATGGGGGAACCCCTAATGATTATCAAAGCACTGGACGCTATTGATTGCATCATTAGCGACCGTGAGGGATCTATTTCTACAAAATCTGAAACAAGGTTAATTTGTCAAAGTTATTCCAGGACTGGATACTGTAACTATGGAGTTCGATGCATTTTTGAGCATGTTCCTAGCAAAAATGTTAAACTAAATGAATGAGGGTATTTGGGGGGCAAGGGATTTTCAGAAAATTTGAAAAAGGATGTTAATTATAAATATATATGTTTATGTACGGGTGACAGTTGTCCAACTGGCAATACCACCAAATGTTCGAAATGTTTCTAAGTCAATATGTCTCTGCATTGAAGAGAAATGTAAAGCTGATGATAAAAATTTCTTATATATCACCAGATGCAACAGTATTTATGCAGGTAGCATTATAGGAGAACAAAAAGATGACTGTATGCATGTTGGTAATAATTATAGCATATTTAAAAAGCATGTGAGCCATAACTGTGATACATTAAATAAGATCAAAGGTTGCAAGGATGAAAATATTTCGTATGGTTTTAAAATAAATGATTTTAACAGGTATACATTGAATGATTTTTTTATCAGACAAAAAACTATTTTTAAAAATAAATATTTGAATAAAAACAACTGTTCAAAAAATAGCTTTTTCCCTTGCCCCCGCAGTCTAAGTCTATGTCATAACACAAATTTGTTTTCATATAAAAATAAGAGACTCTATAGCGAAGCTGTAAAATACAATAAACAAAATTATATATTGAGTAAAACATTAGATAAAACAGTTAATCATCTCAAATTCCCTAAAGGGATTCCCCAATCTGACACTCTTAATGGAAAGCGGCAACCAAAAAACGTGGTCCAATCATATGCATTGTTGAGATCACATGTTCTTAATAGCCACGCCCATAATACGACGATACGTAAAAGTAGAACAGGCGATACTTCACCAGGAAACACAATATCGCTTTCAAATCGGTTTAGTTGTCTTTCTTACAGTGACAAAAGTATAACACATAACCTTGGTAAAAAAAAAGACGATCCTAATATTGTTAATTGTCACTCAAAGTTTCGAAGCGATCGAAACTTAGCTCCGCCCTCCCCTAATCTGATTGGCCGCCTTGGGGGGCAATCTGCTGCGGGTGAAAGGAGATTCCTAAAAAATGACGTCACGGGGTCAATGACTGGATTCTCGGTGGAAAGTCGTCTTAATGCTCATGTAGACACAAATCAAATTAACGCAAATAGAAACTTAAATAAAAATAAACTGAAAAGACATTACAAATATGATCTTAACAAAACCACAAACACTAAAATGAACAAAAATCTAATTATTAGGGTTCTGCGCATGTGCGCGAGTGGAATGGCGACTTTAGTTTGAGCTCCGATAAAATCGTCTTTATTGTCGGTTTTAAAGGTATCTATCTCTAGTCTTTTGCCACAACCTCACGCTAAGAACCCTAACCTTACAGTGGTCTATCTGATACCAGACTTTTAGCAGGCTCTGACGGCAGTATTGATTGGAAATCCGCTCGCGAGGGTGGGATCATACTGTGTTGTCTTTGCGAGGCACCGCGCTCACGAGCATCCACTCTGTGCTGCCTGTGTCGAGTGCTAAAGTTTGATACACTTAACCTACTGTTTTCTTTCTTTCACCAGCCCTCACAGGCCTTCGGGTGAAATCCTATATTACACTAGCCTTACAGGCCTTCGGGTGTAAAATCTATAAAATCCCTTTACTTTCACCAGCCTCACTGGCCTTCGGGTGAAATTTCTGGGTGAAATTACACTAGCCTACCAGGCCCTCGAGTGTAATATATTCAAGTCGCCAGCCCACACTGGGCCTTCGGGTGCATATTTCTAACACCAGCCTTCTGCCAGGCCTTCAGGTGTCTAGTTAAAGAATAAGACACAAATTTTCACAAATTGTCTTTTGGGGAGTATTGCTGCTATTTATAGCGACTTTCACAAGATTTACCTGCAGTCAATGATATAGTGTACTATTACGGTAGTTCATAATACAGAACGTGTCAAGCTCTCATATAGCAGCTTATATACACAAGAGATTACCTACCTGTTCAATGCTACACAATCATGGCTTTGTTTGTATATGCTCATGCTTCAACATATACAACAAGAATAGTGGCGAAACCACAAAGACACTTACCTTGCCCCACAATGGTATAGGGTCAAATAAAATCCTGCTGTGTGACACTCATACTAGCATCTTCACGAAGAATTCCTCTTTGGAAAATATTAATTTTAATATTATTCCATGTGCTTACTTCAGGTTGCTGCAGGAGTTGATTGCAAACTCAAATATTAATATATTTGAGTCTGAGCATGAAATTGAACTGTTCCCTGCTCAATTTCGCTTGGTGCTCGATACCTGCGATTACATAAAATCGGACACGCTACTATCTGTACATGGAGTGAGCAAGCAAAATTGTCAGTTCAATTTTGTTAAATATACACAAATATCGCACCCAAAACATCTTTATTGGGAAAACATATTTATTCTGCCTCCTCGGCCACAAAAACATAGACTGAACAACAAATATGTTGAAAGTCCATGCAATTCGTCAAAATCATGCAGTTTTGGCAAAATTATCAGAGGGGGCGCTGTTCGTGGTAGGAATGTAAAAAATACACATTCGTCTGCTCGACCAGCCAATAATAGGCCTGCGGGGCCGGCTCCGACTACATGTGTTCGCAACAGTAATCAGTTCAATTGTTTACGTTATAGTGGACAATCATCTTATGAACAAGCCACGCCCAACTATACCACGTGGTCTGACCTGACCAATCACAATGCGGCAAGACCTGCGGGGCCGGCTCCAACTACACGTGCTCGCTCTGCGCCACGTGGTCAGCCACGTTTTGTAAACAAACAACATTCTCGTATTAAGAATCTTAATAGGAACGGGAAGAAAACATTAAACATTGGATGTTGCAATGTACAGAGCATATCTAGCAAGATCCTGCCAGTAAAAGATTATTTTACTGAGCATGACCTTCATGCCCTGTTCATGACTGAAACTTGGATGCATGACTCAAAATCTGACAAAGTCAAAAGTGAACTTAAAGCAGGCTCACTTGAATTTGAGTCTTTTCCTAGGATTGGTCGGACAGGGGGAGGATTAGGGATTTTATACAAATCTGAACTCCCTTTCACAACCAATAGGGCCAACCAACCAGTAGTCACCACCATGGAGCTCATGGAGTCATCCATCACACTGCAGGGAAAAAAGATAACATTTGTGGTGATATACAGACCTGAACCATCTGATCGGAATAGATATACCTACTCTGAGTTCTATGATGAGTTCACCCAGTTGGTTGCACACTATGGTTCCTTTAGTCATGAGGTCATTTTCCTTGGTGACTACAACTTCCATGTCAACCTGCCCTTAAAGCCTGATGTCATTAAGTTTAATGACATCCTATCTACCTTTGATCTAACACAATCGGTTCAGGAACCAACCCATAGGTTAGGGAACACCCTTGACCTAATCATACCTTTAGGGGTAATAAGTTCCTGAAGAGTCACCTGGTAGATGAATACTTATCTGATCATAAAATGATTAAGATTTACCTTGATATTATACCTCCTAAACCCCCCAAAAAATCTATCAAATTTAGGAGTTTCAAGGGATTAGATCTTGAATCCCTAAGAAGGGACATCAAATCCCTAACTGATAGAGACACAACTTGGGAACATTTATCCTTGGAGGACATGGTAAATTACTATGATAGGGAACTCACATCACTCATGGATAAACATGCACCTATCAAAGGTGCCAAGGTCACCCAACGCAAACCTGTACCCTGGATGAGTGACCAATTAAAGCTGGAAAGATCTCTCAAGAGGAGACTTGAGAGAAAAATGAGCAAGTCTGGCTCTCACATTGACAAGGAGCTGTATAACTCTCAGAGGAACAAATACAACTCAATGCTTAAATCTGCTCAATCAGCATATTTTTCCAACCTGGTTGAGGAAAACAAACATGACCCTAAAAAGCTCTTTAGAGTCATTGACACAGTCATGCACAAGAAAAAGGACACACCTATGCCCCAATCTGACTGTGAGATCACTCAAGCTGAGAAGTTTAACACATTCTTTCTTGAAAAAATAGAGAGAATCCGCCTGGACATTGATAATGCTCCATCCTGCCAAACTTCGCCACCAGGTGACACTGCGAACAATAGTACTACATGTCTGGAAAGCTTCACACCCTTAACCATTGACGACGTACGGAAATTGGTCAAAAGGTCTGCAAAGAAGTCATGTGACCTGGATCCAATTCCAACCTGGCTCTTACTTGACCTCTTAGATGACCTCTTACCAATAATTACTTCCATCATAAATAAATCATTGATGGAATCAGCAGTATCGGAAAATATGAAAATAGCCATCATAACACCCCTGCTGAAGAAACTTGGTCTAGAACTGGTTGAAAAAAATTATAGGCCTGTTTCCAACCTAACATTTGTCTCTAATTTAACTGAGAGGGCGGTTGCAGACCAACTAGTCCCCCATCTTGTAAGGAATGGTCTTACTGACAAGTTTCAATCAGCCTACAAAGAATATCACAGCACTGAAACCGCTTTTTTAAAAGTGCAAAATGATATCTTGGGTGCTATAGAAATAGACAATAGAAAGTCAGTTATCTTGCTGTTGCTTGACCTTTCCGCTGCCTTTGACACTATTGACCATCAAATCCTTTTGGACAGACTGAGGGATAGATGCAACGTCAAAGGTCATGCACTCTCCTGGATTCGGTCATACCTAATGGACAGGAAGCAATGTGTGAAGGTGGGGATCCATAGATCCCGTCTGAAATCCTTAAAATATGGGGTACCCCAAGGCTCAGTCCTGGGTCCTATACTGTTCACCATTTACATGACACCCCTATCTGATATACTTGCCAAATATGGTCTGAGCTATCACATTTATGCAGATGATACTCAGATCTACATCCCTGTTGACCACGCTTCTCCCCATCATGTGGATATGAGCAGACACAAACTGGAGGAGTGTGTCAGTGAGGTCAGAAACTTCCTCATATCAAACAAGATGAAGATAAATGATGGAAAAACTGAGATGCTCATATGTACTGACAGGTACAGTACTACCACCCATAGCAGTATCCCAACCACAATCAGAGTGGGTGACTCTGATATTGCTCCTAGTCAGTCAGTGGTTGACCTTGGTATCACATTTGACTCCAACATGGACATGAAGGCCCAGATCAAGAAAATGTGTCAGAAAGGCTATTATCACATCAGGAACTTGGCGGCCATCAGACATTGTCTAGACGAGAAGACCGCGGTAACACTTACCCATGCTTTTGTCAGGAAACTGCAATACCTCCAAAACTCTGCAGCACGGGTAGTTGGAAAAATCAGGAAATTTGATCACATTTCAGGAAAATTACGGGAACTGCACTGGCTTCCTGTTCACGCGAGAATTGATTTTAAAATTCTTCTATTAACCTGGAAAGCCCTTAATGGTAAGGCTCCGCCTTACTTAAGGGATCTACTCCTGATTAAAGAAGGTGAACGCTGTCTAAGATCCGATGATGGCACCCACCTACAGGTACCTAATACTAGGCTAAGAACAGTAGGTGACAGGGCCTTCTCATCTGTAGGTCCACGACTATGGAATTCCTTGCCTACTAATATTAGGACAAGTACTTCAGTCTCCTCGTTTAAGAATAGGCTGAAAACTCATCTCTTCAGGATGCATGTCCTGAGCTCAGCGCTATGAACAGACTTGTCTGGTATCAGCGCTATACAAATTTTATTATTATTATTATTATTATTGCTACAGCCAATGTTCAAAGTATTGGAAATAAGACGGAACTTATAAATTTATATATTAATGAAAATAATGTGGACTTATTCTTTATAACTGAAACTTGGATAAATGAAATGAATGAACAAATTATAAGAGGAGAAATTAAAGATAACAACTACAATATTGAGCACGTACCACATGCTCTAAGGTCTGGCGGAGGTCTAGCGATCATCTACAGACCTGAAATAGACATAAAGAAAATTAATCACATACATAAACTATCAACAATGGAAATGATGGAAATAAATATTAAAACAAAAAATGAAATATGCACTATCATTACAATATATAGACCAGAGCCATCAGACAAAAATAAATATACTTACACAGAATTCTTTGAGGAATTCATTGAATTACTTTCCTATTATGGTACATACACTCATGAAGTAGTGTTAGTAGGTGATTATAACTTTCATATGAACAGGCCCGAAAGGCCTAATGTAATAAAATTTAATGATGTCTTGGATCTATATAACCTACATAATCACGTAACAGAACCAACCCATATTATGGGAAACACTCTGGATTTAATAATAACAGGTGCACATAGTAATATATTACAGGAACATATAGTGGATGAAAAAATATCAGATCACAATATAATAAAAATGACTTTGAATCTTCAAACTAAAATAAACACCAAAAAAACAGATTCATATAGAAATTACAAAAAAATGAATATCATTAATTTTAAAAAAGATATTGATGAAATGTTTAATGAAAATTATACCTATCAAGATGCTGATCTCAATAACTTACTATATAAATACAATAAACTGTCAAGTGTATTGGATAAACATGCGCCTATTGTTGAGAAAACCATAAGTAATAGAAAACCTGCTCCATGGTTATCTGACAATATACAGATGGAAAAGAGAAACAAAAGAAGATGTGAAAGAAAATATAATAAAACTGGTCTTTCTTCAGACAAAATAAGATTTAAAATACCGAGGAACAAATACAATAATATTGTTAAAGACTCGAGAAATAATTACTATTCAGAAATAATAAATTCAAATAAATCTGATCCAAAAAAACTATTTAAAATATTAAACAAATTATTACACACAAAAGAGGACACTCCCTTTCCTAAACATAAAGACAAAAAAGAATAAGCCTCAGAATTTAATAACTTTTTTCTGGAAAAAATTGCAAATCTTAGAGAAACTATGGACAAAAATGACAAAAATTCTGAACAACCAAACGAGGAAACTAAATTCAACACGCAGTTGAAAAATTTTACATTGTTAAATGACTTGGATGTTAAGAAAATTATCAAAGAATCTGCGAAGAAGTCATGTGAGCTGGATCCCATCCCAACATGGCTTCTTAATGAATGTATGGGAGTTTATTGCCATTAATAAAGGCTATCATAAATAAGTCTATCTCATTGGGAAATGTACCTGACGATATGAAAATGGCCATCATTAGACCTCTAATTAAGAAATTGGGTTTAGAATTGATAAAGAAAAATTATAGACCAGTCTCGAATCTGGCCTATTTGTCAAAATTAATAGAAAGGGCTGTAGCTACACAATTTGTAGGTCATCTGGTAAAAAACGATATTCAGGGTCTATTTCATTCAGCATACAAGGAGTTCCATAGTACTGAAACCGCATTGCTCAAGGTTCAAAATGACATCTTAATAGATATAGATGATGGTAAAACGGTAATGCTGGTACTACTTGACCTATCAGCTGCTTTTGACACCATTGATCATGATATATTATTGAATAGATTGGAAAAAAGATGTGGTATCACAGGTACTGCCCTAAAATGGTTTAGATCATACTTATCAAATAGAAAACAATGTGTTACAATAGATGGTAAAAGATCTGAAAATATGAATATTAAATACGGCGTCCCTCAGGGCTCAGTTTTGGGACCGTTATTATTCACAGCATATATGGAGCCTTTATCAGACATTATTGGTAACTATGGTCTCAAGCATCACATTTATGCAGATGAAACGCAATTATATATCACCATTGATCCTAAATCTGAAGAAACTAGAAATAAGTCTTGTAAAGAGATGATTTCAAAATATCTTTATTGACATGGAAGGTGCAGAATGCCCCAAAATACCTATCTCAGTTATTAGAGTACAAACTGCTAGGTATGGGACTGTAATCTAATGACAAAAACGAATATGTAGTACCAAAGACTAATATGAAATCATATGGAGATAGGGCTTTCATGGTATATGCGCCAAGGAATTGGAATGCCCTTCCCCTTGAAGTGAAAAACTGTAAAACTGTAGACACTTTCAAGAAGAAACTTAAGACATATCTATTTAGGAAGCACTATCTTGGTAAAGCGCCTTGAGCAGACCTAGTCTGGTAAAGCGCTATATAAATTGTTATTATTATTATTATTATTATTATTATTTGATGTCCTCTCATTCAGTCCGGGTGTGAAAAACCAAAATTTCAGTAAAGGATGTCACATAGTAAAATTTCACTGATGCCAATGATCCGCATTCACAGTACTGCTCTTCAAAATCCTTATGTTGTAAGGTCAAACCTGTGATCAAAGGACATTTCGTCATTATTTCCACAGTTTTGAGTCATGTCTTATATAGAAATATATGTATTTTGTAGATTTTACTTTGTTTTGGCCCCGAAAATGACTGCCGTAATTGTGAACAATATAAGATGTCAATGATGGTTCTAAAGATTTCATATTAATATCTCAGCTAATAATACACTTACAGAAATGATTTATATATGTATGAAATCGTGAGAACAAGAGGAAGACAGTTATATATTATTTATTTTGTTTTGGCCCCGAAATGACTGCGGTAATTGTGAATATTATTAGAAGACCCCTATTTCCTCATCTGCA
The DNA here is from genome assembly GCA_949316495.1 of Amphiduros pacificus. Lineage (NCBI taxonomy): Eukaryota > Metazoa > Annelida > Polychaeta > Phyllodocida > Hesionidae > Amphiduros > Amphiduros pacificus. The sequence goes on along the minus strand of OX439010.1, from coordinate 28,109,393 downwards.
AAACTCAAGGATCTCTAGCAATGAATTTGCCCTTTGTTCATTTTGGACCATTTCACATGTACAGAGAGCAATTGACAGTGGCATCCTGCAGAGCTGTGTATGGTAAACACACACTGCAGGTGTCAAAATTATGTACTCATGGAGTCCATGGCCTTATTTTATACAAATTTAATATATTTTCTTTATCCTGAAGAAAAACCAGAATATCCTGTTTCAAAACTTTTGTTTTATCCAGTTTTAAGCCAGTTATCACATTTTGTCCAAGAATTTCAGAGTGGCTTATCTATCCTGTTTCATCATTTCAGATTTATTCTATGGTTCATGATGAACTTCAACACTGGCGTCAGTTCCTGAACAAGATGAAACCTGAGGGAGGGAGGGGCAGAGAACCATTCTTAATCAGATGCAACAGAGATATACCTACTCTTGTAAATAAAACATAAATTCTGTTCTTCAAATAGAATATTTATTTCATAAAAATCATTAATACATGATATATACCATGAGAATAACATTATGTAACTGTTATCATTCAAGTAAAATTCATAGGAATAGTGAAACCTCTTGTTATAAATTATATTCCATCAAAATATGTTGAATAATTGTGAGACTAGATAATGAAAATTGCTAAAAAAGAACAATGTATATAATCTTGAAATGCATAATTTGCATTACATTTATGACTTGACTATTTGCAGATATTCCAGCAGATCACTGTCCTGTGCACAAGAACAAATGTAGGAGTGCTGACAAAATCAACCCCTGCCACAGAAACAATACTTATAACATCTTTGAAAAAATTGCAATTCATTCTGAACCACGGGAGATCATGCAGATTGCCTTCGCTTGAGAAGACCTTTACCAATGGATATGCAACCCTTATCGCAACCCCAGAGAGACCTTTTAGAATTTTTTACAATAAAGGCAAACAACATGCATCAATAACATTTATGTACATGGCCTACAACAAACATGGTGTGCCACTCTCCATTTGAAATTGATTATCCCAAAAAAGCTAAAATATGCCTCACCATTGTATTTATTTGTGGTATGTTACTCAATTGTATATTATAAATTGAAATATGGCATTGTAAATAAGGCAAAAATATCTAATTGTACATAGGTATGCAGAAAATGCTTCATAATAAATGTGAATAACATAAATATATAAACTCCGACTCAATTTTATATTTTCAAAATCTTTGATAAACATGATAAGAATGAAGCAATAAATATAAATGATTAAATATTATAAGTGTACAATTAGCTGAATAACAACAATCCTACACATTAATTCATCCACTTAATATCTTCTGACTTTATAAAGCTCATTTTACCAATGAGAGAGAACCCTGCATGCTCAGTATGCTATTTTTTTATAGTAAGATGTCATTGTCCATCCGTCCGTCCGTCCGTCAATATTTAGGGCCAAAATTGATATCAGTGCTGCCACTGTTTGAATTTACACTCTGAAGACAATTCTGAGACAATTTGAGACTGCATGCAAGAAGTATTCATTAAGTCATACATCCTTGTCTCCATAATCTTCATCTCAGGCATACTGTCAATTTCCTGCCCTTCTATTTTCTCTCTGTCAGGAATGTCATCAGAGTCTCTTCTACAATCGCTGTCACTTACCCCATAGGAGGGGAGCAGAATCTGCTCTGCATATTCATGTTTGAATACAATTTCCCACTTGGTTGTGGCCTGACGTGGGGGAGTATGGGTAAGATAACCTTTGATTTCCTTGTGCTTGCTTTCTCGTCCTTGCATGGAATTCATCCCCAGTCCATACCCCAATGTCTTAATGAATGTTTCTGTGTGATAGGGAACAACAAATCCAATCGTCCAAACAGTTAGATTGCACACCTGAAAGAGGCTGTGTGCTGCATAATATTTATGGCAACTTTCCTTCAAAATTTCTAAATCATCCAGGGTAATAGTGATCCGCAAAAAGCGAGACACAATTTTCCTCAGTTGAATTGCTATGTACACCAGCAAATTGAAAACAAAATCATTTTTCTCCTGGTCCTCTCCACCAGCTATAAGTGCATTGGCTAGTGAGGAGAGGTGTTGACACATTAATTTTGAATCTTTGCCAGTGAACCGAACATTGATATTTGGACAATTCTCATTGAGCTGTTTCTCTATTCTTTTCGATATTTTGCCAAGCCAGATGCTGAGTAAGAGCAAAGTCAGCCATTTTACACACCGCTTTCCCAGATTTCATTTCATTTTTACTCTTTGTAAGAACATGTTTCAAAAGTTTCTGGTGCAAATGTCCCAATGCGAGATTCATGAGATGTAGGGGTTCAACCTTTGCTTTATCAACATACAATCCCATAGGTGGGGGAAACTCTTGGCGCGACTTCAGATCCGCTATGAACTTTGTGATTTTTGGTCTTGAATTTAGCTGCTTCATTTTGAACTTTTTCACTTTCTCAGCAACCTGCAAATGTTTTGTCAATGTCCAAGGCCTCCATGAGCTCGGCACATCCGCAGCAAAGGTTCCAAACTTGCCTTTTTTTATGTCATCTTGACAGACATCTCCAAAGGATGAGGGGTACGTCGCAGCATTTGAAAGCTCTCCTGATGCTGTAGCTATCCATTTTTGGTCTGCACTGAGCAATTCAAATTTGAATGTGACATTTTGGCCTTTTACATTGTACTTCTTCTTCTCTATTTCTGATATTTCATGGACAAATGAGCGTACATGCTCAAGGAAAACTGCATCATCTTCTGCACAATATCCTGCCATGTAGAGATAATTATGTTTGGGTGAACATAACCTGTGTAAAACATTAAGAAAAGTCAATGAAAAAGCTGTTGCCTGGGTATCACTGCCCATTGGTGCTGCATCTGCACCCCCTACAACCAGAAATGATCAAGGCTCTTTGCCGAACCAGTCTATGTACTCCTTGTCAATGTACATTTCAGCCAACACAAGCAACAAGGGTTCCAATTCCCTTTTACATCCATGAATTGCTGCCAGTGGAGTCACCTTTAATGCAGTTACATGTCTCCTGTTGACCTCATTCATGAGTGTTCTATATGGGACACTTTGCTGATGAGTAGGAAGACTAATCTTTTCCTCATTCCAAATTTTTTGGTATTTGTCCACACCCATTAATCCGCCAAGGTAAAGTCTGGACAAGCTGTGTTTCATACATCTCTCATGCTCATCAGCTGTATCTTCATGTTGTATTTTTTTCATGACTTGTTTGGTTTTTTTAGATGTTCTGCAGTATTCACCTATCTCATCCACAGAACATTTAGTCATAAGGGTAGACCAAATGCCATCCTTTATGCTTTGTAGCGCAGATGGATTGTCAGATTCTTTGCTGCTGTGGACTGGTTTTAAGACCTCTATAGTTTTTTTATTCTGTTATTTCTTTGTGATTTGGAAATTCCCTCTAATTTGTCTGAGTTGTCAGCATCACATTTACTGTCTTTTGCAACATGCTGCACATTCCTGACAAACATTTCCTTCTTTGAATTTTCAAAGTCTGTGATAATTTTTTTGTTTTTTCAAAACTAGTCCTGACAACTCATGTCTTTCCCTCTCAATTGATCTTTTCAGATATTTATGTTCAAATTCCAAGGGAGAGGCTTCATATCCACTTGCAGTGGTGCTTTGCTTGTGAAGTGGCTGTTTGGGGATGATTTTACCACTTGGTGTACCTGCAGTAACACTTGCTGGTATCAAGCTGTATTATGCTCCAAGCCTAGCATGATGGCTAATCTGAAAGCAGAATAAAAAACATAATTATAACATACAGGTCACAAAATGTCTTTGTATGTATAGTTGGAAAACATTAAATAATATTATGTACCAAAAGAATGCAATGATAGACATTTAGTTTTAAAAAGTGGCATGCCCAGGTGTTAATATGTTGTGTTTGTGTGCAGATCAATACATAAACAAGATCAATACATATACAAAACTTTATATGGATTTGTTCTAATATGACCGCTATGCAGCTTAAATAAACCAAAAAAATGAGCCTAATTTTGACTAAATCGGACCATTATTGACAGAGATATGACACTTTTTCTGTTGAGATACCAGCAGACAAGAAGACTCCACATAATGAGTTGCAAAAAGACTTGTTAGTTAATACCGTATATTTTTTAATGTAAGCTGGGGGGCTTATAGGTAAAATAAAAACTGATAATAGACTCAGAGAAAATACAAAAGAATCAAAAAAGAATACCAACTCTCATTGTGAAATATAAATATTAATTTGAAGAAGATTTGAGATAATATCATTTAAAACTATGTGGAATCATATCTATAATATAAGTCTGACTATTCAGCGAAAATTACGGTAATGTATGTCAGAGATCAGAATGGCCACCAGTGTTTTAATCCTATATATATTTTAAGACCAAGCAACATGAAGCATGGAGGGGGTCCATTTCAAGTACTCAGCTTAGTATGAATTGACTAAGCCTTTTGTATCTATAGATTACCAAGCTGTTATAATACCAAACAGCTTGGCCTGCACCTGGTCATGCCTGGTGACCACAGCCTGTCTGACATTTTCAGTGCCCTGTAGATTTCATATATTGTCACTGTTTTGTATTGAAATGTAAGATGAACAGATTCTTGCACCAAATCATGAAATTTTTTAATATTTCTGACCGAAACCAACAAATATGATTAATATTACATGCCGTCATCATTCATTCTTCCTAATTATCATTTATGATTGCATTATCTTTGAGAAAAGGGACATTTTGGGTGCTGTGTAGATTTCATATATTGTCACTGTTTTGTGTAGAAATATAAGATGAACAGTTTCCTGCCCCAAATCATGATAATTTTTTAATACTACTATGATGGCTATTTCCAGTGCATGTAACTCACCTTCTTGAAGAAGGGTTTGCATTTCTCCTTGGCTGGAGGTGTTATACTTGTTTTGCTGGTTCTAGAGTTTCCTAGACTTTCACTGTCTTCTCCCACATTACTGTCTAGTCCATTCTGGTTTATTTCCACACCTGAAATCAAACATCGATATGTAAAGTATACGTGAAATAGACCCATGAAATAGGCCCATGAAAGAATGCTAGACGATCCACCTCACGCTACCAGCGACTCACTACCTGTCCACCTCACTGGCCCATGGATTCATATTACTATCATTTATGATTGCATTATCTTTGAGAAGACTGACATTTTGGGTGCCCTGTAGATTTCTTATATTGTCACTGTTTTGTATTAAAATATAAGATGAACAGTTTCCTGCCCCATATCTTGATCATTTTTTAATATTTCTGACCGAAAACAACAAATATGATTAATATTACATGCCGTTATCATTCACTCTTGCTAATTATCATATATGATTGCATTATCTTTGAGAAAACTGACATTTTGGGTGCCCTGTAGATTTCTTATATTGTCACTGTTTTGTATTAAAATATAAGATGAACAGTTTCCTGCCCCATATCTTGATATTTTTTAAATATTTCTGACCGAAAACAACAAATATGATTAATATTACATGCCGTTATCATTCATTCTCGCTAATTATCATATATGATTGCATTATCTTTGAGAAAACTGACGTTTTGGGTGCCCTGTAGATTTCTTATATTGTCTCTGTCTTGTATTAAAATATAAGATGAACCGTTTCCTGCCCCATATCTTGATATTTTTTTTAATATTTCTGACCGAAAACAACAAATATGAATAATATTACATGCCGTTATCATTCACTCTTGCTAATTATCATATATGATTGCATTATCTTTGAGAAAATTGACATTTTGGGTGCTCTGTAGATTTCATATATTGTCACTGTTTTGTATTGAAATGTATGATGAACAGTTTCTTGCCCCAAATCATGAAAATTATTAAATATTTTTGCACAAAACCAACAAATATGATTAATATTACATGCCGTTATCATTCACTCTTGCTAATTATCATTTATGATTGCATTATCTTTGAGAAAACTGACATTTTGGGTGCCCTGTAGATTTCATATATTGTCACTGTTTTGTATTGAAATGTAAGATGAACAGTTTCTTGCCCCAAATCATGAAAATTATTAAATATTTTAAATTTGTAGTATTAAAAAATTATTAAGATATGGGGCAGGAAACTGTTCATCTTATATTTTAATACAAAACAGTGACAATAACAGTTTGACAGTTCACCCGCGATATACGATTAACGATGTTTTACTAACCTCTTGTTGCAAATACAGCTTTATTAGCCATATATTCATATTCCTTATACAATTTAGATGTGTTTAAAAAAAAGTCCAATTCATGTGTGTGAACTTTGTTACTTATTCACTATTCACAGTTCATTATTCAAATTTTTTCCCAAATTTGTAGTAAACTATGTCAACATGTCAGATTTCCAAAATTGTGCTCCAAATATGACCGAGCTGAATTTTGTGCCATATTATGTGAAAGGAAATTATAATAATAAAAACCAAAATACAATTTAAACAAGGGGTAAAGAAACAAGTGCAGGTCGATTCAATGTTCACCAAATTTGCATACGGGTCAACGAGGGTCCCATATTGTTTTTTATGAAGCGTTTCCCCGGCGCTATTTACGTTGACAAAATGGCGCCACTCACAACTTTAAGATTTCAATAATCAATTCAAATTAATCCTAATATTCCAAGCGAAAAAGACGTAATGCAGGTCGATTCAATGTTCACCAAATTTTGCATACGAGTCAAGGAGGGACCCATAATGATATTTATGAAGCGTTTCCCCGGCGCTATTTACGGTGACAAGATGGCGCCACTCACAACTTTAAGATTTCAATAATTAATTCAAATTAATCCTAATATTCCAAGTGAAAAAGACGTAATGCAGGTCGATTCAATGTTCACCAAATTTTGCATACCGGTCAAGGAGGGTCCCATAATGTTATTTATGAAGCGTTTCCCCGGCGCTATTTACAGTGACAAGATGGCGTCACTCACAACTTTAAGATTTCAATAATTAATTCAAATTAATCCTAATATTCCAAGTGAAAAAGACGTAACGCAGATCAATTCAATGTTCACCAAATTTTGCATACGGGTCAAGGAGGGACCCATAATGTTATTTATGAAGCGTTTCCCCGGCACTATTTACGGTGACAAGATGGCGTCACTCACAACTTTAAGATTTCAATAATTAATTCAAATTAATCCTAATATTCCAAGTGAAAAAGACGTAACGCAGGTCGATTCAATGTTCACCAAATTTTGCATACGGGTGAAGGAGGGACCCATAATGTTATTTATGAAGCGTTTCCCCGGCGCTATTTACGGTGACAAGATGGCAAAAATCAAATAAAATTAATCCCAAGTATTCCAAGTGAAAAATAACTGGTTCAGGTCACTTCAAAGGTCACCAAATTTTGTATGTGGGTTTAGAGGGTCTCCTTATGTCATATGTAAAGCATTTCTTCTGCCCATTTGACGGTACCAATATGTCGCCACTCACAACTTTAAGATTTTAATAATTAGATACAAATAAACAAGCTTGAAGTTCATTTTATTAGAGAGATAACACTCCTATGATTAATATTTGGAAAACAGCTTTATTTCATCATTATAAAGCATACATATTAATCATATAAACACGGCACACCAAAACTGCACACACACTCAATACATAATCATACATATTAATTAATTATATATCTGATGTGATTACCTTGGTTAACATGCTAAATATTTTTAAATGTGACATAGTACATGATAACATAGTAACACTTGGATAGTAGCCCAATAATGCCTTACCCAAGCTGATGGGCAGGGATGGGGCAATTCAAATTTCTAATGACCAGTAGGCCAGCGCTACTGGCCCTCTTAATACCAGAGGAGACGTCTGGCAGTGAGCTGAACACTGAGATTACCCCTATAGGGTTTGACACAACCCCCATAGTCGCTGACTCTCTAACCGAGGTTAACTACCTTTAAATATCAATTAAATATCTGATGTGATTATCTTGGTTAACATGCTAAATATTTTTAAACGTGACATAGTACATGATAACATAGTAACACTTGGATAGTAGCCCAATCATTGAAGTATGCAATGCAGGCCAAGTGGTATGAGTTATTGTGAGTGGTTCTTAGAGTGAATGGATGAGTTAAGGGTGAATGGATGAGTTAATTGTTGAGTTGGAGCAAAGTCGGGATGCGAAGTGTATATGAGAAATAGCGGGTTGCCTAATATATTGAAGGTAGGTTTAAGACCGCAATTGGCCCGCGGAATATGTCTCCTGAGGGGTGAAATGGTTAGATGCTGACTGAGTGGCGTTCCCGGCGCGGAGTGAGTGAGTGGAAAAACAAGCGGGTTCGAGTCCGATTCGGGTAGCCAGCTGTTTTAAGATTCGGTTGAAGTAAGACTTCTCTAGGGGACGTCCCTTGCAAAAGAATAAGTATGAGTTCGATGAGAGCTGAGCCGGCGCTCCGGATTTTCGTGAGCGGTGCATGGGGCTGACTCGTGAGCGGAGCATGTTACGTAACGAACAGTGGGCGCATATTAGAGTTCCGCTGCATCCCACGAATTTTGTGAACCCGTACCTGGAGGTTTTTGATTTGTAAACCCGAAAAGAGAAGTACTCAACGCCTTCGTGAACGCCGAAGACTACATCTTAAACCGCTGGAGGTCGGGATATGAGCTGGTTGGTCCGAGAATGGTGGTAGACCGCGCAGTATTCACTGCCATGCAGGCAGGCGAAGAAGCCAAGTGTCATCGCGGCTTGAAGTAGCTGATTGTCTGGGAACACTGATAACTGGTCGAAACTGACTGAGAATGGGGTAAGTTTTCAGAGATTTTTGAAATGGTGGTTTATGATGGTCTAGTAATGCTCTGAGGGCTAGAGATACTCATGGGGTGTTGGTGGGGGATGGGGGATAGCGGGTGAGGATATGAAGGGAGCGAACGGCAGCTAAGTATACAGATACTGAGGCCGGGGAGAGAGGCTTAGGTCTGGTGGGCATGGTGAGGAAGGCAACGTAGTTAAGAATGACGTCCTCTGAAGCAGGTGTGGCTGTGAAATTATACCTTGTACAGAATTGTAAAAATAACCTTTGGACCGAATTATAAGTCCGCCTAATATTATACCTCAAACCAGCCTGGATAAGACCCTGGACCCTGGACTGCAGCTCTGAAATAATAATAAGTACATAATGTTTACATGTCTACAGGTATCAATGCTGGCTTTGTCATACATACATTGTAGGATATAGAATACACACCCAGAGACTCTCAGAAATACATAAACATTCATAGACAATAAGGCACGATACTGATGGTTGATGAGTCACCATAACCACCACTCCGTGAAAGTCACGTGTAAGACGGACGAGCCGAAGTTAGATACGCAGGCAGGACGAGTCCATCTGATGAAGCGTGAGGAAGCCACGTAGGCAAACCCCCACAGATGACGCGGAGTGGCCCCTTAAAAGAGAGGCGCAACCGTGGATCCGGGTGCAGACCGTAGTTCAGAAGTCAAGAAGGAGATCAACGACCACTTGCCACGGAAGATCCATGACTCTCAGTATCATGACCACATAGACTTGGGTGTTTAGCATATAGTCAAGGTTTCATAAGTATCATGCAAAGTTGGTAATTCACATGCCTCGCTCATTGCCATGCCGGCTGTAGTGTATCATCATGATTCATTATCAACCAATCACAGTCCAGGAATAAAGATTCCTCATTCCACCATCATGGCAGCGTCTGTGTTTGATTATTTTATATGGTGTTAAGAAGTGGGATCAAATTGTGACAATGGCACTTGGTTTAAAGCCACCAGGACAGTTGAAACTTACTGGCAACTTATCCCAGAACTATAAGGACTGGATAAACAGTTTCGAGATATATTTGTCTGCATGTGGTTTATCAGTGAATACTGATGATCCTGAGGAAGATCAGTCAAGGCAGTGCAGCCTATTCCTCCACGTGGCTGGCCCAGAAGCCCAAAAAGTGCATTCAACATTTACATTCACAGCTGATCAAAGGAGGAAATTAGCTTCACTGAAAGACAAATTTAAAACACATTGTGATGGGAAAAAAAACTTGACAGTAGTGAGATATCAATTCAACACAAGGAAACAGGGTCCCAGTGAGACATTTGAACAATATCTCACTGACATTAAGAACAGAGTTAAAGACTGTGAGTATGGACTGCTACAAGATAGCATGCTGTTGGATAAGATTATTTGTGGCATCTCAGATGAAACTCTTAGAGAAAAACTGTTACAAACTGACCAGCTAAATCTAGAAAAGTGCATTACAACCTGTCGTCTGAGTGAGATTACCCCTTCCCAACTGAAAGATGTTGCTAATGTTGACTTTGTGAGAAGTAGTAAACGTGACACGGGTGTGAGACATGGTCCCAGACCACAGCAGAGACCACAGCAGAGACAGCCCAGTAGCATGAATAGTGGTCACAGGTTAAACCAGGGTAAACCCCAGAGCTTTGGAAATAAACCTACTTTCCAAAGGAGTAATAACAGTCAGTGTGGTAATTGTGGAAACTCGCATGCGCCTAGCGCACGTTGCCCTGCGCGTGGTCAGATATGCCATGCGTGTCATAAGATGGGACATTATAAGCACATGTGTCGCAATTCTAGACGCCGGCACCAGAGACGTGTTCATGAGCTAGTTGAATCAGCTGACACATATCAGTCCAATCCGGAATTGTACTCTGTGAATGATGTCACAGATGAACTCAATACCCTTTTTGTGGGCGAAATTGGGTCGAGTAGCTCAGTGAATACTGGACCGTGGACAAAAGACCTCACCATTGGAGGTCAACTGATCAGATTTAAGCTAGATACCGGTTCAGAAGCAGATATCATACCACACAGTATATACTGCAACATGATCAATGTACAGATGGAGCCACCTACTATACAGTTAGTATCATTTTCTGGTCATGGCATCAGGCCAATGGGTGAACTGCACACTGCAATCAACAAGACCTCGGTGACATTTCAGATTGTCAAGGACCCAGTCAGTCCTATACTTGGTCGCCACACTTGTGAGAAACTCGGATTAGTTCAGAGAATTGAATCCATTGAAAAACACCCAGTCGCAGTTCAGTTTCAGGATGTGTTCACAGATCTAGGATTTGTCAAAGCGGATACGCATTTTTATTGCGATCCCAACGTGACACCAAGTGTTGATCCACCGCGACGGATACCGTTTGCCATCAAAGAAAAGGTCAAGGCCGAGTTAGACAGAATGCAATCACTGGATGTGATAGTCAGACAATTGGAACCGACCCCTTGGGTAAATAGCATGACTGTTGTACAAAAAGCAAATGGCATGGTTCGTGTGTGCTTGGATCCCACCAAGCTCAACAAAGCCATTTTGAGGGCGCACCACCCTGTAAAAACTGTAGAAGAGGTCGCCGCGGAGATGCCCGATGCCAAAGTACTTTCCAAAATTGACGCCATGCGTGGTTATTGGCAGATAGGGTTGGATGAGCAGTCGTCACTTCTGACGACGTTTAACACTCCATGGGGACGTTACAGATATAAACGTCTGCCATTCGGAATAAACACCAGTGGAGACATATTTAATCAGGTGATGTCAGACCTGTTTGGAGATCTAGAGGGCGTGCATGTCATTGTCGATGACATTTTAGTACATGGCCCTACACCAGAGGAGCACAACCGGAGGTTGTCCCAGCTGTTGCTTCGTGCCCGTGAGGTCGGGTTGAAGTTAAATCCAGAAAAGTCTGAGTTTGGCATGACCAGTGTAACCTACGTGGGTCACAGATTATCAGCAGAAGGCCTGCAAGCCAGTGATGAGCGAGTAAAAGCGATCACAGAAATGCCCACCCCCCAAGGCCGAGAGGGCCTCCACCGTTGGATAGGTTTGGTAGGGTATCTACACAAATTTATACCCAATGTGTCTGCAGAAACACAAGTTCTACGCCACCTGCTGGACAAAAGTGTTGAATGGTGCTGGGACGCACAACATCAGAGTGCATTTGACCGATTGAAGGCGATCGTCACCAGCAAACCAGTGCTCAAGTACTATGATGTTAGTGCACCAATAACAGTACAAACAGATGCCAGTAAATCTGGACTCGGCGCAGTTATCATTCAAGATAACCACCCTGTAGCTTATGGTTCAAAGTCTCTTGATGAGACGCAGTCCAGGTATGCAGTTATTGAGAGGGAATTACTTGCTGTGTGCTTTGCGTGTTCCAAATTCCATGATTACCTTTTTGCAAAACGAGTAACCGTGGAAACTGATCACAAACCATTACTTGCCATCATGACAAAACCACTACACAAGCTATCGCCCAGATTACAGCGTATGAGAATGAGACTTCTGAGGTATGATCTCGTGTTCACATACAAGCCAGGAAAGGAAATGTTCTTGGCCGATACATTGTCAAGAGCACACATCAAAGATGACACCACTAATGACCTCTTTGACGACACGATTGAGGTCAACAGTGTCAGACTAGTCGACAATGTGTACAGCAAATTATGTCAAGAAACTGAGCAGGATGCTGCTCTCAATTTAGTATGTGACGCCATAGTGAATGGATGGCCATCGCAGAGCAGGTGCACGCCACCTGAACTTCGGCCATATCTACAATACAAGGATGAGCTGACAATTGAAAACGGTATTGTGTATCTGAATGACAGGATTGTCATTCCAAAGTCCATGAGACCTGACATAATGAGTCGTATTCTGGCCTGGCATGAACCCCCAGATTGAAGAAGCCGTAGCCGCTTGTAGCACATGCCAGTCTAACAGAAAGAAAGAGACATCTGAACCGATGATCCCCCATGACATACCAGATTGGCCGTGGGCCAAGGTAGCGACAGACCTCATGCATTACAAGGCCCATGACTATTTACTGACAGTGGATTACTACTCTAAATATCCAGAAATCAACCTACTCCCAGAGCTATCCAGTGGTGCAGTCGTAACTGCACTAAAATCCACATTTGCCAGACATGGTATCCCTGGCGAAGTTGTCAGCGACAACGGCCCACAGTACACATCTCGTGAATTTGCGAAGTTCGCTAGTGACTGGGAATTTGTACACACCACTATCAGTCCAGGTTATTCCCAATCAAACGGTCAGGTTGAGCGAACAGTCCAAACCATTAAAGCCATGTTTAAAAAGGCCGAGAATTCGGATGCAGACCCATACTTAGCCTTACTAAATTACAGGAATACTCCGTTGGAGAGTATTGACAGGTCACCCGCTCAGCTCCTCATGAACCGCCGCCTCAGAACAAGGCTGCCAGTCAAAGACCAGTTGCTCAAACCAGTGGCCGAACCAACAGTACAGAATAAGCTGAAACAGAGACAGCAAAAGCAGAAACATTACTATGATTGCCATCATGGTAAACCCAAGTCAGAATTGAAACCAGGTGATTTGGTGAGATTCCGCGCTCCCACAGGTGAGTGGAAACTTGGAAAAGTGATTAAGAAATGTGGCATTAGAAGTTATTATGTGCAGTCAGGTGAGAACAAAGTATACCGCCGCAACAGGCAACACATGTTCAAGACACGTGAGAAAGCACTCACAGATGAGAATCAAACAGTGAATCAGAGAAACAATTTACAGCGCCTTGTCATGCTCAGACAAGAACCGAGTCAGACTGTCACACCACAGAACAGTCCACACATTAGAGCTTCACCAGAACCACAAAATCAGAGACTTGTGATCACACAGGGCTCAATGCATCAAGACAGTGAACCAATGTTGCAAAGTCCCAGAAGTGTGAATCAAACCCCAGTACAAAAGTATAACACAATGAGAAACAATACAGGAGAGAAACCATTACAGCTGCCAAGCCCCATTGTGGCTAGTAGAATCACAGGAGAGAACCCGACAGTGGTAAATAGTCCCGCTGTAATGAAACCTCACACAATTGAGAAACCTACCAAATCTCATAGTCCTGCTGCAGTGAGCAAACCCACAGTCACTCGCAGTGGCAGGATTAGCAAACCTGCAAAGAAACTGGACCTGTAGATACAAAATAAGGAGAGAGACCATAATAATTATTCTTGTGTATATAATATCATAACAATCATGATAATGTCACAGTATAGTGAAAGTGCCAAGTTATGTGCCAATCATCAGGAATCAAAATGTAAATAATTTTGTTATGTGTTCATTTTCAAGGAGACAATTTTTGCACATTGTGTCAGCACATTGTGTGTATTTGTTCATGATCTTGGTACTATAGTGAAACAGTTAAAAGATAGAAATATTTTTCAGACTGACTGCAGCTTGAGTTTTATAAACTGTACCAAAGACTGATATATTTTGCATAATGTGTTCATAAAGACTTGATATTGTATTCATGATGTATAATGATATGTTTAAATGAATGCTAATATTTGTATGTGTTGCATGTATTTGTTCTACAGATGTTTGTTAAATGACTTGATATTGTGCTATTCAACTATATCATAATTGCATGATATATGTATCCTATGTGTTAACAGAAAATAATGTCAGTGTGTCCAAGTATGAATGCAAAATCCATGGTACCAATGTGTGTATGCAGTGTTAAATTGTGTGTCACTAGTGCGTAATATAAAAAAAAAAAAAAAAAAAAAAAAAAAAAAAAAAGTAACACCCATAATGTCATATTACAAAAGGACATGTTTATTAAGATCTATAGCAGTATTAAAATTTGAAATGTGTCAAATTCACAGTAACCATATGGACCAACATGTATGGTACTTTGTTATATAAGAGAGACTATTAAATATGTGAGGATCAAATAACATCAGAGTAGCTGGACAAAGTAATATAAGAATAATACCATGGAGTATTAAATATCAGCTTTATTATTAGAAAGCTAAAACATATGTTGTATTATGACAATGTAAGAACTAAAGATATATTGTAATTAAGTAAGTAAATGTTTGACAAAAGAGGATAAGGTAATGGAGAATATTAAGAAAGAACAAATCTAAAGAAAGGGAGATGTAGTGTATCATCATGATTCATTATCAACCAATCACAGTCCAGGATTAAAGATTCCTCATTCCACCATCATGGCAGCGTCTGTGTTTGATTATTTTATACCGGCCTAGCCAGACAAGCAGGGATCACAGCACTGAATAAAGGTAACTATTACACTGTGTATATCCTGTGTCTGCAGTCCTTACTTCCCGTCATTTATATGAGGGTATGACATGATAGCTAGGATCCGTGCCCAAACTCACAGCCAGCGAGTCAGCGAGCTATGGTTAACAAGTACAGTACAGTACGATAGAGTAGGACAGATTAGAGTATCTATCTAATTGGTAGAGTATTGACCCCCCATCCACGTCCCCCAACGACGGATACTCTCCATTAGTGGGTAACAATATGGTGGAGAATATCCGAATCGATCCATGGCTTTGAGCGTTGCTGATACTGTATGGAGATCCTGACTGCCGCCCTGTTACTTGAATATAAGTCTATGTTGCTCCGGTCTTCTAAAAAGCTTTCCACCAAGCTGCAAGTGGCTCGTGATCCTCCGCTAGCTGAAGACGATTCTACATCTGCAGGTGAGTTTGATTTACTTTTCCAAGATTCCTCCGAGAGGCAAAATGACCTCGTGAGTGGTTCCGTACGCGTGGAACCCCCCTCTAGCCCTTCCTTGTCAGATCTCAACTCTTCTTCTGGTGTGCACACCTCCCCGTCTTTTAGTGGTAGCAAGGCTCCTTTGTCTCATACATCTGCCAGTACAGGCAGCACTTCTCCGCTTCACCCTCGCGCTTCTACCTCATCTGACTCCGACTCGGATGTTCAATTTGGCCCCTTCCTCGTCGCAGAGAACGACCGAGAGGCTTTCCCCATACCAAAAGCGCCTATCAAGTTTGCTAACTCTGATAATTCGGGTCCTGATCGCTCCCGATCCCCCTCGGTAGAGATGGCTGAAGGTGAGAATGTACAAGAGATGCTACATCAAATTATAGACCACTTGCGTAGCGTTGATATTGCCGGTGCTCAGACTGACATAGTAGACATGTTGAATGCACAGTCGAAAGATAACAAGATCCACCAACAGAGACAAGGTTCTAAGTCGCTTCTCCCCCCTCCATTTTATGGTAGATCCACGGATGATCCCCTCCGTTTTATGAACAAATTCCTTACTTACACCCAACTTTCCCACACCCCCGCAGATTTGAAAGTGCCCGCTTGTCGCATGTTGCTACATGGCGCAGCAGACGTTTGGTACCTTTCCCTGCCCCCAGATGTCACTAGCTCTTGGGATTCCTTCTATGCAGCTTTTGTCAAGTTTTTCGGCAGTGAGACGAACGCTTGGCTGCTCGAGCAATCTTTGGATGCTAGAAGTCAGAAAAAGAAAGAATCTGCTGAAACGTACATCAATGATGTCCTCAGTCAGTGCCAGAGGTTGCAAAAAGATGACATGGAGACTAAGAAAATATTGGTTAGGGGTCTCCTCCCTAGTCTCAAAGCTTTTGTGGTGGGGAAGTCGCCTAAAACACTTGATGACACCATTGAACAAATTAAATTAGCTGAAACAGTTTGTACAATGACTAGTGATTCCTCCATCACTTTAAATGGGTTAGATTCACCACCCGACCCCACGTCTCAGTTTTTGGCACAGCAATCCTCCACTTTGGCTGCCCTCCGTGAAGAGGTCGCAGATGTTGGGAAAGGGCTACATAGGCTTGGCAACCATCCAGAGGAGGGCGACTCCTTCTGTTTTTTCTGCAGAAACTCCGGTCATTGGATCAGAGATTGCAAGGCGCGCCATGACTGCAGTTTCTGTGGACGGGACTCTCACCTGTCTATCTTCTGCCCCGATAAATTCCGTGCTTCCCGTGACCAGGCCCCCCGTACCCCCCCGAGGTCAGACAACCGTTCTAACCGCCCTACTGGCCGTTTCGAGACAGGGTATGGCCGGGACCGTTATGAACAAAATAACGGTAGAAACAGTCTGCGCCCATCCCAAAATAGACCTTATTCAAACAACAGGCAGGGAAACGATGGTAGATATAATTCGAGCCGCCCCCCTTTTAATGACCAACGCCGCTCTGGGCCAAGACAGGACAGTAGGCCTCAATATCGGCAGGAAAACTACTAACTCCTGTCCCGCCCCGTGAGCCACGTGATAGGAGTAGTAATTCGTTTAATATCGCAATAAACCATAGTAAATCAGACATATTGAACGAGGTTCACTGTTACTTTGCAAAGATGTCCCCTCATTCCCTTGACTCACATGACGATCCCTTGGTCTCCGCCTGCCCCGCTTCTGTACCACTAGATCCCCCTACCCTTTTGAACAATGATATAAAATTCTTCCCCCTCTCTTCTGATGGCCGCATCGCGACAAAAACCAAGTTTAGCACCATAGATGCCTTATTAGACTCCGGAGCGCAACGTAGCATCATCACGCTTGCCTCTGTACATGCATTCTGTCCTGACGAGGGCAGCTCAGTCCCTATCCACTTTCAAACCCATCTTAACCTACTCATCGGAGATCAAGAGTGTCTTGTCTGTTTTCAGGTGGTCCCTGACTTACAATATCCCGTTATACTGGGGCGCGATTTTTTTACAGCTTATGGCGTAGTCCTTGACTTCGCTCAACGCGGTGTTGCCTTTAAATTGTCCCCGAAATTACGTCTGTCTGAAACAATCAGAATCCCTGCCAAGTCTGAATTTATAACTCATGCTTGCCTCAAACCTAGTAATCTGTCTGGCCTTTTGGGTGTTTGCACTATGGATGGTGAATTACCCTCCTACCCTGAGGTTGCCATGGCAAGAGTTTTTGCTACTGTCCATGACGATCAGAGGGTGCCCGTACGTTTAATGAATATGGCCGATAATGCTGTCACCTTACCAAAGGGCGTTGCAGTCGGCTATTTCGACCCCATTCCCCTTGGTTCTGAGCCGCAAGAACTCCCTACTTTGGACCTCACATGGGGAGCCCCTGCCGGTGACGCCGCAAATGATATAGAATTAGCTCCCATTTCGGCACCTACTGCCTACCCAGACCCCCATCACAAAATTGACCTTACAAATTCTGATCTGTCATCTACCCAGAAAGACTCCCTGAAACGTCTCATTTCGTCTTTTAGTGACATATTCACGACCCGTGATGGCGAGTTCGGTGACACAAATGTTGTACAACATACTATTTATCTCAAAGGGTCGGTTAGTCCCATTAAGCTACGGCCATACCATGCCGGTTATAAGCAACGGGGTATTATAGACAAAGAGGTACAACGCCTCCTAGATAAAGACATTATTCGTCCCTCCAACAGTCCGTGGGCTTTCCCAGCCGTTTTAGTTGAGAAGCCAGCCCAAGACGGCACTGTCTCGTACCGTATGTGCATAGACTTTCGGAAGCTTAATGAAGTCACCGTGCCTGACTCTTTTCCGTTGCCGCATATTCAGGACACCCTGGACAGCTTGGGAGCTCGTAGATTAACACACATAAGCACACTTGACCTCATGGGCGGGTTCCACCAAGTGAGCGTTCACCCCGACTCCCGACCCCTGACCGCCTTCATCACCCATCGTGGTCTTTATGAATATAAACGTCTCCCGTTTGGTGTCATCAACGGACCCCCAACATTCCAACGTCTCATGGAAACTGTGTTACAGGGCCTCTCTGACCTCTGTCTCATATATTTGGACGATGTCCTGGTCCACAGCCTTTCTTTCGAGCGTCATTTGACCGATCTCACGCGAGTTTTTACGCGTTTCCGCAAGGCTAAATTGAAGCTCCGCACTGACAAATGTTTTTTCGCGAAAAAACAGTTTAAATACCTCGGTCACATCATATCTAAAAATGGTATAGAAGTGGATCCCTCGAAAACTACGGCTGTTGACGAATACCCTGTGCCCACCTCTTGCAAAGATGTACGAGCCTTTCTGGGACTGTCAGGTTATTATCGTCGGTTTGTGGAGGGATATGCAAAAATTGCTCAGCCGCTTAATGTTCTCACCAGTAAAAAGAGCACATTTGAATGGGATAAAATAAAACAGGCTGCCTTTGACTCTCTCAAGGCGAAATTGGTATCGGCTCCGATACTAGCTTTCCCTCGCATTGAACCCGATAACCCATTCATTATTACAACAGATGCCAGTCTTTTTGCGATCGGGAACGTTTTAAGTCAATTACAGGATGGTTCCGAGCGTGTCATTGCTTATGGTGGCCGAGCCCTAAACGCCGCTGAGCAAAATTATACATGCACCGAGCGGGAATGCCTCAGCATCATTGCTGCTTGTAAACAACATGAGCCGTATCTTAAATACGAGAAATTCACTATCGTGACTGACCATTCTGCCCTACAGTGGCTATTTCGTTCTGAACCTAAAGGCCGCCTGGGAAGGTGGATGTTGACCCTCCAACAATTTTGTTATGAGATTGTCCACAAATAAGGGAAATCGATCCCGCACGCTGACAGCCTCAGTCGCCGCACGTATCCGTTGGAACCGGGCCCCACCCCGGAGCTAGAGCTTAAATTAGCTGCTGTCTCTGACTTGCCCTACGTTATTGACCCTCAACCGGTCCCCCCCGATGAGGCTGCCCAATGTTTGTCTGATCTTAACCAGTCATCCGGCACTTTGTACACCTTCAGTGACATTGGTGTGAAACAATCTGCTGATCCCTCCCTTCAGTCCTTCATCAAGTATTTCAAATCAGCCCACCTCCCTTCTACCCAGCGCGAGGCCCGCAAACTCCTCGCACAAGTAGACGACTATTACTTGCAAGAAGATGTTTTATTTCATTTGTACGTGACCCCAGGTAAGGGCCCGGCTAAAGACCGTTGCAAAACTCAACTGGTTATCCCACCCACCCTCCGCCATGATTTACTCGAGGCTTTTCATGATAGCTCAATGGGTGCTCATTTGGGAACTGACAAATTGTATTCTACAATTCGCCAGAAATATTATTGGCCCGGTATGCATAGTGATATCATGAACTGGGTTCAGTCCTGCCCAGTTTGTAGCAAAACTAGTAAACTCCCAAAAAATAGACAGGGTTCCCTGCGCCCTATTCCTGTTTCACGCCCCTTCCAGCGGGTTCACACTGATCTTATCGGCCCACTCCCCAAACAGACCTCGGTAACAAATATATTCTTGTTTTTCAAGACGCTCTCACACGTTTCCCTGAAGCCTTTCCCCTCCCTGATCAGTCAGCCGTCTCGGTGGCAGAACGCCTCTTTGGAGATATTTGGTGCCGCTGGGGAAATGTGGAATCTATTGTAAGCGATCGTGGTGGGTGTTACGCTAGCGTTATCGCAGAGGAATTGTGTAAATTGATGCAGGCTCGAAAGGTCATGACTACGCCTTACTGCCCTCGTAGCAATGGAATGGCCGAACGCAGCGTTCAGTCAATCTCTAAAAATCTGACACGACTTTGCCATGATAAGCCTACTTCTTGGGATTTGTTCTTGCCCTCTGCATTGTTTGCCATGCGATCGTCGGTACACCAAGCCACGATGTATAGCCCGTTATTCTTAATGACTGGTCGTGACGCCAAACACCCGTTTGAGACATCCCTGCCCGACCCTACACACCCCAGTCCCTCTGTCAGGCACTATGTGCGCAACATGTTTGAACGTGTTGAGACCGCGCGCAAATGGGCGAAGGAAAATAACGAAGTCATGCAAGCTAAAATGAAGTCTTATCATGATTCCCGGAATAAAGGTTGGAAGTTTCAAGTTGGTGATAAAGTATGGATTTACTCCCCCGCCACCAAAGTCCCTGGCCGTAAGCTTAAATCCCCCTACAGTGGCCCATATTACTTGATCGAGCAAACTGCTCCACTCAACTTCAAAGTACGTGCATGTGACACCCATATAGAACCCAAGTCCTCTATTCATGTTAACAGATTTCGCCCTTGCATCACGCGTTTCGATCGCCCCGTTTCCCCACTGCAATTCGAAGACGGCAATCCACCGGGTGACAACCTCCCGGCAGATGCAATCCCACCCTCGGACCTTTTGCCGGAGAATGACCCACCAGACCCCGGTGGTAGTGATGTACCGGCTCAAGCTGCCGTCCCACCCCACTCTGATGCTGATGACGCGGATGACGAGTCTGATACACAGTATGAAATTGAGCTTATTCTGAAACAGCGTAAAGGCTCGCAAGAAATGGAATACTTGATTAAATGGAAGAATTATAGTACCAAAGACAATACATGGGAACCGTTTTCCTTCTTGGGAAAAAAGACTCAGGCAGATGTACTTGCCACCCCTCCCCCTACTGTCCGGGAACGAAAAAAGTGAATTGATTAGTTTGTTTGGTGTTGTATTGTTGTAGATTTTGTCGTTTCTTACAAATCCCTTCCCTTATTCGTTGTGTTTAGTTGTTGCTTCAGCCACACATAATTGTCTCCATATTCTTTGTTGACTCGCTTCTCGTATCCTACAAACAGCCTGCTATAATTGCCTTAGCCGAAAAATCAATTGATACACGATGTTGCCAATTTAGACATCCTATCCCGCTTTGTCTCACAAGCAACCTTTCGGGTACTTTACTCTGATGACCCTCGTATGGCCCCGTTTATGCCGGCTTATTAGAATTTATTTATGTATAGCCTTGTTCTTCATGATGATTCGATTGACATCTGTTTTCCCACATTTCCATGTGGCCTTTTGTCCGTTGTTGGTGACACTCTGATCTGTGCCCATCGGACCCTTACTAATTGACCCTGTGAAATTGGCTTCTCTCCTCGTTAGTGTGTCTCCCTCTGTTCCCCGCATGACTCATGACAGGCTGCCTACCACTTTGTTACCTGCGTGCGCAGGATTGGACGCTGTGTGCGCGATGCTGCTGGATGATATAGCGGTTCCGCTGACATCTCAGACACTTTCAGCATCCGCGCCTTCAAGTAGCTTCCTCCTGCCTACGTACTTCGTTCCATCGTTGTGGTCTCCGCACTTCGTATATTAGATCGTCTTTTGTGTTACTGACTGGCCAGTTCTTAAAGTTGTGTCCCACTGCACATTATCGTGAGTATTCTCATTTTATACAGTGGATCCTTCTTTTGTTATGGTAATACTTGTGTCTCTGATTATACATTGACTTCTGACTTGACTTTGACGACCTTCCAGCGTTGTAGCCTAAAACGTGAGTGTTTCCTACGGTCCTCTTGCGAACGAATATGTTGATTGAGCCATGACTACTTCACCGCAAACAGTAAATATAGTTTGCAAAAGCGACGCATAACACAGAGTGTTTGATGATTTCATTGAGATTTCTTATTCTTCACATATACCCCAACTAGTAGTAAAGTTTGCGAAGGCGACGCATCACACAGGGTGTTCGATGGTTGCATCGGGTTTTCTTGTTCTTCACGTATACCGCAACTAGTAGTAAAGTTTGCGAAGGCGACGCATCACACAGGGTGTTCGATGGTTGCATCGGGTTTTTTTATTCTTCACTTATTCCGCAAACAGTAGTAAACATTTGCGAAGGCAACACATTACACGGGTTGTTAAATGGTTGCATTTTGGCTTCTTATTCCCATTTAATTCCGTAAACGAAGAAACTAAGTTTACGAAGGCAACGCATCACACGGGGTGTTCGATGGTTGCATCGGGCTTCCTTATTTTCCACTTATACCGCAAATCAGTAATAAAGTTTGCGAAGGTAACGCATCACATAGAGCGCTTTGTAGTTTGCATCGAGAATTCGTATTTTTCACTTATACCACAGGCAGTAATAGAGCTTGTGCAGGCAACACATTACACGGGGTGTTCAATGGTTGCGTTTTGGTTTCTTATTCTCATTTATTCCGTAAACTAGTAAACAAAGTTTACGTAGACAACGCATTACACGGGGTGTTCAATGGTTGTATTTTGGTTTCCTGCTTCTTCTCTGAACCGTAAACAAGGACCGATAGGTTTACGAAGACAGTGCATTCCACAGGGTGTTGGTTGGCTGTATTACTCAAACTGTCCCTCTCTGTACCACAACAGTAATGGAGTTGTGAAGACGGCGCATTCCACGGCGTTGGGTGGCTGTATCTTATGTATATTCCGCGCGATCGGGTGTAAGACGCGATGTAATGATTAATGTATATTCCGCGCCTCGGGACACAGGCTGCGATGATTTTTTGAGCACTCCTCCACTAATGATGGACGGATTGCCTTATGTGTACCGGTACATGGACGATTTTTTTTTAGGCTCATGAGTATTTACGCAGAGTGACGGTTACAACGGCTGTTTTGATAGCATTTTTTCGACGACACACTACGACGGTTAGCCTGATCCGGATGTTTGACTTCCCTTTTATATAACTCACACCGCTAATAACGCTGTGTCTGTTGATTGCTCTAACGCACACTGTGCTGATTATTATTAAGTTGACTGCTTGATGCGAATCTTAAGTGCCGTTTCACGCCAACCCTGTAATTTATCTTATGCCAATTATACGTTCACTGATTCGAATCTATTTGAAGTGACGACTGCCTTTTTACTGCCGATATTAGACTGTACGTTGACACCCAGCTATTAGCTGTTTGATGCTTGATCTTATCTTATGATGTAGACTGTGTTCTTGTATCTTATACCATGTTATTATCTCATCTCTACTCCTCGGTTACGTTGCCTGGCCATGTGCTATTCAATTTACACAGACTTTGATGGCATGCTTCCCTACCAGTTTCTCATTCTTCTCTTTCACCCCCGCACGCCTGAATAACATAACTAATCATTGAATCGTTCACCCCCCAGGTGAGACGACTATGTTCCTGTCATGACTCCTGCAGACACTCCTATCACCCTTCCTGATGCTCCACCACTAGCCTTTCTTTCGGATGAGGAAGTTAACGACATTTTGGACGCACTCCCCAGTGATAAAACTTTATGGGCTAACGTTTTTGATACAGAAGACCCGTCATTTCCAATCCCCTCTGTCCCTTTACATACGCCACCAGCTTCTGTCTCTCCCGATCCTTCTGTACCCCTCCCTCGTTTTGCCTCAATAAACGGCAGACCTCACCTCCTCCCCATTACTCCACAATTCCCACCTGCCCTACATCCACCACATATTCCACCCCCGCCTCCCACTCCACAGCAACAAGATCCTAGTGCCACGTGTCCCGTTCTCTACGTCCCCCGCAACCAACCCGCCTTCGCCTCAGTGGTACAGGCGTGCCCCAAGTGTAACGCTAGTGTCCGCGTTCAAGAATTCACTCTTATCCCTTATCATTGCTTGACTCATTTGGGCCAGGGTACTCGCTTCTAAAGGGTCATGTATACAATTTGGGTCCTTCTGGTGCTTGCACCCACGGTATCTGCTGTCAGTGTTTTGGGCCGCCCAAATGTCGGTGCCCTCCTGACCAAGCAAGGTTATGTTGCAAACAGTGCAGCAACATGGCAAGTCACGTTTGCCGTCCCACATCTTGAGCTACCGGCTTCTACGCCTCCGTTCAGCATGTGTGATGAAGAAATTCCGATGGTTCTCTCCCCCCGACGAAGGCGAGATGTTTCTATCGCCCACGGGTTTTATACCACCTTTGGTTCCCTAACTGCTGCTTATTGGAATCTTAACGATTCTCTCACTAACCATATCCATCGCTATTGGCGATCTATCAAGAAATTGTGGCCGATCACGCAGCCCCCACCCCACAAAAACGGACGACAGAAACATTCGTTCCTACCATTTGTAGGTTCCTTCCTCGGTTCTGCTTTCGGTTTAGTCACTGACAAGCAACGAAATAAACTGATGAAGA
The DNA here is from genome assembly GCA_949316495.1 of Amphiduros pacificus. Lineage (NCBI taxonomy): Eukaryota > Metazoa > Annelida > Polychaeta > Phyllodocida > Hesionidae > Amphiduros > Amphiduros pacificus. The sequence goes on along the minus strand of OX439010.1, from coordinate 28,084,713 downwards.
GAGTCAGCGTGGTGGAAGGTAATTCCAAACGTTTGCAAACAAATCTAAATACCCTGCATACCCAAACCTCTTCGCTGGTGAGAGTTACAAACGAACGCTTGGACATTGTTTCTGATGGGGTGGTAAATAATACTTTGAACATTGCCAGACTTCTCCACAACAGTGAGTCACTTGTTCACAGACTCGAAGTTGTGCAGGTCCAGACCGATGCCCAACGGCTCCTTTTGAGGTCTTTATCTGATTTCACATATGCCAGTGTTTCTGAAATTGGTCACATTCAGGCTTTAACGTTATTAGAATCTGAAGCCCGGGCAACCCTTCTTGCTTTAGAAACCATCGCTGAAAACAAGTTATCTCCCATTTTAGTCCCCCCTGATGTGTTACATAAATCCATGAGACAGGTTGCCAGATTACTGCGTGTGCAGTACCCGAATTTCAAGTTGATGTATGACCAACCAAGTGCTATTTACGCCATTCCAGGCGTGACGGCCCTCAACAGTGACTCCCATTTGTATATTGATGTTAGCCTGCCACTTGTGGTGAAAGATAACGCCTTCACAATATATGAGGTATCGTCTTTCCCGATACCGACGGGAGGCAAGAAGCCAAATCAATTCACTCGTCTCTCGGGGTTCTCCGATTTCATTGGTATATCCCGTGACGAGAGATTCTATATAGAATTGTCTAGGGCTGATTTGGCGGAATGTTTTGGGACAGGAGTTCGCCATTGCTACAGGACCTTCCCGGAATTTCCGGTTGACATCCCGTCTTGTGCCTTGTCCATTTATAAAGGCGGGGTGCGTGACATTATGTCATATTGCCAAGTGGACCTCATAGAGCTTAAATCACCGTTGTGAGTTGTCAGGGATTTGCAGAACTCATCCTTCTTAGTCATCGGCCATAGTGAACCTTGGTTGGTCACGTGTCAGTTAGATGTCACCCCCACTGAGGTTGAACCCTGCACTTTCTGCACATTGACTCTGGGTTGCGGGTGTAGTATGCGATCTAGTTCGGGCGTGTATATACCGCCGAGCCTGATCCATTGTGACAAAAATGTCATGACTCGGGTGGCTAAGTCCTACATTGCAAATTTATTGTTTATTTCCCTGTTTCACAATGACACTGCCATGCATGGCATGACAGCTGACACCTTGTTCCCTGAGCCGCCTGGTTTAGAGGTACCGGATTTAGACTTGCTAACTTTGGGCGTAGATGAGTTCGTTGACAGACAGGGTATGGTCATTGCCGACCTAAATCGCACTGCTTCTGCATGGAAAGATTCACAAGTTCCGTACATTGATCCCTCATGGACCTTGCCCGGTAGTTTTACTACGCAAGATATCCCAGGTTGGCTTAGCCTCCTAAATACAATCGGTACTGGATTATCCATAGCATGCGCGATTTGCCTGTTTGTCCTACACGGTAAATACGCACATCTTCAAAAGATAGTCTTATTATACCAACTCAGCCAGGTGCCCGCTTCAGATGCCACACCCGTTTTCCCCAATACCCGTCCCCTACACCTATTTGACCTCATTGGCCTTGCCACCTTGTCCTTTGTCGCCACGGTCCTTGTCTCCCAGAAAATATATTGTATTTATCGCCGTAGACACGACTTGTCCTCAGTCATGCGCATGTTTGACCGAGACACAAAATGCCCTAAGTCGAGTATTTTCTTGGAACTTTTCTCTGGCACATCTAGGGTAGTTCTCTTTGTTACAGAAATCCTTACGTTCCCTGGTTGTATTAAAGTTGCCCCTGGTGAGGCAATGCCACACGCTGAACTTTCAGGCGGATGCCTTAATCGCCACCTTATAATTGACTGGGATATGACTATGTTACGTGACACACATCGTGAGCTCAAGTTTCACATGCCCTCTGTTATCAATGTGCCCTTACACCTCCGGATGCTCACTAAGTCTGTCATATCTTCCTCCCACGCCCTAAATTTGCTTATTGGATGCGACAGCTATTATATACTCCACGCACTGCCCTCTGACTTACCCTTACGCCCACGTGGCAACGTTCTTACCCCCCTCAGCCGAAAAGCCCTATCATCACCTGATGATCCCCGTAAACAAGATAAGAGACGTTGCATTAGGCATTTCAACTCTGTTTTCCCCACATTTGACCAATTGCATGACGATCCCCAGGACAACAATCGCTCTACACGTAAGGGTGTGCTGTCCCCCGCTAAATCATCACCCTGCCTGACTTTCCATGAACCCCCCCCAAAGAAGGTTCGGTGGGGCGATCATACTAATACAGAGATCACACCCGGGGATACACCAGTCACTTTGGGTGATCGGCTGTAAATATTCCCAGGAAACAAAAAGACAATATACATACTAATAGAAAGATTGATGGCGCCTGCTCCTGGGTGCGATATTCACTCACCAGTTTCCCTTTCAGGCATATATTCACCCCTTTCCTTTGTGGATTTTCAATTTCGGTAAGTATGGCTGACCCTTCATCCCAGCCTCAGGTAAGTTCTCCCTCAAACGATAACCAGATGGTACCCATGGAGTCACAGAAATTCAAAACGGATATGTTTGAATTACACCTGCTAGCTTCATTTGTCACGAATTCTGCCACGCCAACTTTGCCTCTCCATTTTACCTCACAAATCTTAATCAAAATCAGGACTAACGCGGCACTGGCCGGCGTTTTAGCCTACTATGTCCTTTATCATGACAATGCTAGTTGTTATATTTGCTTTGAATTAGACAAACCTTGCAGCTCCAAATGCCTTGAAAAATTAGCGCTCCGCTTCTTGAAGCTATTTTTCGGGTCCAATCCCATGACATGGGCCATGGCCGAACGCGTTGTGCGTCGAGCCCTTTCATATTTTCGCATGGAAGGCAGAGACATTTTTTCTCCTAAATATTTCATGGCTTTAGCATCATTAGACCCGTGGCTGTCATTTATTTCCGTTCACACTCCTGGTGTCCCAGACTCTGTGGGTACTCGCCCTCCCTCTGTGGAGTGAAAACGCTCTACTAAAAGCTTTTAATTCAGGTGCTTATAATCTTTATGGTGCGGTGTCTTTTGCTTATTTCTTTTCTCACCCCTCTTTATAATTGTCTAACACAACTAACGTTTAACACTCAAGAATTATTATTTTTAACTCTGACACATGTATTATTCACAAAACAACGTTTTGGGCTAGATTTTATTATTATTTTTTTTCTCCGTTTTATGCTTTATATTATCACGTGTTGTCTTTGATGTTTTACTTCCAGATGGTTTACCTCGAGGACCCTGATGAATTCACATCTCGCTGTGCCTCACGGCGCGAGATTTTCTTCACTGAGGTATGTAGCACCCCTATAGGAAACCTCCCTATGGAACAGTATTTAACGCTAGAATCGATCATCTCCCATAGGGATGGAAACGTTGCGCTGGCGGGAACCGCCAGGTGTCTCCCTCGGTTCATAGATATTCCGAGAGAGTGCGCCCCAGACAGGAGAGTGCCTTTTCTCCATAGCTTCAGTGCCTTTTGGTTTGTGGTTATGGAGATACACACTTCTTGTGGGTTGGGATTTTACGATATTCCCCGTGGCACCCACAAGTCATTTATTATGACCCTCTCTGAAGTATTGTAGGATATAGAATACACACCCAGAGACTCTCAGAAATACATAAACATTCATAGACAATAATGCACGATACTGATGGTTGATGAGTCACCATAACCACCACTCCGTGAAAGTCACGTGTAAGACGGACGAGCCGAAGTTAGATACGCAGGCAGGACAAGTCCATCTGATGACGCGTGAGGAAGCCACGTAGGCAAGCCCCCACAGATGACGCGGAGTGGCCCCTTAAAAGAGACGCGCAACCGTGGATCCGGGTTCTTAGTTCCTAGAAGCTCTCTCAGGACAGACCCCAGTCTAGGAGCCAAGAAGGAGATCAACGACCACTTGCCACGGAAGATCCATGACTCTCAGTATCATGACCACATAGACTCGGGTGTTTAGCATATAGTCAGGGTTTCATAAGTATCATGCAAAATTGGTAATTCATATGCCTCGCTCATTGCCATGCCGGCCTAGCCAGACAAGCAGGGATCACAGCACTGAATAAAGGTAACTATTACACTGTGTATATCCTGTGTCTGCAGTCCTTACTTCCCGTCATTTATATGAGGGTTGGACACTATAGCTAGGATCCGTGCCCAAACTCACAGCCAGCGAGTCAGCGAGCTATGGTTAACAAGTACAGTACAGTACGATAGAGTAAGACAGATAAGAGTATCTATCTAATTGGTAGAGTATTGATCCCCCGTCCACGTCCCCCAACGACGGATACTCTCCATTAGTGGGTAACAATATGCCATTTCGCATACTTCCCCAACTTTGCAAAATTGGTGCATAGAATATTATCCGACTGTGTCTGTTGTAGGACAACCCCGTTGCCTGACATATACAGCATCCCCTTACTAACTCCCCCTGAGCTTTACTTTGACTTACTTGGCCCCCCCTTGAAATTCCTTGGCCCCGTGTCCGACCTGCTCCCACCTGTCACTGAATCTCAGGTGGTTGTCTTCTCGGATTACATATTACCCCATTCACCCTTGTCTAAGATCTTCTCCCTCAAACCACGTTATAGGACTGCCCGCCCTGACCCCTCATATGGTGGCTACGGGTTTTTCTATTTGCCCTTTGTCCCTTCAGGACCCCTCCCCTAGGCTGTCTGCCATGACCGTCTGTCGCCTTCCCCCTTCAGTACCCCTTGTGCCCTATTCATCAGAAATGCTGTACACTCCGTTTCGGGTTGCATTAATCAAACCCCTGTCCTAATTCCTTCTCCCACGGACGCCCATTGTGTCCCCCCACCCGACTCTCCCGACCCTTTCGCCACTTCCTGCAATTTCCCAGCTTCCTGGCCCTTGTGTTTAAACCCTCCGATACGTTCTTGGCCATCTCATGGAACCCGCAAACCTTTATGCTTTGATTGTACATTTAGACCAAAATCACCCCCTTCATCTGATTTTTAACAAACTCCCTTGCCCTTCATCTTCACGACAAACATTTGACACCTTTGTTGATTCAACTTCAAAAGTTTTCTTTTTCACATACTTTACACATCTCTTTTTATTACTCCACGACTTTTCTTACATCATTATCACACTTTGATATTCACTTTGATTACATCACCCCTTGCCCCATTACCCACTACCCTTTGGCATCTGGCCTTTAATTTACCCGTTTAACCCCTGTCCCCTTCACCCCACACCCGTTTAACATCTTTTGTTAAAATATCACAGTCACTTTACATTGTCCTTATGTTAAGTTTTGTTTGTTAATTGTTTTATGGTCCTTCCATAATCACACATTTTCACCATAGTCCATACTGTAAGAGTCCAGCTTCTCACCCCATTGTCGCCCCATCTCCCTATTTCACGAGTCCCGACTGTATCACAGATTGCTTCAGCACCAGTCCCTGGTTGTTTTATGCCACATTGCTGTCACCAGCTATCACAGGTGTCCTTTAAATATCACAGCATTTCACACCACGTACTTCGGGTGTTTTTGCTAGCACAGCAGTTTCACACTGCGCCGTTTACATTGGTCAGGCACTCTTAATCACAAGCGGCTGTCGACCGTCACTCGACCTTGACGATGCTGCACTCGCATTGTCCTGTGTCCATTGCTTCGCGGCACATACTTGCACGTTCTCTTATCTGAACGTGTTGTGTTTTGGCCATCACGGCATTGTCATCTAGCCTCCCGGTCCACACTGTCTGCTTTTCTGTTTGTTGGTGTATGCGAATGCATGCATTTACACCCAGCGGTGCAGTCACCTGTGACAGTCCGGTAGCTTCATTAGATTGCCCCTGCTCACAATCATTGTTACCAGCGGTGCCTCCTCACCTGTGCCACGCAGGCTAATTACAGTCTCTCGGCCCTTTCGCCGGCTGGTGCGTTGCACTAGTAGACTGCTTCGAGAGGCGGTCTTCTCGGAGGCCCTTCCCACACCTCCTGTCTATCTAATCATACCTATACACTAATACCGTGTAAATCCTGTTTGAAAGGTTGAAGTACCTTTCAAACAGCCGACCGCCCTATTCAGAAAGGACGGGGTGACGAGTTCCGAAAGTATATGACGCCGAAGTTCCGAAAATCGTGATAAATATCAATGACCCCTTTTTGAATATTAAATTTCTTCAAATTTTGTTATAATTTTGGTCTAGAATTTGGAATCCCCATTCAAGACTACCCTTTACATACAAAAAAAATATAGTCATGGCATTCCTTGTGAGCGACGTGAGCGAATCATCAGACAAAATCATTTAATAGTCCCTACTTTAAAAACACACAACAATTAACTGCCTACTTTACTTGATCACAAACAGTCTGGATTAAAACAATCAGGTTGATTGAAGCACCAATCACTGTGCTTATCTCAGCACTAATCACAGTGCTGCCCACCCCGCTCACAAGGAGAATTTAAAAACCCCCGATAAAAATTAGGAAAAATCCGAATATGAAAAAATTAAAACCTTTAACAGCCCTACCCGCTTATCTACCTAACCCTACCCTCAAACCTACTCTACCTCCCCCCCAGGTCCCTCCACCGCCCTCGCCTCCTCCTGCCACTCCCTTAGCCGCCGCTGCCGCTCTCGATAGATCTGCAAAAACATGTTCATATTACTTTTCTTATAACAATCTCTGTGCGATGTTACATATATCAACCTCACGTTTTGTTTTCACTTACCGTTGGGTCAGTCTGACATTAGCTTTTTGTCCATCCCCCGCCTTTCCCTGTTTCGTCCCCCCTTTTACATAACAACCCCCCACTCATCCTTACCACCACACAGGTCGATGTTTGACCTTTGACACCTGAGTTTGGTGTTTCTCCATGATCACTTCACCCCGTTTTGTCTCCATTTTACCCCTTTCCGATCAACTCACACGTATATTACCTCCTCAGTTTGTTGCTAACCATTTTTCCACGCCATCGTGGATGCGCACTTTTAAGTTCTGCACGAATCTGTCTGTTCGTCTCGTTGGCCAGACGGAGCTGGCTAGGAGCTGCTAAGCCCCGCCCTCCACGTCGTCGAAAACTTTTCACCACTAGTTTCCTAACCCAGCAGTTTCAAATTGATCCCTCCGGTGCTGGATCCTACCCACAATAATAACATTTTTATCTAAACCCGACCACTTCTGACTCTGCCTGTGTCGCGGTTCAATTCTTGACATGTTTTCCCATCTACCTACGCGTTTTGTTAAGCTATTTGACCAGTGGACACCCCAACACATCCCTGTTTCTCTTGCTGATCCATGCCGGTGATCTAATGCCGGCGCCATCTTTCTCCGTCAGCCTTCATACACACCCCACTTTGTTATCGTTATTTCTCCCTGACAAACAACTTACGGGATGAAAATTGTACTTACTCTGTAGCCGGCAACGGCGACGTCTACCAGGAAGTGGGCAAAATCTTCCCACGACCATCCTCCATCGATGAATTGATGGAGGAGGCCGCGGGCTCTCTGCTCCAGGTCTCTTATGAGCTGTGCGTTGTCCATGACTGACCTTGCACCTGCGCGGCGCGTATGTCCTCGCCGTTTGGCGGCGCTCCACATCTTAGCCCGATTGTCCTTCCTTGCAAGTATGTGATGATATTTGTTTTAACCAACCACTTTTATATCTCTTATTCTTTTATATCTCGCCTTGTACCACTGTTTATTGTTTCTACGTCGTGAAAATTCCCCCCCTGCCCTGCACCCCCTCTGACGTCCAAATATGGTCCATGCCTCACGCTTAAAAGTTGCATCATTTTGGGATTTCTGTCAGCTCGTCTGCTCGAGGGCTGTCCCGAAAGTCGTAAAATGATTATTTTTTCTCGTTTGTCAACCTGCATTTTTTACCTTTTTTTTCTTTCTGACCCATAAATATTTCTTTCATGTGCCATGTCAGCCTTCACTTTCGTACCCCCACGTTTCTTTCGATTGTTCCGGTTGATATTTTTTTTAGACGTCTTTTTCTCTCGTTCTCATAGAGGAGTTTGTTGTTTTATTTTTGTCCGCGACCCCTTCTCACCCCTTCAACTCTATCCAACTTTGAACCGTCTTACAGATGGATGGCAGCGATGACTGCTCGCTCCCATTCTTTTACATTGTGCTCCAGACATTAATTTGTCACCTTCTTTTTGTTTAGTTTCTTGATGCAGCACTTTTGTGGAATTACCATGTGGGGTCACCCCATACAAATCAGGTCACTACGTACACTTACCCATAGATCAAGACTACCCCTGTGGGTTGGGGAATTAGAATATACCCACTGCATCCCCTGCATGTTGTAAGAGGCTAACTATTAGGGGGTTGTTCTGTGCTAGTCTCAGGGCAACTGAAAGATCCCATCTGCAAGTTGGATTTTTTTGTACATATGCAAAATTTTCATCATTGTCCCTTGCGAATGGTCTTCATGTTTTACATTATTCAACCTTTTTTTAGCCCAGTCTTCCTATCAGTGGTGCATGGTGCTTGAGCTTTGATTACAAGCAACCTCACTCCACTGAACGGAGGCTCTGACCATTAGTGCGATTTAACCTTGTTATTGCGGTCAATTTCCTTTTCGGACGCAATTATGTTGGTCTTGACTTTTCCTGTTTCAAACTTTTCCTCCTCTTTTACCTCATCTTTGACCTTGTTCGCCTAGAGTCAGTTTCCTTTTCGGACTCACATCATTTTGATGAGGAAATCACAATCATCAGGTACACTGACAGGTGTGTCATCGACCATGTGACTCTCTTGCATTGTTTCTCCTCTCCCTTTTTTTGCTTAAATTCAGCGCCATTACTGTCATACTATGACAACTGCTATATTGCTTCGTTCAAGCGCTGTTCTCCTCTATCATCTTCTTCCTTTTTCTCCTCTTTCCTAGCCTGCCACGACTAGGTGGTTTCTTCTTTCTCCTCCCTTTACTTTTATTGCTGGCTATCGGCTATTTTAACATGCCCCAGCATCCATGGCCATAACTTATATAATTTGTCAAGTGACAAGGCCATGTCTTTGATTATCTCTCTCTTTAGTTATAAAAAGAAACACTTTGTTTGAGTCAAACCCACATAAACGTGTATTGACATGTTACAATCTTTCATCGTCACTAGAAGGCAACAGATCTTTCGCTGCATTGTGTACAACCCCTGGATCTTGTCACTGTATAGGCCCCTGTTCACTGCTTCATTTTTTGACTTTGGTTTGAATCTCCTCCCATCCCTCCTTACAATTAGTAAAATCTTGCCTTTTCCTGCTACTGGAGCCAAGCAGGCAGCTTCCTCAACTACCTTGACAAGGATGGTTTGAAGTTTCCTGACCAAATCCATATCTTGGGGTTTCTTCTTGCATATTGCTTTTCAGTCTCTTGCCCCATTCCATGTCTTTGGGGTTTCTTCCTGCATATTTTGTTTGAGTCTGTTGACCAATTCCACAACTTCCTACTGATGTGCTGTTATGCTCCTTGTATGCTGTCGCGGTTGTGGTGCAGTGTATATGTAGCCTACATTGCACGCACTTCCTCGTCAGGGCACAGGAAACCATGTTGGGCTCACTGAGATGGCCCCTAGCTGTTTGGCTGCCCTATGAGTTCCCCCTAGAGCCCCCACACCAGCCTGCACGTATCATGCTGTCGTGCAGTACCTGGGATGGGAGTCAAGGAGGTCCTCTTTACAGTGCTCCACATTACTGTTGTTTTCCATGTTTCTCCCTTGTTCTCCATGGTGCCATCTCAGTGACACATCCATGTATAATGGACGATCCATTCACTACAACTGCACCCCTGCATATCCAATGACAATTTCAATATCTCCTTCAATGAGTAACAGATGAATGAGGTAAACTACCAGTAGTTTCCCTCATGACAAATGAAAAACCATTATCAAAGAAATGTTAATTTGCCTGACACTTTCCATATACCCTTCATCATGTTCCTAACTTGCCCCAATACTTGTCCTCTTTTTGACTCTTAAACAAAATACCTACCTCAAACTTGCCTTGTCTGTAACCAGTATTCCTTCACCTATAATGTCAATTGCTCACCATATCCTGCCTCCCCACTGCATCACAAGCTAGCAATCACTGTCATGATCCACAAGCCATTATCTCTGCTGATTCCATTTTTGTAACTTCACCTCACACAAAAACTTGTACAGAGTCTCTACCTGCAATTAGAAAGGACATCAATTAAATTGTCAACCCTGAATTCCATTTCAAACAATGTTATGTTAGGATACCACTCCACCAATCTGTACTGCTCATACAGACACAAGTACTTATCTCATTTTATGCTTAATTTAACCAATTTGTCTCACATTATAGGCTTGAAGTAACATTTTAGTAATGTTTTGTAGTTATTATTATTAATGTATAACTCCTCAGGTATGTAGTTTGGCTGTAAAATGCCTCTATTAATGTTGTGGGTGGTACCCATACACAAAGTGTTGTAACCATAACTAGGACAGTTATATGATAAAAATGGGTTCATAAATTACTAAACATCATGATATGGGTTCAAAGTCATGATTCCTTTAGAAACAATTTTACCCTTTAAGGCAACTATAATGGCTATTCACATAATGCTTGGTTCAAGTCATTAGAACAACCTAACTACTATACAAAAATACCTGTTCCTCTAAGTGTTGTATTTTAATATCTTATATGTTGTGCTTTTATAATCTTAAGTGTTGTATTTTAATATCTTAAATGTTGTGCTTTTATAATTTTAAGTGTTGTATTTTAATATCTTAAATGTTGTGCTTTTATAATTTTAAGTGTTGTATTTTAATATCCTAAATGTTGTGCTTTACTATAATAGCTTTAATATTGTATTATTTTACTACAAGCACCATGGGCTGATGAATATGCATAACATCTTTCAATGTTAGACACTACATTCCGCATGGGGCGCTTCTGTACTGCTTGTATAACCCAGGCATTGACGTCCGCGTGTAAGGTTTTATATGAGAGACATGCCTGCGTGGATTTCCCCTGGCGCCACCTGGTTAGTTATTCGCTCGCTATATGAGGACTCTATGAACATATGCATTACAATGTAAGATGATCTATTTATTTTTACTATACATGATTGTAATAATTATATCGCTAAATCCTTAAAGCAATGTGAAACTAGGTAGATAAGGCAACATTCTTATTTTTATATATATATCATAATAATATTGCTGACTTATGTGTTATTCTAGTTCGTACCTTCTGTGTTGGATCATGTTAAACCTACAAGGGTATAGTTGAGTATCTCGACATCTGATGAAAACCTCTGTTCTCTCTTTACATTCCTCTTCTTCTCTCTCTCTCTTCTGTCCTTTCTTCTCCGTACACTACAATATACAAAGTGGAAAACACGAGGAAATTTTCACCGATAATATTAAATGTATATGTAAATTTTGAGTTATACAAATGTCTGACTAGTTCAATTCACATTTATCACACCCTTTTTCCATGATTATACTTCTCTCATTCGATGTAATGCTGTATTAATTAACGTTACGATATATTGTCGATTTCTACACTACCCTGTCTTCTCGATTGAATATGCTTTCAACTACTTCGAATAGAGTATATCTTTTTTTGCCATACACGATTGATTCTTACGAGCTTGTATTTATATTTGAATTCAAAAAAAATACAAGCTACGAAACAGCTGTTTCGATTTGGAGAGTGCGATTACCAGTCCTCAGAGTGCTGGTTCACGTTTTACGTGTCCTGCTCGCCCGTTCAACTTGTCTGTCCTTCTCAGTCATTCATGCTTTCCTAGAACCTCCTGTCAGTCAGGCGTGCTGTATAGGGTATGCCCTTCAGTTTTGTCAATCTAGCCATATAGCTTCCAATTAATACACATATACTGGCTATTGCCGCCTGCGTCCAAAAGTACCGAAGCTCTGTGCTCGGTCTGAGGAGTTTTAATTATTTTCTAGGATCAACCATGTATGACATGCCATCTGTTATCATTTTCGAAACCTCTATCTACTGATGTGCACCGACTGAGCTTGTGGTTTGAAATCTTCACTCCCCTGCCCTGAGATATGTGACGCTACTTTGGTTGACAACATGATAATGTGAAATATCTGGTTACTGTGCCGCGCTGAACTGCACGTACACTACGGATAGTGACTTTAACATTTTTGCCTGAACTAACGATAGAACGTTGCGTTTAGTAAAGATTGTTTTTGCTCGCTTTCAGAAAAATAACCAATAAAAACCAATCTTCACATTACCTGGTTCTGATCGGGTTTCACATGGCTGCTTTCTCTTCGCCTCCTTCTCGTGTCATCCGCTACTGTCCTTGTAGCCTAAAAGGGAATTCCCCCACGCTGTATTTGTGCCACAGTTCCGCTGACCTCGTTCGTGACCTCGTTCTACTAATCCATTTGTATTGTTCTAATCTTTCCCCTATCCACTTTGGATCCGTGATTGTAAATCTTTACCATCCTTGTACCTGATTTAATTTTTGTCCATGTTCCGTAGAATGTAGCATTGTTGCGTCACTTGTGTCGGTTATGATATGGCGATCACCTGATTTTTTTTGCATTTCCTGCATAATTAAAATTTGGCGGGTGCCCAAATATGTTGTTGCGGCGTAACTCCACCGCGCGGCCTGACACTCTTTTTCTTCCTTCTTACACTACGCTGCGTGTTACCACCCATAAAATTGGCTCAACCCTTAAAGGTCACCTAAACCATCTGCCAATATCGACATACACCTTTGATATTTACCTTCTGTAACATTTTCCAAAATCTGTCTAATCAGTATTAGAAATATAGATCTTCGCTGGGTCTATTCTTCCTGTTGTAATGGACCATTTTTCTGTTTTTTCTTATTTTTCTTCTTCTTCTTCTTTCCTGCCTTTGGATCAAATTGCACTTATATGAGGTGTCGATTTCCTCAGACTTGCTTATCTTGTATGTACACTGGTTCCTCCCATTGTAGCCTCAACAAAATGTAACCCACCCTAACTAGACATGTCAGAATAATTTACTGTTTTGTGTTTATTATACCATTACTTATTTTGTTAAACTTAAGTCCTCTTTGTATGTATTATGTAATTACCTTACGTTTGACAATAGAAGGTCTAAAAGTCTTAGTGAGAAATCTTCTCCACTCCATTGTGTTCTCTTACGATATTTGCTGCTGGAATGAGATCTTAAACCCAAATTCGCCTTTTACCAGTCTCCAAGATTATGTAATATTTTGTTTCTTTTTCTTCGCTCCTGGTTGATCCCAGTCCTGCTACCGGTGCCCTGGACGAGGACCAGACAGCCAATTAACCTGGTAAAATTTTAATATTACCTTGAAATACGGGACCTTACTGTTCCTTTAAGAGAAAACCAATATTTGCTTCAAGGTTCCTTCAGCACTGCAAGAAGGGATTTTGAATCCATCAGTTTTTTTCTCTCTTTCTTCCCTCTCTTTCTCCCCCGATTCACTATGAATATAAAATTGGCTGGTTAATGCTCTCTGCCCTTCGTCTCAGGTGAGTGCGTGTTAACTGTTTGATATGAAACATTATTTTCATCATTCCTATTGATTTATAATTTATGAATTGTTCCACCTAGTAACTGTCCACCACTTCAACTATTTCACTTAATGATTAATTCATTTAATTTTTGGGCGATGTTGTCCTTTACCTATAATGTACAATCCTTGTTTTGCACTGTGTTCAATACTTCTTTTTACTTATTATCCTGTGTTTGTATTTTGTAATGCTTACTGTACACTGCTTTGGGTCACCCATTACCTGCCAATTGCCTTCTACCAGATTTGTATTTTTATATTTTTATGTATATTTTCTTTGGGTTTGATATTTTTAATTTTTCTCAATGGTTGTCTCGTATAATGTATTGTTCTAACTCAGGATTTTTTTTAAGAAATAGAAGTGATAGCCCATTCTCTGCAATAACTCAGTGTCTACTCTGTTTTAGACTGTGGATGATCATCGGATTTCATCTTACGCTTCGAACACCTGGAGACCAGCCTTGCATGCTACATGCTCGGTTACTGCCCATTGTAACATTGTTTTATGTATTTTTCAATTTCTTGCTGCTTTTGTAATTCTTGTTACTTTGGAAATTCGTCCAGAAATAAGATTTAATATTCATTCGCCATGGGCAGCTCCTCGTTTTCTAAATGTATAGTTTTAACATCCGATTTTTCACCCAAAATTAGCATATGGCGTTCAGCTTGGTGGAAAAGTTTTGCAACCTCTCTGGCTTGGAGATATAATGTCATCTTTATTCGGGGTATAAACTGTACTTATACATAAATACATATACTTTTTATATATATATATAACCTACCCATACCCACGCCATAAATTCAGCTCTTATCTCTCCCTGTAAAATTGTCTTATCGTCCTTTCTGTACTGATCGGACAACTGTTAACTCTTACGCCAAGCCATGTGGCTATGATGGTACATCAGTCCATCCTGTACTTGGATGCTTGTTTTCTGTGCTGCATCCGGAGTAAGTGGATTCTCCGTGTGCCAGCCTACTCTTAAAATGTTTTCTCTGCTGCATCCAGAGCAAGTGGTATCTTTGTGTGCCAGCCTACTCTTAATATTTCGTAGTTACGTGTCGATATGATATTTTTGATTGTATAACTCCTGTGTTTGTATTTTTTTTACTTAAAACACCTATATCTATGTATTGTGCACGTCGTGTATAACAACTTTTCCTTAGCAATTACCTTACGTATGTAACCTCATGTGCAGTTTGTTTAAATTATTACTAGCTTTGTCGATTACTTGTATTTCACGCCTAAAAGCGTACATTTCGTCTTAAATATTAGAACCTTTATGGTGTTTAATTGCTCTTCGTATATGTTGTACCTTTGATGTTCTTTATATTTTGGTTAATGGGTTTTTTTATTCTTGATGTTGTAATCTTGATGTTGTCTGTACCGTGTTCTATAATACCACTGTGTATCCTTAATTTTGTGCTTAAACCTCATGTACTTGGGCGTAGTATTTTTATCTCGATGTACACTACGTTCATTATGATGGGCTATTGATGTATCTTATATAGTTTGTACGTCTGGTCTAGGTTGAGCTTTGGCATGAGCGCTTGGCAATTTAATTAGTTCTTAAGTAAGTGTTCTCTATATGAGATTTTATTTTTAATTATAAGTTGGTACTCCCGTCTCAAACACGAGGACGTGTTTAGTCGAAGGAGGGCCGAGTGTAGGATATAGAATACACACCCAGAGACTCTCAGAAATACATAAACATTCATAGACAATAAGGCACGATACTGATGGTTGATGAGTCACCATAACCACCACTCCGTGAAAGTCACGTGTAAGACGGACGAGCCAAAGTTAGATACGCAGGCAGGACGAGTCCATCTGATGACGCGTGAGGAAGCCACGTAGGCAAACCCCCACAGATGACCCGGAGTGGCCCCTTAAAAGAGACGCGCAACCGTGGATCCGGGTGCAGACCGTAGTTCAGAAGTCAAGAAGGAGATCAACGACCACTTGCCACGGAAGATCCATGACTCTCAGTATCATGACCACATAGACTTGGGTGTTTAGCATATAGTCAGGGTTTCATAAGTATCATGCAAAGTTGGTAATTCACATGCCTCGCTCAGCGAGTCAGCGAGCTATGGTTAACAAGTACAGTACAGTACGATAGAGTAGGACAGATTAGAGTATCTATCTAATTGGGAGTATTGACCCCCCGTCCACGTCCCCCAACGACGGATACTCTCCATTAGTGGGTAACAACATCACCATCTGGGTTTAGCATTTTAAATCGTGGAAAATCGAGCCTGCTTAAGGCATCTGCAGAGGCGTTCTCAGCTGAGTACAGGTGTATAGCTTCATATTGAATGTTATAAGCAGTTATAAAGTAGTATACGATGCGAATAAGTCCCATCATCTTTGGTTCCTTCGAGCGACCAGCATTTACACAGTAACAAACCCCCATATTGTCTATGTTCATAAGCACTTGTTTGTCCTTTAGCCTGTGACAGAAAGTGGCCAGGGCTAAAACTACAACGTATAGCTCTGATGCCACCACGTCACGTCCTTCCTGGCTTGGGGGGTGATGTGGAGTTTGTGATGCAACCTATTGGTTCGTTTTGCCAGGCGTATCAGCCTGCGTGTGAATATTGAGCCGTAACGTACGACCCTGGCACAAAAGGTAAGTTTTCATTAAGGATAAGAATTCACGTTTTGTACAAATGTCCTTTTAGAGCCAGTCCCCTGTTAGGGCCCGAATCTCCTGAAGCCAGGGGGTCCATATCGCAAGGGTCCTGGCCGTGATGTTAATTTCTATCCCTAAGAACTCAATGACTTGAGTAGGCAACACCGTTTTGGTAGGTTGGATAGTGAAACCTGCCTCTTCACATGTAGAAATGATGACATCCAAGCTATCCTGACAAGCCTGGGGGGAATCCCCAAAGATGATGACGTCATCCAGGTAGTGCAGGGTGTCTGGGGATGCCCCCCTTTCCTTAAATATAAATTCCAATGCATCGGCATACATATTAAAAAGTTTTGGAGCTGAACATGCCCGAAAGGTAAGACTGTCATATAGTAATAACTGGCTGCTCCCTTAAGATCGTCCCATCTGAAACCTAATAATGGCTGGTCCTGGGGGTCCACATATACTGATTGAAAAGCCGATGAGACGTGCTACCCTGCATAACTGCATATTGTCCCGTATGAACTTTCCAACTTTGTTGCGGAGTTTGTTGGCAGACGGCCAGTTCACGGACAAGACGAGGGCTCAAGGGCCGCTTTACCCTATTCTTACCCCATGCTTAGAGTTCATATAAAGTTCGTGAGCTAATTCCCTGTCAGGGTGATTTATTAATGCTTGTTTCCAGAACTTACTACATTGAGCTACCCCTACTGGGGGGACTGGGTCCATGGCCTGCGTGGCTGAGTCTGGAGCTACTGAGGCTGTTATTGCTGGTCGAGGCTGAGGCACATCTGCCCTGCTTACTGCAGACTTCGTAAGGGAGTGATCCACGGCATGTCTTGCACTGGTGGAGGCGCCTGCAGGCCTTGAAATTGCATTTGAGCATGTTCCAATTGTTACACACCTCCGTGGCTGTCCCTTGCAGGCCTGCCTTCTTCTTGGCCCAAGGCGTCGACCCTGGTGGGGCCTGACTTGACGCCGAGGGGAGAAAAGGGCACTCCTAGGGGGACACATGGTCAAATTCCCTACACCTGGGGCATCGGGATGCTGACAGCTTTACTTGTGTGGCATCTAGTGTGGTGGTGAGCATGTCTACTGCAATGGAGGCATACCTGACATGGCGACCTCCCATGCTGAGACGGTGCTTAGCATCGAGTGCTGCAACAGCTGTCCAATTATAGCGCTTACTATATTCAGATATCCTAGCACGATACTCATTCATGTTCTCATAAAGATGTACCCCATGTACCTTTATCATCAGCATTTCATAAGTATTCCATGCTTCAAGCCAGAATAAGATGTCCATAATTCTGCGCTTCTGGCACCTTGGGCGGTAGCGCACGGTACCATCAAGGTCCAGGTAGGACTGCATTACCCCATAATCATCGGACTGAACATTGAGATTAGACAAAAAATCCTCTGAATGTATTCACCTCTAATTGCTGCCCTCAAGGTCTTTTCAGGTATGTTTGCAGTACTACATAAAGACTTCAAGTCCTCCAGGCCGTCAGGTACATTTGCGGTACTACATAAAGACTTCAAGTCCTCCAGGCCGTCAGTGTTTCTGATGCCCGGAATTCGTCCTCCTAAGTTGGGCATGGGTTCCCCTTTTTTAACGTAGTCCCCGGCGGGTGCAAAGGAGGCATCAGTCAGGGGGGGTTCCCTGGACCCTGATCCCTTCTTTTACTGGTATACTGGCTAAGGGGTCAAACAGGTTAACCTCGAAAGGGTCCAACATAAATGGGTTATTACCCGCAGCTGAGGGTCCTCCCTGGGTGCGTGGGTGCCTCCTCTGGGGTGGGGCTGGCTGGTTGTAGTGCCGATGCGCTGGTTGGTAACTGTGCATGCTGGTCGGTTGAGGTGGCATGCCGGTTGGCAAAGTAAGTAATGCTTCTTGCTGTGGCTGGGGAATTGGCGTGGCCTCCCTGGCTTCCCGGACTTCCCTGGCTGCGCTGGCTTCTTGGGGTGCTGGACTGGGTTCTGGCTGAGCTTGATGAGCTGCAGTGAGGCTTGCTATCTGCACTTGCATGCTGAGCTGCAGTGAGGCTTGCTATCTGCACTTGCATGCTGGCCATCTGATTCTGGAGCGCCAGAAGGATAACATTCTGGGCTTCTGCGAGGCTCCTCGGAGCTTCTGTAACACTGGTGAGAAGCGGGGCACTCATACCTGCATGGCTGGAGGACGGACCTTCCCCAGGTTGGCTGGCGGTAAGTATACCGGTTGATGCGAGTTGCGTGGCCGAGCCGTGCTGCCCTGTTCCCTGCGGCAGTCTCGACCTCGGCCTCGGCCTCGATCTGTTCCATCTCTGTGATCCAGAGTGGCTGATTATTGCATTGCTTCCTGCCGTAACACAAGTTAGGTCAGATTCTATGGTTAAAAGTTCATAAGAAGGCTAAAAACTCACGTGTAAAAAGATCTCTGTATAAAAAGTTCATGTTAAAAGTGCCCATGTTAAAATTAAGTCCATATAAAAACATAAAATCCATAAAGTTCATTATTGTTAAAACAATAGCTCTCCTCATGCGTCTGTTCACCATCAATTCAAATTTCTAATGACCAGTAGGCCTGCGCTACTGGCCCTCTTAATACCAGAGGAGACATCTGGCAGTGAGCTGAACACTGAGATTACCCCAATGGGGTTTGACACTACCCCCATAGTCGCTGACCCTCTAACTGAGGTTAACTACCTTTAACCTCTCATAATTGACGTTTTTCCCCCCAAATACGCCTCCAAGTATACATCCCTATGCATTTATAGGACTTGGGTCAAACCTGGATATAAAAGGATATATACCCTGCGGATATATACTTTTTCTGTAAAAAATCTATTTTTTGTGTGTATTTATTACTTTAAAAGGCATTTTAAATGGAGTTCAATAGAGTAAGCTTGTTTTACTCTGACAAAGTCAATATATTTGACTTACTAATTGGTATGAGATGTGAAGGTACTAATGTTACCCATGGTTTGTGAGTATCCGTCGTTGGGGAACGTGGACGGGGGATCGATACTCTACTCTACTCTACTCGCTGGCTGTGAGGCGGGGCACGGAACCTATCTACCTATATGAGGTGTGAGGTAATAAGGACTGCAGACACAGAATATACACTGCACAATATCTACCTTTATTCGGTGCTGTATATCCTTGTCTGGCTAGGCCGGCATGGCAATGAGCGAGGCATATGGAATACCTAAATGCATGATACTAGTAGAGTCCTGAGAATACATAAAACACCCAAGTCCATGTGGTCACGATGCTGAGGGTCGTGGATCTTCTAGGCAAATGGATGCTGGAACTCTGCTTCTCTCTGAACACCGTCTAACAGTTGCGGGGCCTTTTAAAGGATCTTTGAGCATCATGTGTGTGGGGTCTGCCTGCGTGGCATCATCTCCTGCTACGGGGTTTCGCACGGGTTGTGTCTGCCTGCGTGGCTTCTTCTCCTGCTACGGGGTTGTGCACGGGCTGTGCACGTATTGCCTGCGTCGCGTGGGGGAATCACGTCATCCCTATGTCCGGTGAGTCATCTCTATGTCCGGTGAGTGAGGCAATGCATCAGCCTGCACTTGTTGACTTCACGCGGCACACAATAACTATGCATGATATTCTGTCAGAGATCGTGATTGTCCATGATTGTCTATATATATTCCTGAGAGTCTATAGGTAGGTAATCTATATCCTACACTAAAAACAATTTTGATTGACTAATCGAGTCTTAGACATTCCTGGTAGACATATCTAGATTATACCAAGACCCCTCAATATGAGGATTTAAATCTGTGTTCAATGGAGTAGCAATTTTCCCTTGACAATACATTCGACTTTGTGAATGGTATGAGATGTGAGTACTAAAAAGAAATTTGATTGTCTAATGGGGCCTTAGACATACTTCGTACACATGTCTAGATTATGTCTAGAAGATACGTTCAATGGAGTCACCTTTTCCCCTTCTGAAGTCTTAATGTCTAAAGTGTTTAGACCCCCAATATGAGAGCATAATTCTGAATTCAGTGGAGTAGCCCTTTTCCCCTGGTGAAGTCTAAAAGTCGAAAATACATAATTTTCATAAAACATATTGAATGGAGTGCTAAAATGAACTGATTGAGTAATGGGGCCTTAGACATACTTGATAGACATTTCTAGCTTATGTCCACACCCCTCAATATGAGAGCATAATTTTGAGTTCATTGGAATAGCTATTTTCCCCAAGTGAATCCTAAAAGTGGCGAAAAAATATAATTTTTAGAATATGTGTGACTGGGATGAGGGGTGAAAGTACTAAAAGGAATTTAGATTGGGTAGTGGGGCCTTAGACATACTTGATATTTAATTACTAAAATCTCAAAGTTGTGAGTGGCGCCATCTTGTTACCGTAAATAGCGCCGGGGAAACGCTTCATAAATAACATTATGGGACCCTCCTTGACTTGTATGCAAAATTTGGTGAACATTGAATCGACCTGCGTTACGTCTTTTTCACTTGAAATATTAGGATTAATTTGAATTAATTATTGAAATCTTAAAGTTGTGAGTGGCGCCATCTTGTCACCGTAAAGAGCGCCGGGAAAACGCTTCATAAAAAACATTATGGGACCCTCCTTAACCCGTATGCAAAATTTGGTGAACATTGAATCGACCTGCGTTACGTCTTTTTCACTTGAAATATTAGGATTAATTTGAGTTAATTATTGAAATCTTAAAGTTGTGAGTGGCGCCATCTTGTCACCATAAATAGCGCCGGGGAAACGCTTCATAAATAACATTATGGGACCCTCCTTGACCCATATGCAAAATTTGGTGAACATTGAATCGACCTGCACTAGTTTTTTTACCCCTTGTTTAAATAATATTTTGGTTTTATTATTATTATAATTCCCTTTCACATAATGTGGCACAAAATTCAGCTCGGTCATATTTGGAACATAATTTTTGAAATCTGACATGTTGACATCGTATGCAAAATTTGGTGAACATTGAATCGACCTGCGTTACGTCTTTTTCACTTGGAATATTAGGATTAATTTGAATTAATTATTGAAATCTTAAAGTTGTGAGTGGCGCCATCTTGTCACCTTATATAGCGCCGGGGAAACGCTTCATAAATAACATTATGGGACTCTCTTTAACCCGTATGCAAAATTTGGTGAACATTGAATCGACCTGCGCCATGTCTTTTTCACTTTGAATATTAGGATTAATTTGAATTAATTATTGAAATCTTTAAAGTTGTGAGTGGCGACATCTTGTCACCGTAAATAGCGCTGGGAAAACGCTTCATAAATAACATTATGGGACCCTCCTTGACCCGTATGCAAAATTTGGTGAACATTGAATCGACCTGCACTAGTTTTTTTACCCCTTGTTTAAATTATATTTTGGTTTTATTATTATTATAATTCCCTTTCACATAATGTGGCACAAAATTCAGCTCGGTCATATTTGGAACATAAATTTTGAAATCTGACATGTTGACATAGTTTACTACAAATTTAGGAAAATATTTGAATAATGAACTGTGAATAGTGAATAAGTAACAAAGTTCACACACATAGAAGATATCAGATATTATAAAATGTGTGAATTGTCAAGGCAATCACCCTTCATATTCGCAGAATTGTCCTACCTTTTTAAAAGAGAAGGAAATTCAGAGAATACACCACACTGAAAACATTTCTTTTCAAGAGGCACGTAAATGTGTAGAAAGTTTTAGCAACACCAAAACATCCTATGCTACCACCTTTAAAACAGAATCTATAGCAATTCAGACAGATATTGCCTGGCTAATTAATGAAAAATTTATTCCTGTTGTACAAATTCCTCGAAATCTTCAGGAACATCCACTCAGACTCCGACATCCACTGTTCCAGTAAAAATTTAACCAAAGCAACATCAGATTTAAAACTTGCTTTAGATACATCCCATGATACCGCTACTGGACCTGATCACATGCACTATCAAACCCTCAAACACCTCCCTGACAAATCACTTGGGCATCTTTTGGATATTTCTAATATCATTTGGGAAAGTGGTGATTTTCCTTTGTGGAATAAAGCCACCATTATTCCCAAACCTGGCAAAGACTCGCTAGATTCAAATAATTATTGTCCCATTGTCTTAACAAACAATGGATTGAATGATTAATGAGCATTAAATTTGGTTTTGAGAAACTGCGGCTTATATTTCAGTTACACAAAGTGACCATGTGATACGTTTGGGAGAGGGTTTTATAAAAGGTAAACATGTCATTAGTATTTTCTTTGATTTGGAGAAAGCATATGATACGACTTGGAAATTTGGGAAACTGAGTGATTTATATAATATGGGCTAAAGGGGTCGTTTACCCCTTTTTATTCAAATTTTGTGTCTGAGTTGGCTCATCACTTTTTGTTGCATTTGATCAGGAAATGTGTGTTCCACAAGGTAGTATATTATTTTTTACCCTATTTATTACAACAGCATTGTTAATTGTGTGAGACCTGGAACAGATTGTTCATTATTTGTTGATGATTTTAATCTATGTTACAGGTCCACAAGCATGCATACTATAGAAAGCCAGCTCCAACAACATCTTAACAGAATACAAGAATGGGCTGATAATAACATATTTAAGTTTTCTTTAAAGAAGACTGTGTGTATGCACTTTTGTAAAAAAAAATGGAAGGTTCACCCAGATCCTTATCTTTATTCAGGCCAAACTCAGATACCTGTTGATGAAGAAACTAGGTTTCTTGGACTTATTTTTTGACAGCAAATTATCTTTTATTCCTCATATTAAATATATTAAAAAGAAATGGCAGAAGGCATTAGATTTATTAAGGGTTCTTGCCCATACTGATTGGAGAGGGGACCGTAATGTTTTACTACATTTATATAGAGCGCTGGTACGTTCTAGACTTGATTACGGATGTATGATATATGGATCAGCTCGTCCATGTTATATTAAAATGCTTGATCCAATTCAAAATCAGGGTTTGAGATCATGCGTTGATGCGTTTCGTAAATCACCTGCAGATAGCTTGGCAGTTGAGCTGCCTCTTGATTTAATTAGAGAAGAGCTTCCCCTTCAGTATGCTGCAAAAATCCTGAACATGATATCATATTCAATCCAAATTATTTAACCTTTTTGAAAATACAATACCGACTTTTGGCATTTGCATCAAATAATCTTTACAATCTTTAAATATAAATTCAAATCAAGTACCTAAATTTCACTATCCAGAAACACCTCCATGGGCGTATGCAACTTTAAATATTAATGTAGCTATGTCAGAATTAAGAAATACTCAACAGATCCATTTCTTTATATAAATAGATATAAAGAAATTAAATCTATTTTCATTGGATAACCATGTATATACACTGATGGATCATTTGAAAGTGACAAGGCTGCTGCAGCTGCTGTTAAGGACTTTCATATTTATTCAAAACGTCTCCCAAATAAGTCATCCATTTATTCTGCAGAACTTTATGCTTTGTACCTCGCTGCAGATCATGTGGAGACTTCTCCACATTGGGCATTTTTAATATTTTCTGATTCTTTGTCTTGTTCACAAGCATTGAAAGCAAAGGATTGGAAAAATCCTTTTATTTACAATATCCCTGAGCGCCATCATAGACTCTACTGAGGAAAATAAAATTTGTTTTTATTGGATCCCCAGTCACATTGGTGTTCAAGGAAATGGAGCTGCTGACCAAGCGGCCAAAGCAGCATTGTATAAATGCCCAATAAATATGCTTATTCCATATACAGAGTTTAAGAAACACATTACTGTTTTTTTGTGTTCTAAATGGCAATTATGCTGGGACCAAAACAGTTTTAATAAATTACATCAAATCAAGCCTATTCTTGGTCAAACTAAAGGTGTTTGTAGAAAGAACTGAAGAGAAGATTCTGTTTTAACTCATATAAGAATAGGACATAGTCGTTTGACACATTGTTATCTGTGTGCCAAGTATCATGAAGCTGTCATCATTTACTCCAGAATTATTGAGATGATAGGCCTGTGACCTTTAAAAGTAGGTGAAGGTCATGTTCCATACAAAAAGTCTGAGGTATTCACCAGATGCTTATGTGTGTCAAATCTCATAAAGCTGTCATCATTTGTTCTTGAGTTATCGCGATGCTTATGATTTCACATAATTGTCTCTGTGACCTTGAAGGTGAGGTACACCTTTCATCAAACTTGTCTGGGGTCTTCACCAGATGCTTGTGTGTGTCAAATCTCACGAAGCTGCCATCATTTGTTTTCGAGTTTAAAGGTGTTAGGGTATTTGACATACTGTATACCGAGAAAAATTCGCGCCTAGTTATTTTCGCGCCATCGCCGACTAAGACAGGTTCGCGCCGTTTTATTTTCACGAATTTTGGATTTCTAGTACATAATATTATCACAAATTACGCTTTGCAGGTCGAGAACAGAACAAAACAAAAAATTTCGAAACACTTTGTTTTGACTTTGTTCTCACTGATTCCAATTATCAGCGTTCACAGTTTTGCATTTCGTCTTTGTTTCCACTGCTTTGAGTCGTGTCTTCCCTTTTTGGCAGAAATGCTTTCACACGTGGATCGATCTTAATTGCGTTTTAAATGATAAATAAAGGTATATACATAATATTATCACAAATTACGCTTTGCAGGTCGAGAACAGAACAAAACCATCCATTATTGCGCAATATATTAACTATCGTTTTCGCGCTAAAAACATATTTTCGAAATAACGAATATCAGACGTAGCAGATTGATTTTAATTGCGTTTTAAATGATAAATAAAGGTATTTACCCAATATTATTGATCTATTATTTCAAAACGCTTTGTTTTGACTTTGTTCTCACTGATTCCAATTATCAGCGTTCAGTTTTGCGTTTCGTCATTGTCTCCACTGCTTTGGGTCGTGTCTTCCCTTTTTGATTGCGTTTTAGATGATAAATAAAGGTATTTACCCAATATTATCACAAATTATGCTTCGCAGGTCGAGAATTTATCCATGAAGTAAAACGTAAATATCATGTACATGACGTCGCGTCCGCAACACGAGGAGAAGCCAGGGATCCATCATTGCGCAATATATTAATATTTCAATGCGTGTTGATAGACTCCAATTGTTTTCGCGCCAAAAATAAGAGCTTGTCCCCGTCACTCCCGCTTTTTAACATGACGACCTCATATTGCGTAATGCATCTTCAATTTCGCGTCCATTTAATTTCGCGAATGACGTCCTGGCGCGAATTAACGCGAAAATAAAAAGGTCGCGAAAATTTGTCTGTATACAGTAATTGTCTCTGTAACCTTGAAAAGGAGGTAAAGGTCATGCTCCATCAAAAACAAGTCTGAGGTCTTCACCAGATGCTTATGTGTCAAGTGTCATTAAGCTGCCATCATTTGTTCTCAATACAATTCATGATACAATTGTCCATGACCTTGAAAAGTAGGTCACTGGCCATCAAACATGTCTGGGGTCTTCACCAGATGCTTATGTATCAATTATCATGAAGCTGCCATCATTTATTCTTGAGTTATTACAATGATGTGAATTTGACATAGTTGTCCCTGTGACATTGAGATGTAGATGGTCACCATTCATTCAACTCTTCTGGGGTTGTCACCAGATGCTTGTGTGTAAAGTCTCATAAAGCTGCCATCATTTGTTCTTGAGTTATCATGATGCTTGGGATTTCAAATAATTGTCCCCATGACCTTGAAGAGTAGGTGAAGGTCATGTTCCATAAAAAAATCTGAGGTCTTCACCAGATGCTTATGCGTGTCAAGTCTCACAAAGCTGCCATCATTTGTTCTCAAGTTATCACAATGATTGGGATTTCAAGATACAATTGTCCATGACCTTGAAAAGTAGGTGAAGGTCATGTTTCATAAAAAAAGTCTGAGGTCTTCAACAGATGCTTATGTGTGTTTTATCACAATTCTTGGGATTTCACATAATTGTTCCTGTGACCTTGAAAAATAGGTGAAGGTCACCATCCATCCAATTCGCCAAAGCTTTCACCAGATGCTTATGTGTGTCAAATTTCATGAAGCTGCCATCGATTGTTCGTGAGTTATTGTGATGACAAGGATGTTCGCTACAGACATCCATACCTATGCCAGGAGCACTGCAATACCATCAGCCTGATTACATCAGGGGCCGAGGGTAAAATGGTCTGGTTCCTTATCACAACGTCCTCAAAATCTAGCCAGCAGGAATGGCTTATTTTTCTAAAATTCCTTCCAAATGCAATGATGCAGAGCAAGAGCATGAGATATACCCCATCCAAAAATTAAATGTTTCTTTCAACGTAAAATACAAAGCCCAAATGGACATTAGGACTGAGCTTTAAGCCAGTTTAAAATACGTCAAAATATAAATAAAAAGAAACCATCGTTGCCCTCATCCGGGTATCCCCACCACCTCAGCGACACCTATCGATCATCTTCCCGCTTCCGCGCCATATTTGATTTTGACGTGTATGAACAAGGTCGAGTTCGTCTTTTGAGCTTGGAAATTCTTAATTTCTTCCAGTTTTGAATTTAGTGGAGAGATATACGTCTGTTCAGAGCAGCTGGCGGACAGAAAAGAGGTTTTAATACGAGAAGACTCTTCAAATACAGGTTTGGTGACACGCTTTGTGCGTTGTGGGTAAGGTGGAGAAACGAGGTATGGTAGTTTGGTTTTTAAACAAATTATTCATATTTAAGATCCATTTATATCATATTGATATATATTACTGGTGTATGCAGGCATTTATGTACGGTACCGACCACCAAAGAGTTCATAATGTGTTAATTATTCAGAAATTCTGATGTTCTGGTATTATCGCTCATCGCACGTGGGTGGTCTTGTAGCTGGCGGATGGGACTATCAATGCCAGCCAAACATTATTGTTGGTTAGGGCTTGACATATTCGATGAATGCTTGGCCCAAACTATCTTGACTTATAATCTTGGATAGATATCATATCTCGATAGAAAATTAATTGTGAAAAGTATAGGAAGGAACCACTTGCTTGATTGGTTGGTGTAATTTAGTTGTTAAATGATCTGTTCTATCATTGGTTGTTCAATGTCAATTGTTGCAGACAATGAGTCACCATAACAGAAGAACATATGATGAGAGGGAGGATGACCGGTGGTATAACTATGGGAGATACAGGAACAGAGACCCTAGGTATGAGTCACACAGAGATGAGAGGTCGAGGTCCGAGTCTGGTCGTCCTGTGTGTAGATCTGGGTGGCCTGTGGATGATTATGAGTATTCCAGAAGGCCGTGGATTGAATCTAGGGAGAGGTCTATGGACAGATCTAGGGATAGACATAGACCTAGAGAACACTCTCATAAGAAAAAGAAGAGAAGAGATAGATCCAAATCACCTAGATCAAGGTCTCCCGGAGCTAAGAGAAGAAGGGATTCGTCGGTCAAGACTAAGGAGGATGTGGTGTGGGTTGAGAAGGAAGGGAGTGTTCCTGAAGCTACACCACTTGAAGATGAGATGTTTGGTCCACTTGAACCTAACACTGTGAGAAGTAGGTTTGCGGTGGGTGGATCAGATGACAAAGAGTCTGATGTTGAAGAAGATGGTGAGTCAGGTGTTCTATCAGAGAAGAAAAGAGTGGATTTATTATTAAAAGCAGTGAGTGACATGGCAAAAGGTGACGAGGTCACACAAGGAACTTTAAATGAGCTGTTAAAACAAGCTTCTGCAAAGTCATTTAAGGATAGAGCTGAGACAGCAATGGTAAATCAAGGGTTACAGGTACCTGTTGATGTTGATGTTAAAGAGAAGGCGTTGTCTAACCCTAACCCAAAGAAGTCTTCTAAGAAGTGTTATTTTGCAGTTTCACCTTTGTTGTCTGGTGAATTAGAAGAGGTATGGAACAAACAAATGTGTGGTCTGAAAGGTAATGAAGTGTGGGACCCCATGTCGGCAGAGCCACCTAGTAGTTACTTTCAAAAGAATGTGCCAAAACCTAAAGTGGCAGAAAAGTGGTATAAGTTACCAGAAGATGAGAAGGTCATAGCTGGTTACAAGGTTGATGCTGTTTTTAAGAACAATAAGTCTAATGTCACTGTACCTGTGTCCAGAGTTGCTGAATGGGAAAAGAACTTGAGTTTAGCTTTGAGAGTGTGTAACACATTGGATATCTTCTCTGGTGAAGTGATGAATGTAACTTTTAACTCTTTTTCGCAGTTAGAACAAGCAGTGCAGGAACAGTACAAAGCTTTGCTACCCGATGGGGAGGAGTTGATGGCAAATGTCATGTCAAAAGCTAGAGCTCTACAGGACCTAGTGAAACTTTTGAGCTGGCAGATGGCAGAGATAGTGGCGACACACAGGGAGACACTGTTGGAGGGCGCCATGAATAAGAGCGGCCATATGCTGTCAGAGAAATATAAGGCCTTATTGAAGTTGCAGCCTATTACTGGTCCTACACTCTTTCATGGCCATGTGCCGGAGATTATTGAAAGAGATAGTAAAGAAGCTACTGATAAAGTGTGTCGGGTCGCGGCAGCAAAACTGACGAACCCTACTTCTAATAGAAAACCAGGTGTGTCTGGACAGGGAACCATGAGAAGCGAGTTTGGGTTTTTTCGTGGGTCAGGAAGTACAGGAACCACACCTAGAGGTAGAGGAGGAAGTAGCTTTAGAGGAAGAGGTAGCAGAGGTAGAGGTAATATTGCGAAATGACTCACAAACACTCTCAAAGGTTCTGGACTACATACCAATTTCCCCTGTACCAACTCAAGTTTCAGTTGGAGCGAGACTTTACCATTTCTGGTCACTATGGGAGCAGATAGGGGTAAAATCAACAGTGATTCAGATTCTGAGGGATGGGTTGAAATGGAGTTTCAGGAACAAACCAACTCTCAGAGCTACTCCTTGGACAGCTCAGAATCATTTATCTCAAGAGAAGGCTGCCATAATGTCAGTAGTGATACAGAAACTGGTACAGAAGGAGGCTGTAGAAATAGTCAGGAATCCAAAGGCTTTTACTCCATCCTCTTTCTTCGCCCCAAGCCATCAGGAGAATGGAGACTAATTTTAGACCTCAAGTTACTGAATTCAATGATAGTGAATCACACCTTCCATATGGAGTCTGCCAGAACAATTCAACAGAGTATGTTACCGGGCCAGCATGCAGTGTCAGTGGATCTGACGGATGCTTACTTCCATGTGCCTATTCACAAGAATTTCAGAAAGTACCTCAGGTTTTGTGTGAACGGAGTAGTTTACCAGTGCAGAGCACTTCCGTTTGGGTTGATAATAGCCCCAAGAATTTTTACTCAAGTCATGTTAGAAATTGCCAGAGTGCTGAGAGAGAAAGGAGTGTTGATCAATATGTACCTGGACGATTGGTTGATCAGGAAAACAGATCCAGAGTCCCTGTCAGCGGAGGTGCAGTTCATTATCCAGTTGGTGTCAGACCTCGGGTTATTGATAAATATGCAGAAGTCGGAACTGGTTCCCAAACAGGTGTTCGAGTTTGTAGGAGTACTGTACGACCTGTCAGTCGGGAGAGCTTATCCACCGGAGAAAAGAATAGAGAAAATCCGGGAGAAAATCTTGGAAGTGTCACAGACAGAATCAGTACCTGCAGTAACTTGGTTGTCACTGATAGGACTGCTGAACTCGGTAGCAGAACAGGTACCATTCGGGAGATGGCATGTCAGACCATTCCAGAGGTTTCTGTCAGAGAGGTGGAACATAGCAACTGGGAAGAGGTCAGATCTGATAACCATAACCAAGGAGTGTCGACATCAGTTGGAATGGTGGTATCAGAAAGAGCATCTAACGGTGGGAGTGCCACTTTTAGAACCAAAGATAGACTTCCAGATCTTTACAGATGCATCACAGCTAGGTTGGGGTGCACATGTAGTGGAGATGGAGGGTCTGGAAATCTCAGGTGTGTGGGATGTGGATACAGCTCAATTACACATCAACATACTGGAGATGAGAGCAGTCCGTCTGGCGATTTTGCAGTTACGAGACAAGTTAAAGAAGTCATCAATACTGGTAGCAACAGACAACACTACAGTACTGTCATACATAAATCGCCAGGGAGGCACCAGATCTTGGTCACTGATGAAAGAGACAGATCTACTCTTCAAGCTAGTATTAGAAATACAGTGCAACATCAAAGCGAGACACATTCCAGGGAGGCTGAATGTGTTGGCGGACAGACTGTCCCGCAAAGGAACAGTACTTCCAACGGAGTGGTCACTACATCCGGTGGTGTTCGAAAATCTTTGGTACAAATGGGACAAGTCACAGGTAGACTTGTTTGCAATCAGACACAACAACAAACTACCTTGTTTTGTCAGCCCGGTACCGGACGGCTTAGCTTTTGCCGTAGATGCACTGACGATGGACTGGACAAATCTGTACGCTTATGCCTATCCTCAAACAGGTCTGATACAGAAAGTAGTCAACAAAATCAAGAGATCCAAGTGCAAGGTAGTACTGATTGCACCATGGTGGCCAGAGAAACCTTGGTTTCCAGAGTTGCTGGATCTACAAATGGAGTCTCCAGTGATGCTTCCGGTAAGAAGCGATCTGTTAAAACAACCAGGGAAACCAGTATTTCT
Source organism: Amphiduros pacificus (assembly GCA_949316495.1). Lineage (NCBI taxonomy): Eukaryota > Metazoa > Annelida > Polychaeta > Phyllodocida > Hesionidae > Amphiduros > Amphiduros pacificus. Next base: position 28,053,974 of record OX439010.1, on the reverse strand, counting down.
ACAAAATCCAGAAACACTGAATCTTCACGCCTGGATGTTATTTGGTCAGCAGTAGCAGAAGGAGGTTTCTCTGAAGGTGTGGCACATCAGATTACCAGAGCTGTCACTGAGAGTTCTAGTCAGATATATCAGACAAGATGGAATAATTTTGCTCAGTGGTGTAAAGAGCAAAGTATTCAACCTGAGAAAGCTACAGTACAACAGCTGGCTGATTTTTTACTGTATCTGTTCAAAGAGAACAAGTCTGTGTCTACCATAAAAGGTCATAGAACAGCGGTGGCAAAAGTTTTGTTACTGAAATCCAATGTTGATGTGTCAAATAATACTGTGTTGTCTGACCTAATTAGATCATTTGAACATGACAGACCAAGGAGGCCAAATCCTTTTCCCAAGTGGAATTTGGTCCTGGTACTGCAGACTTTGTGTAAGCCTCCGTTAGAGCCTCTACATATGGCCTCAAATAAATTACTAACTTTTAAAACTGTGTTTTTGTTGGCATTGGCTTCAGGCTCAAGGTGTAGTGAATTACATGCTCTGGATGTGAAACAGTTGACGTTCCGTGACCATTGGAAAGAAGTGAATTTAGCTCCAAATCCACAGTTCTTACCAAAGAATTTTGACTACAAATCAGGTGGAAGAAGTTTTAGTGGATTCATGATCGAGGCGCTCAAACATAGGTTGGGCCCAGGGTTAGAAGAGGATGCCAAGTTGTGTCCAGTGAGAGCATTAAGATATTATCTAGATAGAACCAAGGAGTCTAGAAAGGAATCTTCTCAGTTATTTGTAGCTATACAAGAAAAGAAGAGGATGGCAGTGTGTAAGAATACGATTGCTTCTTGGTTAAAGCAGACTGTCAAGTTAGCTTATGAGGGATGTCCAGAAGAGATAATCAAAGAACTCAGTCTTAATGCACATGAAGTCAGAGCATTGGCGTGCTCAGCTGCATTCTATGGAAATACTTCAATGAATGACTTATTACAGGGAGCTCGATGGGCTAACCAGACCACTTTCACTACCTATTATTTGAGAGATGTGTCCCAGGACCTAGAAGGACTAAAGAGATTAGGTCCAGTTATGGTGGGATTACAAACAATATAATGTGTATTATGTCCAGTACTGCATAAGTCCAGAACCAGGCATAGGAAGATGGCTCCGAAGAGATCCTCCACGAGATCATCTTAATGCCAAAATAAACTGTATATATGTTAAAAGTGATTAAGAAGTCCACAACAGTCTCAAGATGACCCTGAAGAAATCCTCCACGGGTATCTGATGATGATGTGGGTAGTATAAGAAGAGGAAATAGAAGATTAAGAAGGTGGAAGAAGATTAGAGGATTAAGAAGAAACCTAGGAGATTAAGAAGTTTGAAGTATTAGACATCCCAGTGTCAGCTATTAAGGCACATGGTGAGTGTCATTATTTGGTTCTATATATATATATATATATATATATATATATATATATATATATATATATATATATATATATATATATATATATATATATATATATATATATATATATATATATATATATATATCAGTACTGATAATATAGTTACTGGTTCTTGGATTTGTACAGTATCTCAGACTAGTCAAATCCAGAATTAGTTTTTCAGCAAGAATATAAAATACTTGGCTTAATCATCATTCCAGTATTTTATTACAGCTGATATCAAGTTAATTTTCAAATACCTCAAGTAGAATCAGACCTCTTGTGACATGCAATTTCGATCAAGTGGTCCTACTTGAACTCAGGGTGAATGTCTTGGCTTATCCATTACTCCAGACTTCAGCTGAGTTGCTAGGGTAGCAAAAAATGTGGCACAATAACAGTATGTTACATTCTCAAGATGTTCTAGTACTGTTGTTGGTGTTTAAAGAAAAAAAGGGAGGGGCGGACAGTTGGTGCCCCTTGTCTGAAAGCAATAACAAGGATGGAATGGCTCTAGGACTGGGTTCTGAGTGATTTTGTCTAATTAATAAAAGTATGCACACCTATCAAATGGGATAGAATTCCGCTCAAAAGTCCCACGCGCGGAAGCGGGAAGATGATCGATAGGTGTCGCTGAGGTGGTAGGGATACCCGGATGAGGGCAACAATGGTTTCTTTTTATTTATATTTTGACGTATTTTAAACTGGCTTAAAGCTCAGTCCTAATGTCCATTTGGGTTTATATTTAGTTGATAAGAAACACTCACATTAATAAAATTTGGTGAATTAACAATTTTTTGCCTAATATATGAGAAGACTCAAAGTGTTACATTAAATAGTTTATTAAGATTCATCTTTTAACAGCTAGTGATTTTGTATGTTATTTACAATCATGAATATATTATTACAAAATCATATTATCTCATTTTATTTATCTCATTTTGAAAATATGTCCATTGTACAAAATTAGTCTAAGAAGTATATTCATGGTTTTAGTTTTATGGAGTTTCATACCCTGTCCTCTCCTCCTGGGATCCAGGCAGCATTTAAAAGGTCCTACTGGGGTGGTTACAGTCAAGGTTTTAAAGAAATATAAAAACATTGATAAAAGAAATAATCTTAAATATGGTGACAGTCTTTTCTTTGGAACAAAATGTCAATTTACATTCCTTGCAACTTTTTTGAGATTTAATTTTAAAAGGTAAAAATATTAAAGGTATATGAAACAAATCAAATTTAAAAGAATGTTTCAGATTATCCAAGTATGTTATATAACACACTTTCTTGTACCTTTTTCCAAAATGGTTTGTCAAATTTACCAAATGTTACACCACCACATTCCTTTTGATTTTGCAATGGAATTTACGAAAAAAAAAAAGCCATGAGAGGGCAGCACTAGTAGTTGAGGAATGAGCGTGGATTAGGAGCAGACATCATTCCTGGTCTCCTCCCAGACATGCCTCCTGAGGCGCCACTACGAGACCCAGAAGAGGACGCGGAGGAATGCTTAAATTGGCCCAGATTGACCCGACCTCCTCTGCAATCACAGAAACCAATAGCCATTATTTATGTTCTCTGGATCATATTTTCTTCTTCAACTTTGCCACACATATCTTTTGTCATCAAGAAGGCACACATTTGCTTTTTCCACAATCTTCCCCTGATTTTACCTGTTTGCTGCGGTTCCACGTCCCCTTCCTCGACTAGACCCTGTCTTCTTCTTCCTGCCATATTTCTTAAATCCTCCTCGACCGCCTCCCCTCTGTAACACATGACCATGTATCATACACTTTATATACCATAAAGAAAATTTGTTTACTTTCCTGTAGAATTCCCTTGTAACAGCTGTCAATAACTGCACACGTTTATCTTGGATCTGCTTGACTGTTACTATGCCTTATGAACCTTTTTTATGCTGTGAGGGTCCATACAGGGACTGGAATATCGTTCAGAATTGTACCATTTTTGCTTATCAATCTTAAATTTCCCCGAGTTGCATTCATAAGTCCAACCCACTGACTATCCATGTCAGTTTTGCATGTTCACCTGCTGGGACAGTAGGCCAGTGCCTATTGTTCTCAGCAAAGGTGTGGTATTTAAGCTGTCTGCTGCCTCATCATTTTTCAACAACACTGGAGACACACGTTGTGTGATTCTTATCAATGCTATCTTGCATATATGAATGCTGCTTGGAAATAATTGCTCACTATAGCAGCCCCCTTTCTTGAGGGAGGGGGCTGTAACTCAAACAAGGATCTGCCAATGATCTTCCTTTACCACATGTACACTCACTATGTTAAATGTGAAAAAAGGAATCATTTCTGAAAACTTACAGATAAACAGAACAAAAAGTTTCTTTTCTTTGATGGCTGAGCCCAGGTTGGATCTCAGTCTGTAGCTGTTATATACTGACCTTTCCTCTCCTGGTGGCTGAGCCCGGGTTGGATCTCGGTCTATAGCTGCTATATATATTGACCTTTCCTCTCCTGGTGGCTGAGCCCAGGTTGGATCTCGGTCTGTAGCTGCTATATATACTGACCTTTCCTCTCCTGGTGGCTGAGCCCGGGTTGGATCTCGGTCTGTAGCTGCTATATATACTGACCTTTCCTCTCCTGGTGGCTGAGCCCGGGTTGGATCTCGGTCTATAGCTGCTATATATACTTTCCTCTCCTGGTGGCTGAGCCCAGTTTCTAGCTGCTATATACTGACCTTTCCTCTCCTGGTGGCTGAGCCCAGTTTCTAGCTGCTATATACTGACCTTTCCTCTCCTGGTGGCTGAGCCCAGTTTCTAGCTGCTATATACTGACCTTTCCTCTCCTGGTGGCTGAGCCCAGTTTCTAGCTGCTATATATACTGACCTTTCCTCTCCTGGTGGCTGAGCCCGGGTTGGATCTCAGTCTGTAGCTGCTATATACTGACCTTTCCTCTCCTGGTGGCTGAGCCCAGGCTGGATCTCAGTTTCTAGCTGCTATATACTGACCTTTCCTCTCCTGGTGGCTGAGCCCAGTTTCTAGCTGCTATATACTGACCTTTCCTCTCCTGGTGGCTGAGCCCAGTTTCTAGCTGCTATATACTGACCTTTCCTCTCCTGGTGGCTGAGCCCAGTTTCTAGCTGCTATATACTGACCTTTCCTCTCCTGGTGGCTGAGCCCAGTTTCTAGCTGCTATATACTGACCTTTCCTCTCCTGGTGGCTGAGCCCAGTTTCTAGCTGCTATATACTGACCTTTCCTCTCCTGGTGGCTGAGCCCAGTTTCTAGCTGCTATATACTGACCTTTCCTCTCCTGGTGGCTGAGCCCAGTTTCTAGCTGCTATATATACTGACCTTTCCTCTCCTGGTGGCTGAGCCCAGGCTGGAGCTTGGTTCGTACTTGCTGAAGTAGGATGAGGCTTCTTCCTCTTGGTCACTGCTTTCTATATCTGCTGCTTCATCAAAGTCATCCTCATCCTGTATTGCTAAAATCATAAATTGTTTCATTTTCAAAACAAGATTCCCGGAAGTTGACAGCTGAAGTTTATACATAGGCATCAGAGATGCACCATCCCTCAGCCCTGGTAACTTTCAAATATAATTGGATGTGCTCTTAACTTTCTTAATGAGCAAATCATGAGCAAACAGCTACAACAAAGAATGGAAGGTGCCATAAATACATTCAAGGAAGTGTAAATATACAGAAATGTCAAAATCTCAAGTTAAACATACACAAACCAGGTCTTCACCATATGCTTATGTGTGTCAAGTCTCATGAAGCTGTCATCATTTGTTCTAGAATTATTGCGATGGCGGAGATCTGACATAATTGTCCCTATGACCTTGAAAAGTAGGTGAAGGTCTTGTTCCATCAAACCAGATGCTAACTGTATTTACTTGAATAAAGGACAAGGTTTTCGGACCCAAACCTTTAGTTAATGTTTGGGGGTTGTCTTATGCACAAGGGCAACGTGTGGATGGTTAAGAAAGATTTCACCATGTGTCAACAGTAGTTCGCCTCAATTTAATAAGTGTATATCATGCAAAAATCGGAGAAAATGTGAGTTTAACAATGCCTAAATATGCTTATGCAACACAAGGTTGCCATTTTGAAAAGCGGACGTGACTGGAAGAAGCTCTTATTAAAAGTCTTCGTATTTATGTAGCGTCAGGGATCCATCATTGCACAATATATTAATATTTCAATGCGAATTTATACACTGTGGTGGCACTCTGATTGTTTTCGCGCCAAAATAAAAGCTTCTCCAGTTACTTTCGCTTTTCAAAATGGCGACCTTTTGTTGCATAAGGCCAAACACCCAAAGAATGTATATGAGAAAAAGTGCAACTCAGATTTTGCTTCTTGTCATAAACATTCTTTGGTTGCGTAAGCATGTTTACTTTTCACTTTTAAAATGGCCACCAAACTTGAGTGGTAGCAGTGCCAATGTCTCAAGAAAAACTGACTCGTCCTATAATCGGAAATTGGCCTTTTGAAGCAAAATTGCATCAATTTAGGGGGTTGTCTTTCATTCGAGTAAATATGGTTTGTGCTTAAATCTCATAAAGCTGCCATCATTTGTTCTGGAGTAATCACAATGATGTGGATTTCACATTTGTCCATGTGACCTTGAAAAGTAGGTTGAAGGTCACCGTCCATTGAACTCAAACGGGTTCTTCACCAGATGCTTATGTGTCAAGTTTCACAAAGCTTTTGTCATTTGTTCTAGAGTGCAGATGTTATTGTCCAAATCAAATGTCCAACCTCCAAAATTATTTTATTATTATAGAAAATTTTCAAATCCTCCCATCTACACAGGAAATACTTATGGCTTTTAACAACTTATCTTTCTCACAAAAACAATTAAAGTTTTTTTCTTGTGAATAATTCTTTTATTTTTACATTACTAATTCAAGGTCATAGCTCGCATTGGAGCAAAATACAACTTTTCATGGGTGTATATAATTGTTGTACACTGCAGATGGAGTGACAATAATTGATGTACCATAAATACAAACATCATGGTGTGATTGTGGGTTAACGTTCTTTTTTCAATGATTGGAATTTATGTAACCTTCTATGTTGTTTTTTTTAATGGGGTAAGATGATGACAACTGGGACTAAACATATTCATTATCCTAACAAGCTGTTCACTTCATTATTATTTTCTGGGGCATTAATTGCTGTGTCGAGCACAGTATTGCATGCGTGTTGTCATTCAAGACTGCATTAAGTGACAAGGGCATGAATTGGTCAGAGCTATAATCAGACAAACATGGTGACATGTGAGCTTGACATATGAGCACAAACTCAATCAACAGAACATATTTTGTTATTGCTGCATATCAATGACACCACCAGACCAACCTGAAACATAAAGTTGTGTTCCTAAGATATCTATTCAGCATATAAAACTGACTCAAAGAAAATTAAAAGACTTTTCCTTAATCCCTAACGGACGGGAAGGATGGCAACGTCCACCACCGGCAACGGATGGGAAAGACGGCAATGTCCCCATTGTTCTGGCTTGATGACATCATTTGTAACATTCTGAAAGGCTGCAACTTGTTACAATGTAATCATGACAATGACGTCAGAATGGCTGGATAATGAAGTTTTGACCCCAGCACTTCATTAAGCATATTGAAAAACCATGGTTATCAATTTTATTGATTTAGTATGTAGATACACTAGTCCAGAAAAAAATGGTTAGTCCTGCCAATCAACAAAATTGAGATAGGTTAGTCCATTAGGGGTTAAACTGTATGCATAAAATTGCCAAAAATGCAAAAGTATAAGGATCTTCCTCTTAAAATATACAATAATATTGGAACCTATTTTTTAAAAACAAATTAATGGAGTTTTGGCCATAAATTTCAAATATAGGATCTCATAAAACTATGTAGAACATTGGGCAAATGAGGAGTTATTTCTCGGTGATTATAATTTTCCTGTGAATACAAAAGAAATATTAAATATTAAAAAATCTAGAATCATCTGAATGTGGACAATAAGTGAGAGAATCAACACACATTTTAGGAAACACTTTTTTAAACACGATCTGTCTTTTGTAGCTATTATGACGACTAGACAACAAAGTGGGTTTTACTTTCATTGTCTCAAATACAGGAGTGGATAGGGTCTGCTGTGGAGAGTATTTTTCAGCACTTTCCTAGTAACAAATAGCAAGTAAGACTGGAAGCTTTCCTCAGAACAAGTAGCAACCAGGATTGGATGTTTTCCTCTAAACAGGTAGCAACCAGGATTGGATGTTTTCCTCTAAACAAGTAGCAACCAGGATTGGATGTTTTCCTCAGAACAAGTAGCAACCAGGATTGGATGTTTTCCTCAGACCAAGTAGCAACCAGGATTGGATGTTTTCCTCTAAACAAGTAGCAACCAGGATTGGATGTTTTCCTCAGAACAAGTAGCAACCAGGATTGGATGTTTTCCTCTAAACAAGTAGCAACCAGGATTGGATGTTTTCCTCAGAACAAGTAGCAACCAGGATTGGATGTTTTCCTCAGAACAAGTAGCAACCAGGATTGGATGTTTTCCTCAGAACAAGTAGCAACCAGGATTGGATGTTTTCCTTGTAACAAGTAGCAACCAGGATTGGATGTTTTCCTCAGAACAAGTAGCAACCAGGATTGGATGTTTTCCTCAGAACAAGTAGCAATTAGTATTGGATACTTGACTCAAAAGTTTAAAGGTATTAAGCATCAATTCTACAATTTGGTATATTGAAAGTTTGGCCACATATTAACATCATGACGAATTGAAATTATGATAGATTAAAAAGATAAGTTGTTAAAAGCCATAAAAGTTGCACTCCCAGGAAAGATCTGTCTCAGCCATAAGCTGCACGTAACGGGTAAACACGGGTAGCATGAAATTTGTGTGACCTCAATTGAGGCTCAGAGTAGGGTAGCACTGTTTGACATCATTCTGGCACTATCTAAAGGACAATACATTTCATGACTTCATAAGCATATTGCCATACTTTTATGACGTCATTTTACCTTTCAATGCCTCTATGATCACACCCCACATAAAAATGGTGCCAAGAAAGAAGTGTGCTTTCAAAAGGGGGCTATAAATTAGGTTCCTGTTCAAATAGGTTTTACAGACATTTACTGGAATGCATCACTCAAAACAATATTTAGATATGAAAGGCAAATATCTTTATCGTTCATTTTTTATATTTATACATATTTTTCAAAATCACTGCTTAATTCCTTTAATAAAAGAATACTCATTTTTATTAGGAGTTTACTTGCAAAAAGATATTGAACCAGGATACACTTAATAACATTGCAATATCAAGCAGTCAATGCATTCAATACTTGATGTTAAAATAGTTGATGCTGTGAATGAAATATGAAATGTCTGCCGAGTAACAACGGTGTTTAGGCCTCTCTTATTAAATTAGTTGGGTAAAAATACTGCCGATTGTCATGTTTGTTTGTTTGTTTGTTTGGGGTTTTACATCACTTTCAACATTATTTCAGTTATTTCGTGATGAGACCTACTTGTAGCAGATATAGTGCTGCCTCACTGACTTGTCATGTCGCAGGTCCTTGACATGACAACCCACCCGGTCACAGATTTACAAGGACAACGGGTTAACCCTTTAGGCATGGGCCTCAGCTCATGTGGGAAATTGTATCATGAGTTCCATCCCGGCACGGCCGGGGTTCGAACCCACGACCTTTGGATCACCACAGAGGAACTGGTGCTAATACGCTGGCACTCTAACCAACTGCGCCACGGCCCATGGCCCCGATTGTCATGACAATATTTATTAAGTTATGAATTATAACAAAGATGTTATATGCAGATGTTTATTACAGGAAAATGATAATTGGAATTAGATTGTGGGACATAAATGAATGTTTTGTCTGACATTTGTAAGGCTTAAAAAAAAAGCTTGTTTCTGATTCTCTTCCTACAGGCCACGGGCCGTGGCGCAGTTGGTTAGAGCGCCAGCTTATTAGCACCAGTTCCTCTGTGGTGATCCAAAGGTCGTGGGTTCGAGCCCCGGCCGTGCCGGGATTGAATTCATGATACACTTTCCTACATGAGCTGAGGACCGTGCCTAAAGGGTTAACCCGTTGTCCTTGTAAATCTGTGACCGGGTGAGTTGTCATGTCAAGGACCTGCGACATGACAATTCAGTGAGGCAGCACTATATCTGCTACAAGTAGGTCTCATCACGAAATGACTGAAATACTGTTGAAAGTGATGTAAAACCCCAAACAAACAAACAAACAAACTCTTCCTACATAAGTTTAAACCAGCTACCTTGAAATATTTTGACTTTCTAAGTGAAAAAAACATAATTAGTCATAATGTCATTACATAGATTCATTCTCAGTATAATTCATTACTCGTAACAAAAATTAATAAAACAAAATAAAAATCTACTCCTTTTCCTATTTTTAAAGGGTACATTATCAGGAACACAGTTATCATATTTGTTGGCCTGACACCAGAGGTCCAAGCCAAGCACTCATAGCGCCTCCTGTTGGCATTCCATATATACATGATCAGCTTCCCCTTATTTTGGTACATGTTGTTCTAACCTATTTGGCATGCTAGAGGGTCACAGCAATTAGAAACATGAATTGTTCTCCAAAAAAGTGAAAATTGGCTTCTGTGACACAGGAAAAGCTCAAGTTCGCCAAATATGGAACTGATGAGTCCTAAATACAAGGATGATAGTTATAAAGAGGTCTTTTTATATATGGCTATAACTGTGGCTTAATTTTTGTATTTTTTTCATAAGGTCACAAAATAGCTTCAAATCCTGGGTTACTCTGTATTTATTGTAACTTTAAATAAAGTTTTTTTTTGTTTTATTTGTATTGATATTGTTTTTATTTATACATAAAAATAGAGTATTCACCAACAAAGTTGATCATTTACTGGTAACGACCTTCATCTTGAACTAGGATTATGATTATTTTATTGAGAAAAAAAATCCCTAAGTTACCATATTTCAGTACAAACTGCTTGAGAGTTAGACCTGCTGGAAGCCAGTTGAGATGCAGTTAATACCACAGACATCAAATTTGTTTTTCACTCAGACCAACATGTTGCCCTCACATGATTGTTTGCCTAGGATGAGGGATCACCAATATCTGGCATAAGGATGTCCTGATTTATGTGTCACTGACTCTATAAAGATTTCTTAACATTTATGGGAACAGGAACTCTTCATACATCTCAAGGCTTCTTTATCAAGTAGTTACCTTCAATTGTTTTCACACCAAAAACTATTACTCATCAGTAAGGGAGCAAAAAGTCTCATCCTTAAGAAGGAGAAAATAATTTTTCCTTGTCATGATATTAACATGAAATATTTAATTTAATTATTTTCTCCAGTTGGCGTGGTGAAAACTTTAACATGTCATTTAACCTTTTTCACTGAAACAATCAAGAAATGAGATATTCAAACACTTTTTCCTTGCCTAATATAAATGTTGACACCCCAAACTTTGTAGTCAAATATTATTACCCATCATATTTACCCTAAAATAATTTCTGTGACATTCGAAAGGAGATGAGTCTTCTGCTAAAATCTTAATCATCTATTAGACACAAACTTTGTTTAGATGACCAGTGATCTAGTGCAAACACCTGCTTAGTGAAGTTTTGCTAACAATGTTGATTGTGACAATGGAATGCTTTGGCTTTCGAAGACTATTTGTCCATTAATGTGTGTCTACTGGCACAGGCCTAACACCCTGACAGACCACATTAGAGGTCACATGCTTGTACAAGTCTTGAAGAGTACAGCCAGTATTTGGCACTTTCATCAATGCACAATAACCATGGTTGTTGTATCTTGGTTGGTTTTAGTCAGACAATTTACTTGTATCACAGTTCCGTGGCTACATATCAATTAAGCATACCTCAAACCCCTGTGTAAAGTGTCTGTGACTTCTGTGGTTTCATGAATACTTCAAGAGCACACATAGTAGCATTTAATTAATTTTTGAGAAAAAAAAAACATGTATAAAGCAAACATATCAGAAATTTTTTCTGAGGTATACTTTTGCTAGTGTTGATGGTCTGAGATCATGTAATCAAAAGTTATTTCACAACAATATTTAAAGATACCTTCTAAACAGATCTAACCAAAACCATGAAAAAAATATTTTTCAGCCTTCTTAAGGGGTATTTTTCTGTTATTTACTGCATTCAGTAAGTTTCTTTGTAAGAGAGAGAGAGAGAAACAGACACACAAACACACACAGGTCTGTGCCCGCCAATCATCCTCTCATAAGTACAAATAGCTGCACCCAGCAGGAGATAAAATCACTCTCTTATAAACTTAGGATCTGATGAGAAAGGATTTCTCCTAATGAAAAGATATCAATATACTGAGATATATATGGGACTATGGTGAGAAAGATCTGATGAGAAAGAATTACTCCTGATGAAAAGATATCAATACACTGAGATATATATGGGATGATGGTGAGAAAAATCTGATGAGAAAGAACTACTCCTGATGAAAAGATATCAATATACTGAGATATATATGGGATGATGGTGAGAAAAATCTGATGAGAAAGAATTACTCCTGAAGAAAAGATATCAATACACTGAGATATATATGGGACTATGGTGAGAAAGATCTGATGAGAAAAAATTATTGCTTATGAAAAGATATTGACATACTGAGATGGGACTATGGTGAGAAAGATCTGATAAGAAAAAATTAGTGCTTATGAAAAGATATTGACATACTGAGATGGGACAATGGTGAGAAAGATCTGATAAGAAAAAATTATTGCTTATGAAAATATATTGACATACTGAGATGGGACTATGGTGAGAAAGATCTGATGAGAAAAAATTATTGCTTCTAGTAAGATATCAACATACTGAGATGGGACGATGTGGATAACCACAAATACACAATAAGCTTTAACATTTAGGCATCACACAACTCTATGTCATCACATCTATTGTTTTTCCCTGGCAGTTAAGTGCAGGAAGAGATGATGATGATCAACAGCAGCAGTGGCTTGGAAAATCTGGATAATGAAACGGTCATTCCGGATTATAATCAAGACAAGCATTGGTCCCATACATTATACATAGTCATGATGCCGGTGCTGATGGTCGTGGGATTGGTGGGAAATGCCCTGGCTCTGGGACTCGCAATCTTTAAGAGGTTCAAAACTCCTGTGTTCATCTACATAGGTGTGTTGGCCATGGCTGATACCATATGTATCATACTCTTTGGAGTAAACTGGGTGATAAATATCAATAACCGGATAATTGTATTAAACCCAGTCATAAACTGTAGACTCTCCATCTTGGTTCTAAACCTCTCTACCCACCTCTCAAGCTGGACCCTGGTTCTCATAGCTGTGGACCGTGTCATCCACACCTGCTTCTTTAACTACAGCAAAACACTTTGCACTCCGAAACGTGCCCTGCAAGGCTTGGGCATTATGGGAATACTACTCCTGGTTTCCGACACAACCTTGGCAACACTAGGGGCATTCAACTTACATTATCAAGACATCACAATATGTACAGTGACCCCCCTGGCAATGATGATGGGCTCCATGATATACTCGATCCTACCGTCTGTGGTGATCATCCCGGGCAATGCTATGGTGGTAGGGGGCGTGGTGTATGCCAAGTGGAAGATCAAGCATGGGTCACAGCTACAGGCCGGCAACACGTATATGGTCAAGAAACTCAGTGTCCTATTACTCTTGACAACTTCCTGGTTTGTGCTTTGTACTTTCCCCATCTCCATCAATCTCATGGTTGCTGGCCTCAGTCAGTATTATGTTTTTTTCAACATTAATGCTATTTTGACAAATTGTAACCATGCTCTCAACTTCTATATATACTGTATGGCATCCAGCACAATCAGATCAGATGTCAGGAAAATGCTAACATTATCAAAGAACCAAGTAGGGTCAATAGTCACAGGTACATCATAATATCAATCTGGAGACTGGCCAGATGTTTTATTTAGTTTAAGATTGACCAGATGTTAGATTGGATGTACTTATTAACAAGATGCAATATTAAATCTTGAACCTGACTAGATATGGAATTAGATTGTAAAATTGATCAAATGTGGAATTATCTTGAGACTGACCAGATGTATGATTAGACTGTGACATTGGCCATATCTATATTCACATTGTGAGATTGACTAGATATATGATTAGATTAGATTACTAAGCAGATGTGGAATTGGATCTTAATATTGAATAGATGTATAATTATATTGTAAAACTGACCAGTTGTATAATTAGATTATAAGGTTGACCAGATGTACCATTATATTGTAAGCCTGACCAGATGTATAATTATATTGTAAGCCTGACCAGATGTATAAGTAGATTATAAGATTGACCAGATGTATAAGTAGATTATAAGACTGACCAGATGTATAAGTAGATTATAAGATTGACCAGATGTGTAATTAGATTATAAGGTTGACCAGATGTATAATCATATTATAAGACTGACCGAATGTATAAGTAGATTATAAGACTGACCAGATGTATAATTAGATTATAAGACTGACCAGATGTAAAATTACATTGTAAGCCTGACCAGATGTATAAGTAGATTATAAGATTGACCAGATGTATAATTATATTATAAGACTGACCAGATGTATAAGTAGATTATAAGACTGACCAGATGTATAATTACATTGTAAGCCTGACCAGATGTATAAGTAGATTATAAGACTGACCAGATGTATAAGTAGATTATAAGACTGACCAGATGTATAATTACTTTGTAAGCCTGACCAGATGTATAAGTAGATGATAAGACTGACCAGATGTATAAGTAGATTGTAAGACTGACCAGATGTATAAGTAGATTATAAGACTGACCAGATGTATAAGTAGATTGTAAGACTGACCAGATGTAGATTATAAGACTGACCAGATGTATAAGTAGATTGTAAGATTGACCAGATGTATAAGTAGATTGTAAGACTGACCAGATGTAGATTCTAAGATTGACCAGTTGTCTAATTATATTGTTCATTGATAAGATGTAGAATTAGATATTAATATAGACTTGGTGTATTTTCCATAAAAGGAGAGAAGGATCAGGTTGATTCTGCAAAAATTAACCTCATGAAAATGATTGAAGAGGCTCAAAATGGGGAATAAAGAGGTTGACCAGAGTGGAAAAATGCTATATGTAGAAGTTATATTGTTAAGGAAAAAATTGATTTCATTGACTCTCTTAAAAATGCCAAAATGAATACAGAAACTTCGCTGGATTACCCGGGGATTTATACTTATAACAAAATCACTGACTCTGATTTTTTGCCATGGACTATTTGTAACTTTTTCATAAGAGTATCTAATTATGGATATGGAAACATATAGAAACTTGGCTTCTACATTATTACCAGTTAAAGGATTGGTAAAATCTGATCTTGATGTTAAGAATTTTCAAAATTGAAATACCATCTCTAAGCATTGGGGTTTTTCTAATGACTTTAATATTGATATCTTTGTGGATATTAGACTGATTATATGAGTGATTTCTTAGCGAATAATAAAACTAATCATGACACAAATGGATTGGACAGCATATTACATCATGAGTACCGGTATATATATATGCTATTTAAAATCGTAAGTGTAAAAAAGATGTGAGGCATAGAACCATGCAATTGAGAAATGTATCATCCTCTGGAAAAACAATTAAAAAAATAGTATTAATATTAGATCATGTCTTTGTCTTTTTTGCGGATCATCAATTAATGCTGGAATAGACTCTTAGAATAGTGGACTGAATTTTAAATCTTTAATTAAATATACTCAATCCTCAGATGCCAAGGTAATTTTCCTCTGCAAAAAACATTTTTATAATTCTTTGAACTCTGAGATTAACTTGGACCCAACCCTTATTGACAGTAGAATTTACATGAAAAATATTCCTTATGTATATCTGATTAAAGATTTTAATTTTGCTGTACGTGGGGATTACACAGCACGTACATGAAGATCGGTTAGCCACTAAACGCTCTCAAGGCATAACACTAATAAATACATATAACAAGACCGGTTTAAGTCAATGCCAGGCTGTCTCTTCTATGGTAAATAAGCCTATGAAAGTTTTTACAATGATCTTGCACAAAATAACAATATCAAATGTGTAACTGACGAAAGTGATGTGGCTGAAAAAGCTTCATTGAACTATCCTCGTGATTTTACTGGTAAAATTGTTAAAAATATTCAAAATCTCAATCTTGCTTTTGTAAACACTCAGTTGATAAGAAATGTAATTTTATTGACAGAGGATTACATTTACAATAATAATATTGATAGAATGCTTGTTGCTGAGACATGGTTGGAAGAAGTGAGGGATACACTCAAAGCGAATAACTATGAAATTTTAAAATAGAAACCCTTGTCCTTTGTACAGTGGAGAATTGCAAACAGAAAAAAGATTAAAAAGAAAACTTGAAAGAAAAATGGAAAAATCTAAATTAAAGTAGATATTAAAATCTATAAGGCTAAGAGAAATAGATACAAAACATTAATAAGTAATTTTTGACTCTGCAATGAATTTTAGAAATCATATTAGTATATATCTGCAAAAAAGGCTTTTTTCATCTTAAAAATATTGCCAGAATCAGAAAATCTCTAAATAAATCATCGACCAATATGTTAGAACATGCCTTTATTTCCTCTAATGTTGACTATTGCAATTCATTATTAATTGGACTTCCAAAAAAGATTTAGAAAAATTGCAAAAAATGCAAAAAATGCAAAATGCAGCAGCTAGATTAATTACTAAAACGAAAAAATAGCAACATATCACCCCAATATTAAACAAATTGCATTGGTTACCTGTTCAAGCACGAATAAAATTTAAAATAATACTTGTTACATGGAAAACTCAAAATGATATGGCTCCTATGTACTTAAAGGATCTCTTAACCAAAAAAAGTAATTGTCGAACGTTAAGATCTAATGATAAACTCGAATTAGCAATTCCAAAATTGAGAATCCAATATTATGGAGATAGAGCTTTTAAATATATAGCGCCACTTTTATGGAATAAGCTACCATCTGATTTGAGGTTATGTACTAGCTTGAATCTTTTTAAAGGTAAACTCAAATGCTTCCTCTTTAAAAAATTTATGAGACCTAAGTACCTGCTAGCGCTTAGAACAGGCTTACCTGATTTAACGCTTTACAAGTATTTTATTATTATTATCATTATAATTATTATTATTATTATTATTATTATTATTATAATAATTATAATGTAATAAATAAATTTTAAAACATTGCGAAACTGTCATCTTGTGTCACTTTCATACTGATTAACTTCTTTATTGGAAAACTTTGTAATTACATTTATATCTGCTAATGAGTTTCTATCAGAGTAGTCTCCAAGCTGTCAAACACTTATGTTATCCTAAAGTATCTAAATCTTAATTAACTGACTGTATTAACTTCAAAACGACTGCAATGTGTACTGTTGTGCTGGATATCATTTGAGCAAATATAATTCTGATATTTATCAAAATATCAAAATGATTAACCATATGGTACATCATATCATTACTTACCTGGCGTTTGATTTAAAGCACATCATAAGAAATCATGTACAAGTGGTTTGGAAGTGTGAAAAAAGTGTTAGAAAATAAATAAATTTAAAAAATGCATCACTGTCTCCTTTGATTTGAAATGGGTTTCTTTATATTTTCTGGTAAATTAATAAAATGCATGGACCACTTTTGACTTATTTGCCCTGAACTCAATACCAAAACAAGATATAGGAGCTCAAGGTCTCCGAAACTTCTGCCATTTGATAAAGTAAAATTGGTGGCACTGAAAAAGGCATCAAGATATTGCAAAATGTAAAAGTTGTGTTGCAAACAGACTGATGCTCAGAACCAGACATCATAGCCCGTGCCTCACGGGTGGTGGATGGTAATAAATGAATAAGAAAGTGAAGTAATAAATAAGATAATGCACCTTTAATAGCCGCATAGTTCCTGGTGATGTGGAGATAATGGTAACCATAGTTTCGCAAGCGGGTCTCAGTCATGCCTGTGATGTTCAGCATCTCGTCTTCTGTCATAGGTAAGCGGTGTGCCATCTCCATCAGGGCAGCGTGGGATATCACTGTCTCTGCATTACGGAACCCGTTCTCTGTCTCTGTAACATCCCAAGACACATGGCAAGATTATCTTTCTACTTTCTATAAAAGCATTAGATGTCAATGTACATGTTAACATAAAAAATGAGGTCGCCAAATGTTGCTGGTAGTTAACGCAGGCGACTAGTAACTTTGTTTCGGGTGCCCACTTTGGTGGCCAAACAACTGTTACTTTTTACTGTATTGAAACATACTTTACTGCTCACAAAATAAGATTTGCAAATATTCCTTGTTTTGCCACTACTTTTGAACTCTCTTAAAGTGAAATCTCATAAAACACCAATTTTGGCTCAGTAATGGTGGCAATGTTTGAAATGTCTGCCTGGTTTGGTTATGTTAATACAATGCTTGACCCCTTTGCTATGTAAACTTAAACTATGATTTGCAGATGAATTTCTCACATCAATTTTATATTTGGCAGACAAATTTATTGGCTGGCATCATGTCAGTTGAAGTGATGAGACCTGTCAGCTTTAATAACCTTATTCTTGTTTTAGTTCTTGCTTTAACCCCTAACAGACCAGAAGGACGTCAACATCTATAACAATTTTAACCATATAATCAATTATTTTTAAACAGAAATCGCTTCTCAAAACACATGTTGCATTTGTTGGAATGTCCAAGATCACTTCTGGTAGGTTTTCAAAATATGTCAAATAAATCTTTTTCTGATGACGGCAACATGATGTTACAACTGCTCATAAAAATGCCTCCTATTTAAGGAAATGTCAGAAACAAATTTGAAGTAAATTTTGGGTAGGATAGGAAAATGATGGCCGAAAATTTTACAGATTTCAGAAGGCTCAAATATCATTCAAGGCATCCTTAAAAACCCAATGTGAGTGCATTAACTGTCAAACTCGGGATGTTGTGGTCATTTCATATGACATGTTGTCAAAGAAATCATGTACAGATTGTGTTTAATGCCCTCCTCATGTCAATGTTATGTCCCCCACAGTCAAATGTGACGTCCACCACACAGGGACACTTATGCTCGGGTTTCTGGAGAATTAATCATAAATTATTGTCACTCACGAATTTTTTTGGTAAGTTCCACCAACTCGCTGATACACTGTTTATAGTTTGGATCATCAGGTTCTTCCGGCATTTTACCAACATTACTGACATCCTTCGCACCCTGACCCTTGGATTGGGCCTGGAATTCCACCTGCAATTGACATACATCATTGAGAATAGACACATTTTATATTTCTGACTGCATCATATTTAGTCTCACATTTGTTCCTCCTTGAGGCTTCAGTCAAACCAGAACCAAAGTTCCCCGATCAGACTACAGCCATAAATGATCCACACTGGTTACTCCACCAGATAACAGCCATAAATGATCCACACTGGTTACTCCACCAGATAACAGCCATAAATGATCCACACTGGTTACTCCACCAGATAACAGCCATAAATGATCCACACTGGTTTCTTCACCAGACTACAGCCATAAATGATCCACACTGGTTACTCCACCAGATAACAGCCATAAATGATCCACACTGGTTACTCCACCAGATAACAGCCATAAATGATCCACACTGGTTACTCCACCAGATAACAGCCATAAATGATCCACACTGGTTACTCCACCAGATAACAGCCATAAATGATCCACACTGGTTTCTTCACCAGACTACAGCCATAAATGATCCACACTGGTTACTCCACCAGATAACAGCCATAAATGATCCACACTGGTTACTCCACCAGATAACAGCCATAAATGATCCACACTGGTTTCTTCACCAGACTACAGCCATAAATGATCCACACTGGTTATTCCACCAGATAACAGCCATAAATGATCCACACTGGTTACTCCACCAGATAACAGCCATAAATGATCCACACTGGTTACTCCACCAGATAACAGCCATAAATGATCCACACTGGTTACTCCACCAGATAACAGCCATAAATGATCCACACTGGTTACTCCACCAGATAACAGCCATAAATGATCCACACTGGTTACTCCACCAGATAACAGCCATAAATGATCCACACTGGTTACTCCACATGACTACAACCATACTAAACTACATTGGTTGCACCACCAAGCAATGGTTATTTGGACTGACTTGGGTTCCTCTACAAGCAAAAGTCAGATAGGACCACCAGGTGAAAGTTATATATGATACACATTAATTCCTCCACCAAGCAACAGTTATATATGATACACATTAATTCCTCCACCAAGCAACAGTTATATATGATACACATTAATTCCTCCACCAAGCAACAGTTATATATGATACACATTAATTCCTCCACCAAGCAACAGTTATATATTATACACATTAATTCCTCCACCAAGCAACAGTTATATATGATACACATTAATTCCTCCACCAAGCAACAGTTATATATTATACACATTAATTCCTCCACCAAGCAACAGTTATATATGATACACATTAATTCCTCCACCAAGCAACAGTTATATATGATACACATTAATTCCTCCACCAAGCAACAGTTATATATTATACACATTAATTCCTCCACCAAGCAACAGTTATATATGATACACATTAATTCCTCCACCAAGCAACAGTTATATATTATACACATTAATTCCTCCACCAAGCAACAGTTATATATGATACACATTAATTACTCCACCAAGCAACAGTTATATTTGACAGAAATTAGTTTCTCAACAACAGACATCTTCGACAGACATTGGTTCCTCCATCAAGCAACAGATATCTCTGATGGACATTGGTTCCTCCATCAAGCAACAGATATATGTGACAGACATTGGTTCCTCCAACAAGCAACAGTTAAATATGACAGACATTGGTTCCACGACCAAGCAATGGTTATATATGAGACATTGGTTCCCCCACCAAGCAACAGTTAAATATGACAGACATTGGTTCTTCCACCAAGCAATGGTTAAATATGACAGACATTGGTCCCTCCACCAAGCAACAGTTAAATATGACAGACATTGGTTCTTCCACCAAGCAATGGTTAAATATGACAGACATTGGTCCCTCCACCAAGCAACAGTTATATATGACAGACATTGGTTCCTCCACCAAGCAACAGGTATATTTGACAGACATTGGTTCCTCCACCAAGCATTGGTTAAATATGACAGACATTGGTTCCTCCACCAAGCATTGTTTATATATATGACAGACATTGGTACCTCCACCAAGCATTGGTTATATATGAGACATTGGTTCCTCCACCAAGCATTGGTTAAATATGACAGACATTGGTCCCTCCACCAAGCAACAGTTAAATATGACAGACATTGGTTCCTCCACCAAGCATTGGTTAAATATGACAGACATTGGTTCCTCCACCAAGCATTGTTTATATATATGACAGACATTGGTACCTCCACCAAGCATTGGTTATATATGACAGACATTGGTTCCTGCACCAGACATTATATATGACTATGCATATTTCCGGCAAGTTACGATGGTGGTGCAGCACTCACCTTGGCCTTCCCAGACAGCAGGTCATTAGCCTTGGTTCCGATCTTGACATAGGAGACAGTATGGTCATGAGCAGTGACCTGAAGGTCCTCAGCGATGTATCCGTCTACGACCAGCTGTCTCATAAGCCTCTCACAGTCGTTACGTCCCCATTTGCTTCCAAGTCCATGCATAGGGTTCCTATCATGACCTGCATCCTTGACCTTCTGATTGAGAGAACCTGTCCAAAGCATACACCATATCATAAACTCCAAACCTTCAATACTTTAACTTACTTTTAAAGAACCACATGCATTCTTACAGGACTAGTATCACTGTTTTACTAGTGCTTATCAAATTTGGATTGTTTACTGGCATTGATGCCTAATAATTGAGCATCATGATTTTTTCCCTCAATATTCTTGACTGGTGTGCAAACATTAACAAGAACACAATAATGACCTAACATGCACTGACAACCACCTCTCTGCAGTTTTCCATAACCACCATGGCCTGTACTATTGTTTCAATAACTGATAATCATATCCATTTGATGAGCATTGTAATATTTAAAGCAGAATATGCAATAATTAAAATCATAAAACTAGTTTGAATCTGATGGAAATAATTTGTGTCATGCATTCTCTATACATACCGTATTTACTCGAATATAAGATGACTTGACTCTTGTATTAGACGACCCCAAACATTAACTGAGGGTTTGGGTACGAAAATCTCATCATATATTCGAGTAAATATGGTACATATGCAGACAAACCAGTCTGGTTATTTTAAACCTGGAGAGGATCTAACCATATTGGTGTGATCCCTCTCACCTTATGGCAGATTTTCTGTTCAGTGTGGATGTATAAGAGCGTTTATCTTACCCTTGAAGACCTCGATGAGGTGGAGGAGAGTATATCTGGATCGCGGGTTGCTGAGCATGGCCTGAACTCCTCGCAGCACCTTCCTGCACGTCTCTGTCACATCACGCTTCTCATACTTCAACTGCAACACAATACCAAGCTTCAATATCACACAATCGGCGGCAATAGCACCAACTTACTCGAACTTTAAAATCCATGATTGTATCTTGATATTGTCAGTTTTGTAGCCAATATTTTATGGTTTCTCTGCAAATGTCTCTGAGCTCCAAAAATCCACCAGATGGCAGCAATGACAGAAATGACAACTTTGAGTCTACAAACTTCATTTACAAGAGTCACATAAGTGTTTTCTTCTCGCATTATCTCTGGGATCCAGGATTTTTTTAAACACATTAATGATTGGTTTTTCCGAGGAGGTTTTTAACTGGTTAATTTATGAATAGTTTGGCGGAAGCCTTCTACTGGATGGTTAGACTATTTATTGACTGGTGGAGTCCCTTTAGGACATGCTGGGAGATCCCTTTTTGGTTTTATTTATATATCAAGCAGTCATTTCTTTGTAGTAATAAGCTCAGTCTATTCTTTGTAATGTTAAGCTCTTCTCAAGATTTAAAATTATTAATAAATTAAATGGCTGCTGACCCATACCAGGCTGGCTTAGCCTAACTGGCATGCACAAATTTATCTGCCACTAGAGGGAGTTGGCTGGTAGACCAGTGAAAAGCTCATAGAGACACCCGGTGGAAAACTATTTTATGGCACATGGAGATGTGGTAAAATTCTTATTTTCTAATTTTATGTGAGAATTTTCTCATCAATTTAAGCTGTAAGATTATATTCAAATTATATTTTGTAATCTAAAAAAAATCTAGTGAAAAACAACTTGTTTTACGACAACCAGAAATGCGTCTCATTCCAGAAAAATACTTTGTTGAAAACCCGCCAGATGGCAGCATTGCATCGTCATGATGGGGACCAAATTGCGGCAAGACATAAGTGCCATATTTTTGCGAAAAAGGCTTGTATGGCTTGCGATTAGAATCAAAGTATTCACCACAATGTTTAAGATGTCCGAAAATTCAAACTGTTTGCATATCTCGCTTGCAGTGAAGGAAAGATAGCTTTGATCAATGAATTGGACAAGATGGAGGGAGTTCAGTGTTTACCGGCTTGTTTGAATAAACTGAAAAAAACTGTTTACTTCATAATGAAATGTTCATTTGTTGTTCATTTGTTTCTTGAATTTTGACTGGAGCTTCAGAATAGAGAGGTGTGGTGTGCACGTGGTAGAAATAACTAAACAACATCTTGTCCACTTTAACATGTTTTGTCCTGGAGTAAAAAGGGTGCAACTCTCCGTTCCCAACTTCTAGAATAATCATGAAAATCAGAACCCCTTCTTTTAGTAGAACAAGCACCACTCCCAGTTGGTTAATTGTGATTTGATCTAAAATTTAGGCAGTGTCATATTTGTAGTGTGGCCACTCAAGGGTTATGGGGGTCACTAACAGCAAGAGGGGAGAGATCAAGTGTTTAAGGTATGCAAGATGGTTCCAGTTTTATAAAATATAACCCCATGGGTTGATAGCTCTCCTGACTTAAATAAAAACACATGAACTGATATAAATTGCAATAAGCAACCAGGTTATGATTTTCAATACAAGATCCCAATTCAGTTTTGATGAGATATTCATTAATATCTTGTAAATCATTATCTTGTTACCAATGCAATATTTCATGCACAAAATTTGTGACCTTAAGGTCATTGCATTAAGGTCAATGGATGCAGGGGCAAAATAAAACAGATAGTGCACAACTACACCTTATGGTTTTAAGACATGCCCAATATTTACTATCTTAGTTCATCGTCCATGAGATATACTCCAACAAGATGTTGTATTTTCAGAGGTCTAATTCTATCTATTTTCCATTAAGCTCAGTTCTTTTTCCATGTTGTTAAGAATTTTTCAAAAATCTGATCAAACTCCAGCAGAAGGCGACATGGTGAAGTAATAGTTTGCGTGTGCCTCTGGTGGACAGTGTGAAATCTGATAGCTATCACTAAGTTGTCAATGAGGCTGCCATTTTGAATAACATAGCCAATGAGAATCAAGATATCAAGTTGGGCCCAAATTTGATATGTAACATGCATTTTGATATGTCAAAATGATTACAAAGGTCACATGACAAAAATTGTATGACAAGGCACAGCTATGACATAAGACATTTCTGTATACCAAGTTATAATTTCCTCTTATAAGTGGTTGCTGAGATATGCTCCATACAAAATTTGTGACATCAAGGTCACTGCACTAAGGTCAATGGTGACATCACTAAGACTTGAAGGAATCTGAATCTTCAACTCTCTATCTACCTCTGTATAAAATATGAAACAAATATTACTGGTAGTTTTGGAGAAGATTTTTAATCATAGTGTTGGTATGTAACATATATAAAGTGCTTTTTATTCACATCTAATGGTTGTGATGTGGCATGTTCACAAATTTTGAATTCAAGGTCAATGTCTCAAGGTTAAAGGTCACATGACTAAAATTTTATGACGAGGCACAGCTATGACATAAGACATTTCTGTATACCAAGTTTTAATTTCCTCTTCTAAGTGGTTGCTGAAATATGCTCAGTACAAAATTTGTGACATCAAGGTCACTGCACTAAGGTCAATAGTGACATCACTAAGACTGAATCTTTACCTATATATCTACCTCTATATAAAATATGAAACATATATTACTGGTAGGTTTGGAGAAGAAGATCTTTAAATAAATTTTGACAGACGGATGGACAGACAGACGGACAGACAGACATTTTCCCCACTCCTAAAGCTCTACGAGCTAAAGTCTCAGCAGAGCTAATAAGTGCAAGACGTTACCAATCAAGCCTGGATGAGAAGGATAATAGCGTACCTTGGAGGAGCAGTTATCACACACGGCTCGGGGGTTCTGCTTACATGCTTCCTTGTCAAAGTTCTCACCAAAATATTGGAGCTGCTGAGCCCTACGGCAGTCTACCACGTTCTCGCAGTAGGCCACCATTGCATAGAGATTGGTGAGGTGAACTCGCCTTGAGTTGAAATCTGCATGCTGGTCCACTGAAATATACAGACGAGAGTCAACATTGATATTTATATTTTTTCATCATTTTGAGCTACAAGTAAACAACACACACACTGCAAACCCGCTTGGAAACTAAGATCACAAGAGTATGAATCAAATGCATCTACACAAATAACTGACGTATACACATTAGTCCTCGTCATCTCTGATCAATATACAGTATACAGTATGTTATAATATAGTCTATATGAAACATATTTATTCCTGCTCTAAGACCTGTATACAAATTAACTGTTGAATAACTCAATGTTCACAGATAAAATCGAGTCTTGTGTTATCACTTCACAGTATACAGAAATCACATGATGATATAGTCAAAGAAAATGTCATAATGGGTGGCACCCAAGATGTTGAGTAACTAAAAAGGCCTAACAAAAAAGAAGCTTGTTTCTGATTTCCCTACCTGCCCTCGTTCAAACCACCTACCCTCAAATTTATTGGGAACTTTCTATGTAAAAAGACAGAATTTAGGTTGCAATGTCATTTGAATATATCCATTCTCGATATATTTCATAACTTTTAACAAAAGATAAAAAATTAAAATAACAATAAATATCTACCGGTACCCCCCTCTATCCTATTTGTCTCAAGGCACATTGTCAAAAACAAGGTTATTTTTTTTTTGACCTAACTCACAATGGCAAATCTTGATTAGATCCCCGACTATTGTTATTTCAGAACTGCATGGTGTAGGAGATTCAATGTCTACAATACGCAAAGAATGGCTTGCTAATGTCTCAGTCACATTTGCGCCGATTTCAGTAAAGATGCCCGGCCGATGGGTATTTTTTACAAAATCGGCAGGCAGTTCAGATTGCCGTTCGGGCACCGGGAGATCATCGGCCACAATTGGGCATCTTTAAGACGTCGGGCGGGTCATCGGGAACTTTTAGCTGCAACATAAAAGTTGCTGGCGTCTCATCGATGTCTTATCAGCAAATATCATCTTAAAGTACACGGCAGGGTCCCGGCAGGGTCCCGGCAGGGTCCCGGCAGTGTCCCACAGGGACATCGGAAGATTATCTTAGGGCTGCCGGTGGCATCGTGCGGTGAAAATAGGATTATATTTATTTCATGCGTTCATAGTACATCGTCAGATGATCCCACGGGCTCCCTGCGATATATCATAGACGTCTTTAGGATGTCTTTCAGACGTCTGTCAAATGAGACAGACGTCTTTAGGATATCCTACAGACGTCTGTCAATGATCTTGACGTCTTTAAAGATATCCTACAAATGTCTGTGCCATTCAGTCTTGCACGTGCTGTGCGATGCCCTTTAATAATGTGACCACAGCTACGACATCTCTCAGATTGTTGCTTATAAACTCCCCGGCGCCCGGCAGACTGGGAAGTCGGCCGATTGTTACTGCCCGGCCGGCGCCCGGTGCAAATGTGACTGAGGCATAAGCAGGGCTATGGAGTGACACTGCCAGAACTTCCAAACATTTAGCAGAGTACTTCAAAGGTTTTGTTCAAATTGGTTGAGTGGTTTGACTAGGAAATATTTTATGTATCTACATATTGTTTTTTAAATGAATATTTGGCTATAAAGGCTTGAAGGATTTTTTGTGAGAATGTAATTATAGAGAGCCAGCTCCCCACTCTGTAATATATACTTATGGCAATGATTGGAATTTATGATTAGAACCATTCTCCATGTCTTGTGAAGGGATACTGACCATCAAATATTCATGATAACATTTATTTTTAATGCTTTGATGAACACAACATTTTAGAAAAGTTTCATGAATCATTATGAATACAGAAAAAGCTTTTTATTTTTAAACAAAAAAAAATTTATTCAAGGTAGATTTTTAAAAATTACTTTTTAGGCAGTGGACTCTGGTAACATATCACAGAAATCAACAATATTTTATTAACTTATATTTATCTTGGAAATTTCATGTCATTAATATTCAATTGCAAAAGATGTGCTACAAAGTCATTAATATTAAGACAGATTTGATCAATTGGTTAAATTGGTCTTGGTTAAATGTATTTATTGAATCTGATGTAAAGACTAAATTTTCCTTGGAAGTTTTTTTAAAAATATGAATTGTCCCTGATGCCTCAATCAAGCAACTTTTGGCTAGGGCAAGCATCTTTTGAGGTCATATTTTTTTCTTCAAATATTTGACTGATTGAAACTGTCTGAAGATAAGCTTGGAATAAAGAGAGGCAAGCAACATTTTAAGCCATATTTCAGACCATATGACTTCCTTGGTGACAATCTGGCTGTCTTCTCCAAACATACAATAATAACAGAGCAGAATTCCAAAGTCTCACTTCTGACAAGTTCTGGCAAAACTAAACCTTAAACCTCTTATACAAGAGATTTACCTCTTAACTTTTCCATGGTGCACAAATGTTGTCCAGTTCTGATCTGATTTGTGGCTCAACATTAAACTGCAATTAAACAATTACACCCAATAGTTACAAAAATCAAATGATATTAATGCCTCCTTCATGTGGACAATAGCCTGTTAATTATGACTATACTTGTCTGGACAAAGTCTGGACAACATAGGTGTGTTATTGTGCAGACTAATTACTGACACATGGGGGTTTCTTTATGCAGCAATTAGGCTCAACTGATATTAGACCTAATATTCTTATAATAACATGGTAACACAGAAATAGAGTCTGAAATGTTAATATGAATTAACTGAATTTAATATAACTTTATCACAATGTAGCCTATTGTATTTCCTCCCTTAATTCAACGCCCTTTAATTAATACTCTTTCGTCAAGTTTTAATTTATTTTGGTTTGCATAATAATAATAATAATAGTTCAATAAATCTTCCTGAATTAATATATTAATGATGTATCTAAATTTTCTTTCTTATGAAAAAAAAGAGGATTTGTATTTTAGGATTAACAAAACATGTTTTTTATGCTTTGTAACAAAACAATATAAGCTAGAAATGTGTTTCAAATCTAAAGATTTGATCAATTTTGTTTGTAAGAAAATGATTAAACTTTCTGGAGAAAAACAATTAAGTTCAACTTTCTTTATTTCTGGATCAATGTAAGATATAGATGATAAACTTTGAAAATATTCTTCCAATTATTGTAGTGCTAGTGGGGTACAATGAATATATATTTTGATAATATCTCTATTTCATATTATTATTGAGAATGACAGGTTGTAGCACCACTTTATTTAAAATAACCACATGTCTTATGTACATTTGTAGAGTGCTTAAGTGAACTTCCATTTGGAGCTGAGGGTGTGAAAAATCTGGTCACATTCCACTGTATTTATACAGGATTTTATTAACTTGGTCAAGGAACAGTCTGTGACATCTCAAATGACCAAGGAGTTCAATGATGCTACGATATTCTCTGGTAAAATGGCAGTCATGAGGAAGCCATGTACATTGTAGAAGATGTCAAGATGGTGCGTTTTCAAGACCAGATGCATTTCAATTGTTATCCCGGTTTTTCCCCATGTTCCTGGTTCTGTATGAATCCTGTTATCAAGATTTGGCATAAACACTGGCCTGATTGCCCAAGGCCACCAGATCCTCTGTTTAAACCAGTTGATGCCAAATTGGACTATCAAATAATTGAGTTTTTAGAAGCCTAATAAGAAACTGTCCTGTACATTGCATAGTGTAAAAGATGTATATTTAGGACCAACATATTTCACTTTCCAGTAGCCTAACTGTGTTACTAATCTTTTATGTAAAAAAAGACAAGTAACTGCTCATTAATATTTGTGATTCTGTCAACATGGCAATTATCACACTTTGAACCATGTGATATAATTTACTTAACTATTATTCCACTTGTTCTCAAGCATCATCTCAAGATGTCTATTTTTCTCAATACATATTAATAATCATAATCCCTTTTGAACTTTATTATTCTTTGAGGGTCCATAACCTTCCAAAAGGGAGGGGGCTGAAGCTCAGTCAAGTCAATTATATAAAACTGGTAATTTTCATCCCTTTCACTGCCAGGTATATTAACAAACAAAAACTCTGAGCTGCCATATTCTGGCTGACCACAAGGAATGTGTGTGTTATGAGTCACTGGCCTAATGAGTTGGTGTGTAGCCAGGTAAATATATACATATCTGAAAATAAAGATAAAGACTTAAATCTTATTTGTGCTTACATGACATTCTTTAGTCTATGATGCCTCAGTAACAAATTGGCAGGAACTCTTGGAAGACCAGAAAAAAATAAATATTCAAATTCCCACAGAATAAATTTCCATAAATCAAGATCATCATGTATACTTAATACTTCTCCAATCAAAGCTTCTCCAATCAACTTAGGATTAAAACACAGATTTGGACTTGCGCAACATAATAAACAAATCATAGCGATTTATTCCAATTTTTCACTCTGAAATGTCTGATCTCTGTGTTGTATCATGGAGTAATTAAGAGTCTTAATTACTCCATGGTTGTATGTTATGTACTTTCAGGTGACGAGCTACGTCATCAGCCTTGTCTCAAATTTCAAGAACACAGTACATGTGGGATGCTATGGTCAAGAAAATCAATGTTCTTTTGTTTTGTTTTGTCTGTTCCCTTGAGACCTAATTCATAAAAAAGCTATTTTCTAACTGAAAAATTGCAGCAGGCAAGGCCAAATTTGGATTTTTCTGTGTTAAAAAATTATTTTTTCCAGGCCTAGCACACAATAATCTAAAACAAATAGATGGCTTGCATGTGGTTCTGTGTCCGACGTTATTTTTAGTGGATTAGTTACCTGTGTTTCTTAAATTACCATGGTGACAGAAAGTATGCAAGGAATTTGGAGAGAAAAAAATAGACAATCATATCAACCAATCAGAGTACATAACAAAGACTGCCAAATTCAAACCAGCACACTCTGAAAGTTTTGGCACTGACCAATACAGACAAAGATACATTGCCATGGCAACCATTGAGGGTACAGGTAATCGTCACCTGGCGTGGGCTTCAGAAGCAAGGAATTGTCTTCCTGCATGGGAAGGTAAACACTCAATGCTAAATACTGTGGCCATTTTTGCTTTGAAAGGACCTTATTTACTCTCTGTCTTACAGGCTGGCTTATCTAATTGGGCTATTGTTCTATTGTTGTGTGCCGGGCATTTCCTGGGGTTATTACGTGGTGCTTTGTCTGCCCCACCCTGCAACTATAGGGTCAGCTCTCAGAGTTACAAAGCTTTGCTGACTTGCAGGACAATAAACAAGCATAGTCTGTCACCAAAGACCCAACCTTGAATGGCTAATCTGGTCATTCTGATATGTCAAAAATGTTGACCACAACTGCCCTCACACACTGCCAGATCCTAACATATAGTCCACCTCCATTACCTAACACAATTTGCATCTTAATCTCTGGTACTGCCATTTCTGGTTGGCAATATTTCCCAAGTTTTAAAGTTATTTTACAAGAAAAAAAAGAGGATAAATATGAAATCAGTATTGCCAGCACATGTTTACTCCACCTGGTGGAAGTATTATTATTAATCTTGTCTGGATTACCAAAACTGGAGGAAGTGAGGATGATGGAATCCTTACCTTATAGACCTGCGCAAGGTATGGTAATGCTACTGTCATATTGAAGAAATACAAACAATATTCCACCGAGATATCTGCAGCCTAAGCCCCAGCCCCACCCCACCCTGCCACTATGTCTCCAGACCCACCGGGCCCCGCCACTATGTCTCCAGTCCCACCCGACCCTGCCACTATGTCTCCAGACCCACCGGGCCCCGCCACTATGTCTCCAGTCCCACCAGGCCCTGCCACTATGTCTCCAGTCCCACCGGGCCCCGCCACTATGTCTCCAGTCCCACCAGGCCCTGCCACTATGTCTCCAGTCCCACCGGGCCCCGCCACTATGTCTCCAGTCCCACCGGGCCCCGCCACTATGTCTCCAGACCCACCAGACCCTGCCACTATGTCTCCAGTCCCACCATACCCTGCCACTATGTCTCCAGTCCCACCAGGCCCTGCCACTATGTCTCCAGTCCCACCAGGCCCTGCCACTATGTCTCCAATCCCACCAGGCCCTGCCACTATGTCTCCAGTCCCACCAGGCCCTGCCACTAAGTCTCCAGTCCCACCCGACCCTGCCACTATGTCTCCAGTCCCACCGGGCCCCGCCACTATGTCTCCAGTCCCACCAGGCCCTGCCACTATGTCTCCAATCCCACCAGGCCCTGCCACTATGTCTCCAGTCCCACCAGGCCCTGCCACTAAGTCTCCAGTCCCACCCGACCCTGCCACTATGTCTCCAGTCCCACCGGGCCCCGCCACTATGTCTCCAGTCCCACCAGGCCCTGCCACTATGTCTCCAGTCCCACCAGGCCCTGCCACTATGTCTCCAGTCCCACCAGGCCCTGCCACTATGTCTCCAGTCCCACCTGGCCCTGCCACTATGTCTCCAGTCCCACCAGGCCCTGCCACTATGTCTCCAGTCCCACCGGGCCCTGCCACTATGTCTCCAGTCCCACCGGGCCCTGCCACTATGTCTCCAGTCCCACCGGGCCCTGCCACTATGTCTCCAGTCCCACCATACCCTGCCACTATGTCTACAGACCCACCATACCCTGCCACTATGTCTCCAGTCCCACCAGGCCCTGCCACTATGTCTCCAGTCCCACCTGGCCCTGCCACTATGTCTCCAGTCCCACCAGGCCCTGCCACTATGCCTCCAGTCCCACCAAGCCCTGCCACTATGCCTCCAGTCCCACCAAGCCCTGCCACTATGTCTCCAGTCCCACCGGGCCCTGCCACTATGTCTCCAGACCCATCAGGCCCTGCCACTATGTCTCCAGTCCCACCAGGCCCTGCCACTATGCCTCCAGTCCCACCAAGCCCTGCCACTATGCCTCCAGTCCCACCAAGCCCTGCCACTATGTCTCCAGTCCCACCGGGCCCTGCCACTATGTCTCCAGACCCATCAGGCCCTGCCACTATGTCTCCAGTCCCACCAGGCCCTGCCACTATGTCTCCAGACCCACCATACCCTGCCACTATGTCTCCAGTCCCACCAAGCCCTGCCACTATGTCTCCAGCCCCACCAAGCCCTGCTTCTGCCTCAGACCAATCATGGAAATATTGTTTTTTTTTATGGCAACATTAGAGAAGGATTTTGGTGTTTCACTTTACAGTAAGATCTATCTCCAGCGAGAAGAATCTAGTAAAAGGCATGTAAACCTTCTGCCCAATTCTAAAGGACCTACAAATTAGTGTTAGAGGATGAAGTGATTCACAAAATACAGTACTTTGTATGTCAAGTTGCTCCAGATTGATAACATCAGAGACTATCTAAAGCTGGCAATAGAGGCTATTTCCTGTTTTGTTCATCTTTGGTCATACTGTAGGTGATTAGGGTAGAACATATCACTTTATGTAAGATGGGGTAACAGTACTGAGATAAGAGTGTGTCCTCGCACTGACCAATGCACTCTGGACTCCACCTCAACATGGCCTAACTTGCCTTCTTAGAATCTCTGAAACTAGCCCCCAACATCTGAACCATCTAACAGCCTATCTTTATATCCATGACATTGAGAAGTAAAATCACAATACCAAAAGTCTGTCTTTTTATCCATTAAATTGAGAAGTGAAATCACAATACCAAAAGTCTGTCTTTCTATCCATGACATTGAGAAGTGAAATCACAATACCAACAGTCTGTCTTTTTATCCATTACATAGAGAAGTGAAATCACAATACCAAAAGTCTGTCTTTTTATCCATTACATTGCGAAGTGAAATCAAAATACTGTATGACAGTCTGGGA
This sequence comes from Amphiduros pacificus, assembly GCA_949316495.1. Classification (NCBI taxonomy): domain Eukaryota; kingdom Metazoa; phylum Annelida; class Polychaeta; order Phyllodocida; family Hesionidae; genus Amphiduros; species Amphiduros pacificus. The sequence continues at coordinate 28,021,150 of OX439010.1, read as the reverse complement.
TTTTAGCACTAGCCCATAGTCCCAGACGAGTAGAAACACTGTCCGGCGAGTACACGTTCCCCTGATGCCAGCCTGACTGTCTGGTAGTTAATCATGATTTTTCAATTATTGTTGAAAAAATCCTTCTGTCATGTGATTAATCTTACTAAATATGAGTTGCGCAAACCAAGTACAGTACTGGCTTAGGCTAGTAGACTCTGATTCAGGCTAGTGCAAATCTCCACTTACTAGCCAGACCGTCGAGTGGCCTGAAAAGTATTTGGCCCAGATTGGTATGATAGCAAGTTTGGAAAGACAGTATGATAGAAACATCCCACCAATTGCGGGCACTTGCCCCAGTACTTGGGTCCAGTATTTCTTGTTTGAATTGTACAATACTACAGATAAATCTTATTCAATTAAGGCATAATAAGAAAAGAAATATCACAATGAATATGGTTAAACAGCCCTACTGATAAGATCAGTATTTTCACACCTCATATAATTTGTTATTAGTGCATCAGGTCCAGTGGCTGAAGACAGGACGCAGGGCCAAAAATAATAATAACCTTGGTTCCGATAATGAGCCCTAAAAAATAGGATAGGATATAATTAAACTGAAAATATGAACCGAAATATGAACCGAAAAAGGCCCCCCCCCCCAAAAAAAAAAAGAACTTTAGGATAACTAGTTTGAACTCGAGCTGGTAGGAAAATTGGAAACAAGCGTCTTTTTAAATTTTTTTTAGGCACAGGACAGTCAGATCAGCTTGGCACAGTTGTTCAGTTCTTTAAGTTGCACAAGACCAAAATCACAAAGCATCATATTTCATTCAATCATCAATCAAAAGACTGGCCAACCTTCCTCATGAATAGGTACAAATACTTTTGTTTCCAATATCTAAGTCCAATTAATGAATACTAAATTTCAAGCAGAAATATCAATTTATCAATATGTATTGAGAAGGTATTCAACGATCAAAGAACAATGGAGGCATATTTTCCTGGAATACCACAATAATCTTGACAGTTTAATTGGTAAATTAACAAAAAACAATTTTTATTGGTTTTCAGTTATAAAGTAGGTTTGGACCAATTCTTCATACATATGTGAATAATAATGGTCTTTGACAGCATTTGAAATTGGTGTGAAATATATCAAGCATTTTTGCATTCTTTTTCATATAATATATGAAATGGTTAAACTAAAAATGTGAGGAAAGAATTTAACGATCGAGGAAAGAATTTAACGATTTTTATTGTGTCAATTCCCCTAATTACTTCTAAGTGTTTCAATATTGTAATTTGGGTCCACATTTAATTTCTTTCATCAACTTATTACTGAAATGTAATATTGACATAACTGGGGGATTGTGAGTGTCTTGTGTCACTCTGGCCTCCCAGCTGCCACCCACTGAGCTGAGAGTGACAGGTGTCAATGGCTTGCCACCCCAGACAGGTCAGCAAGTGGGGTGACACCCCTCTCAGGTCAGCAAGTGGGGTGACACCCCTCCCAGGTCAGCAGCAAAAGGTGTCAACATGCAAATCATATCACTGAACACTACTCACACACCAAATACCTTGATGTAAAAAAATACATGTATATTCATATTAAAGAATTTTGTGTGAATTATTTTTTTAAATTAAAAAAATTAAATAAATAAATATTCAAACCCAGACAACTGCTATGTGTATGTCGATCAATTAGGTTTTAATTGTGTGGCTTTATTGAATTTTGCAGCCCAACCTCCCTCAAAGCACCCTCTACTGGGCTAATAATGCATTTCTAGATGTTTCTTTCTCCGCCATATGTAACTATTGGCTGTCGGCCAAATTGTAATGATTGGAAGAATGATGTGGTTGGGGAGTCACTATTGTCCGATTTGACCAGTGATGTAACAACCCTGTACCTGTGTGGGTGCCAACATCTGACCATTGTATTTGTTGGGGTGAACATTTTAAACATTTATTGGCACAACTTTCACAAAATCTTTGACAAACTGATGAACATTTTTTTTTCCTTTCAAAATTACCTCTCCATTTGTCCTGATATTTATATCTGTGCTGACAAAAAATCCACATCCCATCAATTTCAAACAAATAAAAGCCTTGACAACACACAGAAGTTTAGCCGTCAAATTAATTAATAAATATTCTTAATTAACTTCACTTTTTAAGTCCTATTTAATTACTCATGAAGTTTACAGCTATGGAACCAAGAAAATACAAATATATGTAATTTTATTATGGAGATTTTCTTGATGTGCACAGACCTACACCAAAATGTAGAGTTGTGGTTCTTTCTTTCTTTTGATACTTAAATAGGTGGTTGCTTGGGTTTTACAGTTTCATGTGTCTAAAATGCATTAATTAAAAAAAAATCCAATTTAAATATTTTTGATGAAAAATGATCTCAAATATTATAGCATGTTAATGTCCTGAATGAACTTGATCTGACCCTTCAGGTGCTGACCACTCGAATGGGTCATCCTTCTCGGTATTGACCACTGGTCAGCTCTCGATATACTCACATATGTTTCACTGGCAGTACTTACAGTATCACTGACCCTCCTGGCATTAGCAAGGATTATTACCTGTCAAACACTGAAATCTACCACCTTCACCTTAAAGCAAGGCAAGTGACGATTCTTTATTGCATTAATGTTCTTCAAAATCTCTCTTTTGGAATGAGTTGGTCAAGTTTGGCTCTCAAAGGTTAAATCATTCACTTTTATACTAGCAGATAATCCTCTGTCTTGAATTTTAAGGAAAAAAATGCAGAAATATCACAAAATTATGGAGGTGAAATAAATTTAATCAAAAATGAATTGGAAGGTTGATATACTCAGTAATCAAGTTTTGGCTGGATATGGTAAAATCATCAGACTGACCACTTTATACAGAATGTAAGGAAATGATAGTTGTAGAGGACTTTCAGTACCTTAACATTTCCTCCTAAGATGAGAGATTAAGAAACCTAACAGTCCCCTCATGCCAGAATTCCACTTACCCCTTTTCTACCAGCCCCCACTTCCCCAAACCCTTAAATTCCCCCACCTAATTTATCTGGCAAACTCACAGGCCACGATGAATCACAAGTATTGAGGTGCTATGCAACGATACAGTTTTCATTCAAAAGAATAAACATGTCATAACTGAATTGTTAAGATTGTTTTTGAATGCAGTTTACGACCAAAGCTGCTTAATCAGCTGAAACTATGTCAAGTCAAGCAATTAATAGTTTTTAGAGCTGATGATTGTAGTAAATAAGCAGGAAGCACATGTTTACTATGTCGTTGTCCAACTTGGCTGAATTCCAGGTCACGTCGATGCAATCCTACGCAACTTACTTACTATGACTATTACTCATTCCTCATTTCAATCCCTTTGACCTCCATGTCTTTGAAATGATTTGGCCCTTAAAAAAAAAGATTTTTTATTCTGTGATCAATTGACAAATGAAAGTTGCTATCATAGGACATTGTGGCTGGGGTAGCTAAGAGACATGGTGAACTGGGTAGCTATCATAGAACATTGTGGCTGGGGTAGCGTAGACATGGTGAACTGGGTAGCTATCATAGAACACTGTGGCAGGGGTAGCTATCATAGAACACTGTGGCAGGGGTAGCTATCATAGAACATTGTGGCTGGGGTAGCTATCATAGAACATTATGGCTGGGGTAGCTATCATAGAACATTGTGGCAGGGGTAGCTATCATAGAACATTGTGGCTGGGGTAGCTATCATAGAACATTGTGGCTGGGGTAGCTATCATAGAACATTGTGGCAGGGGTAGCTATCATAGAACATTGTGGCAGGGGTAGCTATCATAGAACATTGTGGCTGGGGTAGCTATCATAGGACATGGTGACTGGGGTAGCTAAGAGACATGGTGAACTGGGTGGCTATCATAAGATATTGTGGCTGGGGTAGCTATCATAGAACATTGTGGCTGGGGTAGCTAAGAGACATGGTGAACTGGGTGGCTATCATAGAACATTGTGGCTGGGGTAGCGTAGACATGGTGAACTGGGTGGCTATCATAGGACAACAAAGGGTAATACATAATGTGGTGTCTACCTCAGTCATGTATAAAGAAGTATCTCTGATAACAATAATTATTGTCTGGGTCTGTTTATGGAACTAGCCCTGAGAATAGATGTGAAGCTCTTTTGCAAACATTCCCTTGTTTTTATAGGAATAAATCTATGCTATACTATCTAACCCTGCTCAATGAAAGCCAAAAGATGAAAGTGTCCACTCTCAATGTAAAGTCAATGCAAATCATATGTCATTCAATATTTATTGTTTAAAAAATATCCCTAATTTGTCAGGTCAACATATATGCTTGGCTATAAAATAATATAAACAAAACGAAGAAACAAATATCAAAGATTGTGATATCAAAACTGCAAAACTACATCACAGTTTTCAACGCCTAATTTTTACCTTTTGTTTATGTAGAGACAGCTTAGCAGCATTAACAGTCATCCCTTTCTTGCTAAATAGCTGAACACTACAGTCTGGGTCAAACACTTTTTAGACAGTGGGGCTAGTAAGTACATATGCACTAGCCCGAATAACAGTACACTAGTCCAAATCATACTGTACTTGCTGGGGCAATTTATACTTAGTAAGACTAATCAAATGAAAAAAAAGACTTGAGAAATCATGATTATCTACTAGATAGTCGGGCTAGCATCAGGGGAAGATGCACTAGCCCCACAGTGTTTCTAGTAGTCTGAGACCAGGCACTAGTGCTAAAATCCCAGACTGTACTAATGTAGCTGAACATTTGATGCTCTAAAACTAGTGATACAAATATATATCTCTTACTGCTAGATGTTCAATAAATAACATTATAGCGTATTTTAGTTCTTTTATTCTACATCAGCATTCAGTTCATTCAAGCTGGGAACTTGAGTATCATCCATGCAGACTTTGAGAGAAGGGGTTGCTCACTAGTATCCATTGTCAACACAATCCGAGGTGCTGCCCCCTGCCTCAGGTGGAGGAATATCAACCATTCTCTATTCTGCTTGCACCCTTTTTTCAACACAAGGACTTTTTTTTCAAAATTGACCTTTTCCAGACATGGACCTTTCCCATACAATCTGGGAGAGTAATGATGTTGAGGGAGAGAAGTGATGTCCATTGTCTATTCTATATGGAGCTTTGCCACATGTGGACCTGTTCCATGTAATGTTCCTTAGGGGAGAGGAATCATGTTAAGGGAGGGAAGTGAGACTGGTGGAAGCCAGGATAATGAGAGGGATCAGCAACCCAAGTGCTGATGGCACAAATCAAACTCTCCATATATCAATACAGGCAAATGCATTGCAGACAAGCTCGTCTGAAATATAAAATCCTTGTGCAGACTGTGTCAGTCAATTGACTATAATAAGGCACAACATTATTTTTCTTAACTATTTTTCAACGCCATATTTTTGTATTTGATACCTGCTAATCAAAATAAGCATTGTGATATAAAAAGAATCAATTTCCTGAACTGAGCTTATTTTTAAGTCCAAATTGAAGAATATCCCCAACTGTTTAATGATTGTCACATGTATTTTGAGATAACAAGCTGTTTCTGAGTGACAAAATTACAAGCTGTCTATCTATAAAATTTGTTTCCTCATAATTTAATAAATATATAGTCTTACAGCATTAACACATATTCTTATGAATGCAAAGTAAAAGCATTATGTTGTGTTGTTCCTATCACAAATAGCTCCCCTAAGAGTCTATAAAATTTGAGGACAAAGTGTGCAATATTTCTCTCAGTTGGAACATAAATGAATGGTCCTATTCTAAATAACAATAAAGAGATAATCATGAAGAATGTAAGTTTGATAAGGAGATATCAGTCCTGATAATGGTGAGGCTGGGACTCTTACAATTTCACAGTTTATGCTGGACTTTCAATGTCGTATTCTGAACAGCAAAAACATACATCATGCAATATCTAACTGTACAAAAGTGGCTCACAGGACTGAAATCCTCATAAATATTTACTAGCTTTTACAAAAACAAAATGGTCTTAATATGCACATGGCATTCAAAGTCAACATGAACTCGGATAGCTCCTTATTTTGCTCAATGATGTGTATTATGATGACATATATTTGGATTTATTCTATCTCACTTATTTCAGATTTATTCATTAACTACATCTTTTTTCACTTCCTGGCATTTTCGACACAAGCATGGCTGATAAATGTTATGACTTTCTTAAATCTTATCAAAATATGTGAAAATATAATTTGATGGATAGCTGATAATTTACCTAATACAACAAAGCTTTGTCTCTCATTGTCTTGGGAACAATCATCCATTCACCATTCATTAAGGCATACAACCCATCTAATAATTTATCATCATTAAAGTGCATTATTATCCCACATTTGCAATCGAACCACTGTCTGCAATTGTAACAAAAGGACATCTAAATATCAATTGGTTGTCTCAAGAATGTGTACATTTCTAGCTAGTCAGTTGCAATCATAACTGGCTGAATTCAAAATGAAAATATTCAATGGAAATAATAAGAAATTGCTTTTTATGGATTTTTCTGGGCACTATCTATGATAATATAAAGTTCAGTATTCTTAGTTATTCCTATCTTATAAATATTGTTTGCATTCCCCGAATTACCCATTCCCCTACATCATATAAATATTTCCTGTAAAATCTTGATGTCATCTGTTGGGATGGTGACTTTAATTTTAAGCATACAATCATTGAGCAATATTTGTGTTGCATAACTATACCAATATTATTAGAATCTCACTTGATATTTGTTTTGTTATCTGAACTCTGCAAAAATACAACATATGCTGTTTGTTAGTGAGGACAGATAAATGTATATAAAGGAAAAATAAAAACAAAATAACACAAGTGAAAACTATCCAAGGCAAGTCATATATGCATAAATGTTTGGAATATTTTTCCCCAATAAGTGAGTGATATGTATGTATTTGCTGGCACATACTATAAATTATTGAAATCCAGGTATTTCAATAATGTAATGCACAAAATAAAAAAAGAAAAGAAAGAAATATGCAACTGAACTATTGAAAAAGATATAATGCCTTAAAAATTGTGGTATTTCATGCTCTCAGTTTAATATAGCAGATTGTCTTATTAAATAGGTCTAATACTATTGTTTAATTAAAATATGAACATCTGAGGCTGTAGAATATTATTTTTCTTAGAGGTCAGCACAATTTGACTTGAGTGTCATCTCAGGGTGGCTTTGTTTATTGTTGATGTTAGGACTTGTTGTTGTGCAAGGCTTTCTTGTGTGGGCACAGGGGTGCAGGCTGGGACAGGTGAGCTGAGTGACCCAGTGCATTCTCACCCCTCCGAACAGGGCCCCACATCAAAGAGAGATGAGCTCACAGGTGTCACAGACTGGTGCAGGCCACATGACAGTTATGACAGCTAGTGAGTTAATCCCCCCCTATGTCTGACCCCCATGTCAACATGTCCAGTGTGCCCTATATAACCACCCCTCTAACCTGAGTCTAGCATCAGTTCTCTGAGATCACCAGTCAGGACAGGGCAAATGTCCTCTCTGCTTACTCCTAGGACCTTGATGACCTTTAGCACCTACTATCAGGTAAGTTTCAGAGCACAGGGCACTTGACCTCAGTATTAAGGCAAAGGGGAGATTAGCTGGCAGACTGGGGGTAATTAGGGGGGTATTTGTGTGGGGGGTGTCCAAGCTATTGTTTCCATGTAGACACCTGTAATTAATAGCACAGCCCCACTGCACACTGTCACAGTTGCTGGCTTGGCTTCACCTTCACAACATGGCTTCACTGCATGCTCCAGCCATACATGTATAACATACATACATTCTGCACATGATTATTATATTATATCACATCAACTCAGGTATGTCTTTATTATTTTGCACGGGTCTCAAGTGATGAATAATTTCTTCATTTTGATGGATGTTTTGCATTATTTAGTTTAAAGTTGCCTCATCACAACATCATGGCTTGTTACATAACAAAGGAATACACACACATGCTCAACTTTTTCAAAATATTTCATTATTTTCTCCAAGAAAGTGGACTTTGCTTTTCACCAGAACTTATTGTGAGCTTTTGTTTAAATGTATAGCAAGCACCTTTAAGTACTGGTGAATGGTAAAGTTGATACCAACATGCCTAACTGATGAACACAGCCTGTTTAATAGCTTGTATATCATTTCATTTTGTGATTGAAAGAAACTTTTTTTACCATTCCTAGCACCTTGAATGTGCTGGTCTTTGACAAATTATTAGCACCTTTAGGTACTAGCAATGGTGAAAAGCTCAATCGGATGTGGTCTCAATTGTTGGTAAATTTGCTTTGTATTTCCACATACACATTTCTATTTGGAAGAGGGGTCTGGAGGGAGACAGTTTTACCTTGCCTTGTACCTCAATGTTGCTGATTTACTCTCACTGTTAGCACCAAGTGGTACTAGGAACTGTAGAACAAAATGCTGCATTGCCAATGCTTTTATCAACTATTTATGACCTTCAACTTTTATAATATAAATTGTATCGCCCACAAACAGAAATTCAGAGTTACTTTTCCTTGGACCTTTTGTGGCTGGTGATTTCTTACAACAAGCACCAGAAGGTACTAGGCAAAGTGATCTGTAGAATTCATCTGCTATATGGAGTCATTACCAGAGATTGTTTGATAATTTGTTCACATTGATATTATTCTGTGCGGAGGATTAGGAGGGTGACTTTGTGTCTGGCTGGTATGTTCTGTGTGCTGGTCTGTGTAGGCTTACACTAGCACCAGGAGGTACTAGGCAGTCTCAAAGGACCATACCAGCTTTAAACCCCTAACTTCAAAATACTCGCCATAACATCAAAACACAGTGGAGGCTTCAAAGACCAACATTGGATACATCATTTTGTGACCTCTTGTGCTTCAAAAACAGGGACAGGATGGATAACTTTTGTCAGGACAGGATGGGTAGTTTTGTGACTAGGACCTTTTGTGTGTTTATGCTACCCTATGAGCACAAGCACCACTAGGTACTGGTGTCGAATATACCCCACGTCTCCAGATTGCTGTCTGTGGCCTATCAGCACCGTATTGTCTACTGCCTTATCATGGTCAATATTTGCAGTGATATGCATGCCAGTGTTATCTGCATCACAGGAACCTGCTACGGTGTCATCTGCAGATACTAAAAGGACCTGCCCTTGTTAAGTAAGATGATGTGCCCCGCACATTGTGATCACTATCCCCACCACTACCAGTGTGCGCTTATATGGACATATCATACTACAAGCACCACTAGGTATTGGTGTGGAGGTGCATCAAATATCAACTCTGCTGCTGCTGTTTAAATTCTTCCAGAACCTACAAGAAGGGTCTATGTATGGTATCATTGTGGTGCTTTATGTGTTCAATACAACATAAGCACCACTTGGTGCCGTATATGGGTCTACTTTGCAACATATAGTCGGGTTTGGTGGTAAATTCTTTCATTTTCTTGTTATTTTATGCCACTATCTGATGGTATTAATCAAATTATACAGGGCTGACTTTTAATTTAAAAATTTCTGTTAATTTACATTGTTCTGTTGCAACATAAATGAATTTAACTTTTATTTTTATGTTTATTTTTTCTTTGCCTGTTTGTAATACTATTATTCAAATTATACAAGGCTCATTTTTAAAATTTTAAATTCAATTTCTGTTAATTTGCATGCTAATTTTCTTTGTTGTCCTGTCTCTTATTTATTGCACTTAGCATTTTCCATTGTCTGAATGTCTGGTTTTACTTGCACTTTACTTTTTATGATTCTTTGTTCTACCTGTAAGATGTTGTTATTTTTGTACACCCCCATGTTGGTAAGTCAGCTTGCTGTGATTTCTGTGTGGGCTTGTTTTCTTGCACCAAGCCAGCTCCGTGGGGTTCTCCTGTGAAGGGGGTAGCATCAAACAAATCCCTGCCCACAATGGAGGCAGTTTGATGGCATTGTATTAACCCTCAATGAGCACTAATTACACAAAGCCTAGTCTTCTTAAAACACAAGCCTTGTATGGACAAGTCACAACTGTCACAGTCTGCAAACTTTCAATTCTACACAAAAGCCTAATAGCAATTGATACAGGCTTGTGTGCTGTGGTAGTTTATATATCTTGCTTGGAGACCAGTGTTTGTGTACACATTAGCACCTAACTGCTTGCAGGGATGACAGACTGCAGTCCACACATGGCCATGCACCTGTGTACACCTCCACCTCCTTCCTCGTATATTGGGCCCACGATTACCTGGACATTTGTGTGCTTGTGGTTTGTTCACATAAGCACCATCTGGTACTGGTACTTGCGAGTCACTTCTACGAACAGGACTTCAACCAGGTGGCACTGCTGCAAATGTTACAGCAACTCCAACAGAAATTCAACTGTTCTTGCATGTTGAAAATCAGATGGGAGATCATCACATAACATGAGAAAGCTTCTGGGTCTTCCAGGGTATCAAGTGGCAGCTTATGCTTGAAACATTTGCATAAGCACCGCTTGGTGCCATGGAAGGGAAGCACAGTCAACTTGTCGTCAAACATGTTGAGAGTATACCACTTAGTAGTTTACTAGTCAAGTTCTGGACACTTAGAGCTGATCTTGTCCTGGCTCCAAGCGAGTGCTGGTGAGACACACAACTAGCACCACTAGGACACCAGGCCAAGCTCACTTCCCCCACCCCTAGATGGCACCACTCGGTGGCAATAGTCTTCCCCCTAGATGGCACCACTCAGTGGCAATAGTCCCATTAGACAGTACTACTTGTAGTTGTACCTGTTTGTTGCCTTGTACCCTTTGTGAGCTGGTGTGTTGATGCTACTAGCACCAGAAGGTACTAGGCAGTGATAGTGGTCAATAGTCATACCCTGTAGCCTTATTCATATTGTATAATTCCATTCCAGTGCAAGAACACAACTCTGTCATTCCCTTGAACCTTCAGTGGGCTTGTTGAAAATTAAAACTTACTAGCACCTGGAGGTACTAGGCAGGGACCTGAGTTTGACTTCACATTCCTGTACAAGTAACTTGGTAAGATGGTTTTTGCAGTTGAAATAGAGGCTTGTTCATTTCCTGGTACATTCAGTGGCTGGTCTAAATACAAACATTAGCACCTGATGGTACTAGGCAATGCACACTTCATGAACAACATGAGAATTCTATTCAAAATAAGGTTATGGCACTTACTTTCAATCATACGTCTCATTCGGGCCACATCTCCGTATGTATAGAAGAGTATGCACGTGGATAGCAGTCCATCCCGGCCGGCACGACCCGACTCCTGGTAATACCCCTCTATAGACTTGGGCAGGGAGTAATGGATAACGAACCTCACGTCCGCCTTGTCGATGCCCATACCAAATGCTATTGTGGCACACACCACCTGAAAACACAGAGGTTTATCTATTTATTCTTGTTGCCTCCTGGTGACTCCCGTGTGCTGGTTTCAAATATACATTAGCACCGGGTGGTACTAGGAAGGAGCACAGAGTCCAAACATTCTGCTCCTGTTCTTCCAAGGCGGAACCAGTATTTTAAGGCTTCTCACGACTAGACATACACAATTATTAACGTCCTGTTGTTCCCTGGTAACTTCTGTGTGCTGGTTTAAACCATTCATTAGCACCGGGTGGTACTAGGCAAGGATTTGGACAAAGCATCAGAATTTTGGTGGTCCCAGATAGGCATTGGACTCTTGCAGAATATGCAAATCAGCACTTGGTTGTACTGAGCAAGCAGGTAATAGGAAGCCTTGGAAGTGAATGAGAACGTCTCCAGCCATGCCCAAAACCTAGTGGTGCTTGTGTGTTATGTATAACTAGCACCTCTAAGTTATGAGGATAGCAAAGAGACATCAGCAACTCTGCACAGTATTTCATTCCACTACTCTCAGGAGTGTTAAAGTCGCTTCTATATTTTTGTGTTAATCTTCTATTTTAAAATGGTATTATAATTGGAAATGTTAAGATAATTTCTAAGCAGAAAGGTAGCATAAAAGAAAATTCGTAAAAATAAAGTAAAATTTCAATGCTATAGAATGAGTGGACAAATAAATGCAGGAACTATTCATACATTATAATTGGTCCTAAAAAAAATTCCAATTGTTTTATGGGATTAAAACTGTCATTTTAAAATTTTAAAAATAATTACAAAACATTTAAAAAAATTTAAAATAATTACAAAACATGTTAATCAAACAATATTTGCACAAAAAAATGTTTTAAAAAGGTCTACATCTTTGCTAATATCACATTGTTATATTTTTGAAGAAAAAAAAATAACAAAGGTAAAAGCACTACCTTGCATCTGTGTTCATTGATCCATCGTTCCTGTATATTGGTGCGCTCCTTGTCGCCCAGTCCTGCATGGTACGCCTCCGCCTGGATCCCGGCCTTCTTCAGCTCCTTGGCCACCTGATCGCACTCACGCCTGCAACACCACCCAATACAACACTGATACGAGCTGGCCACAACTACTGCTGAAAAAATTGAATCCATTCTCAAAGCAGACTTTAACAAATCATATTTTAACAAATGCATGTGACGTTGAATTTGGCCCTAAATCTTGGCTACTATTTGTCATGTTATTCAAAATGGCAGCCTCCCTGCCAACTTTGTGATCGCTATTAGATTTTTTTTAAATGGTAACGGTTCTGAACCTAATGGAAAATGGATGGTGCCATATCTTCCCTGCTTTTAGCTAAGAACTCTAAAGTTTCAGAGGAGAAGATCAAAATCGACTGACAGAACTATACAAATTCCCCCACCCCCACTCCATCACTATTGCATAGCTAAAAATGAACAATATGAATGTTAGCATTGTGAGTGTACCTGGAGAGGCAGTATACATGTTGTAGTGCTTCATATTGAATGTTAGCATTGTGAGGGTACCCGGAGAGACAGTATACGTGATGTAGTGCTTCATATTGAATGTTAGCATTGTGAGGGTACCTAGAGAGGCAGTATACATGTTGTAGTGCTTCATATTGAATGTTAGCATTGTGAGGGTACCTGGAGAGGCAGTATACATGATGTAGTGCTTCATATTGAATGTTAGCATTGTGAGGGTACCTAGAGAGGCAGTATACATGTTGTAGTGCTTCATATTGAGTGTTAGCATTGTGAGGGTACCCGGAGAGACAGTATACGTGATGTAGTGCTTCATATTGAATGTTAGCATTGTGAGGGTACCTGGAGAGGCAGTATACATGTTGTAGTGCTTCATATTGAGTGTTAGCATTGTGAGGGTACCTGGAGAGACAGTATACATGTTGTAGTGCTTCATATTGAATGTTAGCATTGTGAGGGTACCTGGAGAGGCAGTATACATGTTGTAGTGCTTCATATTGAATGTTAGCATTGTGAGGGTACCTGGAGAGGCAGTATACATGTTGTAGTGCTTCATATTGAATGTTAGCATTGTGAGGGTACCTGGAGAGGCAGTATACGTGATGTAGTGCTTCATATTGAATGTTAGCATTGTGAGGGTACCTGGAGAGGCAGTATACATGATGTAGTGCTTCATATTGAATGTTAGCATTGTGAGGGTACCTGGAGAGGCAGTATACATGATGTAGTGCTTCATATTGAATGTTAGCATTGTGAGGGTACCTGGAGAGGCAGTATACATGATGTAGTGCTTCATATTGAATGTTAGCATTGTGAGGGTACCTGGAGAGGCAGTATACATGTTGTAGTGCTTCATATTGAGTGTTAGCATTGTGAGGGTACCCGGAGAGACAGTATACGTGATGTAGTGCTTCATATTGAATGTTAGCATTGTGAGGGTACCTGGAGAGGCAGTATACATGTTGTAGTGCTTCATATTGAGTGTTAGCATTGTGAGGGTACCTGGAGAGACAGTATACATGTTGTAGTGCTTCATATTGAATGTTAGCATTGTGAGGGTACCTGGAGAGGCAGTATACATGTTGTAGTGCTTCATATTGAATGTTAGCATTGTGAGGGTACCTGGAGAGGCAGTATACATGTTGTAGTGCTTCATATTGAATGTTAGCATTGTGAGGGTACCTGGAGAGGCAGTATACGTGATGTAGTGCTTCATATTGAATGTTAGCATTGTGAGGGTACCTGGAGAGGCAGTATACATGATGTAGTGCTTCATATTGAATGTTAGCATTGTGAGGGTACCTGGAGAGGCAGTATACATGATGTAGTGCTTCATATTGAATGTTAGCATTGTGAGGGTACCTGGAGAGGCAGTATACATGATGTAGTGCTTCATATTGAATGTTAGCATTGTGAGGGTACCTGGAGAGGCAGTATACATGTTGTAGTGCTTCATATTGAATGTTAGCATTGTGAGGGTACCTGGAGAGGCAGTATACATGTTGTAGTGCTTCATATTGAATGTTAGCATTGTGAGGGTACCTGGAGAGGCAGTATACATGTTGTAGTGCTTCATATTGAATGTTAGCATTGTGAGGGTACCTGGAGAGGCAGTATACGTGATGTAGTGCTTCATATTGAATGTTAGCATTGTGAGGGTACCTGGAGAGGCAGTATACATGATGTAGTGCTTCATATTGAATGTTAGCATTGTGAGGGTACCTGGAGAGGCAGTATACATGATGTAGTGCTTCATATTGAATGTTAGCATTGTGAGGGTACCTGGAGAGGCAGTATACATGATGTAGTGCTTCATATTGAATGTTAGCATTGTGAGGGTACCTGGAGAGGCAGTATACATGTTGTAGTGCTTCATATTGAATGTTAGCATTGTGAGGGTACCTGGAGAGGCAGTATACATGTTGTAGTGCTTCATATTGAGTGTTAGCATTGTGAGGGTACCTGGAGAGACAGTATACGTGATGTAGTGCTTCATATTGAATGTTAGCATTGTGAGGGTACCTGGAGAGGCAGTATACATGTTGTAGTGCTTCATATTGAATGTTAGCATTGTGAGGGTACCTGGAGAGGCAGTATACAATGCCAGACTGGGCTCTGTAGTGCGTGTTGATGAGGTTGATCACATCCTGCGTGATGGTCTTCTTCTTGGGAGTCACCTCATACTTCAGATTGGAACGGTTGAAACTCTGCATAAACCTGAGACATAAACAAACATGATACTCACACCTTTAAAGCAAATGACTGAAATGGCTAGTATTGAATGCTACATCAATGTACTGTTTGAATAATTTTACGATAATATTAAATGGCCACAATAAACTGGCTTATGATTTATTTCTCTGCATTTGTGAAGCTAAAATGGCAAATTCTCACTCATTCAATTCTCACTGCTCTAGTAGACCATGCTGCCACCTGGTCTGTTAAAATCTGTTATGCATGGGTCAAATTTATAGAAATGCGAAATTGGCCCATAGAAGTAAAAAAATGTTGGTTTTTATTTCAATCAGTATTATTCATCCATTACAGTTTTTCTATTCTTCTTCTCAAGATTCTAAAACTGATTATTATTATTTTTTCTGCACGTGGCTTTGTTGCCAGAATGACACGAGGCACTTGATGGATTTCAAACTGAGTGAGCAGTGAGAATTAGTTCTAATCTATTTTATTTCCAAAGCAATGATGTATCAGTAGTGTACCATTTGGGTTGTTTCATGGCGAGTTGATGCAGGATGTCCTTGCGTACGCGTGGGGTTGCTGTGGCCGTGAGAGCCATGATGGGAACTCCCGCATAACTCTCTCTCAGTTGACTCAGCTTCTTGTAGTCCGGTCGGAAATCATGCCCCCACTGAACACAATACACACACAAAACATCATAACATTGGTCAAATAATTTCATGATATTTACAATAAAATTCTCTCAGATGTTCTAGACTTATTTTGACAATGAGGGGGATTTCGGTCTAAATGTGCCAAATAAGAAGCCCTGCCTATATGAAAAGTATCGGGTAATAAAGTATCCATGATATATTTGATTTAGATTGTTACCTGCCTGACAAAACAAAAATCATTGTTTCAAATAATGCATTTTGGAAGGAACACTTCAAATTAAATATAAGCCGAAGTGAATATCAGGAAATCAGTTAGGCATATTCTGCTCACAAGTTAGCAGGTCACAAATCACTGTTAAAATAATTTGACTTGTGTAAAGCCCTGCCCTTATGAGGAGTATCAAGAAGTAAAGTATGCGTGATATATTCTATATAGATTGTTACCTGGCTGACACAGTGAGCCTCATCTATCACAAATCTGGCCAGTAGCTTCCTTCTGTACAGGTGACTCAATGCAGACTTCAGCTTCTCACTGGCAACAACCTGACACAAACAAAATAATTCTTTACTTCTTATAAATTCGGAAAACTAAATGTAATACTTTTAAGACTTTATTTCAAGAAGATCTCAAGTTCACCACTCCATATATGTAACTATTTATGTAATGTGGATAATGACCAAGAATTCATTCAAAAGAACATTAGCACAAGATTTGTTTGAAATTTCATGCAAATGCTACCATACCTTCTCTGGGGTAATATACAGAAGTTTGAGGTCTGGAATTCTGTAGGAAAGTTTCTGGTAGATTGTAGCCACAGCACTTTCTGAGATATCCCCTGAAAGTTGAGCTGCTGCCACCTATACACAAACAACAAAACTACTTATTAACAGTAAAACAACCTGATCTGGCATTAAATTTCAAGATACTGTAAAGCAGGATGTTCTATCCCGCAGGATATTTTGTCATCTTTTGTGATTTATTTCTATTTCAAAGATTTAACTTATTTTCTGTCATTTATAGCAATAAAATCAACATAATTTGAATACAAAAATCATTGTTTGAAATAATAATTGGTTCTCAAGCATGGCTATTTTTTCCAAGGAATTAATGTATGACAATATTGCTGACCAAAGTAGTTAATATTGCCTCTCAAACATCAAGAGAAGAGAAAAATGTTTCAAGTTCACCAGATTAAAATTTTTAGCAAAAACTCCAGGAAACTTACATTAAGCGAACACAGCCTCTGGACTTGGTCCTGTATGAGTGACTTAAGTGGTGAGATGACAATAGTCACGCCATCTGTCACGATGGCCGGCAGCTGATAACACAAACTCTTACCACCCCCTGAAACCAACAAGTACCATTATTGAACTATTTTTTTAAAGACATTCAAAACACAAATTATTTCCTCAAATGCATTGTCACTTTTCTTTGAAATTTCAATTTTGAAAGCCTCTAATATTGGAGATAAATAGATTCTCTCATGTCCTAACTTCAGTTCTCTCCTTGTGTCAGAATGCCCGCTGATTCAAATTCTTTGACGTTTTAATTAAGTTTCAATTATTCCTGAATTATTTCAAATAGCAACATTGGCTGCAAATGAATTTCCTTCTTGCTTGCATGAGATCATTTAAAGAATAATCAACTCTTTTTGCAAATGATAATTTTAAAAAAATGCTCCACATTTGCATTATTAACAGAGAATTTTAAGGATATTGTTTTCATGAGGCGACATATGCTGATGTTGCTTATAACCAACTTCTTAAACTCCCACCAGGTGGTGCTGTATATTGAGGCCACCAGGTGGTGCTGTATTTTGAGGCTACCAGTACACATAGGCCGATTGCCGATCTCCATGTTGTTTTTTTTCCCCATTGAAAAGTACACACCGGAACTGTACAACTTTACCGGAACCAGATCTGTACAACTCCACTTTATTTAATCATTGGCCGGAGAGATTGGCAGGGGGCCTATTCAGTGCCATCCAAAATGGAGGTTTTCTTGTATGAAATTTTAGTCTTGGACAGCTGGGAACTGTCCTTTGTATAATACTGTGATGATTTATGCTGTCGGCATATATTTTCCCAGCATATTTGATGTGAAAGTTACAAAAAATCAAAACTTTCTTAATAATTACTATGTTGCTAAATAAGCTGCAAAATTCCACCTTTATTTCCATTTTCAAAGGAATCAGATTTTATCCTGCAGAACTAATTCAGATACTAACTTTTAGCATTAATTGTAAAATAAAACCAGACACCATACTGGTGATAGATAAATGTATGAAGTAACAAATGATAAAAACACATAAAAACTATTAATTCATTGATTCACTGACTTATGTCATGACATGCAGAACTCACCGGTAGGCATCAGTATGAAGCAATCATTCCCCAACATAGCAGCATTGATGGCTTGCAGCTGATTCTCTCGGAAGTTCTTCAGCCCAAATGTCTTGCGGAAAGCTTTGATCATTTGCTCGCAATGTGGAAAGTTTGTGCCCTCAAATGACTTGGAGTCATCCTGGACCTTGCCCATAAATAATGCCTTTCCTACAAAGTTCATATATTCAGGTGACTATAAATGACTCTAAATACCTTTATCAAAAATACATTGTTTTATCTAAGGAATTACTGATAATAAAGATTTTCTTCATTTATATTTAATTCATTAAAATTTGATCATGATTGTTGTCTGCAGAAGGTAATAATGGTGACACAAGGTGGCCCCACTATATCATACTATTGATATATATATATTGATATCTTCAATACAGAAGCTGTGTAGTGAACATTACAAAATGCTTGGCTCAACAAAGCGGGGGAATTAAGAACGTTTTTTTAATGAACTTCATTTTTTTTACTTGCTATGATATTTATTTTCAATATTTATCTCAAAGTTTCATGCGCATCATGGAATCTGTTTGAAATGGACAGTTTGAATTGTCATTACAAAGTGCTTGGCTCATTATTCCTAAGGAACTATGAATGTTTTTATTTAAAAAAACTTGATTTTTTAGTACTTGAAAATTCAATAGGTCCATGGTTCTTACCACTAAGGCTGTCTCTTCTGGACGTGTTGAGACTGGTGTTATTATTGCTGGTTGTCGGAACATTATTATAGCCTGACGATGAGGTTGATGGAACTATTGATGTATTTCTTGATGAAACTTGGCCAAATCCCTCATCCATCTCGCTGTCAAGTATTCCAATATCAAAAGAGAAGTCAGCCGAAGCACGACGGTTGGATTCCGCCGATGTACGTGACTGTCCTATCACAGACTCGCTAATGTTATAATCAAATGCATATGTCCCTGAGGTAGACGAGTTATCACAGACAGATCCTGCAGGCACGGGAGCTGCTGAATCCCCCAGCATCCTGCCAGCAGGAATAAATGAAGATGACATAGACACACTGTCAGGTTTCACCACATTTAGCGTGCTAGGTTTGGTAAAAACAGGGCTCCGCATTGATGGAGAATTTTTCAGAGTGTTTTCTTTAAAATTTGCAAGTGTTGACGATAGATATGAAGGATCGTCATAGAAACTGTCTCCACAAGGAACGTCAAAGCTAAAATCGGCCTTGGGAGATTGCTGTGGAGTTTGCTGCAAGTCCAGTTTTCCTTTGGTAAAATTCAGCTTAGAGCTGGAGGTAGGTGTTGAGGAATACAAGGATGTTGATTCAGGCTTCAGAGAGTGAAACACTGGATCCGACTTTGCCTTGAAAAGTGGTTTCTTGTTGGCAAGAAGTGACTGGGAGGGCGTGATTGCTGGAGAAACCCCTGTCCTCATCCCTCCTAAACTATCCAGTTTCTTCTTCAGCTCCATTCTACAACATAACAATAACTTATTCCAAAACAACCTTTGATAAAAAAAATAAAATATGAAATATCTTGCATTATTCTCTTGATAACCAAGGAAATCAATATTGAACTGGTATGTCCTGGATGAATATTGATGAGTTGACTGACCTTTTGATGAGCAGTGTTTGGAGCCTGCTGGAGTTGAGGGAGGGAATGTTGGCCAGATCTCCCAGGCTGATTTGAGCCACCATGTCACAGATTTCATCGAGGCAGGCAAGTTGTTCCCTCACCAGGCTATCCACACACATCTACCAGCAAATACAAACTTTAATCAATTAACCATTTCTAATCAAATAACCATTTCTAATCAATTAACCATTTCTAATCAATTAACCATTTCTAATCAATTAACCATTTAACTCTAATCAATTTAACTTTAATCAATTACCATCAATTAAATCAGAACCATCTTTGTCTACATTCTTCTGAGTCATTATAAAATTCATATTAAATGGCAAATTATATAATAATATTAAGATTTGAAGATAAGGAGCTTGAATGTCCTTGTCTAACCAAAGTTGATAGTCCTAAAGCAACTATTAAAAATCAATACATTTGATAAATTTTGTTAATCTTTTTTTCATGGAAGTATCATAGAAATCTCCCAAATATCTCATACACAGTTT
Source organism: Amphiduros pacificus (assembly GCA_949316495.1). Lineage (NCBI taxonomy): Eukaryota > Metazoa > Annelida > Polychaeta > Phyllodocida > Hesionidae > Amphiduros > Amphiduros pacificus. The sequence goes on along the minus strand of OX439010.1, from coordinate 28,000,937 downwards.
TTATATAAATGGTACTAACAGTTGGTTTAATCTCCTCCGTTGCTGGGGTTTCACTCTGGTTATCAGGGGATTCACTTTTTAATCTCTTTCTCGCTGGTGGCTTCTCTGCTTTAAGCATCACATTCTCTGGCTTTGAAAATTTCTTGGTCGAAGAGAGATTTTTGGAGAAACTGAACCGGTCCTTGGATTTGGGTTTTCTGGTTTCTGAGTGTGAGTTGTCAGGCCTTTGCTCCTGAAACTGGTCATGTTGGCTGCAAACACAGAACATCTTTTGTAGTTGCAAAGGCAGAATCAAATGCCATTTATTTTTTCCACTCTCCCCTCTATATTCCTCATGGAACTAAGATGTAAATTTGATATTAGGCCATGAAAAAGCTTTACATCGAAGCAGACCCCCATAACAAATACACCCTCAGCCCTTAGCTGGGGTCGGGTAGAATACATATATTATTTCAAAATAAAAAAAAATAACTTTGACATAATTATCTGCTGTAATATTTTGCTAGTGAAGAAATGGCAAAACTAAATGGTTTTCAAGGCAACATACAAATCTTGGGTTTCTTGAGAATCCCTGATAGCCTCATTCTCAAGCTCCAGCAGCATATCTAGGTCATCCATAGGTGGCGACTCCGGCTGGAAATCTATGTGACCATAGTCTGTCTGTGTGTCCAACTCTGGGTACTGAGCATCTGGCTGGGCTGTGTCAGCCTCACCTTCATCAAAGTCTTCATCCAGGTTCCCACCCTGAAATATACAATATTAATATTTTTAATAATTTTATGTGAATTAAAAAACATAGGCATCAGAGATGCATCAACCCTCAGCCCTGGTAACTTATTGCACAACATTCGCTCCACACAATATTTGTGAACAAAACGTCACCGCACCACATAATTGTTCCTGTGACCTTGAAAAGTAGGTGAAGGTCTTCACTGAGGTCTTCACCAGATGCTTATGTGTGTCAAGTCTCATAAAGCTGCCATCATTCGTTCTAGAGTTATAGCAATGATAGGGATTTCACATAATTGTCACTGTGACCTTGAAAAGTAGGTGAAGGTCATGTTCCATAGAAAAATGTCTGAGCTCTTCAACAGATGCTCATGTGTGTCAAATCTCATAAAGCTGCTATCATTTGTTCTAGAGTTATTGTAATTCTAGGGATTTCACATAACTGTCCCTGTGACCTTGAAAAGCAGGTGAAGGTCGCCGTCCACTGAACTTGTCCGAGGTTTTCACCTGATGCTTATGTGTGTCAAGTTTCATGAAGCTGCCATCATTTGTTCTAGAGTTATCACGATGACAAGGATGATTTCACGTAATTGTCCCTGTGACCTTGAAAAGTAGGAGAAGGTCATGTTCCATAGAAAAAATTCTGTAATCTTCACCACATGCTTATGTGTGTCAAATCTCATAAAGCTGCCATCATTTGTTCTTGAGTTATTGCGATTCTTGGGATTTCACGTAATTGTCCCTGTGACCTTGAAAAATAGGTCAAGGTCGCCGTCCATCGAACTCATCCAAGGTTTTCACCAGATGCTTATATGTGTCAAGTTTCATGAAGCTGTCATCATTTGTTCTCTTGTTATTGCGATGACAAGGATGATTTCACATAATTGTCCCTGTGACCTTGAAAAGTAGATGAAGGTCATGTTTCATAGAAAATATTCTGAGGTCTTCAACAGATGCTTATGTGTGTCACATCTCATAAAGCTGCCATCATTCGTTCTTGAGTTATTGCGATTCTTGGGATTTCACGTAATTGTCCCTGTGACCTTGAAAAATAGGTCAAGGTCGCCATCCATCGAACTCATCCAAGGTTTTCACCAGATGCTTATATGTGTCAAGTTTCATGAAGCTGTCATCATTTGTTCTCTAGTTATCGCGATGACAAGGATGATTTCACATAATTGTCCCTGTGACCTTGAAAAGTAGATGAAGGTCATGTTTCATAGAAAATATTCTGAGGTCTTCAACAGATGCTTATGTGTGTCACATCTCATAAAGCTGCCATCATTCGTTCTTGAGTTATTGCGATTCTTGAGATTTCATATAATTGTCCTTGTGACCTTCAAAAATAGGTCAAGGTCGCCGTCCATCGTACTCATCCAAGGTTTTCACCTGATGCTTATGTGTGTCAAGTTTCATGAAGCTGCCAGCATTTGTTCTCAAGTTATCGCGATGACAAGGACGATTTCACATAATTGTCCCTGTGACCTTGAAAAGTAGGTGAAGGTCATGTTTCATAGAAAAAATTCTGAGGTCTTCAACAGATGCTTATGTGTGTCAAATCTCATAAAGCTGCCATCATTTGTTCTTGAGTTATTGTGATTCTTGGGATTTCACATAATTGTCCATGTGACCTTGAAAAATAGGTCAAGGTCGCTGTCCATCGAACTCGTCTGAGGTTTTCACCAGATGCTTATGTGTGTCAAGTTTCATGAAGCTGCCATCATTTGTTCTCAAGTTATCGCGATGACAAGGATGTTCGCTACAGACATACAGACATACATACATACCCACGCCAGGAGTACTGCAATACCCTCAGCCTGATTACATCAGGGGCTGAGGGTAAAAAATAGCCACTGTATTTATGCAACATATTTTAGCTAATTTTTAGCCTTGCATCTCATATCTGCAATTGTAATGGAGACAACTTTCTTTTATTCATATCCATTTGGAAAGAGATTGATAATTGGATATACCAAAAAGATAAAAATGATTATGTAGTTATACCAGCTTTGTCTATATTGAAATAATTGTACATAAAGCCAATCTAATATTGTGTCCAGGTGGCAGCACTAACACAGACCAACTGATAATCCAATGTTTAAAATAATGGTTGTGATATTACCTGAGTTTGAGAGAAGAGCATCTGTGTGGCTGCTGGGAGCTTAGGTCTGGCGCTTGATAACTGTCCTCCAGGAGCTGAGAAAAAAATAATATGACCGTACTTATATTAATTATTTCTAAGCATGCCATATCTAACTAAGCATGCCATATCTGACGTTATAAGGCCATTTAATGATTGGTCTTTTCATTTCAAAGTGCAACAGATCAATTAGGTCTATTAATAAATAACATGCAAATATTTCAGATATTTTTGTGAAAAAAGTTTAAAGCTCCTGTATAAATTTGGAGCAAAAAATATTTCAGCCCTGATTGTGCATTAAACTACAGCCCAAATATAAAACTTCACTCTCATACAGGCTTCGACATTAGCCAGTTGCCCGCTTGCCCGAGGTATATTTCACACCTGCCGGGCAAGTCCGGGCAACTTGATACATCTGTTCCACTTGCCCGGTGGTCAAGTACTGTAATCTGTCCCCAATCAAAGTACCCCACAGAGAACAGAGAGAGCTGCTGACCACATCACAGGGATGACACCTGATTAGAGATAACTTTGTGTCCAAGCTCTGTTGCCCTTGGTATTACCCCTGCCTCCCAAACCCTGACCAGGATAAAGTTATGGCATGCTGCTAAATATATATATTCCTCAAGATGATATTTCACACAAAGCACTGTATCGCGAGGTAGAGCTTATCAATTTTGCACATTTTTGTCAATCATTATATTATCCAGAAAACATGTACAGTTGATTTTAAGTATGATGAGTAACAGTGGGGTATATCCATCAGTAACACTTGACATTACTTAATCTTATAAAGTGATAATTGTAGGTTATATTCTTACAAGATTGACAATTCAGGGTGACATTTTTACTCACAAGCTCAAAGTCTTCATGTATTTCTCTGCTTAAAAATTGAACTCCTGAGTTAGAAAAGGCCCTATTCCTATTGTTTTTATATCCAAGGAACTAAAATAAGAGTTATCAATGATATAAATTGGTCAAGAATTGACTGAGCATTGCCAATTTTTATGTGTTCGTAAAAATATAGTACTTATGCATATGCACAAAAATTGTAACAAACTTGAGGTCACTGCATGCTATTTTAAATAAAAACATGTACTATTCATTTCAACTTTTCAAGCCAAATATTGTGTATTCTATGGGTTATATGGGCATTTTTTCTAATTATCAGCCAATGTTTGAATGTACAAATCCTATAAGCTTTAGTCCTATACCGTATTCAAATATTGGGACAAAAATTCAGGGCAAGTGAATTGTAATTCAGGGCAAGTAGATTTTAAAATTTACTTGCCCGGTGGGCAAGTGGATCACAAATGTTAATGTCAAGGCCTGTCATATAATATAAATATTCCCTTATCATTTAGGCTTTTAAAAATCAAACAGTTCCTGAGCTCTGCTTCACATATTAGTGGCAATTAAATGATTTTAATAGGCCCCCTGCCAATCTCTCCGACCAATGATTAAATAAAGTGGAGTTGTACAGATCTGGTTCCGGTAAAGTTGTACAGTTCCGGTGTGTACTTTTCAATGGGGGAAAAAAAACAACATGGAGATCGGCAATCGGCCTATTGGCAGATTCTGCTTTTTTTCCAAAAGAAAATACTGAGTTATGAAGGTTATGAAATCATAAACTTTATAAAACATAGGAGCATTGTATTTTCTTTGATTGATTCACGAATAGACCTCATTCTTAAGGTGTAGACTTACCCTCCTCTTCATCCTCCTCCTCCTCACTGCTCAGAACATAACTCTTCCTCTTCTTCGGCCTGTTCCTCACAGGAGAATCCTCTATTCTATTCTGAAAGGCAAAACAGATTTAAGATCATAAAATTTGAATTTTTAATCTAATACAAAGACATTGAAAATAGTAACAACAAAAAATGTAATTGTATTGAGAACAGAGTGTAAAAACATTAATTGTAATACGGGTTAAACGAAGTGTGAGTTCAATAAGTTGAAGAAGTAAAATATAGCTTACTATTCCTTCTGTGGGGGGTCCTTTCCCAATCAAACCTTTTGGAGGTGATACTAAAATAGCAATTGTTTTATTATTTATAAAGAAAAACACACATTATTTAAAAATGCATTAGAAAAATTGAAAAATATCCACTCCATCTATCACATTCAGTGGCTTTATTTTTATGGGTTTTATGATTCCATCAATAACATTTACCATGGTGACCATTGTTTAATCAGTGAAATACTAAAGATCCAGCTAACTCTTGTCACAAATGAAATAGAATAATATATAATACTTTTTATGAAGGAGTACTGCTCGAAGTCATCGTCATCATCCAGTTCTATTGGGCCCATGTTGCTGTGTTTCTGAGGCTGGGGCTTCACTGCCTGCACAGACTGCTTTGTGGGAGACCTTTAAAAAGAAAGGACACTGTATTTGTTAGGCAAATTTCCCTACCTACCCTTGGTTCAATGCAGCTCCCCTGAAGCTTTTTTTTTTACTTTCTTGGTGAAAGGACATAGTTTCAGTTATAATTTCTTTTATATATATATATATATATATATATATATATATATATATATATATATATATATATATATATATATATATATATATATATATATATATATATATATATATATATAAATACATAACAATTGGTTATTCAGTATGCTCAACAAAGTATTGGTGTCAAAAGTTATCAGTCAGTAAAGTATTGGGGTCAGTAATCCAAACTATCTGATGCCACTGTCATGAATACATTGTAATAAGCTGCAGTCCTTCAGAATGTTACAAAATGACATCATTAAGCCAGAACAATGGGGACATCAACATCACTCCCGTCCGTTACTGGTGGTGGGCACTGCTGTCCACCCCGTCTGCTTGGGGTTAAATATGAAAACTCCTGCCCCATCCCCATGCCAGTGGCCTGAATACAGATAACAACACAATCTACCGTATGCCTTACATAACCACCAGACATATTGTAATTTCTTCCAAGATTGTTATTGGCTTCATTGTACATAAGTTTCCATGGAGGGGGACACACTGTGTCGGGTGCTGTTTAAATGCCTTTACTTTATACAGCACTCAATGTCAGCAGCAGCTTAGGCAGAGGTTAGTTTTAGCACTGGTTCAACAGAGGTTAGTTTTAGCACTGGTTCAACAGAGGTTAGTTTTAGCACTGGTTCAACAGAGGTTAGTTTTAGCACTGGTTCAACAGAGGTTAGTTTTAGCACTGGTTCAAATGTAGGTCAATACCAACAATAGAGATTATAGAGTGCTGTGTAAGTGATAAGGATCTGATTACTGCCCTACTTAGTCACAGTTGCCTAGCAACCCAAAGGATCAATAACTATTCCCAATCCCCCCCCAGGATTATTAAATCAGATCATCACAATATTCAAGAAAAAGATTTTTATTGGTCTGAATTTATAATTTCAGATTACATTTATTTTTCTCCATTTTTCTCAATATCCAAATTGGACTTATCATTATCAACACAAAGATGACTTACGACAATGGTGCAACTTTGGCCACTTGCTTATGCTGTTTACTGGAGAGACCAAAAATCATGCGATCAACTTGAGGGTCCTTGTATATCCTGGATTGGACTGGTCCAGGAGGGGGTTTAGGTTCTTGCTTCTCCCCTTTATTGAAAAATGAAGTCAACTTCTTCTGCTGTCCAATGGCCTGCATCATAAAAGAAAAAAATCAAAAATAAATTTTGCAAGTTCTTTTTCTAAAATTTCTTCAAACAAGTTATAATTTTGCTATTGGATATTTATTCCCATTTGTTTTCTCACCCAGTAAATTAGTAAGTTAATACATCAAATCAGAGACATCACTACTCATCGACACTTACTCATCAACATTTTCAGTGGTTAACCTCTTAATTCTAAATTTTATCTGTATATAATTACAGATCTATTGTATGTAATGGTAAATCAATACAACATATGTACCACCTTTGTGCAATGGATGGTCCATATTTGTCAGAACTGGTGGAAAATGGTTTTGAATGTTATGAATAGTTCTTATAAAACATAACCCCATGGGTTGATAGCTCTGCTGACTTGAATGAAAACACATGAACTGAGATAAAGTGCAATAAGTAACCAGGTTATGATTTTCCATACAAGATCCCAATTCAGTTTTGATGAGATATTCATTAATATTTTGCAAATCATTATCATGTTACCAATACAATATTTCATGCACAAAATTTGTGATTTTTTCAAAAATCTACCGTATTTACTCGTGTATAAGTCGACTCGTGTATAAGACGACCCCCCAAAATTGAGGTTATTTTACTTGAAAAAAACCAATTTCCGAATATAAGACGAGTTGGTTTTTCAAGAGATATCGGCTCTGCTACCATTCAAGCTTAAGCTGAAGCTTGGCGGTCATTTTAAAAGTGAAACGTAAATATGCTTAAAATATAAGATATTAGCCGTCTTATACACGATTATATACGGTAAAAGGTAAATACGATGTTCGTATTTTCGAAATAACGGATATCAGACGTAGCGGATCGATTTTGATTGCGTTTTAAATGATAAATAATGGTATTTACCCAATATTATCACGAATTGTTCGAGAACAGAACAAAACCATCAATCCATTTAAAACGCAATTAAAATCGATACACGTGTGAAAGCATTTCTGTCAAAAAGGGAAGACACGACTCAAAGCAGTGGAAACAATGACGAAATGCAAAACTGTGAACGCTGATAATTGGAATCAGTGAGAACAAATTCAAAACAAAGTGTTTCAAAATAATAGACATCAGACGTAGCAGATTGATTTTAATTGCGTTTTAAATGATAATTAAAGGTATTTACCCAATATTATCACAAATTCGCTTTGCAGGTCGAGAATTTCTCCACGAAGTAAAACGTAATACGATGTACGTGACGTCCTTGATCTTAGCGTCTGGGTGCCCACGAGACAAAAGTGGAGCGGCCAACATGTCAAATTGAACTTTCATATCTGTAACGGATCGATTTTAATTAAGTTTTAAATGATGCACAAAGACGAAATGATAAATAAAGGTATTTACCCAATATTATTTCGAAACGCTTTGTTTTGACTTTGTTCTCACTGATTCCAATTGTCAGCATTCACAGTTTTGCATTTCGTCTTTGTTTCCACTGCTTTGAGTCGTGTCTTCCCTGTTCATGCTGTTGACAGAAATGCTTTCACACGTGGATCGATTTTAATTGCGTTTTAAATGATAAATAAAGGTATATACATAACATCCATTCATTTAACATGCATTACGCAATACTAGCGTGAAAGCAAATATCGGACAGGCGGACTATTGTCTACACGTGGTTAAATATTTCTTTGTGTATTAACACACTTTGTTTTGATGCTAAGATCAAGGACGTGGAGAAATTCTCGACCTGAGAAGCGTAATTGTGATAATATTAAGTAAATACCTTTATATATCATTTAAAACGTAATTAAAATCGATCCACGTGTGAAGGCATTTCTGTCAAAAAGGGAAGACACGACTCAACGCAACACGTGGTCGCAATTTTGAAAGGCGGAAGTGATGGGAAGAGGCTCTTGTTTTTAGCGCGAAAACGATTATGAACTCGCATTGAAATATTAATAATGAATGGTTTTGTTCTGTTCTCGACCTGCAAAGCGAATTTGTGTTAATATTGGGTATATACGTTTATTTATCATTTAAAACGCAATTCTCTAGCAAATCTGCAAAGTCAATGATCACGTGACTTGTGAGTCACGTGGCCAATCGATCCGCTACGTCACGGACATCGTATTTACGTTTTACTTTTACTTCTATGTCTATTAAAATTAAAATTATTATTTAGATATATCGCACAATTCAATTCTGCCTTTCATGTGTTCACAGGTTTGCATTTCGTCATTGTTTCCACTGCTTTGAGTCGTGTCTTCCCCTTTTGACAGAAATGCTTTCACACGTGGATCGATTTTAATTGCGTTTTAAATGGATTGATGGTTTTGTTCTGTTCTCGAACAATTTGTGATAATATTGGGTAAATACCTTTATTTATCATTTAAAATGTAATTAAAATCAATCTGCTACGTCTGATATTCGTGATGTTTTGTTTTGACATCGTATTTACGTTTTACCGTAATTACTCGTGTATAAGACTGTTAAACCGATCCACTATATCCGATATTCGTTATTTCGAAAATAAGAATGTTCGTAATGAAAACTCATAGTGCCGTAATTTTTAGGCGTAAATCCTCGTCCACAGGTTGCTCTCGTGTATAAGACGACCCCCCTAACATTAACTAAGACTTTTTGTAAAAAAACCTCGTCTTATACACGAGTAAATATGGTAATAGCTATCACTAAGTTGTCAAGGGGGCTGCCATTTTGAATATAAGATAGTCAATGAGAATCAAGATAACAAGTTGGGGCCAAATTTGATATGTAACATGCATTTTGATTGGTCAAAATCACTATCTGCTCAATTCTGCTCTTGATAAGGATTTAAATGATCATTTAGGAAGAAATGTTCAAAAACATTACAAAAAAGCAATGATATGCATAGCTCAAAGGCCATTGATATATGTTTATTCACTTTTGATGGTTGTAAGATTTTGCAAGTATATAAATTTTGAATTGAAGGTCAATGTGTCAAGGTCAAAGGACACATGACTAAGAAATTATAAAGAGGCACAGCTATGACCTAAGATATTTCTGTGTACCAAATTTTAATTTCCTCTAATAAGTGGTTGCTAAGATATGCTCCGTACAAAATTTGTGACCTTGAGGTCATTGCACTAAGGTCATTGGTGACATCACTAAGATTTGAAGGAATCTGAACCTTCATCTCAATATCTACCTCTGTATAAAACTTGAAACATATATTACTGGTAGTTTTGGAGAAGATTTTTTTTAAACATAGTGTTGATACATAACAGATATTTAGTATTTCCAGTTCATCGTTCATGAGCTATGGCCTGCACAATAATACAAAGGTCAAAGTCACAGAATCAAGGTCAAGGGTCAAATCTGTATAAAATGTATATGGTGTTTAAAAGAGTGTTGATATGTAGCAGATATGAACTAGATTTCATTCACTTTTAATGCTTGAGATGTTGCATGTTCACAAATTTTGAATTCAAGGTCAATGTGTCAAGATCAATGGTCACATGACTAAAATTGTATGACGAGGCACAGTTTTAACATAAGGCATTCCTGTATACCAAGATTTAATTTCTTCTTGTAAGTGGTTGCTGAGATATGCTCCTTACAAAATTTGTGACATTAAGGTCACTGCACTAAGGTCAATGGTGACATCACTGAAAATTGAAGGAATCTAAATCTTCAACTCTCTATCTAGCCCTGTATAAAATAGTGTTGGTATATAAAAGATATGAAGTGCATTTAATTCCCTTCTAATGGTTATGATGTGGAATGTTCACAAATTTTGAATCAAGGTCAATGTGTCAAGGTCAAAGGTCACATGACTAAGAAAGTATGATGAGGCACGGCTATGACCTGAGACATTTCTGTATGCCAAGTTTTAATTTCTTCTTATAAGTAGTTGCTGAGATATACTCCTTACAAAATTTGTGACATCAAGGTCACTGCATTAAGGTCAATGGTGACATCACTAAGATTTGAAGGAATCTGAATCTTCAACTCTCTATCTACCTCTGTATTAAATATGAAACAAATATTACTGGTAGTTTTGGAGGAGAAGATTTTAAACATAGTGTTAGTATATAACAGATATGAAGTGTTTTTTATTCACTTCTGATGGTTGTGATGTGGCATGTTCACAAATTTTGAATTCAAGGTCAATGTGTCAAGGTCAAAGGTCACATGACTAAAATTGTATGGCAAGGCACAGCTTTAACATACGACATTTCTGCATACCAAGTTTTAATATCCTGTAATAAGTGGTTGCTGAGATATGCTCAGTACAAAATTTGTGACCTCATGGTCACTGCACTAAGGTCAATGGTGACATCACTAAGATTGAGGAATCTGAATCTTCACCTATATATCTACCTCTATATAAAATATGAAAGATGTAGTACTGGTAGTTTTGGAGAAGAAGATTTTTAAAGAAATATTGACAGACAGACGGACGGACAGACATTTTCCCCCTCCTAAAGCTCTGTGAGCTAAAGTCTCAGCAGAGCTAAAAAGGGAATATCTGTGTTGTATTGTGATTGATATGATCATGTAGTCATTTCCTGTGGGTAATATATAGTTTGTTTTTTTTTGTGGTCAACATGGTTTGAACAATTGACGCTACTGTGGAGTGTTCTTGCACGAAATTTAAGATTCTAATTAGCATGCACCATTGCATTTGGATATATTTCTACATCATGTAAACAAAGATAAAGCAAAGACATCATGATATTATGACATCATTAGTGGCAATACAGAAAGTTCAACTTGTTTACTTGTTAACATCTCAACCAATCAATGAGTGAAATATTTATTTTGTTTGTTGAAGTTTTTGCATTGTTTTTATATATTTTACTTTCTTTATTTTAATTTTGTTTCTGTACTTTCTGTTTTGTCTATTTAATTTTCTCCATACATCTGAGCACCACCTTTTTTTGGTTTAGCCTGTTTTTACTTACCCCATTACTATTGTTTCTCTTGAATGTTGGCATTGCTGAAGCTGATGTTGAACTAGGTGGTGCCACCTGGTGCATGTTATGTGGCAGTGCCACCTGGTGTGTGTCATGTTGCGGTGCCACTGGAGTATTTGTGCCACCAGAAATGTTACTGTTAAGTCCGACATTTCCACTTCCCCCTCTTCTCAAACTAAGGCTCTTGAACTGATAAGTCCTAGAAAGTAGATCATTTCAAATATCACAACAATATTTAGGGCAAAAATGAATGCACTTCTTCAGCACCAATATTCAGAGTTGTCAGTCTTACAATCTTGTAAAGGACTAATTTCAGAAGAGTTTAAAACAATTCCCCTTTACCATATATTGTCAGCCTTTCTTAGTTCAGATATCTCTGTTCCAGGTGGGCAAGTGTTTGAATTTAGCAAGGTTTAAAAATGGGCTTCCCCTTTTTTGCACAGGTACTTTAATTAATTGGATTTTTTTAAATCATGTCTTATAACAATCATTGATAATCTTACTTTTTACTCTGCATGATTGATAACAATATGTTTGTAGTTCCACTATTCAGCAGACTGTTTGTAGTGCCGGCGAAATAGTCATCACACAAACTGCATTCTCATACTGTAAAGAAAAAAATGTTTGAAATGTCAATATGAATCAGAATATTCTTGAATGGTAAAACTAGCTGTGACATTAATCCTTTACATCCATGGTCCAGGAGGGTACAATCCCAGGGTAGACTCTAGAGTATTGATGAATGTTTGCCTATATAACCATGGTTTTTCAATTTTCTCAATAAGGTACTTGTGTGGCCTGACGTCATTACCATGAGTACATTGTAAGTAAGGCTGTGTTTCTATAAGTGCAGCACATAATGCAATGAGTAATAGAGTCATCACATGTCTCCGTCAAAATAGTCAGGTTTTTACAGTCAATCTGCAGAAAATTATAATTTGACTCAAGCATTAGACTTGAAAACTATAGGAAAACCATCTGTCATTCTTTGTGTAAGATTTTCAATTGCTACCATTTGCAAAAGGTTATGTGTCAATTTGCTTATTACGGTCAGCAATACGCATACTTGGAAATACAAGCATTGCTTTGTACGGTGTGCAAAAAAAAAATGACGCTCTGCATGAAGCACTGCATGACACACTGCATAGCATTCTGCAAATATGGAAACTGGACTTTGAATGTGACAAGTTGCAACACAAAAGAATGTCACCAAATGACATCATTTACTCAGAACATTGGGGACATTTACATCCTTCCTATATGTTGCTGGTGGTGGATTTGAGCTGCACCAAATAATGCAAGCAAATTATGTAAAAATAATATTATCAGTAAGAATGGCCGACATGTTCCACGCCACTGTCTTTTCCATTTATAATGTCTCCAAATAGAAACCTAATAGTATATGTTTTCTGCAGCAATTTTTTTCGAACGACATGAGACATGACCACTTGAGATGGCATTTAGAAGAGTCCAAGTGATGAAGGCCTAGACATAAAGAGAAAAATGTTTAGGCTACCTCTTATGCTCTGGTGGTCCGAAGTTTCTAAAGATAATAGGATGAGTGATACAATAAAAAGAATTGTATATAAGGCTGTATAGTGACCAGTGTCTCAGTGGGGGTTACTTTTCTCAATCAAAATTTATAAGTCCACTAATTCTGATATGAGACAAATATATATCAAGGATTAAAATAAAATCAAGATAGTTTTGGGCCACTAAAAGACCGAAAATATGGTTGCCAAACTGGGCCACTACAACAGACCACACACTGACCCAAACAGAGGATCTGGTGGCCCCGAGCCACTGGGCTAATGCGTATGTCAAGGCCTGGCTACAGAAAGGGAGAAACTTTATGTGACACGAGAAGCACCACAGAATTGTGGAGCTTCAGATTGATGCTGTCACTCCTATGATTTGATTGTGCCACTTTCATCGCATTTCGTAAATGCATAAACAATGGGAAAACAATGCTGGGATCAAGAAAAAAACATCCAAAGATTTCTGACAGGCCTTGCGTTTGATGTTAAAAAGAGAAGTACATGTAACTTTTGAAAACCTGTTGCCAGAAATCAAGCTCTACCTCAGTTGTAAGTTAATTTTGACAGACAATGCATGTTATTTATGAAAACAGGGGATTTTAAGTCCATTTTGATATCGAATAGGCTTTTTGTTTTTGGCACATGATAGGTGTGCCACTTCCATTTGTCAAAATGTGGTTCTTACCAGTCTCTTTTCTGTACTAGTGTTGAATACTTTTCTTGCATATTCATGTTCACAAATCTTATAGAATGTCATGTAAATAAGATTATAGACCACACGATATAAATGTGAAATTTGTTTAATTGAACACCCGCTTCAACGTCCATTTTTGGACCTACCAATATACCCAAACTGATTCTGCCAACATGACTACTTCTGATGCAGTTTGACAGTGACAGCATCGTTCGTGCCATGAAAACAAATAAACATGTTTAACATTTTGAAAGGCAGCGGGAATACAAGATAATGTGCGAGAGACAATAGTCAGCCCAATTGCAATTAGTACAGCACAGTTTTAATCAATATCGGACTCAGTTAAAAATGTCTGAGTTTCAACTGCCAGTCTCGGATAGTTGCCAGTCACTGTATGATATAAATCAAGGCTTTTTTTTTTATCCCAAAAGCACCACAAAAATATGAGGTATCAGACATTTCTCTGACTGACACCATGCGCATCAACGTGCATCACATGCCAAATACAACAAGCCCATTGAATATGGGAAGAGTCACAATAAATTTGAAGTTGTATTGCCAAGGCAAAGTCCCTTAGATCCTTCACTGTTGCCACTGTTGAGATCCTTTACAAATTACAGTGTTACAGTTTTGGGGTCAATAATAGATTGATTTATTGTGAAGATTAAATTATCAGACAGTTATTGAGATATTAAAGTAAACAACGTCAGTGTACAGCCTGCAATTTAATGCGAGGACAACCCCCCGGGGGAGTGTTGAAATTTTGACGGCAGTGGACTGGTTGTGTTTTCTGTTTTGACATTTGACAGCTGACGTGTCGACATTCATTGAAAGCACACCGGGAACACAGTGTGCTTGGTTTATTTTTGAACTTTTACCAGTGAATATCAGCAATAAGAACACTGTGAGTTGTTTTTCTTGAATTTCTCTCAACAATTAATCACGAACAAGTCAAGTTTTACTCACGCAATTTCGATCAACACTTTCTCAATCTTTGAAGCTGGCGCGAAACATACGGGCACTTCCTGTTTGACGAAGGTTTCCGGTTCCTCTTTTCCACCATTGCTGGCGAATAAACATTACCAGGTACGAATCTGTGATAAAATCCATCAATTTCTTTGTCATCTCAAACTTTTCAAGACACATTTTGTTGTATTTATAATGGATATATGTCAGTCCAATTATTTGAGAGTCGATTTCATGTGACGAATCAAGAATAAAGTAAATAAACGGCCAAATTTGAAGGCGATATTTCCACGATCTTCATGTTGGAGACAACATGGCATGGGTTTTTGGAATTTATCACTTCTAAATAACATTTAATATTTGGGAACTATAATGCCAAGGCACTCCCTCCAAAAGCAGAACGGCTAAAGTTAAAGGCTTAAATCATATTAATTATGTATGACACCGTGCAGATGTGTAATTGAATGTAAACATCGATCGTTCATTCACTGACATCGTTCAATGCAAGTTGTAACTTCATCAGCACATTCCCACAAACTGTAAATTAGTCCAATCCTTTCCTGAGACTGTTTGTAAGGTTTGCTGAGCACCAAATATATCCAAGGCTTTGTTGAAAAAAATAGTAAATGTAAATTTTGCCACTGATTCTTTCTTTTTCTACTTTAAAATGATGTCATTAACTTAAATTATAACCAGTCAATATATTGAAGATTGTTTTGTTTTTCAGCATTATGTCTATGGCAGTAGGCCTCAACAAAGGTCACAAGGTGACCAAAAACACACTGAAACCTCGTCCATCCAGAAGGAAGGGGGTGAGTAACATCTTCACTTTAAGCTCAAGTTGACTTCAAAAATGCAATTGTACATGTAATGGTAGCTGGTCAAAATAACTGCGATACCAAGTGGACTGCGCCATTGAACCACCACATTGAACCGCGGTGAAGCTGCTGAATTTGGATATTATTTTATCAATGTAAATTATCTGCAAGTATCAGCTGCCAATCTTAATATTGATAAGTTACTTTCCACCGTAATTAGACCTCATGTATGGCATATAATTCTGTAAAAATTCCCAGTTTTCACTAAGCATGCTAAGGCCACGACATTAGAACTACGCATTCAAGTTTGGTGACCATTTTAATCTTCCAAAACGTAAATAAAATACATTTCTAGACATAGTTAAGGCTCACTTATTCTCTAATTTTACACTTGTAGATAATTTACATTGATAAAATGCCCAAATTCAGCAGCATGGCCGCGGTCCAATGTGGCAGTTCTACAGCGCGGTCCACTTGGTATCGCTGTTATTTTGACCCTAATTCCATGTAATATGGTTTTGTATGATGTTATGGGCACCGGAGCAGTTACTGACTGGTAGTGGTTTCCGACAAGGGCTTTTCCATAGGTCTTATATTGTTATAAACTACTTGTCAACATGAGCTCAGTCCTGTACAACTGCCAGAGTAGTTTGCGTTTCAAGATTGATACACTCATTCCCCTTTTAGTTTAAAGAAAATTTGATGTAATAGCTTTTACATGACAGATGGACTTGTGATATCAAATGTATTTATTCTATACCATAGAATAAATATTTATATAATTTTGTTGTGAACTGGGAGAAGAATGAGTGCATCAAAGTTGCCAGTGCAAACTACTTTGGCACCTGTATATAGTTTGCAGGTAAAAAAATTGAGTTGTAAAAAACTTGTCAATTTTGATTGTGGGTGGATATGAAGGGAAGGGACAGTAAAGAAATTGCAGTTATGAAATTTTATAAGGTTTATCTTACATTATATTTGATATATAGTTATTTTTAGCAATAACAACTATATGTTCATTACTCTTCCGTCTTCCATGCTCACGTCCCATGCATGTATTATTAATGATTCTTGTCAATTTCTGTGCATTGGAAAGTAGAGACAAATATTTGTTTTGTAATTTACAAGTCAGATTTGTTTGCATTCAAATTTCATAGCCCCACGCATCAAGGTTATAGTGAATTTGTAAAAATGGCAGAAAATCTTGCAGGAAATGTAAACCGTGATGTTAGTATAATTGATCAAACAGAACAGATAAAGTTGAAGTAGTTGCAACTACATATATGATAACGTGATAAACAATTGGCCGTGAGAAATTTAATTTAAATAGAAAATCAAAAATATACCTTTCCATCAAGATATAACCAGATATTTTGAAGTTAACATTTGTTATTTTGTTGCATTTCCAGGCACTGACCAAGCGTGCCAAGTTTGTGCGTGACATTGCCCGTGAGGTGTGTGGCTTCGCTCCCTACGAGAGGAGAGCCATGGAGTTGCTCAGAATCTCCAAAGATAAGAGAGCACTCAAGTTCTGCAAAAAGAGGGTCAGTACTCAACAAACCTGGATCAATTTTTTAAAATTCCGTTGCTGGTCTGAGGTTGATCATGTCTGTTCCAGCTTTAGCACAAGCACTTTTAAATATCTTGATATTGACAAGCTTTAAACATACAAATTAGCCAGGGGAATAAAAGGTCATATTTCTCCTCCTCTAATTAAGGAAGTAAGGGAATATAGTTTTCTAAGGTCTAGGTGGAAAAAGTGTGTCCATGATAAAACAGAAAAAGATATTATGGAGGCCATAATTTAAAACAAAAAATTCTTATGCATATGATTTTTACTACACATTACAAATTTTCAAAACGAAATGTTTGAGAAACAAGATTTTTGTAAAGTATCAGAGTGATTTGGAAGAAAGAAATGCTTGATCAGAAAGAATAATATCCTATTCTAGAAAATAAGCATAGAATTCCTGTATGTTTATGTGCATTCTGGTTGTATTGCAGTTGGGTGCCCACATCCGTGGCAAGAGGAAGAGGGAGGAGATGCAGACCGTCATCCAGCAGATGAGGAAAGCTGCAGCAGCCGCCGCTCACAAATAAACTGTATATGTCATAGAGAAAAAAAATTAAAATACAAAAAAAAAATTAAAAAAGATTTTGTTTTTTATTGCAAAGTTTGCATTTTTCAAAAAACTAAATGTTTTATTTCTGTTTTCCCTGCAGTGTAACATGAAAGTATTTGTTTGGATCGAAAATGTTTAAATGATAATGACCTGGCAGAAAAACCTCTAAATTGGCCAAGAAGCAAGTCAAGAAATTGACCTCTTGTATACTCTCCCTTTTTCCAAAGCTCTGTCATTTCTTGCTAGTGGTTATAATTTAAAGATGAACAAGGCGTTTTGGTCTGAGAAAAATATCCTTCAGTTAATTATATTGAAGTAAATGCCAAAGCCAGTGCAATTTTTTTAAATTGTTTTTAAATGGAGAGCTGCATGTGCCCCCTCCATTACATTACAGGTTGTTTTGTGCCGTTTTACTTGCATGGCAAGGTCCACCAGATACTAGCTCTTTGTATTTCCTTTCCAAACATACAACCAACACAATAGTCCGTTCTTTGATAATATTAAGGCATAATAACTTTGACTTCAAGAAAAAAAGACCGACACCAATTGACTTATCAAATATGATTATCTTTTGGAAATCACAGATTGAAAAGGGGGGGGTAGTGGAATATGAAAGTCCCTTGCACAATCAGTTGAATTCTAAGACATTTGCCATTTAGAGTATGCTGTTTGTAGCTGTTAAAAATTAACAAATACAAGGTATATATATGTCATAATCTTTATTATCCCTTTCAACCAACTTTAATATTTGTACAAAAGACAACCTTTCTGTAATTGTAAAAAATATGGATTGCTTCACTACAATGGGATGCAAGTTCCATTAAACCCCTATCCTGCCTGATCACTAGCTCGCTACAGTATACACATAGTGGAGTAATTCTGTGTTAGTGAATGGAGAATTAATAGTTCACGATGCTGACTAAAACATCCCTGGCCTGACTCATTTCTAAAATGATGCTATTATATCATGTTTAACAAAAAAGTGAGAAAGTTTAAATGAATTGTACTCTTTTTAGGCTACAGGGGAATATATCATGCGTAGTTCTGGAGTATATTTTTGTCACAGACATTTTTTTCTGGAGATTCTGATCAGCTGTATTGATATTATAAAACAATGACTAAATATGGACTGTCATGTCTCACTGATTAGCAATACTAATAATAGCAGTTCTTAATACTTTAAAATAATAGTGAAAATATAAACTTGATCATCAACAAAAAAGATAATAAATTGATTGGTGATAATGTCATGAAAGCTGTCCACCTCCACATAAATATAGAAATGACAAATCCAGATGCCCCATTCCTGCTTCTTGATCATCAAAAGATTCTTACATTAAAATATCCCCCAAAATTAATATTAATTTATCATATGCCATAGGCATAGGCCTTAACGAGAAGTTTATTTAATGTGGTCTGTCTGAGTAAAAAAATATCTAAACAATAAAAAAAATATTTGAAAATCAAGATAAATAACCAAGACCCAAGGGATTCCGTGAAAAGAGAGGTCACTCATGCAAGGAAATTTAAATTCAAATGAGATCAAAATTGATCATGATTAAATCATCCCTGAGAGAACAAAAAAGTATCATGTTCAAGACCTAAACATTTCAAATCATAAAGTAGAGGGGGAAATAGATAAATTTACTGGCACCAAGACAATGGATTGCATCAATGAGCAAAATGTGTCCATTGAACCTTTAATAGATTCTCTAAGCTCTAGATTCCCACAGTAATATTTCACAAAAAGCACTACCCTAACATCCTACAGAACTAACTCTACTTTGATTTTTTTATAATAAATTATGGAATGTTTATTTTGCTTCCATGACGACTGTCCGGTTGTTTATTTTTTACAAAGTTTATTTTTAATTTTCTGTACATTATACCAGATGGTTGAAAAATATAAGATAAATATTGAGTAACCTAGTTCATTCCCCCCAACTCTGTGGCTACATCATTCAATATATTACATTTCTATGCATAATATTCAAATATTAAACAGCAGTTAATATGCAGGAACATGAGACATACCACTCAAATGAAAAACAGTGGAATATGACTATTAACAATATGGAAGGATGAAGATTTACAATGAGAAACTGCTTTGTTTATTTACAATGATCAGATCATTATGAAGTTTGGCCTGTTCCTGTGAAAAGGCGCGACAGAATTCACACAAAGTTAATGATTGCATAGTGGAGATCATAAACTGGAAATTTTCACATGTATTGCATCAGAAGCTGTTTCTACTTTATTTTTTAATTTTCGCAACAAGTCATGTCATCACTTGTTGTGTTTTTCAACAAGTGATGACATGACAATCCCAGACTCAATGTTTAATGTGCTGTGAGTTACTGATCATTGGGAAACGACTGCAGGGTCTGTCCTGTACACTACATACAGCTCCTTGTATAAACTGCCTCACCTTACTGGTCATCCAGATAGGTTATCAATCAATCTCCTGCATTTTGTCTTATTATAGTTCAATAACATCTTTATATAACTAGTTGGTATTCCCAATGATGTATATGAGATGTTAACATCTGATGCTAATTATGTGTTTAATGGAAGTACTGTTGACCCAGATTTGCTAATATTTCACAATTTTTTAAATGTATACTTTGACAACTCTCACTCATATACTTTGCAATTCATGTTGAAGTTCACTTACTTTTTGTTATATCATGTGAATGTACAAAAAATGACAAAAAAACAGCTCAAATTAAAAAGAATATAATTTAGCTTAATAAAAAAATATATTAAAATGACTTACACAACATTTTAGACCTTCTCTACTTGAAATTCGAAAATGATTTGTGCACAAGATTGATCCAATAATGAGATCAGAATAGTGCACTAATATTAGCAGAGAAGTGGTCCATCCCAGCCTTCTGTACAAGTCTGAAGAACACCTCCCACAAACTGCACTGAAAACGCTTCACTGTATTCTCCTCAGTCGAGTAATTTTCATTCCTGGTAGGTAGGTTGGTGCATTTATTTTCTCAATTTCAATGATGTTTGAAGTCTAAAGATTGAATAATAATTGTTCTCTTGGCCTAAATCACCTATAAAGGTTGAATATTGACACCTAGCATCCAAACGTGTAAATTTTGTTCATTGTCTAATAAAAATTTGTTCACTGAAATCCTTGCATCGTGGAATACAGTTTCATTTGGCAATATGTCAAATGCAGCATTTTCAGTCAGCATAAAATAAGAACACGAATTTGAAGCCCAAAGCCAACCAAGAGTGATTTGCACAGTATTGTCCCGATGTTTTCATATTTTCTGTATTTTTCAAAAATCTTCTGAATGCACACAAAATTTATCACATTTCAAAATGCCCACGCCATCCTGAACTTGATTTAGGATTAACATGGTATGTGGCTTCATCAGAAATTGTTTCAATCAGGAACTCTACTGTATGGCAGAAGAAGCCATTGATGTGTGCCCAGACCACGAAATGTCAGCTTCCCTTGACCCATCAGACTTCTACAGAATGGCTGATAATAAATATTAACTTTCATACATTCATCTTTAAAATAAAAAGTTTTAAAACCTTAACACCAGTATACGTTCTACAGGATGAGAATGATGGTGGTTTGTCTGCTATAAATGAGCCCATCCTCAGATTTCTTATGACACATTACATGATATATCATGGTGTTTTTAGCAATGATCAGTTCTTGAGACAAAAAACTTAACTATGAGAATGCTGGTGACACTTCTAAAAACAGAAAACGAATCAGAATACTTGTAACATATTTATGATTCAACCAATGAAAGACAAGGACGCATTAAAGAAAGATCACACAGGGGGAATAGTTATAAGAGTTGGAATGTAGGGCAGAAGATAAGGCAAATGATGGCAACCATATCTCCTTTATCTTTTATCTTATCTGAGATTAAGGTCATTGAGATAAATAGAGACATATCAATATTCTATTCCTATTCTCACGTGGCTGTCACCACAACCATTCAAAGAGAAGACATGAGCAAATACAGACATTTATATCTATATACATATATATATATATTTAGATTCAGCATTCTATGGATGGCCACCAGGTGGCGTACTCACTCCAGACTCGTGTCTCACAGAGATGTGTAGCCGGGACATGTAGAGGAACATCCCTAGACACATTATATTCACATGTTATACAGCACCATATTTTTTCTTTATAAGACGGAGCTGCTTTGTTTTTCTGGGTGAATGTTGTCTTTTTTTACAGCAAGATGCATAGCATCTACATCAGGGGGGCAAATCACGTGGCATCCACTCTTGACACACAGAGCCAGACATATCTGACATGTGATTCACCCCCCTGTACATGAGTAAGTGGCACCTTTATACTCAGTATTGCATACATTATGTTGCTTTATTTGTGACAATTTTACATGAGTTGAGTGTGAACAAATGAGAGATAGAAATAATAATGTTTTCACAACCAGTGACTAGTGAACTCTTGTGCTCACATGTATAAGACTGCATGGTTAATTACAACAAATGACGGAAATGCCCTCTAGTGTCATTTATGTGCAACTGTGGCAGTAGAACTACTTATATAGACAATGAATATAGAGAAATACCACGATTCAGGACGTGTTATTGAGTCTGGCAAATCTTTGTCATCTGTAACAAGATCCCACGATGCCATTCCCTGAAAAGTGCCAAATCAGTATATTCATTGAAGACACCTATCATTGAAGACACATATCTACCAAATCTTTGTGTACAAAAATATCAACCTTGTTATCAGCATATCTATTTAGATAAATCACATGACTTCACAAATCAACCTCATTGCAGACGAAATAAGGCCAAAACAAAGAATATTTGCCTGCCTTTCGTTAAATTTGATTTTATTGATTTTATTTTTTTGGGCAGTGAATTTATTAAGGTTTATTGCCTCTCATGTTATCTTGTCTTTCTTTTGGGTCAAATTTGAAGGAAGATTTAATTAAAAAGCGACAATGGCGATTTAATTTGTTCTCTGAAAATTGGTAATATTTCTTTGTTTGAACTTGGCACAATGAAACACTCAAGAAGACAGTGTTGAAATTGAGAAAGCAAAATACTGACAAATATACATGAATATCACCAGAAAAATACTTCTACTCTAGTTGAGCATTTAGACAGTACATGCGGAGTAACAAAACTTGAGACAGAGCTGCACTGAATTATAATATCCTTTATCTACATATATCTGACTCTCCCCTCTTGCCACCAACTCTCCCCTCTCATCACCGACTCTCCCCTCTCATCACCAACTCTCCCCTCTCATCACCGACTCTCTCCTCTCCTCATCACTGACTCTCCCCTCTCATCACTAACTCTCCCCTCTCATCACCGACTCTCTCCTCTCCTCATCACCGACTCTCCCCTCTCCTCATCACTGACTCTCCTTTCCCATCACCGACTCTCCCCTCTCATCACCGACTCTCCCCTCTCATCACCGACTCTCCCCTCTCATCACCGACTCTCCTTTCCCATCACCGACTCTCCCCTCTCATCAACTCTTTTCATTGATATTCTATATTAAGACTCGTCTCCAACCAATCACTTCTTAATTAATGATTTTTTAATATTTGACAAGTCACTTTATGAATTATTAAGCCTTAAAAAAAAAGACAAGGACAGACAAAGAAACATGCACACTGAACTCCCATTTAAAAATACAGTGCAGTAATATCACTACCACCATGTATCAGAATATTAGTGGAACAATACACACTTTTATTCCACAAACTGTTCACATTGTTCACTGCAATGTCCAGATCCAATGTAAAATAGGAATATTTTGTCTGCAATCATGCACCTGAAGGCATGTTGAAGTAGACGATAAGTTTCTGTACAATTTGCACCATATCCCAGGAGCAGCAATCATCCTGGCTTGTATTAGGCCCACGTTTACCTCCACAGATGATGTGTAGCTGCACACAAACTGTCTAAAAATAGTTTTGTCACATTTTTTGTTGTTCTCTTTTTGCACATCTCTTTTTCCAAATCACTTGCTCTGGGATAACTCGTAATTATGATTGCCATGGTGATACCCTACACACACAGCTCAGCTTCTGCGTGCCTCGCACTGCTGCAGCGTGGAACTGTTGGCAGTTTGTGTTTGGTTGGCATATCCAATTCACTGTTCTTGCGTGTCACAGCCATAGATGAGTTAACCCTATTATCACCCGCCTCAGTAAGACTTGCACAGTCTCGACATTTTACACTCCATTCTTATCACAAAACTCCCAAACGTGAGATCAAGTGGTCACATGACCAATAAATATAACCCATATCCCCAAATAATCCAAGTATATTTGTATTGTAATGACTAGTAGGGGTTCGTCCATCCTTGGGACAGGAACGGCTGTCGCCTTTCTAGGTCAAGGTCATCTTAATGTCAGATGAAATACTTTCACCATCGTTGCATGGCAGGAAACCTTTAAACTTGTCCAACGGAAACAAAAAGGCGCTTAATATACTGGCCAACGTGGAATAATATGGAAGGAAGCTAACAGAATGACCCTCGATCCAGAAGGTCATGACCTTTCTCATGAAGAACGCTTCTTCTTCATTGTTCCAACACCAGGATCTGGTCGCAATTCTCTGTACATAATCTGTGGGGAAAAATTGTATTCCATCATAATTTTTTCTTCAAAAATTTAGAATTCATAGCTTATTTTATCCAAAAATATTTTGTTTTGAATTTTTAGGCAAATAACATAAATTTGACAATAAACATAATAATAACAAAGATGATAATGATGGTTTTTGTGAAAGATGATACTCACAAGTTCCTTGTCTGATGGCACACGTGACAAGAAGTCAAGAAGTTCATTGTTTGGAATGGAATTTGGAGATCTCAACTCCTTGGTGAATTTATTCACACCTGTAAAATTCAATGTATATCAATGAAAACATCATAATCTTATTCACACCTGAAATATCAATCCACTGATATCAACTCACTAATCTAAAAAGATGCCAAAATTTTCATAACATCTGAGATGGCTGGAAATCAGAAGAGCCACCAATTCTCATTATAATAAAGAATAAGAAACTATCTTGGACTCTTTGCTTTAATAGGTGTGTTTGTTTGTTTGGGGTTTTACATCACTTTCAACATTATTTCAGTCATTTCGTGATGAGACCTACTTGTAGCAGATATAGTGCTGCCTCACTGAACTGTCATGTCGCAGGTCCTTAACATGACAACCCACCTGGTCACAGATTTACAAGGACAACGGGTTAACGTGAGAAGTGTGAACGTACCCCACGCCAGGATGATGTATCTGATTGGCACATAGTAGAGCCCAGTAGCAGCCACTGTTAGCACACACACAGCTAACCACGACAGCCATGGCACCGTCCAATTGAATGTACTACAAACAACACAACACAAATATATCAGTAACTACGGTAAGTTGACTATTCAAGCCCATTTTTTCTGAGAGCTACATATCTTTTTTTTTATTGTGCATGAAAGATTATTTAAAAGTTATTACATTTTCTTTATAATTTAAAAAATATTTTTCTGGATTCCTTTTTTTGGGGGGGATTTTTTGCATAAAGTGGTGTTGTTCTTTAAGAAAAAATATTTTTGTGCTGACTTACTTTTTGATACGTTCCCCCATGGATGCCACCATGTCCATGGCTTCCTGTACCTGTAAGCAAACATCCTGTACAGCCTGTAACTTCTCCTTGAAACTTTTCTTCTCCTCCTGAAACAGAAGAGTGCAAAAATTGTATCACTCACTTTTTTTGTATCCATCAAAAATATCTACAATATTGAATAAATTACATTTGGATATGAATAGCTGTAATGCACAACTTTAGATGTACTTATATCTCAGTGAATATCAAGTACACATTTTATTTTCAGGAAAGAAAGGAATGTAAATATTATTGAATTGTAGATCACCTGCTTTTAACTTTGAGAATATATATTATTTGACAGACTGATATTAATTCTAATCCATAAAAATATATTTTACCCTAAACATACTACATGGAAAAGATCAGACTTCAGAGAACCCAGATTTTATGTTGAAGATCTAGTCACTTGTAATGATATTTTTAGCCATTTATAATATTATAAAATCCATGACTATACATAAAGGTCTGCTATACCTTTAAAGAATATGAAAATAAACAGGTATTTGAAATGTCCTTGCACCAAGCAATAAACCCACAAAAGATGTGATATGAATTGTGACTATGGAGTATATTTTTTCTTATTATTACAGTATTATTGGCTTGATTATGATATTACTTATTTGGGGACAAAGGGTGCTGCAAATGGAGAGAGGGATGATGGGATAATATATACATGTACCCCTATATCACCCTGTCTACCCCTGTCTAGATTTATGTACCCAAATCAACTCCATGTTTTCCTTTATATCTTACCTTTAATGCTGCTTTACCCTTTAAATAATTGTAGGGTGGTAAAATAGATTTCAAATGATAGTTCTTTAAACTGCTATTACATGTACACATAGATTTTCTTTCAAAATTATTGGCACAACATGTTTTGAAAAATACATTCAGTTCAGACAACTTTAGGGCAATGAGAAGTGAACATTGGACGAGATTGACCCAAACTCTTTGGATTGGTGCAGGTTAAAACAATAATCATTTTGGGGTTAATTTTTGTGAAATTTCAATTAAAATTATAAATGCTAAAAAAAAGTTTTTTGAAACTTATATTACATGGACAAATAGGTTTTTGCACACAAAAATAGTCATAAATGGAATTGGTGAAAATGCTTAGACATCAACTTTGGGGCTGTGGGAAATGAAGATGGGATGAAAATGACCCAAACTCTGTTGATTGGTGCAGGTTAGAACAATAAACACACACGGGTTAACTCGTTGTAAACTTTCAATCAAACTCATATATGCATACACAAATAAAATCATATGTGTCAAACCAAAGTGATCATAAACTCATCACAAAACATGGTTAATAATAGCAGCAAACTGGTCAAAATGGTGGCATTCTGTGTTGATATCTTAAAGTTTATATTTTGTGAAAGTGTTACATAGCACAATCTTGTTTATACAACTTCTTACAATGCGTTGACCCTGAGAGCAATAATAAGTTATATTCAATATATTGCTCTCAGGTTGACCTCACAATGTGTACCGCAGGCCATGGTGATGTTGACTTCATTGCGTGAACCATATGGGGCCTCATCAAGTTCATTAGACTTTGTGAAATATAAAAAGTTTACTTCACAGTTTTAACAACAAGGTCATCAATGCTGACCTTGGTGTTTGAACAATGGGAACTTGCAAGGTCAACCCCCAAAAGCCCTTGCACTTTACAGTGAATGCAATCAATGCAGTATTGTTGACCTCACACCATGAAAAACAGGGCCTTACTTTGTGTGATGAACCACTTGTAAAGTTGACCTTGCACTAAAAGTAACTTAACCTTTAGGGAAACTGCTGATACATAGTCTTTTGTTTTCCAAAAATGTACTGATGGTCATGATGGTCATGGAATTAGGTCACTGTCTGTGGTTTCATGCAACGTCATCAATTAGAATATTGGGAGGTTTGCTTATATAAGCTACTACTGCCATTCAATTACTGGTAGAATATTCCCACATTATGTTTCATGAGAATTGTGGCCATGCAAAAACACTTGTTGGGCAAATTAGCACACACTGAAAAGAGGCTCAATCTCAAAATGTGAAGCACATAATTTGAAAACCATAAGCAATACAAAAATAGACTGTCCTATTTAATAATTTTACACAAAATGTTGAGAACGTTATTTGAAAACCATAAACGATACAAAAATAGACAAAAAAGACCTTGCCTATTTAATGATTTTGCATAAAAACTAAACTTCATAAAAGCTTGTATAATGAAAATATCCCCAACATTTGTTTTTTGACAGAAGTTGTGAATTGGTTATGTTAATCAAACAGGAAGCAGTGTGCTGCCATAGCAACCTCCACCATGCACTCAGCTATTTTACCTTTTGCTGTTCGAGGGTAATTTGTGTTAAGGATAAAAAGGACAAAAATTAAATAATTGGGTTTCACTGAATAACTAATTTCATACAAGGTTGATTTTTCATTGTTTTTTGTTGTTGATTTCTTAGGAATTCTAACTAGCTGCAAAACCTGCATCATTGAATGATGATGATTGTGTTTGTTGATATGAATTTCACATAAGATTTACTTATAGAACATCCCTTGTATGAGGTCAATTATGCGTGCTTTGTGGCAGGCATTCTTCAATATTAAAGCATTGGAAATTACTGTATGGGTTACATATACAAAGCAAAAATCATTTCATCAAGTTGCACGGCATACATGTTTATGTAAGCTTTTAAACTAAATGTAATAACAACAATGTATAATGACATTTATTTTTTTGATTGAATAAAGCCTTATTATTAAAATTGTATATTGCATATCTTATCTTAATGTAGTTCAACCTTAGTTTCTATATGTATTAGTTTTCTTTAAGAAAAAGCTATTGTCAAAAGGATATTAAATTTGCAAAAAAATGGAATGTATAAATGGAGTGCAGAACAGAAGAAGAAGCAATTCACACTGAAAGCATTTCACATCAAGGGCTGGTTAAATAGACCATATCAGGGAGTAACTGTTAAAAGCATTCTGTTAAGTTGTCTTTATGAGAAATTCTAAAAGTTGATTTTTTGAAATTTTGAGATGGCCTGGCCATAATGACATATTATAAGGAACATGCTTCATTTAACTTTGATATCTTTAATTTTGATTAAATATGTCAGTATTTATTAAGGTCAATCATTGAAACATCTTTTCCCTCCAATTTTATATTTCAAAAACATGTCAAAGCGTGCAGTTATTTTTGAGTCATTTGTTCAATACTTTTTTGTTCCACAACTTTAAGAATCAGAACATTTTGGTGAAGTTTGAAAAAATCCAAAGATGTAAATGTATTTAATATGTTGGTGTATTATGCATATTTTTCACTTAAAACCCAGGAAGGTTCCATTCATATTTACTGATTTAAGTTGATTTTGAGGCCATTATCACAATCTACATATGATAATGACTTTTATTGTCTTTATTCCACTAGCTTTTAATCACAATGGACATCAACTTTTAGCAATACTCATTTGCATTTAGTGAGAATTGTTAGAAGACCAGTATATGTTGAAGTGGAGTGTGCATGGGTATAGATGGCACGCTGTCTGGAGAGTGTAACACAGAAAAACTGAGGCACTTATTATGAATATATTGGATATAGTGTTGTAAACGACTTAAATTTTTATACAAGCAATGTCTATAGATAAAGGCAAATCCAAAGTATATAGATTGCAAAAAATCTGGTTAGTTGTTTTAAGATCTTCAGGGCACTTGGAAAGCTTATGTACATCAATTACCTTTTGTAGCTATGAAATCAAAAATGATCAAGGTCAAAATAAAATTCACAAAAATCTATATAAATGTACATTCATACAAAATTCTATGTCAAAATTAGCCACCTCATAAGTGTGAAAATTAGAGCAATTTAACTTAACAAATTGCGTACATCATTTAGTGCACTACTAATCCCAGGGTGCTTAATTGGCAAAGTGAACTACTGTGAGACTGTGTAATGTGAATGTAAAGTTATGGTGGATCTCTATGTTAATTGCCACTGACTCTGGGATTACTACTATATCTAATTTAGGGAAAATATCTAGTATCTAATCTGGGAAATCTATGATATATTCTACGATAATCCACCAAGATTAACTCCTTATGCAGGTAACATCTCATGCAAATGTTGATGTGTTTTAATTTTGTACATTAATCATTGATCACCAGATTAATCATTCTGATACACGACACTTAATCGGGTTCTGGGGAAATCTGGACAGAATCATGATCTGGGTGAAAATCAGGACAGTTAGTCATATAATCTGAGTTTGGGACAGAGTCATGATCTTGATAGACTCGGAATAGTAATCATGGTTGTGTGAACTCTGGACAGAGAACAATAATTTGGATAGACTCTGAACAAAGGCTCATGATCTTGGTGGACTATGTATGGACACTATACAGGTAGTCATGTACTTTATGGACTCCAGACAGAAGTAATAGTTGGGAGGACTCTGGATAGGCAGTGATAATCTGGAAGGACTCTGGAGAGAGAATTATAATCTGGAATGTGGACAAAGACTAATGATCTGAATGAACTGTGGACAGACAGATAGCCTCAGGACAAAAAGACTATATCTGGGTGGACTCTGGACAAATATTTATGGTCTGGAAGTGTGATAGACAGAGAGTCATGGTCTGGGTGGACTCTGGGCAGAGAGTCATGGTCTGGGTGGACTCTGGACAAAGAGTCATGGTCTGGGTGGACTCCGGACAGAGAGTCATGGTCTGGGTGGACTCTGGACAGAGAGTCATGGTCTGGGTGGACTCCGGACAGAGAGTCATGGTCTGGGTGGACTCTGGGCAGAGAGTTATGGTCTGGGTGGACACTGGGCAGAGAGTCATGGTCTGGGTGGACTCCGGACAGAGAGTCATGGTCTGGGTGGACTCTGGACAGAGAGTCATGGTCTGGGTGGAATATAGACTAAAAAGCATATATTTGTGAAAGATGGTCACTGTCTTAGCATAAGACTTGGAGTGACTACATTTTGAAGGAGTGTGACTAGAGAAACATCTTGAATAATTCAACTGTGAGTGAGAATATTTCCGAAGAGTGTGGCCAGTGCCTTACCTTTTCTTTATCATCATCCTCATCATCCTCCTCCTCGTCCACATATTCCTAAAAAAAAATTCAAAATCCTTAGAAATAATTCTTTTAAAAAGAATTGTCAGATATCCATAACAAATATAACAGATTCTGTCATTTTGTGAAAGAAAATTCACGTTTTATTTCACTCACATCTTCATCTTTGTCCTTCATGAGATTGCCAACGATGTGGACCACGAGAAGATTCTTGAAGAAGATGATGAGAAGTGTTATCGGCAGCATGTAGAGCTCAAAGTTCCACACGATCACGAGGAACACCTGGCAAATAAGCAAACACCGAGCATATACCATACATCGTCTATCAGACTCCTCAGAAATCAAACCTGATCATTATTTCAGCAGATCAGTTTCGGAGTACCTAATTAAGAAAATGTGTGTGTGATGAAATTTGATTAAGTCATTTAAAAACTGTCATTTCAAAATCCTTTATGATCCTTGTTACATTCTGTAATAATATTGTTTCTTATTCTGTGCTGCCATTTATGTCAAAAAGTTTCTCATGATTCAACACTTCATAATAAAATGATGCAATATTTCTCCTGAACTACTTTTCAAATATATAATCATTATTTTTCAGATTTTTTTTCACAGTATCACATATCTAATGATTCAATATTTCTCATTGTCCAATATAACTTATGATAATTATTTTTCTATCATCCAATACGTCTTATGAGACAATCCTATTATAAGTATGCAAAGTTTCTCACAATGAACGCTGTAATGCTGCGTAGCTTGGATTCCCAGTCAAAGCAGCTCTGTATAAACTTGCCAGACTCCACACCGGCCTCTATGATCTTAGACACACGGTCTATGTTCCTCTTCATGATCTACAACAAGCAGCATTGTGAAGAACATTTAGTGACATATATTCCTGACCTCTTGACCTGCCCCAGATCAGTGATGCTACCTCACTTTGAGATGACCTAGATTGGGTTCCAGAAAGAAGACTTTAATGATCATCAGGATCCTGGACAGCTTTTGCAGGGAGGCCATTACAATAACATCATTACAACTTAATGCAATAATCAATTATCAATGACAAGTAAAAAAATCTACTTTTCTCAAAATAATTGGTACATCAAGTTGGTTTATTTTAAAATCAAGATACAACTGCGTCTCTCTTGGTAATTTGAATAAAAATTGAAACACGACCTTGGTTTAATGTATGTCAAGGTTATTCAAACTATTAGTACATTATATTTGTTTCTCTACTCTGTTCCTTTGCAACTTACTGAGATTTTGAACTTGGGTTCTGGTTGCATATATTTTTCTTCCCGTGGATTCACAGTTCGGACTCCTGCCTTTAGCTGCAATGAAAAAAAAACAAACATTAATAATGTGAATATTCAAGTACAATATAAAATCTATCATATGCAGAACTAATTATTTCTAGACATATCATCTGACTTTAATATTGTGAATAGTAATTTAAATTTTAAAATCTTTCATGTACAACAATATTCTCTGAATAGGATCAGCATATCAAAAATATTTTGTCAAAATTCAACTAATTTATGAGATCAAAATAGAAAATATAATAATTCTGATATTATTCTTACTGTTTAGCAACAGTCACCAGATTACAGGTGTTAAAGTATGATTGTAGTAAATACAAGGTCGTGATGATTAATAAATATTTGAAATGTTATAACCACCACCTCTTATTTCTTAATGCAAATATCAAAATATTATAAACATATTTCCTCCCTTCATGTGCCTGATCCTCTGGCATTTAAAGTTATTTCATTTCATTAATGCTAAAGAAAAGGCTATTTCAATTGGGAGTCAGGTTTGGAAACAACCAGGGGCATAACTTGGAGGAAAAATGAAAATATAGTTACATATAATTATGCAATATATTTCACTATACATTTCACACTATATTGCATAAATATAACTATATGGTCTGCAATACCATATCCTGCATTAATATTGATTAGTAACCACACCAATGTAATGAAAAATGCAATTTAAGGTCTTAAATTTTAAAAGGTTCAGATATTCTCAATTTAGAGGTTTTTTGTCAAAAAATTTTTGTTAATTAATTTTCAAGTCAAATAGTTTTCCAGGTGTTATATAACAAAGGTTTGACACAGTAATCAGCTTAATTAGATTAGATAAATGCTAACATATTATGGAAATAATCATCTCATTCCAGATATATGAAAACATATTCATCTGGAATCAATCATCCAATCAAAATCAGCCACATCTTTTAAAACATCAATGACCATGTACAGATATTTATAGAATGTACAGATATTTATAGAATAACTCCCCCCAAAATATTTCAAATAAAAAAGAACAAGCGGTCCTGATTGTTATGACCAAGATTAAATGACCTAAGTCACCTCATGCATATTAATATCAAACATAATAAAGTGCACACAAGGAAAGAGGTAAGTATATAATGTGCACACTCACACTCACACACATACATCATGTTTGATTATATAATGTTCAATATAAACATATATACATATATTTTTATATATATATATATATATATATATATATATATATATATATATATATATATATATATATATATATATATATATATATATATATATATATATATTATGTTGATACATTTGAGAATATATATATATATGGATGGTTATATATGAGTGGGGTTAGTGGAAGCAGCTGCAGATGAGTAGACAGGGTGTTACTAGTACTACGCTGCTGTCTCACATGGTTGAACACCAGGTCCATCTCCAGCATCACGGCACCTTTGGCACGGCCCAGAACTTTCTTGTCTTTGAGCTGGTACCATCGTCGTTCTTTGCGTCGTACCTGTAACCACGGTTACCAGACTACTCATGAGCACAACAGCACCACTTACATACATCCCGGCACTGGAGCCATCGCAATCTTCGCTGACCAACACGTGGAGGCTTTTTACATTTTTACAGTGTCGCTGACACAAACATCTAACATGCATCAGAGAACCACCATATCAACCAGAATAAACAGCTTAATTGCTTTGTTTGTTTAAACAAAATTTACAAAAATAAAAAAATTTAAATTTATAAAAATTTTGATTGATAAATATTCCACTTCTTGATAAAATGTCTGTTTCTTATAAAACAAAGGGAGATAAGCTGTTTATTCTAGACTGGATGTGAGAGACAAACATGCACGCATAAATCACACTGTGATACCCTAACTTAAACTGAAATAAAACTTAATTACTAATTTGCCAGATTCTATGTTAATTTTGAATGAAAAATACTTCAAATTTTAGAGTTTACCAAATATTATCATGTAAGAATTAGGCAAATTAACTTATGAACTGAATAAAAAACTATTCACTCACTGACAATATATGTCTTAAATGAAACTAAATAATATATAACTGTGAAAACAAAGTTGCCATGGCAACCTTATCAAAGTTTAACTAAAATGTGCTAATGTCCATTTGCCTTGGCAATTTATCAGAATCAACTTATTCAGAGTGTCACGAACATCAAGCTACCAAACATAACACTTGTTGCTAAGGAGGCTGATGGTTGCTAGAGGTAGTACAATGAGTTGCTATGCAAAAGACAATAGATCTCCATGCCAACTCTTACATGATTATATATAAAATCCAGTTCCAGTTGAATTGCACCCTTGGCACGACCCATTAACTTTTTATCCTTGAGTGCATACCACCTCCTTTCACCCGGGTGTAACTTTTAAAACAAATGGTAAATAGAGGTTTAACATATTAATTGAAAAGATTTGTTAGACAAGCTTTTGTTATCTGAGCTGCTGTAAAGAGTGCATCTGAGGCCAAGCTTTAAACAAGGTATCACAACAAGATTTGGATGTGATAACCTTTCATAGCACCTCTATACTATGTTCCAATGATGATAAACATAACTAATATTTAATATGTTAACTCTGCTCCAGTTTCCCACAATAGCAAAGATTTATCAAATAAACCCAACTCCACCCATATAATAATGCAGCAAATATGAGTTGGTGGAGGAAAACCTATAGAGGAACTGTATACCATTAAAATGTTAGGCCATAAACCATAACCCATTCTGAACAACTTCAAACAAATCACGATGCTGGTCTCGTATCATATCATATCATGCCCATTCCTAAACAATTTCCATTATATGTTTAAAGCTTTATGAAATCACAAATTTGTCTTTAATATATATGTACAAAAACACAAATTATTGGAATCACACATTGTACTATGTGTTTCTGCATATGGTTTTCTCTTACTTTTTTATGACCGTTTTTCAAACTTTAGGTAGACTTAATTTGTATTTATTAAGTCGACTTACCCTTAAAAGGGGAATGGCAATTTTTCCAAGAAATTCTGATTTTTTGTCTCTGTCTTCATCATAAACAGTGATCTCCAGCACTGAGTGAATGTCCTTCACATTGCTGAAACACATGACAACATGTTAAATGGATCACGGTAATGCCTTGAACATTTTGAATCTTTAAACATTTTCTTATGACAAGAATGATTTCTTTGAAAAAAAATAGTACTATGCTGTTGAAAATGATGTTATTTTTACACTCATATATGAGATTTTTTTTACAATAAAATATCAAAAAATATTTTGCAATAAAATTACCATTATCAAAATCATAAATATGACATTTTAAATTTAAAATTCATGTAGAATGTGTTGAGATTAGGACATGCAGTGACATGTATAGTGCCTCCATAACTCATTCTTTAAAAAATACACCATTCTGAAAGATCAATATGGCAGAGTAAACAAAAGCCTGCCATTAAAAATCCACGTACAAGGTGAATACTTTGCCCCACTCTGG
Source organism: Amphiduros pacificus (assembly GCA_949316495.1). Classification (NCBI taxonomy): domain Eukaryota; kingdom Metazoa; phylum Annelida; class Polychaeta; order Phyllodocida; family Hesionidae; genus Amphiduros; species Amphiduros pacificus. Next base: position 27,965,795 of record OX439010.1, on the reverse strand, counting down.
GCTGAGTGTCTTATATTCTGTCTGTGTTTGCAGTCGAGCGTTGACCAGTTCCATGACACAGTAGGGGTCACTCTTTCCTCCGATGTCAGCGGCCGCCAACCCCTGGGCCTTAATCACTGCAACATTGACATGCTCACCACTTTAACACACTCAAAGAGGATAACAACAGAGAATGTTTTTCCCAGATAAATGAACAAATTCTACTTTCATTTTTTTCAAACAAACTTATTTTCTGCTATTTCATCTAATTTTTATCAGACCTGACAATTTTTTTCCTGGTTGGACATAATTTTTTAAAAATTTGCAACATAATGACATGTCATTAAATACCAATAAGTCTAAATTTTTCAAGTTATTTGTTGGAAAGATTTGGTGATACGTACCTTTTACTTGCAGCCAACCAATGTCTTTGAGATTCTTAAATGAATTGAACAAGCCCTACAAGACAAAAAAAGAACAACTAAATATACAACAAAGTCACATCGACTTTGACTACATGTTAAGTGTCAAAATCAACCAGTTAGTTACATTACCATAAAATTTGTTACATTAGCAAAAAAATAGTATGAAATAAAAATAAAAACAATAAAAAAGAGGTTAGACTAAGCAGTTCTGAGTAGCGCCACAGCGTGGTGGTCCTTGGGTTTTACAAATGAACTACTTTATCTTACAAAAAATAAGTCCAGAGCTCGACTTTGTTTTACATATCATTAAAGTATGCCATATTTAAGATTGCGACTAACATATCTACGTATGATGTCCTCCCTCTCACGCGGGTTGGGTGTGTAGTTGGCGAGGTCAGATATGGATTCTCCGCCAGCCGTGCCGCTGATGGTCACCAGCAGTTTGATGAATCCCGCCCCGTCTTCCAGAGGTTGGTCTATACAGTGCGTCCTCTCGCGATCCAACACGGACAAGTCTATCACAGCTCTGCAGCAACAAACACAAAGTCATCTCATTGACTGTTTCCATCTCTTATAAATATGAACCTTTTTATGCTTTGAGGAGGGTCCATACTGTGAGGGAGGGGGGGGGGGTAAAACGCAGTCAAATCATCTCATTGGATCATAAACATTGCCTTACACACACTGTCCACCAGAGGCACATGCAAACTAAACTATTGATAGGTTCACCATGTCGCCCTCTGGTGGAGTTTGTGCCTTACATTATACAGACGCAAACCCTTAGTCCAATGAAAATAACCTTTACTCCATTATTCTCAAAGAAATATTATATTATTTTTTTGTTTCTCTCTTAGAGATATTACTGTCTCCTCACAGGATATATTTCTTATCAAAAGATATGTAAATTTTGTTCTTAACCCAAACATCAGCTTTGACAAATGCATGAAACTTTGAGACTGTGCTCACCGGCCCATAATGTCATCTTTGCCTGCAGTGTCATGGTCCCACACTGATATCTCCAGAAGGTGGGCTTGCTCATCAAACATATGCAGATCAAACTGCTCCAGCCATTTAGGAGTTAATGTCTTTGGTTTATACTGGAAAAAAAGAAAAAAATTATTCATCATAACTTAGCAGCATCATTAAACAGTGTACAACCTGAGATGAGCAATTTGACATACTTTGCTTTTGTATTTTTCGTTGCCTAGTCGGAACTTGACGTAGGGATCCGAGAATCCATTGTCGTCCATTGGAAGTAAGTTGTGGCCTTCTACGAGCACGATGGTGAGAACTCCGCTCCATATCTGAGTCTTCAGCTTCTTAGCGGTATCACCCAGCTTCATAGACTTCTTGAAGTACTGTAAAAAATAAAAAAGGAAACCTTTCAGTTAAAAAAAAAATCACAAATTTTGAAATGTTCACTGTGCAGTTCACAACTATATATTGTCATGTTAATGAAAAAATGATAATAATAATATCGAAATTGAAAACAAATCTGAGGAATTTCTCAGTATAATTATATTTTGAAGCAAATTTGGGTAAAGGGTTTGTTGGATACAGCATGTTGGTTCACTAAGTGATTATATGTATGTGTTTGATAAAGAGATTTGTGGCATGTGGGAGGTTTGTGGAGGTTTAACACTTTAGTGTTCACCAAAAATATTTATGAACACAAGCAAAATGACTGGTGTTACATTTAATTGTCCATGAAAAAATAGAAATCTACAGCAGATATTTATATTGTGAGATCACAATTGTGCAGTCCCCTGTATTTTTTCTTTGTGAACACTGGTTCTGGAATCTGACAATTGATGGACATGGCCTGGAGAATTATAATGGTGAGGAGTAGCCACTGCAGACTTCGGGGAATTCTTAGAGTTCATTGTACGATGATGGATGACGGAATACAAAGAAGAATGAGAAAATGGAAATTAAAAGACAAAGAAATCATGTGAACAAAGATGAAAGACCATTGTTTGGCCTGAAGCAGAGTATAAATATATCATGAGGCTTGTTCGAAGGCTCCCCGAGTGCTTCTTTTAATCTTGATGTTCCTACTTATTACATTACCTCCCGGCCTAATATCATCTGATGGGTTTTATATATTCTACCAAGGCACTAAATCTATCAGGCCTTAAATGATCTACCAGGTCTCAAAAGCTATCAGGCCTAATATCCCCTACCAGGCCTTCCTAACTATTAGGCCTGATATGACCTACCTTGGTCCTTATCTGTCAGGCTTAATCTGATCTACTGTGTCTAAGCTGATCTGCTAGGTCTAATATGATCTGCCAGGTCTAATATGATCTGCCAGGCCTAATATGATCTACCAGGTCTAACATGATCTACTGAATCAATTTTGATCTACCAGGTCTCATATGATCTACCAGGTCTAATATGGTATATCAAACCTCTTGATCTATCAGAACTAACAAGATTTATATGATTTATATAATCTGTTGAGTCTTATATATGATCAACAAGGCCTTAAGTGATCTTTAAAATAGAACCTGTACTCTGTTCACATGGATCATGACCTTGGTGAGCAATTAAGTACTTATTAGACCTACACTTCACTCTCCTGTCCCTCTCTGCCATATCCTCCACACACAAAATACTGAAACAGAATGACATCTGTGAACTGACCTGTAACCCAAGATCATTTGGGTTTTCCTACATGCTATGGCATGAGAATCTGTCCAAGTGTTCATGCCAAGTGCTAACAATCTTCTTTTAAACTGGGCAAAGGAAGATATAGAAAGTATTTCCAGGTCAACGATTCTCCATGGTATCTTAATGCAGAGAGAATCTGTGGCATAGACCACTTAGAAATGTCTCAGTATATATACTGCACACACACACATACACACACACACACACACACACACACACATGTCCCAAAATAATGAATCTGCCGCCTTTGATCAACACTGTCCGTTAATCTTTTTTTTATGTGACACAGATGTCAGAGATATTTGATATTTCTGCGACGTGTGATATGTTTTCTCCTGAGAAACTAGCATCCTAGAAAATGTTTTAAGCATGCAGTGCATTAGGACTTATCACAGACATACCTGCATGTCTCTAGTCTTCTCTTCTGTATCCTGTAGACTGTTCCACCTTTCCACTTTATCAGAGCATAACTTTTTACGTTTACCCTAATTTCTTTGAGAAGTATCTTTTCAATGATTTGAAATAAACTTATATAAGCCACTAATTTATAAAATAAAAGTTACTATAGGTAATGTAACTAATATAATTTAATATTATCTCTCCACTAATAATGTCTAATTATCACTTGTTCTTCATTCACATTATTTATGTTCATATCACAGAGTTTTTGTTATCCCAGTCAATATGACATCAATACCAGTGAAATATTAAGTGATTCAACAGGACAGTAGAGGATCTTAAATTCCCATCATATAAAATAATCCATGTCTGATAAATTTAATGATTAAGCAGGATAATTTAGCATCTTTGCCAGTGTGCGTATGATTCTAATCATCTCAACTCTAATATATGTGAACATGGAGTATTCCTGGTTGAAGTATTTCCACGTTGGTACTAAACTGTACGAGTCACGGTGTCCTGGGTAACACTGCCCTCGTACCCTCTCTCTGTAGACTCCTTACTAACTTCGACTGGCAGGGAGTTGGGAGATGCAAAGAAAAAGTCTTTGGCAGGCAGGCTGTGTGAGGCAAGCTCTGAAAATTCATATCTCACTACCTTTTACAAAAACATTGAAAAAGTTTACTTGATGCAAAGGGTACTCCTTGTAAATAACTTCCCACCCCAAAAATGCACCAAGTTGACTTGTAAACCATTTAGAAATGAAATGTGGTAACCTCTGCAAATTCATATCTCACAATCTTTTACGAAAAAACATTGATAATGTTTACTTGATGTGTAAATAACTACCCCAAAAAATGCACCAAGTTGACTTTAATAAACTTTGAAATTAAATGAGCACTCTTTAACTACTGCATCTGGTCAGTGAACTACCCCACTGAGTAAGATATGATGCAGACATTTGATATTATAAACTTTAAAGAAATCATTTGTTTAATTACATATTTATTGTTTGTAATGTTACTGAATAAAACATATGATCTGACAATTTTCATGAGACAGAATTGAAAAGGAGTGTTGGCAATATTCACCCGCTACTCAACCCCTCTTTTTCAGTTTGCTGATGTATATCTCAAACGTGGCAACTCCTAACTCTTTAAAATGAAGACATCATGTTACACCTCCATAAAACATGATGAAAACTAGCAAGTTCAGAGAAATGTATTTGACATTTTACACCACTCCGTAGCTACTTTGAAATGTCATTGATTCACAAAGATACTGAGTCTGGCTTCATTTGAACTTGTAAAATATTATGTACTCACATTTTTCATTCAGAACCTTAACTTGATAAAACTGCTCATCCTCAATTTAAAGATATTAAATTTTCTCAACCAAGAGATTTAATTATAATTAAAGTGTCTCATACTTTTCGTGCCTGGATTCATTCAGTGACACATCCTTTATTTCTGATAAAAATGCATAATAAATGTTTGTGACTGTTATCTCCTATATTCATTTTGAAAAGATTAAGCATAAAAGCACATACAATTTATTACATGGATGTGTTCGTTATATAACTGACATTACTAATTGAGATATTTTAAAAATCTTATTTCATTTTATTTTTACTAACACAATGCAAAATCTCCAGCTTTTTCGCATAATCTCCTCACATTTTCAAGAAATAATTATCCTCAGGTACAAAATAGTATGCTTCCGACATCACACTGAAATTTAATTGGCTCTTATAGAATTTCTGATAATTAAAATTATTTGTGCACATTGTGCAGAAATGAGTTCCTTGGTTTAAACATATATTTATTTGTTCCTTCCAAAAGTATAAAGTTTCAAATTTTAAACCTTAAGAGTTTAGATAGATTATGTTATTATACAGCATTGCATTGCTCCATTCTTTTAACTCACAGTACACTTTACAATACTGCTCTATTCTTCACCCTCCCAGTATATTATACTGCACTGCTCTACTCTTCACCCTCCCAGTATGTTATACTGCACTGCTCTACTCTTCACCCTCCCAGTATATTATACTGCACTGCTCTACTCTTCACCCTCCCAGTATATTATACTGCACTGCTCTACTCTTCACCCTCCCAGTATATTATACTGCACTGCTCTACTCTTCACCCTCCCAGTATGTTATACTGCACTGCTCTACTCTTCACCCTCCCAGTATGATACTGCACTGCTCTATTCTTAACTCTCTCAGTATATTATACTGCACTGCTCTACTCTTCACCCTCCCAGTATGTTATACTGCACTGTTCTACTCTTCACCCTCCCAGTATATGATACTGCACTGCTCTACTCTTCACCTCCTAGTATATTATACTGCACTGCTCTATTCTTCATCCTCCCAGTATATTATACTGCACTGCTCTATTCTTTACCCTCCCAGTATATTATACTGCACTGCTCTATTCTTCACCCTCCCAGTATATTATACTGCATTGCCCTATTCTTTACCCTCCCAGTATATTATACTGCACTGCTCTACTCTTCACCCTCCCAGTATATTATACTGCACTGCTCTATTCTTCACCCTCCCAGTATATTATACTGCACTGCCCTATTCTTTACCCTCCCAGTATATTATACTGCACTGCTCTACTCTTCACCCTCCCAGTATATTATACTGCACTGCTCTATTCTTCACTCTCCCAGTATATTATACTGCACTGCTCTACGCTTCACCTCCCAGTATATTATACTGCACTGTTCTACTCTTAACCCTCCCAGTATATTATACTGCACTGCTCTATTCTTTACCCTCCTAGTATATTATACTGCACTGCTCTATTCTTCACCCTCCCAGTATATTATACTGCACTGCTCTACTCTTCACCCTCCCAGTATATTATACTGCACTGCTCTACGCTTCACCTCCCAGTATATTATACTGCACTGTCCTACTCTTAACCCTCCCAGTATATTATACTGCACTGCGCTATTCTTTACCCTCCCAGTATATTATACTGCACTGCTTTATTCTTTACCCTCCCAGTATATTATACTGCACTGCTCTATTCTTTACCCTCCCAGTATATTATACTGCACTGCTCTACTCTTCACCCTCCCAGTATATTATACTGCACTGCTCTACGCTTCACCTCCCAGTATATTATACTGCACTGTTCTACTCTTCACCCTCCCAGTATATTATACTGCACTGCTCTACTCTTCACCCTCCCAGTATGTTATACTGCACTGCTCTACTCTTCACCCTCCCAGTATATTATACTGCACTGCTCTACTCTTCACCCTCCCAGTATATTATACTGCACTGCTCTATTCTTCACCCTCCCAGTATATTATACTGCACTGCTCTATTCTTCACCCTCCCAGTATATTATACTGCACTGCTCTACTCTTCACCCTCCCAGTATGTTATACTGCACTGCTCTACTCTTCACCCTCCCAGTATATTATACTGCACTGCTCTACTCTTCACCCTCCCAGTATATTATACTGCACTGCTCTATTCTTCACCCTCCCAGTATGTTATACTGCACTGCTCTACTCTTCACCCTCCCAGTATGTTATACTGCACTGCTCTACTCTTCACCCTCCCAGTATATTATACTGCACTGCTCTACTCTTCACCCTCCCAGTATATTATACTGCACTGCTCTACTCTTCACCCTCCCAGTATATTATACTGCACTGCTCTACTCTTCACCCTCCCAGTATGTTATACTGCACTGCTCTACTCTTCACCCTCCCAGTATGATACTGCACTGCTCTATTCTTAACTCTCTCAGTATATTATACTGCACTGCTCTACTCTTCACCCTCCCAGTATGTTATACTGCACTGTTCTACTCTTCACCCTCCCAGTATATGATACTGCACTGCTCTACTCTTCACCTCCTAGTATATTATACTGCACTGCTCTATTCTTCATCCTCCCAGTATATTATACTGCACTGCTCTATTCTTTACCCTCCCAGTATATTATACTGCACTGCTCTATTCTTCACCCTCCCAGTATATTATACTGCATTGCCCTATTCTTTACCCTCCCAGTATATTATACTGCACTGCTCTACTCTTCACCCTCCCAGTATATTATACTGCACTGCTCTATTCTTCACCCTCCCAGTATATTATACTGCACTGCCCTATTCTTTACCCTCCCAGTATATTATACTGCACTGCTCTACTCTTCACCCTCCCAGTATATTATACTGCACTGCTCTATTCTTCACTCTCCCAGTATATTATACTGCACTGCTCTACGCTTCACCTCCCAGTATATTATACTGCACTGTTCTACTCTTAACCCTCCCAGTATATTATACTGCACTGCTCTATTCTTTACCCTCCTAGTATATTATACTGCACTGCTCTATTCTTCACCCTCCCAGTATATTATACTGCACTGCTCTACTCTTCACCCTCCCAGTATATTATACTGCACTGCTCTACGCTTCACCTCCCAGTATATTATACTGCACTGTCCTACTCTTAACCCTCCCAGTATATTATACTGCACTGCGCTATTCTTTACCCTCCCAGTATATTATACTGCACTGCTTTATTCTTTACCCTCCCAGTATATTATACTGCACTGCTCTATTCTTTACCCTCCCAGTATATTATACTGCACTGCTCTACTCTTCACCCTCCCAGTATATTATACTGCACTGCTCTACGCTTCACCTCCCAGTATATTATACTGCACTGTTCTACTCTTCACCCTCCCAGTATATTATACTGCACTGCTCTACTCTTCACCCTCCCAGTATATTATACTGCACTGCTCTATTCTTCACCCTCCCAGTATGTTATACTGCACTGCTCTACTCTTCACCCTCCCAGTATGTTATACTGCACTGCTCTACTCTTCACCCTCCCAGTATATTATACTGCACTGCTCTACTCTTCACCCTCCCAGTATATTATACTGCACTGCTCTACTCTTCACCCTCCCAGTATATTATACTGCACTGCTCTACTCTTCACCCTCCCAGTATGTTATACTGCACTGCTCTACTCTTCACCCTCCCAGTATGATACTGCACTGCTCTATTCTTAACTCTCTCAGTATATTATACTGCACTGCTCTACTCTTCACCCTCCCAGTATGTTATACTGCACTGTTCTACTCTTCACCCTCCCAGTATATGATACTGCACTGCTCTACTCTTCACCTCCTAGTATATTATACTGCACTGCTCTATTCTTCATCCTCCCAGTATATTATACTGCACTGCTCTATTCTTTACCCTCCCAGTATATTATACTGCACTGTTCTAGTCTTCACCCTCCCAGTATATTATACTGCACAGCTCTATTCTTTTCCCTCATGGGCAGTATTTCTTGCATTTATCTTCATGCTTTGACCTCACATTATATCATACTTTTTTCTCTATTCTGCATCCCCCTACTTTCATTATATAATCACCCTGTACTTTCCCTGTAGGCAATGTCTACTAAAGACCAAGATGACTGGTGTTGCCTGCTTCATAATGTTATCATCCATTCTCCAGGGCACTCACTTACCAAGTATTAGTTTAGCAATCTACAAGGTCAAGTAATCACTCTGCCCCCTGGTGAGCCATTAATGCATAAATATAGCCTCAGAACCCTGATAGACCTCCTCATTGAAATATAACCCATCCAAAAATCTAACTTGGGACTTAAGTCAACATTCTCATAAACAGAATAGGAAAGTTTTAAAAAATAAGAATTTTCTCTGCAAGATGCTGGTGCAGGCAACAATAATATGTGCTAAATTCGCACTCACCGGCACACTGCTGACTGACAACTGATTTCTGTTACATGAGATCTTGCAAGCATTGGAAGCCATGCTTATTTTCATTCAATCCTGTATATTATGACATCTGCATGGTCATCCAACTATTCAACACATCAGCTTTTATCATAGACACATCTGCTTTTCCCTATCGCTCCAATATGGTTGGCAACTCCAGCAGGATCAAGCACAAGAGATGGCTATGGTATCTACTTCTACCATTACTCAACAGAGAGAAGATAGTCACAGATGTGGACATATGCTTTCCTTTTATGCAAGCACAGCATATATCAAGTGTCCACCAATTAACAAGCTCCAAATGTGTTCTACAATGAATGTGTTAATCTATCCTGTCACCATGGTAATTGGCTATCTCAATTCCCATTGGTTTGTTGCACTGTCAATATTTTAACCCTCTGTGAATACTTAGACTTTCAATATATAGACATCTATTCTCTGCTCTTCGGATTATTATTCTGATTTACATTCTAATTATATGCACAATATATGTTTCGCATACATTTTCAATAAATAAAAGGAAAAGGAAAAATTTATATAATACTGGTTCCAGACAATGTCAGCTCATAGCAATTGACAGTAACTGGCCAGGATTCAAACTGTAAACCCCTGGGTCCCAAGGCGAATACTCTCCTAATTGAGCTATTTCAGCCACATAAAGGGTGTGTGGATGTGTGGGGGGACTTAAATATTGATTAACTTTTAAGATTGGAAAGTGTGCAAAAATGGTACAATTTTGAAGGTTATTTCAAGTCATTCCCTGTATGAACTGTCACAGCATAAAAACAAGGTTTGAAGGGGATCAAAACAGTCTCTCACACTCTAATCAACAAGATAACTATTTTTCGTTGGTATCCATTTTGTTAATCACAGGAACAATTCCCAATGAGGAATATAGATATTTACATGTTGGAAGCACCCTCTACATGTGTAAAAAGACTAATACTTCTGTCATGAAAAAAAAGTACATATTCAGTTTATCTGTAAAATCTGCACTGACTACTAAATTTACCAAGTTTGTACAATGTAACATGGGTTTTTACATATCTAGCATGGCACATTTCTAGCAAAACAAATCCTGATAAGCTGAAATGAGGCACTATTTACAACCAAATGTCTGCCAATTAAAGCTAAAATGTCAGAGTCAACATAACAATCCAACAAAAACACACCTCGCATAATGAGATTCTGATGAATGATTACCAGCAACAAGACACCCGACAAAACCTCGGAATGAGATCACACGGCGGAGAACACCGAAGTGGATTAAATTAAGGATTTCTACAATACTGAGAACTCTCATGAGGCATATCCAGTTCTTTGAATCCTTGCCAGTCTGCAGGACACATTGCAGGACACATTGCAGGATGCATTGCAGGATGCATTGCAGAACGCATTGCATCTCATAGTGTTAACTTGATCTATCATAGTGTTAACCCATTGCATAAAATTCTGATCTATCAAAGCATTAACACAAGGAATACATTTCTGATCTACCACAGTGTTAACCCAAGGCATATAATTCTGATCAATCATAGTGTTAACCCAAGGCGTATAATTCTGATCTATCATAGTGTTAACCCAAGGCATACATTTCTGATCTATCATAGTTTTAACCCATTGCATAAAATTCTGATCTATCAAAGCTTTAACACAAGGCATATAATTCTGATCAATCATAGTGTTAACCCAAGGAGTATAATTCTGATCTACCATAGTGTTAACCCAGGGCATACAATTCTGATCTACCACAGTGTTAACCCAGGGCATACAATTCTGATCTATCATAGTGTTAACCCATGTCTGATAACTGCCATAGTAGTGCAATGAAGTATATGTCTGATTGCTGCTGCAGTGTTAACCCCAGTGATGATAACTCAACATCAAAGTCCAGTTACAAATATTTGGTACACACCAGCAGCTCTGTTATATCATATCCAGCCAACTTTCACTTATCATGCCTGAGACCAATCTCCAAACCTTAATGAGATATTTTGTAAGAAGGTTCATTAGTGGTTGCGTAAATGAGCGGCATCAAGCCTGGCTTTGTTGTTGTCTTGTAGCAGTTGATAATCAGTGTTTGTACCATCTTTGATTAAAACAATTCTCAGGAAAAGGAAAAGGTATTATTGATACAGGCAAGAAACTTATCAATATATTATTTTTAACATTATTCTCTTCTCTATTATCTGTCTTGTCTGGGGTATCATTTTGTAAATTTATATGAATACAGACGTATATGAAACCTGTCCAAAAGTATTCATAACCATTAATATGCATCATTTCTGTTTATTCTGTTCTTGGTCCGCCATGAAAATTACAAATGATCTTTTTACTTTACTGTATTATCTAACACAAAATTGGCCTTCATCTAATGCAACAAGCTTGGCCATAAAAGGTACGTTCGTGAACAACAATAATAGCACTTAGCAGAAACTAAAGCATCAGAGAGTATGATGAAAGGACAAGAATGGGCTACCATTTTCAACACCACGTTCCATCCTCATCACAATGCACTGCAATGAACAAACAACTAATAATGGCCAGGCAATGGTTAGATCAAGTACGGGCAGAAGCAAGGAGGATATCTATGGCCGATATTTGCCAGGCTAATCCACAGCTCTACCAGCAACTGTGCGTTTGTTGATATAATTATTGATCTGGCAAATGCTGTAGGTTTCATAGAGTTCTCTGTGTGTGTTGCAGACACTATCACCATTCCAGGCCAGAAATGTATCTGTTTATATATTCTGCACGCACTTATCTATATAGTATATGTGAACTAAATTGCAAAATATGGAGAATATTGTACATTCCCTGAGCATGGTGATACTTCTTTACCTGTCATGAGTGTAAGCATGGCAACATACCCTGAGTGTAAAAATGGAGATACTATTGTACCTACCCTGAGTGTAAAAATGGAGATACTATTGTACCTACCCTGAGTGTAAAAATGGAGATACTATTGTACCTACCCTGAGTGTAAAAATGGAGATACTATTGTACCTACCCTGAGTGTAAAAATGGAGATACTATTGTACCTACCCTGAGTGTAAAAATGGAGATACTATTGTACCTACCCTGAGTGTAACCATGGTGACACTATTGTACCTACCCTGAGTGTAAGCATGGTGACACTTTTGTACCTACCCTGAGTGTAACCATGGTGACACTATTGTACCTACCCTAAGTGTAATCATGGCGACACCATTGTACCTACCCTAAGTGTAAGCATGGTGACACTTTTGTACCTACCCTGAGTGTAACCATGGTGACATACCCTGAGTGTAAGCATGGTGACACTATTGTACCTACCCTGAGTGTAACCATGGTGACATACCCTGAGTGTAAGCATGGTGACACTATTGTACCTACCCTGAGTGTAAGCATGGTGACACTATTGTACCTACCCTAAGTGTAATCATGGCGACACCATTGTACCTACCCTAAGTGTAAGCATGGTGACACTTTTGTACCTACCCTGAGTGTAACCATGGTGACATACCCTGAGTGTAAGCATGGTGACACTATTGTACCTACCCTGAGTGTAACCATGGTGACATACCCTGAGTGTAAGCATGGTGACACTATTGTACCTACCCTGAGTGTAAGCATGGTGACACTTTTGTACCTACCCTGAGTGTAACCATGGTGACATACCCTGAGTGTAAGCATGGTGACACTATTGTACCTACCCTGAGTGTAAGCATGGTGACACTATTGTACCTACCCTGAGTGTAAGCATGGTGACACTATTGTACCTACCCTGAGTGTAAGCATGGTGACACTATTGTACCTACCCTGAGTGTAAGCATGGTGACACTATTGTACCTACCCTGAGTGTAACCATGGTGACATACCCTGAGTGTAAGCATGGTGACACTATTGTACCTACCCTGAGTGTAAGCATGGTGACACTATTGTACCTACCCTGAGTGTAAGCATGGTGATACTATTGTACCTACCCTGAGTGTAAGCATGGTGACACTATTGTACCTACCCTGAGTGTAACCATGGTGACATACCCTGAGTGTAAGCATGGTGACATACCCTGAGTGTAAGCATGGTGACACTAGTGTACCTACCCTGAGTGTAAGCATGGTGACACTCTTACGCTGAATCATATGAGAAGTTGTTTATGATTGCAATCCCTTTCTGTGCCGGTTGTTTGTAATATTAGAAGAGGAAGTGCCCAGGTTGTGATGGCCTCTCCGGTTTCCTTTGTCACACACTTCCACACAGCATCCGATCCCTACAGAAGTCATCACAGACTCAACGCTGCTTTCCATGCTGCCTCGGAGAATATTAAACACGCTCTAAACTTACGAAAGTCTGCCGTCCAACGGCGTTAGATGGACATAGATAATGAGTGTTTTTTAAAAGTATTTCACAGGTTGTCACATAGACATTGATTATCCTCAGCACGTATATCTATGGTACACTGCTTTGTGAATTATTCATTTCATCCATTAACTAATTTACTGGAATGTTCTGATATGTTCCTCTTGCTGGGTAATATCTTGAGCCTTCCATATCCAACTGTGCTGTTCAAACCCAAACATCTTCACTCTAAATTTCATCCTGTTGGTTTCCTTGACAACACAAATTCACCAACCACTCTCTTCAATATTATTTGCCAAGTCCAATAACAAAGTAATCCAATGTTTTATACACTTCTTTGTAGGCCACTGAACCACAAATTATTGCACGACATAATTAAATTATGTATATAGTTCGGAGGGAGATTATCTGCAGCAAGCTAAATGTGTATTTGTCATGGACATTACTTACAGGTGGTCAGACATGAAGCGAGGTATAATTAGCTCCTGTTGTTATTATTAATTACCGTTATTATCCAACATATTGATTAACAAGTATCTGCGGTCATCCACAGGACTTGACTGGAAATGTCATGCACTGATCAGTATTCATTTAATTAATGATGCCTGCATGGACATAGATAATACCTATAACAATATCAATGTTATGGACAGTACTCTGATGTTCCATCAGTAATTATATATCTGTTGAACCTGATATTTAATCAATACACCCAAAGATCTGTGATATTCCATGAATATTATCTACTGAATCTGATATTCCATCAATAACATTTACTGAACTTGATATTCCATCAATGATATCTGTTGAACCAGATATTTCATTAACAATATATATAGTACCCGATGTTCCATCACTGATATCAACTGAATATGATATTCCATCAATGATATCTGATGTTCATTGATATTCCATCAATAATATACACTGTGCCTTGATATTCCATCAATGATATCTGATGTTCATTGATATTCCATCAATAATATACACTGTGCCTTGATATTCTATCAATGATATCTATTATTCCTTGATATATCATCAATAATATACACTGTGCCTTGATATTCTATCAATGATATCTATTGTTCCTTGATATATCATCAATAATATACACTGTGCCTTGATATTCTATCAATGATATCTATTGTTCCTTGATATATCATCAATAATATACACTGTGCCTTGATATTCTATCAATGATATCTATTGTTCCTTGATATATCATCAATAATATACACTGTTCCTTGATATTCTATCAATGATATCTATTGTTCCTTGATATATCATCAATAATATACACTGTGTCTTGATATTCCATCAATAATATCTACAATACCCTGATGTTCCAGAAACACTCTCCAGCAAAATCAGACATTAAGCCTGCCTGGGATATCAAGATGTATATATTCGACTGAACTTTGATAATCCCGGCTGTGGCTATTGACAGTACTTGATACTATGACACTTGTAACCAATGTCAAATATTGTTTCACTGGTGGGTCCATATGTGGGTTAATTGTGTGTGTAATGTATGGGTGAGGTGGTGCTGAGTCCGGTCACTGTTATCATCCACCGCCCGTCATCTCTCCTCAGCAGCTCCCAGCATCCCTGCTCTCCCTCATACCTCATCATTACATTAACTCACCACCTTTAAGATAAACATCGCCTGCTTGAGAAGACATCGCTCTACCCTCCGTCAAGCCCCCTGACTCAAGCTCCCTGACGTAAGACTATGAGATATGATACGCAAGACTATGAGATATGATACGTGCTGGGGAGCCTTGAATGTCGGGGTGTCGTATGACCGACAATTGGCACCCACCCGATGCCAGAGATGCGAGATGCCACAGCAACAAGCTTTTTCTGTGAGCACGGTGTCTCTGGCAGTGTATTCCAGGCAGTTGGCCGGGACAGGGTTCTGGTCCTCCGAGTGCTCACCCGGTATGTCTCTGGCAGCGTATTCCAGGCAGGTGGCCGGGACAGGGTTCTGATCCTCCGAGTGCTCACCCGGTATGTCTCTGGCAGCGTATTCGAGGCAGGTGGCTGGGGCAGGGGTCTGGTCCTCCGAGTGCTCACCCGGTATGTCTCTGGCAGCGTATTCGAGGCAGGTGGCTGGGGCAGGGGTCTGGTCCTCCGAGTGCTCACCCGGTATGTCTCTGGCAGTGTATTCCAGGCAGGTGGCCGGGGCAGGGGTCTGGTCTTCCGAGTGCTCACCCGGTATGTCACAAACTGTTACATTCTACACTGTGTGACACTTGCAGTGAGACTGCAGCAGACCTCTGTTGGGTCCCGTCCTCCATAACAAGTACCAAACACAGCTAGCTGCCTTCATACAATCAGCACAGATGCTTCTTTACTATCATTCTTGGGTTGATATCATCTTTTCATATTTTCATAAAACACAGTTGTCTTCCCCCAAAATGCACAGATCCTTCTTTAAAATCACTCCCAGTTTGTTACTATCAATTCATATATTTATAAAACACAGTTGTTTTCAACCCAAATGCATAGATCCTTCTTTAAAGTCACTCTCAATTGGTTACCACCAGTGTAAATGTTCATAAAACACAGTTGTTTTCATCCAAAATGCACAGATCCTTCTTTAAAATCACTCCTGGATTGTTACTATCAGTTCACATATCCCATATTAAACGCTGACTTGATCGGAAGCTGAAAGCAGAGGACCTCATTCAGTTGTAGAAAGCAACATTGCCATCAAAGCGTAGGCTGCTGCCACAGGGCCACTTAATATACAACACAGAGGCTGTGCTGTGGTGGGGAGGCACGTCCAGCGTGTGCCTGCAGGCATGTGGTTAACACTACCATTATTGTCAGGATACATTAGCCCAAACACCAACTCCCGACAAATGCATCTTCCTGCTCAAAGTGGCCTTATTCCAATAAATATCTCACATGACTTCCAGCCATCCTTCCTCCCCTAAAACAGACACGGGGGTTTCCTGGACACGCCAAATGATTTCATTGAACTTGTTGCCTCTAAATGGCACTGAATTATAACTAGGTGTTCACAGAGAGACCAACCAGTGGTATACTTGACAAGCTAATAGCTTGACACAACGTTTTGTAAACCAAAGGCGGTTTAATGGAGAAAAAAACCACCATTGTTTGATTCACAGGACAAGCAATTTGCTCAGAATATAAATCAAAACTTGTATGAGATACAAGCCATCCTTTGATTCTACAAACAAATTTGGCCCTCCTGGACAGGCCATTTATGACCTTCTAAGGTCCCTTGGCAAGCCATTTGCTGTTTATATAACCTTGGAAATGTGTTTTACTGAACAAGTCAATAGTTCTGTTGTTATCAAGATTTGGAACAATTAAATTCACTGGATAGCCCATTAAATTTTTCTCTTTATTAACAATGCATCAACATCATTCTCCCCTATTTTCTGGAGCATCCATTTGTTATATATACAGAATTTGACGAGCTGGAGAAGCCATTTACCGAGTGCAACATTTTGGTTTTGTTCAGTTGATTTGACAAGTCATTTGCTCTCTATAAGGCACGGTGGTGTGGCGGTTGCTGGAGACACAGATATGAGGACACAGATATGAGGACACACTGCATTAGGTAGTAGGTTCTGTCTATATATTCTGCCATGTCTGAACAATCTTCTCCCATTTATCTGCGTGTCAGACTGCAATCTTTTCATCCCATCTGTATAATCATTCCGTACACGTCAGGGATGAGGCTTGCAGAGGAAGGGGATGCTTAATGGCTTTGACAAGGATATATTTTACGTGGGGTTGTAATTTTCCGTCTATGTGAAATACTGACACTTCTTGTTTGTCATCTCCCCCCCCCCCTCCCCCCGTTATCACTACAGACACTTCTTTTAACAGTTTCTAAGCCAGTTTCTGATTGATATAAAAAATGCTCTTTAACCCTGCCATTGTTTCAGCTGGCATGACAGGTCACTGAACCGTACATAGATAGAAGCCGTAATATTATATTTAGGATATGAAACATGCCAATTATGACATTTCTGCTCAAGCAATATGAAGGAATGAAGGGCTCAAACTTCCAAACCAATATTACTACCACAGCAAAAATTTAATCTCATAATAATATCAATAAATGTAACCTAACTTGATGATGGGCAGGTACATAAAACACAAATATCTGCCCTAAATCCAAATATATTCTCCTTAATATTCAAACATCACAGCATTTCTCACATTCTCGGGAGGATTTTTTTCATGGCGAGCAGATTCTACAATCAATATCCTGTTATGTGAGGGGTATTTGAAGAGCAGCTTTACTCTGAAGATAAATTGTCCTAATGTGGAGCCCTGTGACATAACATTGGTGATGGGGACCAAGTAATTACTTGATAATCCAGTCAGGCAGAGGTAAACTAATTTTCAATCATGTGGTATTTCTGCAGCAGACGTGCTGCCACCTGGAGGCATTTCCGGGAGAAGTTGTTCCATAATGATCTGGTGACATCCAACCAAATCACCTCTACTTTGCCATTTATTATATTTTTCTCAACGACATCAAATTGCCCTCTACATTTTTTCTTAGTTCCTTCTGTTTTGTCATCAAATTAATCACACTGAGCACCACCTATGTGTATGTAAAAGTACTCATTCATTTTGTCACAGAAAAAGAGTCCCCTCAAATATTTGTTTCTACACATTTTGCATCACAACAACTTGTATCAAACAATAACATTGATGTAATATAATTTGTTTCTACACATTTTGCATCATACCATCTTATATCTAATAATAGCCTCGATGAAACTATTCAAGATATTCAGTATGATAATATAAGATGTGTGATGATGATTTAAGCAAGCCTGTACCAAGTATGGCATCCAAAGCTTGATTCTTTTGACGTAAACATCATCCTCTACGAAGCCATACATCTCTGTCTCATCCTCATTTCAACCCCCACAAACGACTTCTATATATGGCTTCTTCCTGTGATTTGCATCCAGTCAATCTGGACAACAAAATATTGGACATTGGTCATTCAACTTGCGGACTGGTTTCTGGTTTGTCACCATATTTTTTTTTATCTTGCAAATAAGACCCAGGTCATTCATGCCACATAAAAAAACATAGGCTATTTGCCACAGCCACGCCGCCAGACCCAATCAAGCTTGTATAATTTGTCTGCCATTTGGTCACAATTATCCCATCATGCTTTGCTGCAGCTATGAGGGCATAACTTTGGGTTGCCACGCAACAGATCAGCACATTTTATCAGGAGCATTTATGATACCTCATTCTGATGGCTATCACACTGATGCATCCAGCTTTCCTAATGTCTACTGGGTATTCTCAGCTATCTATTTCATTTCCTACTGCATATTTGTGTGATATCTGATAAATCTACTTTGTACGAGACCTGGAGAAGTCAATCTCTATCATCGTTGAGTTGTTGGAACACATTTCCTATCTCTTTCTGCAATGATGCAGAAGGAAGTAGTTCAGCTTCCTACTTCCTGTCTCATCATTCTACTTCCTGTCTAAATATCCTACTTCCTGTCTGCAATACACTGCCAAACAAATGATTACTCACCTCAACATCTTCAGGACACCTGTTACCATGGCAATAAGAGTTTGGCTGATTCTTTCTCCACTTAATATTCAAACATTTAACATGAAAGCTTTAATGCTGTTGGAGATGGGAAAATATAAATGATGTATGTTCAATTACATCATCCTTGATGTAACAATAATATAATAATGTAAATATATGTCATAAATGTTTTCAAAGCAATTTTATGGGTTTTTTAAAATTCTAATCGATTGATGAAATATATTGATTGAGTGAAGTATGTAATTTTTGGTTCACTAATTGAGATGAAATCATGCAGACAAAAATAAGCAAAAACAACAGATATGGAACTCTCCCTTTGTAAAAAATAGATTATGATCATGCTGTTTTCAAATTCAAAGTCCCCATTTCAACCAATCATTCCTTCCCTGCCGAATGACTATTAGTATAAATACATTTTTCGAACTTAGATATTTTTTCTTGTTTTTTTTTTATTTACAGCTTTGGTTTTGTAATCAATGTCAAATAAAAAAATTATGAATGAGTAGAAAAAAAACGAAGTGGTCAGTGGAAAAATTAAAATGTTGGCAACCTTATTTTTTTTCTTTAGTTCCATAAATTGAATCTTTTTTTCAAGCACATCACACTATCACACTGTGGCAGGTTAATTATTATTGGAATTCACACTGGGTATGGCAGATTCTGAAACATCAAGCCTCCCCACTTACTGATAATGATGGAGACCGAGATAGCAACGACTTTAAGCTGGGTGAGCGGGAGCGAGATCTTGACCTTGGCAAATTGCTGAAGGACATTGACCTTCCCACAAAGAGTTTGTCCATCTCTAGCTGTGGTGGAATCACAACATACAATCACTTAACATCATGCTGAGACTAAAGAATTGGGGGTTGAAATATATATATGTAACATTTAAAAGAGTAATTTAATATTATTTTCTTTGTAGCAACAGTTACACATGTTTATATTTGTATTGATCATTTTTGGTTGCACAGTAAGACACAAAATGATTATTTTTTTATGAATCTGAAATATGCAATACCCTTTATCTAATCGAAAACGAACTGTCACATTACAAGACATAAAGTAATGTGAATTTGATATAGGAGATTAATAAATGTGACACACAGAATAATATAGAAAAAAAGATGCATATAATAGTAAAAATATATTAAATAAAATATATCAAAGGATTTTCAAATATAATTGGCAATATACACACATGGCCACATAACATTGTTTTATAATATTACAGACAAAAGCATTGCTGGAATACTGAGGTACTTTTATATATGTACACTGACATATCCCCCATGATGAGAGTCTGTGGTGTAAATGGTGAACAATGATATTCCCGGATATTTGCCTTAAAAATAATCGAAACACAGAGCCATTGAGTCTGCCTGCAAATATAGCGCTTGAGTCTGCCTGCAATATATAGTCATTGAGTCTGCCTGTGAACAAAGTCATTTACTCTACTTGTCAATATAATCATTGAATCTGCCTGCATACAAAGTCATAGAGCAATAAGTTATATTTTCTCAGAATTGTCTTACAGTCTCGTTTGGTTAACACAGATAAAAGTGATGTAACAACCTATAAATAGTGTTAAGCCAGAGCAATATCCTGGCAAAACAGAAATTAATTCCTCCATAACCATATAATTTAAATTTATAAATCTTAAATCAAAATTAAACAAATCATATGATATATATATACTAAAAATCACCTTTTAAATCATGTGCAATTTTAAATATCTTAGAAGTGAAAATAATATATTTTTAAATCAAATGTCTAGTTAAACACTAATTACTTATGATCTAAATTTTATAATGTGTCTGCATGTGTAGCATTCCAAATGTCCACCACCAAACTTCATATCTATTTCCTTACAAACCATGTGCAACTTTTCAAACTGGGTAGACAGTGTACATATATATATATATATACTAAGACAGAAACACAAAAGAGGTGTAGCAGGATAGTCAGGAGGCTAGTTGTCTGATTAATGTGTAGATTCAGACCCCCAGCCACTTGACTAAAACATTTTAATCACAACACACTTTTTGAATGAATCTTAAACTTTCCATGAACAAATATAATGAAGAATCGGAGGCTCTGTGTATGATAAGAATTCGAAAAGCAGAAAGACTCAGAAGAAGCAAAGTTGTGTTTTAGGTATATTCAAAATTTGATTCAACTTACTTGTGGCTGTAATATATCACAATATATTATTACAGAAGAGCAAAATATAACTCTGAATTCACCTCTTTTTGTGTATTCTGTTCATAGAGATATGTATAGATAATTTGGTAATGTTAATATGAGGATTACAGGGTTAACATGTGCATGTACACTAATGCTGGTATAGAGGGTCATAGTATCTTTTCCAAACCCCGGTCATCATGATAACAATTAAATCATTTATCTTCATATCATGTTTTTATGTCCTTTTATTATTCTTTTATCCATGATAAGAATCTCCCCTTAAACAAATTAGATTTTTGTATTTATTATATAAAATATGGGTCAATCATCCTTTTTAGATGCCAAAAACAAACTCCAGAAGATTATTTTTAGTTTCTCTTGTGTAACTCAGTTTCTCTTAGGTAATTTTCTCAATCACTCAAATCTCGTATATTATTATGTTTATTGTAATTATTATGAAATTAAGTAAGCAAATTACGTTGTTATTCTCTATGACGGATCATTGGTGTACATGTACTGTTTTCTGGGGTAAAGGGATTTTTCTGTTAAAAGCCAGCATACCTTTGAACCATACAAAGCCTGGATATGACAAAGGGAACATATATCACGTCATTAGTCACAAATCTTCATAATCCAATACAATGGAAATGTGCAATGAATCTTGGACAATACTGTGACACTCCTCATGACATAGCTTCTGTCATGACAAGTCTTGCACAATACTGTTATGCTAGATGTCATTACAACAAATACAATATCACTGTGCTATGTATCATGACAAGCGCCTTTTGAAATCATGTTAGTATTGAAGTCAGTTCAAAAACATAAAACATGTTTTCTGCATGCAAGAATATGGTTGTAAATGTTTTGTCCATCAAAAGGAATTGCATGGTGCTTTAGTGTTCTCCAATCACCCATCGGCAAAGCCCAGATAGGTGATCTGGAGGGGTTTGTCGAACGTCCATGGTCTCTACCAACTCCAACCAAAGAAAAGTTTGGTGGAGTTGATTGAGCTCTAGTGAAGTAAAAACTCGCCAGCTGCAAAAACTTTGGTAAACCCGTTTAAACGTCAAAATTGAACCCGTTTCAACTGCCGTTAAAACGGGTTTGATTCAATTTTTGCAGCTGGCGATTATTATCAAGTATTTATATTTTCTTTATTTAATGTTATCCAAAAAATAATCAAGCTTTTTTGTGAGATTTTAGACATAATCATACATAAAATATGAATTATCACTTAAACAGTTGGGTATTTAAAAAATCACATCTGAACGAGATTATGACCAAAAAGCAAAAATCTCAGACCTCTCCAGATCACCTATCTGGGCTTTGCCGATGGGTGATTGGAGAACACTAATGGTGCTTTGAGGTGCTGCCATCTGATGTCAAACATTGTAATATGGACACGTGGTGCCCTCTGCATTGATATCCTGACTTTATTATTATATGGCATTTTATGTTCTCATATTTAAGTTATTTTGCAGTGTAGTTAGTATAAAATAACTCAGTGTGCCACACAGCAATTGTGCATACATAGCATCATTATAATCTGAGGGCAATATGTTTTTTGTTTGAAAAAATGCATTATGTTTACTTGTCATTGCACTCAGTTATAATGAAGGACTGCTAACTGATTATAACTGTTACAATTAATTATTCTATGTGACGTATGGGACAAACAATATTAGTACATACAATACTGAGCTTAAATACATATCATATGGATCTAGGTCTCAATAATACACGTATAATGAAGAAAAGAAATATAATTGCTGTAAATACTGAACTTTTGTTTTGATAAAATAAAGTTTTATGAAAAAAAATTGTCATTATCATCAATGTATTCTTAATAAAAATTGTGGAAAACATGAAAATATTTATTTGAAAACCAAAATGAAATGATAACAAATCAAATTTGATTCAAATATTCCATGAATGAAACAACAGAAGTGAGTTTTACAGCATAATATTCTTTGTGTGTCACAGTTTGTCATAATTAACTCTTAGTTATGATAAGTAAGGTCCCCTGCACCTTCAAAGTCTCACGACAGTCCTACATGTTAACACATACTTCCATCTAAAATATCAAATGACTGCATAGAATAAACCTTGAATCATTTGAATTTTATATGGTTTCTGAGCGATTATGAAATCATTCAATTGGTCGACTATATAGGGACCATTTTTTTAATAAGCACATCTAGTGCACCGATTGGCACTCTATATATACAAATTAATTCTAAGCAAACTTATGATTAGAAAACATACTGAATCTTGAAGCAGGTCCTGAAGAAAATTTCAACAAAATCTAAATTAGTCTGCACAAAGCAATTATTAGATAAACAATGAAAATCAAATCATATATCTCCAACCATCACCTTTTAAAATTATATCTCCAACCTAGAATGAAGATTTAGAACCAAGCAAACTTAAATGTTTACAAGATTTGATTTTCAGGCCAAGTGGTGCCCTCTGTTATCAAAAATGTATCATCATGATCAAAGAGTACCCATATATGTTAAGAGAAGTGGTGCCCCCTAGTGTCACTCACCTGTTCTTTCTCATCCTGTGTTTTTGGTATGAGCGTGCAGGTGACTGAGAGGTATCCCATGAAGGTGTCCATGGGTTTACCTTTACTCGTTTTCTCTGTCAGGTTCAGCTTGAGTTCCTGAGGCCTACAAAACAAGACATTTAAGAATTTTTTTAAAAATGTAACTCCTCATTTTCACCACAGTGACTGTAATTGCACCCAGCAAATAATAAAAACAATTTTGGAGTGTCTGATCATAGATTTTTCAGACCAACAAAACAAGACATATCAGAAATCACTTGAAAAAAAATGTCTCATATTTGTGTCCACTGTCATCACACCCAGAAAATCAAAGAGTGTCTGATCAAACAGTTGGCTTTCCCTGCCAAACATTGATGCATATAGTTTTATCTCTGAGAGGAAGTAGAGAGTCTAAATACATCTCTACAAATGCACTGCTGTAGAGAAATTTAAGGTGAAAAAAGTGAGGTATTGTGAATACTTACAAAGATTGAGATATTGTGAATACTTACAAAGATTGAGATATTGTGAATACTTACAAAGATTGAGATATTTTGAATAGTTATAAAGAGTGAGATATTGTGAATAGTTACAAATATTGAGTTATTGTGAATAGTTATAAAGAGTGAGGTATTGTGAATAGTTACAAAGAGTGAGATATTGTGAATAGTTACAAAGAGTAAGGCATTGTGAATAGTTACAAAAATGAGGTAGTGTGAATATTTACAAAGAGTGAGATATTGTGAATAGTTTTTAAGAGTGAGGTATTGTGAATAATTACAAAAAGCAAGGTATTGTAAATATTTATAAAGAGGGAGGTATTGTGAATAGTTACAAAGAGCGAGGTAGTGTGAATAGTTATAAAGAGTGAGGTATTGTGAATAATTACAAAAAGCGAGGTATTGTGAATAGTTACAAAGAGTGAGATATTGTGAATAGTTAAAAGAGTAAGATATTGTGAATAGTTACAAAGAGTGAGATATTGTGAATAGTAACAAAGAGTAAGATATTGTGAATAGTTACAAAGAGTGAGGTATTGTGAATATCTAAGAGTGAGATATTGTAAATAGTTACAAAGAGTGAGATATTGTGAATAGTTAAAAGAGTAAGATATTGTGAATAGTTACAAAGAGTGAGGTATTATGAATAGTTACAAAGAGTGAGGTATTGTGAATAGTTACAAAGAGGCCATGGGCCACGGAGAAATTGATTAGAGTACAAACATATCAGCAACAGTTCCTCTGTGGTGCACCAAAGGTTGCGAGTTTGATTCCCTGACATGTCAGCATGATACAATTTCTCATTTGAGCTGAGGCCCACACCTGAAGGGTTAACCCATTGTCCTTGTAAATCTGTGACTGTACAGATTGTGACCTCCACTACCTTGTGAGGCAGCACTATTTCTGCTAGAAATAGGTCTAGTCATGAAATAACTGAAATATATATATATATATATGAAATAACTGAAATATATATATATATATATATATATATATATATATATATATATATATATATATATATATATATATATATATATATATATATATATATATATATATATATATATATATATATATATATATATATTCGTAGATTGAATTTAGTAGCTTGCTGGATAGAGAGAACCCTTCTGCATTCTTTATGACTTTATGAGTTTTACATCACTTTAAACATGATTTGTTTTTTAATCATGGTTTTTGTAACTATTCACAATATCTTACTCTTTTAACTATTCACAATATCTCACTCTTTGTATATATATATACAATGTATATATATATATATATATATATATATACAATGTATATATATACAATGTATATATATATATATATATATATATATATATATATATATATATATATATATATATATATATATATATATATATATATATATATATATATATATATATATATATGTATATATATATATATATATATATATATATATATATATATATATATATATATATATATATATATATATATATATATATATATATATGTATATATATATATATATATATATATATATATATATATATATATGTATATATATATATATATATATATATATATATATATATATATATATATATATATATATATATATATATATATATATATATATATATATATATATATATATATATATATATATATATATATATATATATATATATATATATATATATATATTAAAAATTAGGTAGATACCAAATTCTAACATACAAGATCTCCTGAGGAATTTTATCTGATGTATGAGCAATGATGAAATCATGGTTTTTGGTTCTACTCTTAATGGGTAAAGTGGTTTGCTGCGGGACATATCATAGACAATATATTGCTGACTCCACCATTTCTCCTCATTGTATTATATGCTGAGATGTGCTCTGTGAATACAAAGCAGGAAACAAGCCTCAATGTGATAAATGTTGCACTGAATATAAAGGACAAATCTAAGAATGGGACCAGAATATCACAGCCAAGCTGCTCCTTCCGTACCATCAAGATTATCTTTTAATCTATTTATAGATTAGTATTCACACTGCTATTGTTTATCTTGAGATTGTATCTGACAGAATGACATCCCATAAACTACTCAAGTCCTGCATCCCATAATAGATGCATTCCTTGTCAGAATAACCTGTATTCTTGTTCTGGGGTTGTACATTATGTCGTGCCTAAACATTGAAAATAGCTGGAGCAACATTTAATGGTAATGCATTTGGAGATGTATGGAATGTCTGGTATACATTTCCCCAGTGCTGCCACCTGCTGGTGTGGTACGAATAGACAAATCCTGGTTTCATTTATGGGTCACTTCTGGGAATGTGTCACCTGTCATTCTGCAAGAAGCATAGGACATTGTGGAGAGGTGTGAATAACCTGTCTTTCCTGCGGAAAGGAGTGTGCAATATTGAGAAGAGACTACTGGGACTACTGCCCCTCTCCTCACTGGAAGGAGTGTGCCACAGCTCCACACGGATGTATATAATCTGCAGCTGCACGACCTGGAATGTGAATAATTCTACACGGGTGTGAATCACTTGTCAAGTCTGCGGGGGAGGGGTGCTCATTTGATAAATGCCGTATCAGATGTGACGTGAAGATAGTCACCTGCAAATTTAGACAGTGTGAAATATAGCGGAAAGTAAGGATGACAACAATTATAGCAAGCAAGACGGACAGCAAACTAAGTCTCTTGGGTGGAGGTGCGATTATAATTTCCAACATGGCTGCCTGGGGAGGGGTTACTGATTGGAGAGCTTCAGATAAATGGTCTGTGATCTATCAGCATGGGACATGTCTGTGAATCTCTGTGAATCTCTGTGAATCTCCATGCAATTCCCAAACCTCATGCAAATTAACATAACAACCAAGTTTCTGATTTGAATATGATCAGTACATTTGCTTGTCATGAAGTAGACAAACCATTGATTGGTTCATCAATACCTTTTGTGGACTGGGTATTCATACAAATTATTTAACACAAAATAACTTCATTGAATTAAATATATTGCACATTAAAATGGACCATGTCAAATTTGATTTTTGATTGATACAGAAACATAAAGATGACAATCAAATCTTTATGAACCATAGAGAGTGTTTCAAATTGCCCAGTAAAATTAAATGCCCTCCCTGTGAGCTGCAAAGTATATCTCTCCAGCACTTTGTTTAGTCCTGAGAGCAATCACGTTCTCAGTCACACCGCAGGTCACATGACATTAAAGATAAATGACACTGTGGGTATTTACTATAAAGTTCACCTTTGTGTACCTTGATCTACTGCTATGGTGTCAATAGCCTTAGTGTGGTACTAATCCTTTTATATCTGATCCTGTCAGGTTAAGTGCTTTAACACAAGAAACAGATCAGTAAAGGTCCCCGCAAGCTGCTCCATAGCTCAAGGCAAACTTCTTAGTAAACTTGAGACAAACCACATCACAGTCACCACGGTAACCATACTTCAGAACCCTAGACAATGGGGCAAACACGTTGCAGAACTTAAGGTTATGTGCCAACTACAACACAGTGCATCAGACAATGGGACAAACATACTAAAGATACTCCAACAATAGTCACCTTTTTACAGAACAAAGATGAAGATAGGGCAAACTGATCTACAGAACCTCAGACAATGTTGGACCTCACACCATGCGGAGATTGTACAACAGGACCACAGAACCTCAGGACCTAAAGCAATGGGACAACCCTATTACAGGACATCAGGTAATGGAACAACCCCACTACAGGATCTCAGGTAATGGAACAACCACATTACAGGACCTAAAGCAATGGGACAACCCTATCACAGGACATCAGGTAATGGAACGACCCCACTACAGGACATCAGGTAATGGAACGACCCCACTACAGGACATCAGGTAATGGAACAACCACATTACAGGACCTCAGGTAATGGAACAACCCCACTACAGGACCTCAGGTAATGGAACAACCCCACTACAGGATCTCAGGAAATGGAACAACCACATTACAGGACCTCAGGTAATGGAACAACCCCACTACAGGACATCAGGTAATGGAACGACCCCATTACAGGACCTCAGGTAATGGAACAACCCCACTACAGGACATCAGGTAATGGAACGACCCCACAACAGGACCTCAGGTAATGGAACAACCCCATTACAGGACCTCAGGTAATGGAACAACCCCACTATAGGACTCAGGAAGTGGGACAATCACACTATATGACCTCCTCAGACTACAGGTTTATCACATTTTAGGACCTACAGAATCTCTGACTATTTGACAACTGCACAACTGAACCTCAACCACTAGTGAGACCTATTCAAGAACCACTGGAGCATTTACACTGTAGGAATATTCTCCAGTCATTAAATGTACTGAACATGTATTAGTAAATCAATTGTTCATTCCAAACTACATTTATATTGTTTATTCATGCAGAATATGTAAACTTCATCTCCGAAAGCAGATCTGCTCATTTGTAATAATGTAATCATTTCCCGAGATAATGACATCTTCTCAGCATTCACCGAGGCAATGACACATCCAATTAACAGAAATCCCAAACTCTACACAGATATAATTTGCTCTGCTGATTAATTCATGACATTGAGATACAGATACAGAAGATTTTCTCATACCATTTGCATACAGTAATCCTCAGCTTTCCCTTTTGGCATGACATTTACCATTTCCAAATGGCTGTTGTTTTAATTGTTGTTTTTTTGGGGGTAACATTAAAACTAATCATTGTCTTCATTAATGAAAAAAATAAAATACAGTTTACTTTCAATGCTGCTTTATTTTCCAAGAATACTATTAGAGTAATTTGCCTTCTGGACAATTGATTTGCTCCGCAACAGTGCAGGTAAACTAATGCCAAAAGTAATGTGTGAGTATTCTTGTAACCTTGGAGATCTTTCACACAATATATTTTGTTTGACTTAAAGTAAAAATTCTGGAGGAAATATATATATACACACACTTCATTTTTTCCAAATTCATTTCACAAAAACTTTTTCCATATAGGGGGTTAGAATGGTCATATTCCAAGAATTACATTTTGCAAAGCAATTTCCGTATTCATCAATTATGTATCATAGTATAACAGAAGTAAAGTTTTAACTTATGGATCATGTGATAGAGCCTCGTGGTCTGAACATCTGAGAGAGGACCAATCAGGTAGGAGCAAAGGGCGGCAATTTGAACCCACCTCATAGGTCAAGGTCAGTAATGTCCACTTTCAAACCACAAGACTGAATCTGGTAAACGCATTATTCTCTTGATCCCATAAGATAAAAAAGTAATATCATTTTCAGAGTCCTAATATCATTGAATGAACAAAGCAATTCTGGTTTGATCTCAGTAAAATTTAGATTAAAACCAAAGCAAAAAAAATAGACACTGATACATACTTATTGAGTTCAAGTGATGTTGGATGGATTTCTGCTGATCCCATTGGATCATCATTTAATCCTCTGTCATAATCAAACACTTTGATATAGACTGGTTTGAAGGCATCCTCTATTGGTATGGAGAACTTCTCATCCCAGCGAGGGTTTAGGTTCTTATAGATCGTCCGGCTCTTATAATGAAGCTTGCCACCGATCTTGAACTTCACATATGGATCACTCGTCCCTGAAACCGGAAACAGAAACAATAGGAATTAGTTACTCTTAATATTGAAAATGTAAGAAAACTCATGAGAAAAATACCAAGTAAAGTAGAATGTTGTGATTTCTTTCCTCAATGGTGATGTATATTTTATTGAGGTATTTCTCCTCTCAAGAATTTTGGACTTTGATGATGCGAGGTGCCAGGTCCTGGGTGAGAGAATTAATCAAAATGGTGATGTATAATTTATCTATTGCATGAAAAGGTCTTTCTTTTTCAAAGAATTCTAGACTTTGATGAAGAGAGGTGACAGGTCCTGTGTGGGATAATCAGTCACCTTGCCTGCCTCCGTATCAGGTGCAGGTAGGTGCAGGTAGGTGCAGGTAGGTGCAGGTAGAATCAGTTGAGGGGTCAAAGGTGAGAGAAAGCTCCTGTCACCCTACTATCAATCAGCTACATTTGGCAGATGCACTCAGTGAACCTTGACATATCTCACTTAGATCTAATGCACCATTCCTAGGAATCAGGTTCTGTGATGGAGAGAGCAGAGGATGGATGCATTAAGTCTGCATCAAACCTGTCACCTGTAACTTCCCACATTTCATCCCCATCCCCAATCCTTGCAAGACAGGGATATTTTAGCTTGAAATGCCCCGAGTATTTTTTGCAGAACATTTTGAAACAAAATGTTACTTTTTTGTGGATGTCATCAGAGTTTCATTACAAATGTCCTAACTTTGCACATCTCCTCTTGTCCCTTCATTTTATTCTGTTCATAATACCTTTTAGGAATAGAAATATAGAACTGAAATGCATCAATGGTTTGGGTTTGCTGGTGATATCTTCATTGGTTGTTAACTGATGTTTATGAGTTTTTAAGAGATCAGATAACACATCATCTTGTGAGACATATTTATTTGTTGTAAGCCTAATGCTTTCACAACTTTACAGAGATCAAGTTATATGACCTTAAAATGTGGATCAAGGTCACTAACATGTGTACTATTTTTTAGATATTGACAAGATGTATATATGATTTAATTATATATAATTTATAAATTTAATTTTATTTGTTGCCAAATTTATGCAATTCACACAATTTTCAGAAACTGGGTTGCATGAGTTTGAAATGAAAGTCAAGGTCATTGATATTTGTTCTCATGCTATTGTGTCCACAAATAGGGACAGATGCCCAAACAGAGCAGGCTCCAATAATACCCCTTCAGCAAAATTTACTGAGGGTTTAAAAAAGCAATTCAACACTATGATTGGTCCTCCAAACTTAGCAATAATCGATGTGTAATTTACAAACAGAGTTTGGCCAAAAGCAGCAATCGTCAGTCAGTCTCCAATACACCTGAATTGTCCGTGCTTCCATTCATCTGCCGAGCACCGCTCTCTGACAGGAAATCTGACCTTTTCCCGTGTCACGGCAGATGACAATGATCTCTCTCTCGCTGTAATTCTATCGTCTGACATAAGAGACTTCCGAATCACTCTCTGGGCCAGTCCTATTCCTCACTTTAAATCACGGTCTTTATGGAGGCAGTCTGTCACTCCTGGCAGCATCGGAGTGTACACTTTCAGCACATACTCAGCACCCACTTCTTCCCCATCACCTCCAATACATGTTCATATCACATCCCAAAGTCTTTCAAATCACCCCAATATGGCCTTCCACCAATCAATGTGTTCCCTATGCCCAAAGTCCAAATGCCCTAAGTCCAAAAGACTCTTCTTAAATAGGTCAGTGCGACCTAATTATTTTGACAGCTTCATTCTGTGTATTCTAATATGAAAACAATTACACACACATTGTCTATTTGTCTATTTTCAGTACCTACCGACCCTTAAAGTTGACATATGACATCAGCATGTCAATATTCAATGGCAGCATGAATAGAAACATGGTCCATCAAAAATATGGCGGCACTTTTTTGTCTTAGTATTTGCTTAGCATCACTGTACAGGTTGCTGCACCCATCATGCTATATTAACATTCACTAGCCCGTCGTGACAGATGTCTGCTACACATGCTAGCCACAACTTAACATGCCAAACTAGGCCATCATATTTACTTTATCTTCTCATACGCAGCCTCTTGTCATATTATACTTTGAAATAATAAGTCTTCCGCGTTCACAATATGGAGCATTCCCACGTGTAGTGGCATGATATATCTCAGCATCCCAGCATTCTGTGAACTCATCATGATATATTTATATCTAAATATAGTTGCTGAGGTTACAAGCTGTATGAGATGCCATATATATGGTCACTGCGGTTGCAAGCAGATATGTTCTGATACATGGGATCTGTGGTTATAGTTGTGATGACCAGCTGAGATATCCTATATAGTACAGTCCAGCTGTTACAGGCCAGCTGGGACATCCTATATAGTACAGTCACTATGGTTACAGGCCAGCTGGGACATCCTATATAGTACAGTCACTATGGTTACAGGCCAGCTGAGATATCCTATATAGTACAGTCACTGTGGTTACAGGCCACTGAGATATCCTATATAGTACAGTCCAGCTGTTACAGGCCAGCTGGGACATCCTATATAGTACAGTCACTATGGTTACAGGCCAGCTGGGACATCCTATATAGTACAGTCACTATGGTTACAGGCCAGCTGAGATATCCTATATAGTACAGTCACTGTGGTTACAGGCCAGCTGGGACATCCTATATAGTACAGTCACTATGGTTACAGGCCAGCTGGGACATCCTATATAGTACAGTCACTATGGTTACAGGCCAGCTGAGATATCCTATATAGTACAGTCACTGTGGTTACAGGCCAGCTGGGACATCCTATATAGTACAGTCCAGCTGTTACAGGCCAGCTGGGACATCCTATATAGTACAGTCACTATGGTTACAGGCCAGCTGGGACATCCTATATAGTACAGTCACTATGGTTACAGGCCAGCTGAGATATCCTATATAGTACAGTCACTGTGGTTACAGGCCAGCTGAGATATCCTATATAGTACATTCATTGTGGTTACAGGCCAGCTAAGATATCATATATAGTACAGTCACTGTGGTTACATGCCAGCTGAAATATCCTATATAGTCACTGTGGTTACAGGTCAGCTGATATATCATATATAGTACAGTCACTGTGGTTACAGACCAGCTAAGATATCCTATTTAGTACAGTCACTGTGTTTACAGGCCAGCTGAGATATCCTATATAGTACAGTCACTGTGGTTACAGGCCAGCTGGGACATCCTATATAGTACAGTCACTATGGTTACAGGTCAGCTGAGATATCCTATATAGTACAGTCACTGTGGTACATGCCAGCTGAAATATCCTATATAGTACAGTCACTGTGGTACATGCCAGCTGAAATATCCTATATAGTCACTGTGGTTACAGGTCAGCTGAGATATCCTATATAGTACAGTCACTGTGGTTACAGACCAGCTGAGATATCCTATATAATCCAGTCACTGTGGTACATGCCAGCTGAAATATCCTATATAGTACAGTCACTGTGGTACATGCCAGCTGAAATATCCTATATAGTACAGTCACTGTGGTTACAGACCAGCTGAGATATCCTATTTAGTACAGTCACTGTGTTTACAGGCCAGCTGAAATATCCTATATAGTACAGTCACTGTGTTTACAGGCCAGCTGAGATATCCTGTATAGTACAGTCACTGTGGTTACAGGCCAGCTGAGATATCCTATATAGTACAGTCACTGTGGTTACAGGCCAGCTGAGATATCCTATATAGTACAGTCACTGTGGTTACAGGCCAGCTGAGATATCCTATATAGTACAGTCACTGTGGTTACAGGCCAGCTGAGATATCCTATATAGTACAGTCACTGTGGTTACAGGCCAGCTGAGATATCCTATATAGTACAGTCACTGTGGTTACAGGCCAGCTGAGATATCCTATATAGTACAGTCACTGTGGTTACAGGCCAGCTGAGATATCCTATATAGTACAGTCACTGTGGTTACAGGCCAGCCTATATAGTAGTCACGGTGGTCACAGGCCAGCAGAGATATCCTATATATATATATATCTCATATCTATGTATTAATACATCTTATACAGCCACAGTGGTGATAGGACATAATGTGTGGGTTTAGGAAGACAGACACATATAACCTCTGATGGTGTGCATTGCTTCAGGTCCCATCATGCATCTGGACTCATATTACACACCTGCTGGCTATACACTGCATGCAATGTATACTGGATATTTCATAATGTGAAATATGATATATTCCTGTCTATATGCACCTTCAAGGCATCGGTGATTCGTCTCCTCGTAAAATGCTTTTATCTGAATCTTTGAAGTTCATGCTTCCACACATTAAAGACTGCAAATAAAACTTTTAAGCTAACTTTTACTTCAGGTAGAATTTTGAGACCTTTTATTTCTGTTCTGATGCCATATTATATGTTTCGCTCACAAAACAAAATTCATACCACAACTATTCCTGACCACTAGATCTTTGATCTGAATCTTTGAAGTTCATGTCTCAAAACATGAAAGACAGTGAGTAAAACTTAATGTTAGGTGGAATTTTGAGACCTTTAATTTCTGTTCTGATGCCATATATTGTATTAATCACATAAAGGAATACATACCACAACTATCCCTGACCACCAGATCCCGTCCCTCTTTGAGATGTATGTCCATCTGGTAGAAGGGGTGAGCCCGAAAGATGCTCTCCTTGTGACGGGCAGCCGTCCCTTCCTGGAAAAAACAACATATAACTCATGAAAAAAAGGTTTAATTTTCTATGACATAGTGAGCTATATAAAGATTGAGTATTGCTGTGCAGCTGAAATAGAATATGATGGTATATATTTCAACACTGATATCATCTTCATAATAAACATTGTCTTTAAAACTCAATATATCTCTATTTTCCTTTTATACAAGGAAAAAATAGGTTTAACATTGATATCATAAAAAAAACACATTCATGCCACAGGAGTGATCCTCCTGCATGTACAGGTTGTGAGGTTTGTGATCCATATTCTGGGTTCATTATTACTGTTGAGATGATGTCAGCACGGTGTCTGATTGATGTATCAGAATGAGTTAGATTACTGGTGCTCGGTTATCAGCCACTATATTAAGCCCACTCACATCAGAGCAGTGTGTTTTGCTCTATTTTCGCCGAGTCCCTTTTAGTCTGATTCTCACACGGGACGTTGGTCGTAAACTTTATCACGCATTGCAATCAATATTGTGCTCAGTGATGGAGAAAATGGCGGCAGTTTGTTACTCAAAGTAATCTTCTAAATCACTCTCAATCTCGATAAATGTATTATCTATATTGGTCTGGAGAAGTCATATACAATAGTTAAACTCAGGTCAAATCGTAAATTGGTATATGCATCTCTATTGAAATCAACAAAATTACCTTAATACTTTTCATTTAGATTTAGTCAAAATCCTGAAATTAAAGCCTCTTCAGGAATAATCATGCAATTAAAAATTTGTATAAATTTCTGATTTGAAAATATTTAACAAAGATACAAAGGTGCACCATTCTGAACCTAATCAAGTTTGTTGACAGCATGTTCATCAGAAATAGTCACAAATTATGTCAAAACTTCAAAGGGACGTTCTTTAGATTGCATTTATTGGAACCCAACAGTGTCGCCACCAAGCAATGAATGGATGGTTGTGAAAAGGGATACTGTTTTGATTAATTACCAATTTGTAACAGAATCGTGCATGCAAATCTCAACAAATAACAAAATCCGGTGAACCGTTTGGATGGGAAGTATAGTGTTTGAATTTTGGCACGATCAAGAACAGTAAACAGTGATCCTTTGGAGTCCATTCAACTTCACAGTTATATAGTAGAACTATTTTTGCTTCAGCTAATATCACATGTTTTATGCACAAATTTTATTTTTATTGCAAAGCAGATGCCATAACTCTGTCAAAGAGTGTCCTTAAATAAAGGCCTCATAACTTGGCCATGGGAAGACGGGGGTCACATATTCATGATCAGGGGGCATGAGTCTACTGTTGCTGAATATTGTCGGGATCATGAGAATGGACCATAATGCATTGCAAAGCTCATTACAGTCTCCATTGCAGACGCTGATGACTTCAGTACACAACCATTACACTCTAGGCTGAGGTTAACCTCTTAAGATCAAACTCATTCCATTTTGGTGCATTAGTCTCTGCCGACACTGAACTAGCCTCCAATCTCTGCTGACACTGAACTAGCCTCCAATCTCTGCTGACACTGAACTAGCCATCAATCTCTGCTGACACTGGACTAACCTCCAATCTCTGTTGACACTGAACTAGCCTCCAATCTCTGCTGACACTGAACTAACCATCAATCTCTACTGACTCTGAACTAACCATCAATCTCTACTGACTCTGAACTAACCTCCAATCTCTGCTGATATTGAATTAACCTCCAATCTCTGCTGACATTGAACTAACCTCCAATCTCTGCTGACATTGAACTAACCTCCAATCTCTGCTGACATTGAACTAGCCACCAATCTCTGCTGACACTGAACTAACCATCAATCTCTGACACTGAACTAACCATCAATCTCTGCTGACACTGAACTAACCCCCAATCTCTGCTGACACTGAACTAACCTCCAATCTCTGCTGACACTGAACTAACCCAAATCTCAGCTGACACTAAACTAACCCAAATCTCAGCTGACACTAAACTAACCCCAATATCTGCCGACAATGAACTAATCCCAATCTCTGCAGACACTGAATTACCACCAATCTCCACTGACTCTGAATTAACTGTCAAGCTTCTCAGTGTTATGAAAGATCATTCTCTGCTGCCACTAACTATCAACCTTCACCTAACACTTGATCAACTGTGGATTTCATACTCTCTCTGTGGTTTTTATATTTTTTCAC
The DNA here is from genome assembly GCA_949316495.1 of Amphiduros pacificus. Lineage (NCBI taxonomy): Eukaryota > Metazoa > Annelida > Polychaeta > Phyllodocida > Hesionidae > Amphiduros > Amphiduros pacificus. The sequence continues at coordinate 27,928,839 of OX439010.1, read as the reverse complement.
TCATTCACTGTCAGCTTTTACAATGAATTCTAGCTGGGGAAAATAGTACTTTATCTCAATTAAACAGTTCTGCATCTCTAATTACTTCTGCTGCAGAGAAGATCACATTACAGTGGAACTGATGACAATGATATCCTTCACATCAGCTCTTTTTACATTAATTATCACTACCAAAAGGTAAACATGGCATCATTATCTGTGCAATGTTACATGTCGCTTATATGACTGCAGCACCTTGGAGGTGCTTATCAGAATGGCACATGGACTTGTGACATATGGTTGCAGCACCATTGAGCCATTTATTTTACTGATCTGTCACATACAATTGCAGCACCTTCGAGACACTTATCAGAATGTCACAGTGATCTGTCACACATGATTGCATTACCTTGGAGACACTTATCAGAATGTCACATTGATCTGTCACACATGACTGCAGCACCTTCAAGGCACTTATTAGAATGTCACATTGATCTGTCACACATGACTGCAGCACCTTCAAGGCACTTATTAGAATGTCACATTGATCTGTCACACATGACTGCAGCACCTTCAAGGCACTAATCAGAATGTCACATTGATCTGTCACACATGACTGCAGCACCTTCAAGGCACTAATCAGAATGTCACATTGATTTGTCACACATGACTGCAGCACCTTCGAGACACTTATTAGAATGTCACACTGATCTGTCATATAAGACTGCGACACCTCAGAATTATCTTGAAGAATAGAGTCACTAAAACCTGTGATGTGTACAACAGCTCATTACCTAATTCAAGAAGGAAGTTAATTACCATACTCAAGTAATACTACTCGTAAACCTGATCAGGAACCATACCTTTTCCATCATAATTTTCTCTCTTTTTCTTCTCAGGCTTCTTTTGCCAGCCATATGTAGAGACATCTCCGAACTCGTGGAACTAAGCTGTCTGGATGGTTCTGTGGCACTCGTTGATGAACTTTTCCTCAAACTTCTGTCCACCAGTCCAGACTCTGTTTCCTGCTCTGGCATGTCCACATTATATTCTTCCGAAATGATCTGATTTCCAGTATTCTCATCTGGATCTGCATCAGCATGAATGTCAACCGCACTCATCTTTATGGCACTACTTTCAGTGCTTTCATATTCCTCCACCTGCTGCTGTACTGTTCGAACAGTGGCCAATTTTCTCGCGGATGAACTTTGACCTTTGTCAGGAAACGACTTTGCACCTTTCTTGGCCTTCTTTGACCTTCTACTAAAGCTGTGTCTGAGGCGTGTGAATATATTAGAACGAGAGGAGCTGCCAGATTTGTTCCTTTGAGAAACACTGTCAAAGTTATCCTCAACGTCCTGGGCCAGTTTTTCAGGTGTCACATGCGACTGGAGAGCTGCCTGGGAGTGATACCAAGGAACTGAGCCAGAACTTTTCTTCCCATCCTGCACTGGATGAGGGCCAGGTTTTGATACTTTCCTCTTACTGGTTAAATAGGTGGCTTTACCAGAGGAGTCGGCTTGTTGTGAATGTTCAGCAGATTGTTTGTAAGAAATCATCGAGTTTAGCTCTGTCCATTCCTTCCCTGTCAAGCGGTTTCCGTTCCCGGGTTCTATGATGCTGCTGTGTTTTCTCCTGACGATCGTAGTGGTTGTGGAGATCTTCCTCTGCCTGGAGGCTTTCGTCGATATATTTCTCTGCTTGAAACTATCAACTGATCCTGTGTCAAGTGGAGTCTTGGTGTTGTCCGTGCTGGTGAGGAAAGCATGGTGAGACTCTATCCAGCTATCCACAATACCACCACTATTTGACAGTAACCCTCCATAAGTTACCCTGCCACTCTCCGTAACATGACCCACGTTGCCACCACTATTTGACAGTAACCCTCCATAAGTTACCCTGCCACTCTCCGTAACATGATCCACGTTGCCACCACTATTTGACAGTAACCCTCCATAAGTTACCCTGCCACTCTCCGTAACATGACCCACATTGCCACCACTATTTGACAATAACCCTCCATTTTTTACTCGGCTATTCTCCATATCTTGATCACTCCAGAATACATTGTCTGTCTCGTTTTCCATATTCTCTTCCTCCAAAACCCCCGATTCTTGCCTTACACCTGTCATGATTACCCCAGTCATCAAACATAGGCCTGTAATCCTGGTAAGAAATCACATGTGAATACAAACCTACTGTATGTATTTGCTGAATATGTTAATCCCCTGTCAACAGATAACTGACCTAGTTTCTTTGACCATCCTATTTATCATTATTAGGGTCACCTTTACATTAGGTCATTGATAATTATCATCACCAAACTAAATTTACTTCTATTGCAATTGAAAAATCTGATGAATTAAATCATATTAATGAAATTACTAAATATCTTTCATTTTTCTCTGGATGAAGTTAAACTTTATCTTTAGTGATCTATAATTCTGTCAAGTAGGATAGTCCATGTTCCAAAACAATTTGTGCTCCAATTTTGCGTTTTTATGTTTGAGCAATGCAAAATTGTCATTTTTATGTTAAAATAACAAACAAGGGATGTACACATTATCATAAATTTGCCATAAATCTTCAATAAACCTTCATTTAATTAAGCAAAAATCCATTTATGAAAATATAAAACCGCTTAAACAATTTCAAAAATATTTATTGTGAGACATGAATATGGTTCTGTGATAGGTTCCCATCCATGTATCTAATATATGATCACTGCATTCTACTTCCTAAGCCAATCATTTTCTCTGTAATTTAGTGTTCCGGTGGGATGTTATCAAGACTTCCCACAAATCCCTCTCCTACACCATAAATATGTGCAAGAGATCACCATAAAATCTAGCCAAGATCCAGAATATAGCACACACCATTTATCAGTTGGAGACAAACATCTATTTAGTCACATATAAACATGACCAAATTATGTCACGCATGGTCGTTGTCTGACCTTATTTCGCCACTTAGTTAATTCATGGTAATATAGGGTCACTCTACCTTGTGCTTGGCAAAATATGGTCAAATTATGGCACTTATTATGTCACATTTCGTGACTTATTAAGTCACATTCTTGTGTGACCTTATTTAGTCACATTCATGTGTAAACTTATTTGGCCATGTTAATGTGAAGCCTTATTTGGTCACATTCAAGTGTAACCTTATTTAGTCATGTTAATGTGCAGCCTTATTTGGCCATGTTCATGTGCAACCTTATTAGGTCATGTTCATGTGTAACCTTATTTGGTCACGTTCAAGTGTAACCTTATTTGGTCATGTTCATGTGAAGCCTTATATAGTCATATTCATGTGTAACCTTATTTGGTCACATTCAAGTGTAACCTTATTTGGTCATGTTAATGTGCAGCCTTATTTGGTCACATTCATGTGTATCCTTATTTGGTCACATTCATGTCTAACCTTATTTGGTCACGTTCAAGCGTAACCTTATTTGGTCATGTTCATGTGAAGCCTTATTTGGTCATATTCATATTATTAAGTCACATTCCTGTGTGACCTTATTTAGTCACATTCCTGTGTGACCTTATTTGGTCATGTTCATGTGTAACCTTATTTGGTCACATTCATGTGTAACCTTATTTAGTCGCGTTCAAGTGTAACCTTATTTGGTCATGTTCATGTGGAGCCTTATATAGTCATATGCATGTGTAATCTTATTTGGTCATGTTCATGTGTAACCTTATTTGGTCACATTCAAGTGTAACCTTATTTGGTCATGTTCATGTGCAGCCTTATTTGGTCACATTCAAGTGTAACCTTATTTAGTCATGTTAATGTGTATCCTTATTTAGTCATGTTCATGTGTAAACTTATTTGGTCACGTTTATGTGCATCCTTATTTGATCATATTCATGTGTAGCCTTATTTGGTCATGTCCATGTGCAAACTTATTTGGTCACATTCATGAGTAACCTCATTTGGTCACATTCATGTATGACCAAATAGATGTTTGGCTCCCACTGTACATTGATAACTAATTACTTCACTTACAGAGGCTTCATAGTTAAACTCTATTACCTGGTCATCCAGTGACATGTTAGCCACACATATATGACATATCAATTAGTCTTAGTGTCGGTATATGTCACATCATCCCCAAGGTGCTCATTGACAACTTCTCCTTTCATTTCTTCCCACTTTAGACTAATTGAAATATTCATCATAAATCTGCGGTTCTCTATTGTCAATTCATTCATTTTCAACACTGCGATTGATGAGCAATGTCGAACACTGACAAAGAAACCTATAAAATCTAATTACTACTGTCATAAAACTCGTTCAGAACAAAAATATGCGAGCGACAACTAAATCTATCATTTTCGGCTCATTAGTCAATGAAGAACCATTCTCGTGCAACAATAAGAATAACTGCGACCCAGGGAGACATGATGAGAGAAGTTGTGTGTTTGGCCATGTCATGAATTGTGCACAGCCCTTCCCCCTGCAGGGCAAACACACAGACATAGAGTAGTCACTGGTGGACTATTTCTGCTAATCTGAGAATATGAAAGTATCATGGGATAACGGGGACGCACCAGAATAGCAATGCCCACTGTCTTTATCTGTGTTTCTCAGTTGCCTATAATGACCTTATAATGGTCTGTCTGCTGTAAAATCTCTCAGTGGATTAAGATACATATATGCCCCATAATGTTCTAATGGTTTGGACCCTATGTAACCTGTCAGTAGGTTAGAAATATACCCCATAATGTTCTAATGGTTTGTACCCTATGTAACCTGTCAGTAGGTTAGAAATATATCCCATAATGTTCTTGTGGTTTGTACCCTATGTAACCTGTCAGTAGGTTAGAAATATACCCCACAGTGTTCAAGTGGTTTGTACCCTATGTAACCTGTCAGTAGGTTAGAAATATACCCCATAATCTTCTAATGGTTTGGACCCTATATAACCAGTCAGTAGGTCAGAAATATCCTAATAGACTATGTTCCCTATAACATCTTAGTGAATAAGTAATATACTTTATGATATTCTTATGGTTTGTCCTTGGATATCCACCCAGTGGTCTGTCCCTCAAAAAATCTCTCAGTTCTAATGGTTTGTTTGTGCCTGTAGAAGAACCCTAATAAGCCCGGTCTATTAAGCCCAGCGATGTGATCTGTGTGTTTGATAAGAGAGATAACCAGCTCTGATATCCAGCTACACTGGGCACTGGTCAACCTACAGCCCCGTGGGATTCTATCTGTACAGACAGACCTGAGATCACCCTGCATAGAGGCAGACCGAGCATCACCATTCAGACAGACCTAGGACCCCCACCACACAGAGACCTGAGATCACCCTCCATTCAGACAGACCTGGGACCCCTCCACTCAGACAGACCTAGGACCCCTCCACTTAGACAGACCTGGGACCCCTCCACTCAGACAGACCTAGGACCCCTTCACTCAGACAGACCTAGGACCCCTCCACTCAGACAGACCTAGGACCCCCACCACACAGAGACCTGAGATCACCCTCCATTCAGACAGACCTAGGACCCCTCCATTCAGACAGACCTGGGGCCCCTCCACTCAGACAGACCTGGGACCCCTCCACTCAGACAGACCTAGGACCCCTCTACTCAGACAGACCTAGGACCCCTCCACTCAGACCTGAGATCACCCTCCATTCAGACAGACCTAGGACCCCTCCATTCAGACAGACCTGGGACCCCTCCACTCAGACAGACCTAGGACCCCTCCACTCAGACAGACCTAGGACCCCTCCACTCAGACAGACCTAGGACCCCTCCACTCAGACAGACCTAGGACCCCTCCACTCAGACAGACCCAGGACCCCTCCATTCAGACAGACCTAGGACCCCTCCATTCAGACAGACCTAGGACCCCTCCACTCAGACAGACCCAGGACCCTTCCATTCAGACAGACCTGGGACCCCTTCACTCAGACAGACCTGAGATCACCCTCCATGTTGTCAGACCTAGGATCACCCTCTAGACAGACCTAAGATCACCCTCCATTCAGACAGACCCAGGACCCCACCACATTCCTGCCTCAACGCAGACAGTTTGTCATTCCCCCCCAGCTACACGTGTGTTGTGCCAATTCGTGTTCTCTCTTAATTCACATTATATTTGACCACCCAATGTCAGGCTTTTCATTTGGAATGCAGCACCCCGCGGGATACACAAAATGACATATTTTCAACAAGGAGACAGGCGTGTGGTTAGCAAGGAGCAAATAAGCCTTGTCCCATTGGATATTAGTTTATTTTTTTGGGATTTTGCAACATAAATGAGATAAAACGAGTGATTAATAAGATTAGCCAAAGAAAAATCTTATTTGCTCACTCAAATTACGTTTATTCTGAATTATTAATGGAATTTATTTAAATTTTCTTTTTGTGCCAGAAATGCACAAAAACATCCCTCAAAAATGAACACTCAATATCGCTTGTAATTAATCAATTTTAAACAAATTCATACCATAAATATTATCTCTATTCATCTGTTGATGATTATAATTCTGCATTGAGTAATTTAAGGCAATTTATTCCTTTTATGTGTTTTCTCCATAAAAGGTACAATATCATCATCATCATCATCATCATCATCATCATCATCATCATCATCATCATCATCATGGCATGCTCCTGGGGGGTTTCCATATCTTTTGGGACTTATAATTATTATTATTATTATTATTAGAACTCATCATAAGAATGCTAAAAACGTGAAAAATGATATATTGAATTTGCAAAGATTTCTAGCATTTCATTCTTTATACATAGCGATGAGATATTTATTCCAGCAGACTGAGTGTAAGCTGGCAGCATTTCTTTGTATCCATGAGAGAGGTAAGCTGTGTATATGCTGAACACTAGCTGACTATAGAGGCCTGTGGGGGAGGCAACCACACCAACATCACATACATATCTACTCCATACATCAATTCCCAACACAAAAACTATATATATATTTTATTCCAATAGCACTATAGCACAGGTTTTTTTTTGTGTTTTTCTTGACTCTGTTGGAGAATATTTATGTTTCTGTTTGCTATTTGTGAATGATCCAGCCGAGCTTTGGTTAGAGTCATGGAGATTAATTTGCAGTCCTCAGGGTCAGAAAACTCTATCAAAGAATCGCTGAGCCACATTTACTGATTAGTCAAGTCTTTCTGACTATATAAACACCACAAATGGCCACCAGGTGGAGCTAGGTATAATGGGCAGAGTGGGAGACAGCTGATATCACAAGATTCTTAGCCTAATCTAATGAAATGTTTGTGTTTCTGAAGTAAAAACCTTGACACTGAATATAACCAATGAATACGACCAATCTACCAGAATTCTTAATCATAATCTCACTTCCTTTGTGGAAACTGAACCCACTCAAAATGTAGTGCTGTGGAGCTCTGTTGCCATATCAATGACATCACAATGATGAACTACCATCGACGATCAAACGCCAAATCTAATTTATCAAATCGTATGATGTTGAATATGGGAAATGGAGAGAATCAGCAAACATAACTGCTGGCAACCGTGAGGGGCTTTATCTTTTCATCTTGATACTATTACAGTAAAATGCATCTGTGTTTGCTGAGTTTATGCAGGAAAAAAACTCTTCTGTGATGATTTGCAATGTCTAGACCACAGGAGAGTCTGCACTTCAGTCTTATTTGATTCAACAGACATTGCAGCTGAAAGATGTGTCATAATTCTACCTTAAAAGAAGTTATGGTCAGGTACATAGTTTACCATAGAAACCCTATACCTTCAGCTGCACATACAATGTGATGGTTACGGCAATGGAAATTGGGCAAGTGCAAATATTTGCAAAAGGGCTCAAAATTCCTGCAAAAACATGTTTCCTTGCTCAATATTGAACCATATTTCATAATAATAGGTCATTAGTCGTGGTATATGATCAGTCATTATGCATGGTCAGTCATGGTATGTAATGAATTATTTGGTCAGTTATAGATTTTTCAGGAGAGTATATCCATAAATGGATTCACAAAGAATATCTTAATAGCATATGCAGCATAAGGGTGTTTTTCATCATACATTGATTAAAAACACCCATATATTTATATATATCCTGCACTCTGCAATATACTATGCATACTGCCAGATATTCTGATATCAAATCATGTATCAGTAAGTAACCTACAGAAATATAAAAAAGCGATGTCCTTATCTCCCTGGATAGTTTCCGTCACCTTATATGCAATTTCACTCCAGTAACTTCACACTACGTAAATTTGATGTTAAATGCACTGATATGGATATAACTGCACCTGAATGAAAGATTCAAGAGATAATCTTGTCTGCAGGTGAATTGTGAAATAATCTCACACATGACCACACATCTGTGTTAAGTACAAGCTTGCCTTACTTGTAGAAGAATTGGACTACGGCCAAAAAAGAGAAAGCACTGAATCTTTGCCAAATGGAGAAGGGTAAATTTTATGATAATGTCAAAATCAACATGGGACATTTTAGCAACATGTAAGCACTAGTTCAATTCTCCGACAGGGACTATGTCTGCTACTGGGTTTTTTCTCTTTAGTGGACCTGTGTTTTCACTGGATTCATGTTTTTACATATCTGTAATGTTCCCATTCTTTTGTAAGTACCACATCTCAATTGGTCCAATTCTTTTGCAGGTACCACACCTCTACTTCCACCCTGTTTCTCAACTAGTTATATTCATTTACAGGCACCCTGTCTCTACTGGTCCCATTAAATTACTGGTACCCTGTCTCTGCTGGTCCCATTAAATTACTGGTACCCTGTCACAACTGGGCCTATTCTTTTACAAATACTTGTCCTCTGCTTTTATTGGTTCTGTCTCTACAAGTCTCATTCATTTACAGGTATCCTGTTTCTATTTGTCTTGTTCTGTGACTGCCACCCAGTCTCTTCTGGTCCCATTTGTTTACAGGTACCGTATTGTACTTGCCCTCTGCTTTCACTGGTACCCTGTCTCTTCTAGTCCTTTCCTTTAACAGGTATCCTGTCCCCACTGGCCCTTTTCTTTAACAGGTACTCTATCACTACTGGTCTCCTGTCTCTATCTACCCTATCACCCCTGTCTCTTTCGGTGCTTTTTTAAAACAGGTACCCTATCACTACTGGTCCTGTTCTGCTGCTGGTACACTGTCTCTGGCACCATGATTGGTACAAATAGAGAGATGCACCATTGACCAAAGCTAGTGCTGCCCATTATGGCCCTGCCTAGGCTGGACAAGCTGCAGCCTTTACATCCCCTCTCCCCGCCCAGTTCTGCCTGCTTGAGATGCTCTAAGCCCTCTGATCAAGTTGTTAGTAGAGATACAATTTGAAGCAAATGCAGCAGAGGATTCCCTGCATTCTGCCATCCGACATTCCACATTTCTATCTCATTCACACAATGATTTGTCAATCGCTCTCCAATGCCAGGAATAAATATAGAGTATAAGAAACAGCATAAAGAAGAATTCTAATATTGAGATTTAGCTTACAACATTCTCACTGTGGTAATGAGTAGTGTCTGGGAACATAAGCAGCCCCACAACATAGAATTATATCCATCACCATCATACATTAGGGGTTAACATCTTATTGGACTCAGCAGATAGAAATACATCCCCCAGCTTAGTATAGAGGTCAAATTCTCAATGCACTAAGTATACAGAAATATATACCAATCTCATATAGTGGTGAACAACTCAATTCATTCAAGCATATACAAATACCTAATGATCTAATCAAAGAGTTAACATCTCAATGCATTCAGTGCATACAAATACCTACTAATCTAATACTGATCTGCTATTGAGGTCAAGATATCAATAAACACAGCAAACAGGAATATCTACTGATCTTATATAAAGACAGTTCTCAGTACTGATAGGTTACCATCTAAATGTACTCAGCATGTAGAAATATCTACTGATCTAATTTATAGGTTAACATCTAAATGTACTCAGCATGTAGAAATATCTACTGATCTAATTTATAGGTTAACATCTCAATTCACTCAGCATGTAGAAATATCTACTGATCTAATTTATAGGTTAACATCTAAATGTACTCAGCATGTAGAAATATCTACTGATCTAATTTATAGGTTAACATCTAAATGTACTCAGCATGTAAAAATATCTACTGATCTAATCTATAGGTTAACATCTCAATTCACTCAGCATGTAGAAATATCTACTGATCTAATTTATAGGTTAACATCTCAATTCACTCAGCATGTAGAAATATCTACTGATCTAATTTATAGGTTAACATCTAAATGTACTCGGCATGTAGAAATATCTACTGATCTAATTTATAGGTTAACATCTCAATTCACTCAGCATGTAGAAATATCTACTGATCTAATTTATAGGTTAACATCTAAATGTACTCGGCATGTAGAAATATCTACTGATCCAATATTAAATCGGTTAACATCTCAATATACATAACATGTAGAAATATCTACTGATCTGCTACTATAGAGGTTAACATCTGACTGCACTCTAAATTTAGAATTGAGTATTATAAGATGTGTAAAAAGGATTATCATGAGGGTTGTTAAATATTGGCATGTGGATGAGGAGGTAATTATATGGTGTTAACCACCAATATGCTGTAGATATGGAGTGTAAATGTAATCCTGTTCTCTACCTGTTTATATCTGGCTTCTCCAGTAAAAACAAACCCGTTCTTTTTTGCATTTGTTTGAATACAAAACATCTTATGAAATGAGGATCATTCCATTTTGTTCAGATCCATATTTGGTCTGCATAGTAAAAAGAAGCATGTTCTATTCTGTACTTCCATGAGGCTGAGATAAACAAAGACATGTTTATTTTGTCTGAGTGGGACTTCGGATGTGAATATTACACAATATAACTTGTATATATGTCATGAATAATTCTCACCATTGTCAGGAGGGGGACCAGGTAATGTAGCCATGTATGTTTGCTCTGTTATGTGTCAATATGTTCCTCATCATCCAAGTCAACAAGTATATGGATGTCAATGTTTTTCCCCGATTAAACTGTCATTTCGATCTATATAACCCCATTTGACAAATAATGTCTTGCTGCCAACATTTCATGCCAAATTCAATATTGTACATCTCAGTTGACAATCTTGAGATGTCAAATTATTTGTTTTTCCTGATGTCACAATATTACTGAAATTCTCTTTACAATTTACATCACAGTTTTCAATGTTGTGATGTCAAATTATTAGGTTTTGTTATATCACAATATCAAGTAAAGTCTAAGCCTATTATTCTTTGTCTGTGATGTCACACCAAAAAGTCAAACTGTTCAATATCTTATTTTTTGGGGTTCAATGTTATTAAAACTGACATTTGATTTTCACCATTCTGCTTGTGTACTGCAATGGTCTTCCATGAGATTGTGAACATATTGCTTTGTATTTGTTTTCACATTTACCCTGCGGACTGCTGTAATGCTCTGATGATGTCACAATCACTGTACGGATGTAGACAGAGCAAACACAGCGAGGTATGCATTGTGGGGCAGTCGTGAGTGGATGCCAGACCAGGAGTAGTTCAGATAATGCTGCCTCACTGCATTGTCAGGCCGAAGGTGACACGATAGCTCAACCAGTCACAGATTTAAAAGGAAACACGGCAGCGAGGTATATATACACTGTGGAACTGTCATGTGTGGGTGCCAGACTAGGAGCCAATCAGATAATTCTGCCTCGTTGTATGGTCATGTCGAAGGTGACATGTTAACTCAGCCAGTCAGAGATTTTCAAAGAAACACAGCAAGGACTGCATTGGGGGATGGTCGTGTGTGGGTACCAGACTGGATCAGAGTAGATCATGACTCAACAATAATCCTCATTTGTAATATATATAATGTATCCACTGCTCTGATATTTCATGACATGTGTGAATCAATCACTTTACACCTTGCACACACTAGATATCAGTCTTATCACCATGGTTACAGTTTCATTAAATATATCATTGTGTAGTACCACTTTGGGACAGTGCCCCCTGGTGAGGGAGGGTGATCTATTATGTGTGGCAGGACAATTAGAATGGCTACACGAAGCTGACATGGAACACGCTCCAAACAGAGGCTGCATCCAATGAGAAACTATATACTGACTGAGTATTCATCTATGTTGGGCAGTAAATCATCCATTCATTTAATTGCAATAATATCACTTACGACTGGGATGTGCTTACTTGAGTTGGAAACCATTGCAGATCATGACACAAAAGTACATATTATCTTACATAGAAACTTGATCAAATGCAATTAAGTGGTGCTGAAATGCAACTGATTTTCAGGTTAAAGTGGCAATGAGGAATGTTGTTGCCAAGCAAGTGAGCATATAACTCGGTGTTTGAAACACGGTTTAAAATGCTGCTTGCCCCATTTTAATCAGTCAAATAATATCAAAGACCTCAAACGTTGCCAAAGTTACTTGCTTTGAGCAACAGGGCAGGCTAAAATTTGAATTATTTTCCATCTCAAAACTGTATCCCTGCTGAACATTCACCCAAAATGAGTTAACAAATCAGGGCATTTTAAGAGTGACTGAATATCTGGTTCAGGTCTAATCATGATGGATGATATCTCTCTTTCATTTGAGCCACTAATTCCATTCCTTTGATTTCTTTTATCTTCGTGGGATACGCCTATATTCCAGCAGTACAATGGTGCTGCCTTATCTTCAAGGTTTGCCAGGCTTTTCTCGGTAGACAACACTCATTCCTCGCTGTAATTGCCCACCCTGATCCAATAGATCGGCCGACACCAAACACCAATGTTCCAAATCTAAACACAGTACAGACCTGCCTCAAACATCTTCAAAACCGTTTATCACATCAACTCATCTTTCCTTTGTTATTTTTTATTTACGTTTTCCTCTCTCATTTCAAACACATTGATTTCAATCTTTACATTTCTGGATGAACTATTATCTTATCTTTTATGATCTTTTGGTCTCTTGTCATTTTGTCCTGTTATCTTGACTTGCCTCATTATCTTGTCATGTTTTATCATCTTATCTCACCTTGCTCTGTCACCACAAAACAATTCCCAGCACGCAACAGTGAAAAATCTTTCTCTCAAAAAACCCTCCTGTTGAAACATAGATTTATCTGTAGAAACATAGATTTCTCCTTCAAAACATATATTTAACCATACAAATATGGATTTATATGTAGAAACATAGATTTCTCCTTCAAAACATATATTTAACCACACAAATATGGATTTATATGTAGAAACATAGCTTTGTCCAAAGAAACATAGATTTAGATGAAGATACAAAGATTTATCCCTCAGACAAACTTAGATGAGATAAGATAAGATGAATGCCCCCAATTAAAAATATAGCTGATGTGTGGTACCTGGCAACCAACCATTACCCTGACAGATAGGTCATCATATCCCGCTCATGTGTGAAGCATTCCACATCTATCACACTGCCCCCAAGAATCCTGACTGACCATGACTCAACCATTACCCTGACAGATAAGTCATTATATCCCGCTCATTTGTGAAGCATTCTGCATCTATCACACTGCCCCCAAGAATCCTGACTGACCATGACTCAACCATTACCCTGACAGATAAGTCATTATATCCCGCTCATGTGTAAAGCATTCTGCATCTATCACACTGCCCCCAAGAATCCTGACTGACCATGACTCAACCATTACCCTGACAGATAAGTCATTATATCCCGCTCATGTGTAAAGCATTCTGCATCTATCACACTGCTCCCAAGAATCCTGACTGACCATGACTCAACCATTAGCCTGACAGATAAGTCATTATATCCCGCTCATGTGTGAAGCATTCCGCATCTATCACACTGCTCCCAAGAATCCTGACTGACCATGACTCAACCATTACCCTGACAGATAAGTCATTATATCCCGCTCATGTGTGAAGCATTCTGCATCTATCACACTGCTCCCAAGAATCCTCCCTGACCATGACTCAACCATTACCCTGACAGATAAGTCATTATATCCCGCTCATGTGTGAAGCATTCTGCATCTATCACACTGTTCCCAAGAATCCTCCCTGACCATGACTCAACCATTACCCTGACAGATAAGTCATTATATCCCGCTCATGTGTGAAGCATTCCGCATCTATCACACTGCTCCCAAGAATCCTCTCCGTGCTGCAATGCTGGCAGGGTTCACTTTAAATGAATGTTTAATGTGAGAAAACACCACGAGATGCAAAAGCAAACTATCTGACATGCTAAGCAGTACGAGCATTGCCGTTTGCACCCAGTAATTAAGTCTCTCCAGAGCACAATATGCCCTCGGTATCCCCAGGCCTCCAATGCCTCATCACAAAAAAAGCTTCCTCGGGCAGAATCCCAATTGATAAGTGACTCCCGTGGAATTATATTCAGCAGTTTTATGCTTCACTATGCATGTATTACATGCATTCAGGACTTGTTTATCAGGCTGGTAAAGTACATAGAACTTAAATCAAAAGCCAACATTTTCTAAGCAAATTTATAAATCAATCATGGACAAGCTTAACTTGAATGTATGGTCAGAGGGCGGATAGAGGCAGTCTGTGATAGAGTTATTCTATTTCAAATATAAAGTTAATACATAAGGAAAAACAGCAAATGTGAAAATGAAATAGAACCCACAAATTGTTGATGGGAAATCGAAAGAAGGGAAAAGAAACCTTGAAATTGACAAAGGTCCAATCAGTTTGTATTCAGTTGCCATGGCAACCAGACAATAAGACCCTGCTTTGAAGGCTAACAGCATTGGAGCAAGTCTGAGAAGACAAAACAGCATGGCTTACTCAAGCGCCGAACCGCACCGACCAGATCGGAGGTTTTGTGTGCCGCACTGCCAAAAAACACACGAGCACTGTATGCCTAACCACACATCAACCTATTGATATTCTGGTGTCACTTCCAAAGCCACACACTTAAGATTACTTCCCTGTTTTGTTCATCATTGATTACAAGCTGTAGATACCTGGAAATACAATATCTACAAATGTCTCAAGGTAGTAACAAGACGTGGATGCTGTGCGCTCTGTGTGATATACATGATACAGTTACATTGCCTTCATTGGTATCGTACACACAAAACTAATGAGTTATATTAAAAATATGGTGTACCATACAAGCAATACTGCATGAGACAACAGACACTGCTGTCTTGTCTATGTTGAAACTTTCCCATACATCAAATCAATGTAAATATATATATATATATATATATATATATATATATATATATATACCTGGAAATACTTTATCATTTTGATATGTTTTGTTCTCATACATCAATAGACTTAATTAAGCATAAAACACACAAACAATCTATTTCCTTTTACACATTTTGGTGCCAGTTTACAGATTAGATAGAGGAAGACCTAACTTTATGTATGATGCTCACCTAATGTATGGATATTATATATGATCAGCTGTGTGAATGTGGCTTACACTTAATGCTCTCTATGAATCAATCCTGATGTAATTCAACACTCACTGATGCATTTTGTCAAAACACTGTAATGTGAAATGAAATGTCCCATAATCAGACCAAATCATTTTAAGGTCCAGTATCATAGGAAATGGTTCAATTCCACATCAAGGGAAATGGTAAAGTCTTAGTATCACAGGAAATGGTTCAATTCCACATCAAGGGAAATGGTAAAGTCCAGTATCATAGGAAATGGTTCAATTCCATATCAAGGGAAATGGTAAAGTCCAGTATCACAGGAAATGGTTCAAGTCCATATCAAGGGAAATGGTCAAGTCCAGTGTCACCGGAAATGGTCAAGCAAAATAACATAGGAAATTCTCAAATTGAAAACTGTACTATATCCTGAAAGTTCATAATTAATCTTGAGACTAACATTGCTGAACATCTTTTAAATCAAGCCAATTTTCATTTAAAATGTGTCACAGCGAATGAAATTTATTTTTATACTCATACCATTTTAGTTTCAATGTAGTTTGCACTCTCACATTTGCTTCTCTAACATTAAGAAAAATCAGGAATCTAAAACTCATATCGATTAAATTCTCATTATACATCAGTGGCCTTATATGATGAAGCGCCCGGTCCCACTAGCACAGTTAGTACAGCGTTAGATCGGTGCTTTGCTTGGTTATGTAAGCAGAGAAGACAGTGGTTGGTTTGACAGTATTACTTTCACACTGATCAAAAGGCGAGAAAGTCTACCTGATATGGCCACTGCTGTCGAAAGGGTTGTAAAAACACCATTTCCCATATATTATGAATCAGTAGAAGAGGTTTTGAGTTTGACAAACAATAATAATTATTCATACTTATTTAAAAATTAAAAGGAAAATGGGAAGATGCATCAATTCAGCAGGTCAACTCTTCTCTAATAATCTCTGGTCCACCTGATGAGCTATGGTGTAGAATTCAACAAATAATTAACCTTCTTTGAATAAGAAATCTTGTAAAGAGTACAACAAGGTAACAGGAGGTCCTCAGATGTACAAGTATATACAAGATGGCATGCAAAAAATATCCTCAAGTGGAATCAAGAGCATCAATGTGGTTTTGGCAGTGTGACCTGTGATATTCTGTGTCCTCTATAAATCGTTGACACTTTGTGGAGTAAACAGAGAGGGGAAGGCACAGCCATAATGCGAGCGATAATCATTTCACTTAACCGCTCTGTCCCGAAATGAACAAAGAGAGGAGGGCAAAAAGAGCCAACAGCCCATTGATCATAGCCACAAAAAAAGCAATTATCATCTCACTTTACCACTTTGCCCCAGTGTGAATAGAGAGCAGAGGGCAAAAGGATCACAGGCACAATAACAATTATCATCTCACTTTACCACTTTGCCCCAGTGTGAACAGAGAGCAGAGGGCAAAAGGATCACAGACACAATAACAATTATCATCTCACTTTACCACTTTGCCCCAGTGTGAACAGAGAGCAGAGGGCAAAAGGATCACAAGCAAAATAACAATTATCATCTCACTTTACCACTTTGCCCCAGTGTGAACAGAGAGCAGAGGGCAAAAGGATCACAGACACAATAACAATTATCATCTCACTTTACCACTTTGCCCCAGTGTGAACAGAGAAAGAAGAGCTGAAGGAGCCAACAGCCCACTGATCATAGCCACAATAACAGCAATGATCATCTCACTAAACCACTTTGCTCTGGAGTAAAATAAGTGTAAATCCAACAGACATCTTTAACACTTGATACATTACAATGCTACAAACCATGTTTGCTTTTTCAGTGAGTTGACATTTCTCAGGTAAGTGAGATCGCCATTGTGTAAGAAGCTCTCCAAGTTGCTTATCACTATTACTGCCACTTAGCGGTGTTAACATTGTCACAAAGGAGAGCAAGGTAGCAGTGTGCCTGCTCATCATCTCTTCTATATACTTCCATTAGTGAGTAAGGCAATTCTATTTCTCCTAATCCCTGCTCATTAACCTAATAGACAATGTGATATGTTTACAAGATCACATTAATTATATTGAAAAAACATTGACATGTTTCCATGTATACCATCAGAACCAAGTCAACCATTCTTCTATTAGGCATAACTGGTCCCCCCCTCCTCCCTGGTCTCCTATCCCATCCCAGTAAATTAAGCTTAATGGTATCCTACCCCACCTCTGTACCTCAAGCCTAACTGGTCCCCTATCCCTTCCATGACTCGAAACCCTCCCTGGTCCCCTGCCCCATCCTTGCCTCTCAACCATCCATGGTCCCCTACCCCAACCCTTCCTCTGAACTCTCACTTGTCCCCTCACTTATTTCTGCATTTTAATGTACCCTAACCCCAAAAATTTAAATCTACAGGGTTTTTCTGCTCTGACATAACACCATTTCTTATTCAACATTTTTCAATGTGCATGTTTGCTGGCTTCACATGGCCTATGAAGCATATGTCAGCCATCAATAAGTAATCAGTTTAATCATTACTGCATTACTCTAATTAACTGTAACTCTTATTATTGCTATGTTGTCAACTGTTCATGCATGGTTTATACGTAACCAGGCCATGTCGCTCATCACAGGACAAGCTCATCTACATGTAGCTATCCCGCAACAATATGTAACTCCCCCATTTCAATAAATATATAATGCTCAAATGCTCAACCAACAATAATTAGCAATCCATCCTTTAAACAATGATCCATCACCATAATTTAATTGCTAATGAGAGATACACAGAATTGACTTTACTCCCCCAAAATTATATATATATTCTAAAATAAATACAAAAACCCTTGCCGCAATTAGTTTCTTTTACAAGTTTTTGAGTGAAGTGCCTTAGTTTTGGTTTCGGTTAAATGTTCTCAGATCTGAACAGTTCGCTGGCTGCTAACTAAAAACTACAGGAGCTGAGAGGGTGAATTCTAGAAACGAGGTACAAATGTGTCTGCAAGAGTCCAAGGTACTTACCAGCCATATGTTAGTATCTTTTGATTTAAACTGAGTCTCTGGAAGGTACAGCTGCCAGTTCAATGCTGATTTGAATGATTTTAATTTCATTTAGGTTAAAAAATAATTACAAAAATGAGGAAAGGCTGGAACTAAGTAGTAGTTACTGAAGTTCTTTGTTCTGAACTTTGAAAATTGTACTAAGCCATGTATTCAGCTATGCCCTAATGTCACAGGCAGAAGCAATATCATTAAAAGACTGGATTGATCCACCCTATCTGACACCAGACATTATTATGGAGTTAAGTGGTCAAAATCAATTCATTCTAACTTTTTTCTCCCTTTAGACCTATTTTTATCCACCTTAGATCTGTTAATCATCAGGTTTCTGAATGTTAAAACATCACACATTTTATCATTGATCTTACATTACAAAGCTGAAGTTCTATTAATTTTTAAAATTCATAAAGTATGGCATTGTGCCACTTAATTGTTCCGCCGTTCTGCTGTGGTTAAGAAGGTCATGGGCCGTGACGCAGTTGGTAAGAGTGCAAGCTTATTAGCACCAGTTCCTCTGTGATGATCAAAAGTTGTGGGTTCGTTTCCAGACCATGCTAAGATTGATTTGTTTGTTTGTTTGGGGTTTTACATCACTTTCAACATTATTTCAGTCATTTCACAATGAGAGCTACTTGTAGCAGATATAGTGCTGCCTCACTGAATTGTCATGTTGCAGGTCCTTGACATGACAACCCACCCGGTCACAGATTTGCAAGGACAATTGGTTAACCCTTTAGGCACGGGCCTCAGCTCATATGGGATGCAAAGATTGAATCACACAAACTCCTCAAGTAACCTCAAGTAGCACACAAACTCCTAAAGTAGGCCTTGTCATGAAATAACTGAAATAATCTTGTTGGTCTCATAAAAAAATGACTGAAATTACATCAAAAGTGATGTAAAACCCCAAACAAACTATTGTGGTTAAAAGGTTTGGATGTATTGATTCATAACGTTTTATTGATTGACGAGGACTGACCGATGTATCATTTATATCAGTACATGGTGTTCCAGTGTTTCATTTGTTGGAGAATATTTGTGATATTTCTATAAACCATAATCATCTCATTTATCAGTAATGTAAATTAAATCTGAAAATAGCATTCCTCACATTAATTTACCAGTAATACAATATTTGTATCTGGTGACCCTTTCACAAACCTACCAAGAATGCATTAATATGTGAATATATAAGTAATGACTAAACTTGTGTGACAATTATCATTTGTCATGGCAAAAGAAGAACAAAATGCCTACCACAAAAAAATAACTAGGCAGAGTAGAGAAAAATCCTTTCTGTACTTGTATCAAATTTCATACTAATTTGTCTTCCCTGTTTTTTGCCATACAAATTGTTAATTCTTTAAAGGGATTTTCGTACAAGGTTTAAATAAATCTGTATTATCAAACAAATTTATAGCATCAAAGCACAATATCTTTTATGTTGAAAAGAATAATTCCCTGAACTTTCAAAATGATATCCTGCAGTTCTTAAGTTTATGCTGCAAAAATGAACAATTATTTTTGTTCAAAATTGCTTGCTGGGAAGAAATTTGTTTCCATATTCATTTGGTAGTAATATTTAACAATTTCAAAGACAGGAAGTAATGAGATTAGAGCAATGCACAGCAGATGGCATACTAAAAAACATTAATGGAATAATACGATTGTGCCTATTTAAGATAATCTCAAAATAAGCTTTAAACGAGTTAATTCTCTGCTCATTTATCACATGATGCTGGAAACTTGTTTTTTTTCTGTGGTACAGACATAGACAGATCACTGTTAATCTGGCTTGACATCATGGCCACGGCCAACACACAGGCCAAAGTAACTCTCAAATTATCTGTCAAAATCTATCATCTTCCTGTCCAGTGTATATACCAGACCCCAGACACGCAACAAAACAATCTCCACTGTGTTTAACGTATCCTGGGATTTCTATTTTGCTACTCTTATTTTTCATAGAAGTCCCTGACACCAGACAGTTTGGTGACTACTGTAAAAGATTTTTTTGGACCTTTTTTTCGACATTCTATTCTTCTATTACAGCATTGCCTCTTTTAATCAAAAGTTCTTTTAATCATAAATAATGATTGCAAGAATAAACAAAATTGTTCAAAGCAACAAAATATGAAGAAAAAACTCTTTATAAATTCAATGGGTGTTCAATAGTTTGAGTTGATATAAGCTTATGAGATGATAAAGCACGTGCAGAGCAGTGGGGACGTACCTGTTCTGAGGTGGTGGGGATACCACTGAGACGTGGAGACCCGGAGGAAGTGGACGGGATCTCCACCATACCGGGGATGTCCCCCACCGACACGTTATCGCCACTTCCTGTGTCCTCGCAGGAGGACGAGCAACTCTCGATGCTTGTCCCGAAAGCAATCCTCCACGGCGACATGAGCGCGTCTTCTACGCTCGCCTTCCGTTCCTTGCTTTCCTTGCCCTTGCCCTTACGGCGTAATCGCTTAATGGCCGCCGGCATCATTTTGAACCTCCCATCACACAAACTCCTCTGCAAATCTCCTTTTTTATATCCGAAAAACTTTTCCATAAACAGAACAGGATTGAACCATTATTTTCCAGCAACTTCTACTTGGAGCTTTAGCTACTTTCTTGTCGAGAGAGTTAATCCCATTGTGACACAGATAGAAGATGCTTTAATCTGGACAATTACCGATGCCTGATCTTCAGATATGGACAATTACTGGCATCCACCAAGTATTGATCTCGTTACAATTAGAGGTGTTCAACTTGGCCACAAATTACCCATAATCCAGTTGATCTCAATAATCTAATGTGGCGTATTACGTCATGTCAGCATTCCCCCACATGTCATTGACAGTTGGCCTCCATAACATGCACTATAATAATATTAATAATAATATTAATAATAATATTAATAATAATAACAGTATCCTCAAGTCTCACAACATTTTTGTGTATCGAGAAAAGTAAGTTTCCTCTTCGTTTCCCAAATCATAATTACTACAGTAATTTGTAAAGAAGTCATCTGCCATTTTTGTGAATATGTCTTTCTTTCCAGTAGGGAAAAGGCATAAAACTTCAGACGGAGTAATCTATAATGATCTATCAAGAACTACTGTAGATAATCACACAACATAACCTTTTCACATTAAATTCTATATATTAAAGATGAATGCCATCTTTTGTGGTTCATATAAATTATGTTCCAAAAAAACATCTTGGATGACTGCCTGAGCGGAATCATTCACACGTTTCCCCATTGTTGTAAGTAGCAGAAGAAGCATGTCTGTCAACAATGAGAACTCTCCTTATATCATTAAACCAAGCTGAGTCTAAAATGCCTCAAGAATAATCGCTCAGTCGTCAGAGCCTCGAGATCTTCTATTGTCCATTGTTATGCACTGTAAAAACGGCAATATCCTCTGCAGCCTTCAGGGTTAAAACCAGTGCGTCGTGGACAACGCTTTTGTTTTTCCTGACTTTATTTGCGTTGTGGTTTTTAAAGTAGGCTTCCATTTCCCTGGTTGATAATTTGAATTGACAGTGAGCTGTTAGATGCAGTGCTCCGTCTTTGTAGCCCTATCAACCCCGGGCTGGGATTAATGCAAAAAACGTCGGTCAAGGTGAGCAGAATTATCCCAGCGGTGCCGTGACCCACCCCGTCTCCAATGTCAACACCGTTTCACTGCCACATTAGGCCAGCCTCCTGCCATCCTCCGTCTCCTCCTCCTTTCATATTCCACATCCAGCCTCTGCATCCTGTATTAATTGTCCTGCCATTGGTGTCGCTGACTCTAAAGCACAGGCAGCAGGAGTCCGAGACCTGTCCCTCTACCAGGCGTGGTTTCCTGGAGTAAAGTACACGACGGAGACTGGACACAAATATCTAGAGAGTACGGTGGTGTACTGCCATCTCTTGCCTGCCTCCCCCACTCAGCCAGGCAGCCGCACAAATCAATGGAACTCGCGTGGCTCAAGACTCAGCTGCTCGCATGGCAGAATAGCATCACATACACGTGTGGGGCTCGTCGCTTGTTTGTGATACGCTCCCAGCTTTCACGACCACCATGATATAATATTCTATTCTATTCTATGTGACGCTTGAATCGTCCAGGTCCCTTAAGGGAATAATACAGGGCAGTGTCACATGCCACCGTCATTACAGGAGTGTCCAGCAGCTGAACCAGATCAGCTGACTGCTTCCACACAATGTATTCATCCTCGGTAATATCAACATATTCCCGTCCCCATTGAATAGATCATATCGGACACCCTGCAGGCAGAGAGTGAATAGCTGAACCCTGCAGGCCGCCTCCCAGCAGCAGCCGGGCATATCCACCCACCACATAACACCAGAAAATGAGATCCCACCTTCCCTTCCTTGACCACACCTATGCTATCCTATACAAGATACTTCATCCCATATTAGCTACTTCATCCCATACTAGTCACTTCATCCTATATTAGCTACTTCATCCCATACTTGCTACTTTAACCCATAATGACTACTTCACAACATGGTGGATACTTCACCCCATGAAAGCTACTTCACCATAGACCAGCTTCCTCCCATATAAGTTATTTTCAAATTCATAGAAACAAATTCATCCACAGAAGCTACTATAATCATAGAAGTTACTTCATCATATACCAGCTACTTCATCCCATAAAATCTAATTTCAAAACCATAGAAGCTACTTCACCCCATAGAAGCTAATTAAACCATAGAAGCTAGGCCAAGTTACTTCATCCTATAAAAACTAATCTCAAAATCATAGAAGCTTCTTCAACCCATAGAAGCTACTTAATCCCATAGAAGTTACTTCACCCCATAGAAGCAATTTCAACAATAGAAGTTACTTCAACCACAGAAGCTACTCCAATGACAGAAGCTACTCCAATGACAGAAGCTACTTCAACCATAGAAGCTACTTCACCCCATAGAAGCCACTTCAACCATAGAAGCTACTTCACCCCATAGAAGCTACTTCATCCCATAAGAATTAATTTCAAAACCATAGAAGCTACTTCACCTCATAGAAGTTACTTCATCCCACAGAAGCTACTTCAACCATAGAAGTTATTTAAACCACAGAAGCTACTTCAACCATAGAAGCTACTTCACCCCATAGAAGTTACTTCACCCCATAGAAGCCACTTCAACCATAGAAGCTACTTCAACCATAGAAGCTAATTAAACCATAGAAGCTATGTCATCCCATAAGAACTAATTTCAAAACCATAGAAGCTACTTCACCCCATAGACGTTACTTCACCCCATAGAAGCAATTTTAACAATAGAAGTTACTTCAAACATAGAAGCTACTTCACCCCATAGAAGCTACTACAACCACAGAAGCTACTTCAACCATAGAAGGTTTTTCATCACAATACCAACTACTTCATACTATTCACCCTAAATCTTCACACAGCAGTTACTTTATTCCACAGTAGCTACTTCACCAGATGAGATCTTTGACTGGCCTCCAGTGAGTGGCTGTGCAATCTTTGAGCCCATTCATTCTCCCAAGTCTTGTAAGCTGTCAAGATCTACACAGGCGTGATATTTGGAGTTATTTCTGCCCAAAAATGTCCAAAGAAAAACAGCCCTCATGTCTAGTCAACTGTCATCTTGAAAAATCCCTTAAATTAACATATTAGGAAAAACACCTTAACTCAGCCAGAACACAGCTTCCAGTAGTTTCTAACATTCCCAAACCTATATAAAACTGTAGAAGTTACATAATTCAATGCTCTTTCTGATGTATTTATATTAAATTTGATCTGAAATAGGCTTTTGCAGAAAATCCTTGCACAATATCATAATGTAATACATTGCTGTGAAGATTTGTTTTCTCTAAATTCTATCAGCTATAAGAGACCTTTATTTGTATGCATGTGCTCAGTGAAGCAGGCTTTCGTAGGAATCGCATAGGCCAAAGCCAATTGCAGGTCGCCATCTTGCCCCATTGAAACCAACACACTGGAAATGCACTAAAATGCAGAAGTGCACAAAAAGCTCTCTGAAATCAAACCATTAAAAAAAACAAGATGGTCATCCAGAACTGCACTATACACAGAACTGTTTGATTGACATGCCATTTTGCCTGGTCCAGCAGACTAAGGTTATGTGTAGTGTTACTGTGACCCAGAATGGCCTGGCAGACCTGTATAAACTCTGTGGCAATACATATCATCCTCAAGGGGTAAGGCTACAAACACTCTTACTTCACTGCACAAATATAAAGAAATGTCTGACTATGAGAAATACCAGGGCATTCATTGTGACATATCAAATACCAATAAAATACCAGGGCAGTCATTGTGACATATCAAATACCAATAAAAATACCAGGGCAGTCATTGTGACATATCAAATATCTATAAAAATACAAGGGTGTTCATTGTGACATATAAAATACCAAAAAAATACAAGGGCGTTCATTGTGACATATCAAATACCAATAGATACCAGGGCAGTCATTGTGACATATCAAATACCAATAAAATACCAGGGCATTCATTGTGACATATCAAATACCAATAAAAATACTAGGGCATTCATTGTGACATATCAAATACCAATAAAATACCAGGGCAGTCATTGTGACATAAGAGAAATCATAGGAAATATCATGAAATTCATTTTAGCAGAAAGAAATCATGAACATCTCATGTGAAACTGTATTTCATAATTCTAAAATAATTTTCCTTCACCTCGAACCCTGTGTGACGAAACGCGTCAGGCACCTATTTTTTTTACAAAATTTCAATAGCCATATTTTTTCTGATCACACCAATAGTCTGTAACACTTCACCTCGAAAATAATAAATCTTTCTCTCTGACAGACTGTGGAAGGTTGTCTGAACTTTGCTTTGAGCAATTCATGAAAGACAACAATGCACTTGAGTTTAGCATCTTGCATTTCTCCTTTCCTCACACACAATTTATTGAATCTTTCACATTTTCCTTTTTGTCACAATTAGCGAGGGCACGCCCGGCACTTTCTTCCCTGCCTCAGCGTTCATAACGGAGTTTACTCTTCTTCTTATATCCCATTTACATCACGGTATAAATGCCTCAAATGTCGTCTCAGTCAATAAAACATACAGAACAAACCAAATATTTTAATTCATACTGCCGACGGTTACATTACACATTTGTCATTGATTGGCATACCATATTGTTCAATATCCTGCTCATTTTTACCCGGAATGTGCAAAATCAATAACTCCTCTTTCGGGGCATCATTTCTATTTCCATATCATACTGTTCCCAATTGAAATCTCTATAATATCTTCCAGAAGAATCATCCACAAATCTGATAGATACTATGTCACATTTTTTTATTAGTGAATATACAATTCTGTATTGCATTATGCTTCACAGTTGCTTTATTCTCATGCAAGTAACGAGTCCCAAGAGAGAAATCTGGGCTGCATGTTGGTGTATTTTTCATTCTGTGTTGGAGGCAAGTCTTGCTTCCTGTACTACAGAAGCTGCATAAGAGGTGACACTGACATTACTCTGGTGGAAAGCGGCCATTAGTCTCCTTACTGTGGTCTGCTATAACAAGGAGGCATGCTCCAGCATAAGAAAAACAGCCCAAATCCTCAGCGTAAATAGCACCCCCAAAATTATTTGATTTTACATTTATTTACCCATGTCTTGCCAGGAGATACAAAATTCTTTTAAAATACTCCACTAATTATTGTATTTCATTGCATACTACACTAATTATTGCCTTTCATTGCATAGTGACCAATGTGACCTTTCATTTTGCTTCACTGATACTGACACATCTTAAAGGTTCTTTAATTAATTTATGTTTCTTAAAATTTGTTATCAAACAATAATAAATCATAAGTAAAATTGACAGGAACTGCAAGCCTTCCAACCATGTGAAAAATTTGGATAACATCTGGGCAAGTACTGAAGGAACCCTGGATAAAATGACAGTACTAACTGTGTAGGTATCAGGAATATATACAACAAAACTGTTGATATGACCTTAGAGTATTATACTATATATGTAAATATATTACTCAAAGAAGCCCCACAGAGGCCTTTCAATTAATTCCCAGAAACAAGACTGGTCCCACATCAAAATGGTCTGCTGATTCAAGGTCAGTGGTCAGTGGTATGATAGGTAACCAGGCAAAACAAAGAATCTGTATTCTATGCTGCTTAATCTGATTACTTCACACAGAGGATAGAGTAAGGTGTGAATTACAAGTCATTTATTCTGCCTGTCTCATCAGATCTGTAGTCTTCTTACCGAAAAAGACTACTGGTTATTTTACAAAAATAAAAACCTACATAAGATTTTCTAAAATGCTACAGAATTCTTCACACAACGTTCTGTTAAACGTGTTGAATGACCCTTTCCCAAGGCATAAATATCTCTTTAAAAAATCAGAATTTTTTTCATAGATTTCCATATATTTATGTGTCATAACAAGCATCACTTGCCAAATACAAACACAATTCCATAGTGCAACCTATCCCACAATTCCCTAGCAGCATCTGACAGCTCCGAGCCCTGAATCCATGTGACGTGATGAAGCCATGGATATTCCTACCCACTGCCAGGGTCAAGCTTCCCACAATGCACTGCCAGGGTCAAGCTTCCCACAATGCACTGCCAGGGTCAAGCTTCCCACAATGCAATTAGATAACAGTGTATTGTGATATGCTAGGAAGCTGTGCAGTGATTATCTGATCACGGGGTCTGGCACACCTCATCTGGTCTCCACCTCTCACATGATTCATCACAGGGATAGACTTGTCTCTCTGCCTGGCAAGGACTTGACCATGGAGCATACTGCATTTATCAAACATGCTGAACAATAGAGGCACTGCCATGTCATACTATTATTTCATTCTCTTCTCTCATAATTGAAACACACAAAGAATTGGTCAAATGTTGTGGTGACTAATTTCGATTTTTGTGACATGGATGATTTATTTTTACATCCACTGCCATCATAATGTCTCTGCTGCTAAAATGATAATATTCATAATGTCTCTGCTGCTAAAATGATAATATTCATAATGTCTCTGCTGCTAAAATGATAATATTCATAATGTCTCTGCTGCTAAAATGATAATATTCATAATGTCTCTGCTGCTAAAATGATAATATTCATAATGTCTCTGCTATAATGTTGGTAACAGCATGAAAATGTTGTGGTGTAGGATCCAGAATGCTAACATCTTTTATTGCACTGTTCAATCCCCACTATGGCACTACTAATTTGCTTGTATGGTACTTTTAATATCTGCTTGCAGTTATGGCACTATTTCATCTCTGCTGGCTGCTATGGCATTATTTAATATCTCCTTGTACCTTATTACAACCTCCCTTCACCTGACTACAACCTCCCTACTCCCTACACCTGATTGCAACCTCCCTACACCTGATTGCAACCTCCCTAAACCTGATTTCAATCTCCCTATGCCTAATTGCAACTTCTTCACACCTGATGACAGCTTCCCTGATTGCAACCTCCCTACACCTGATTACAACTTCCCTACACCTAATTGCAACCTCTTTACACCTGATTACAACCTACCTGCACCTGATTACAACCTACCTGCACCTGATTGCAACCTCTTTACACCTGATTACATCTTCCCTACACCTGACTGCACACATCTCCTTAGAGGGAGATACAATCACCCTCTTTACCCCCTCAACTCTCTGCACAAATTCTGCAAGCCTCAATAAGATCTTCCATACAGTTTTCACTACGACCTCTTCTATACAATCTGTATATCCTCTCTACACCCTGCAGGCAGCCTTACACAACATGAACTTACACAGACAAATTGGCTGACAGTACCAATTTCTAAATTGGCTTGAGATCAGTTATCACGGCAACGATAAAAGCATGAATACTTTGAAATTGTCAATTGTTGCAGGCAATGTTTGTCATGCAAGTGTTGTGATTAGGCAATGTGATCAATGCACAGAAGTTAGAGTGAAACTGTAAATTTCAGCAATATCTGTTTTTAAAACTTAAGCAATTTGTATTTTCCAACATTTTTCACAAGGGCTGTTGCAAACATTATTCCAATGAAACTTTTATGAAATAAGTTTGCAAAAATCAATATTCTGAATTGCAGTAAGAATAAGATTATAATATTTTTACATCTGTGAATAATTCTCAAAAATCAAACTGTCTTGAAGCCTGTGATTTTTTTTTTTTTTTTTTTGCTTTGGGGTAGGAAATTCAGGAAGAAATCATTGGGTGTGGAGCATGCAGACACATGGCTGTAATATTGACAGACAAGGAAATGCCAAATCAGCCCAGCATC
The DNA here is from genome assembly GCA_949316495.1 of Amphiduros pacificus. Taxonomy (NCBI): domain Eukaryota; kingdom Metazoa; phylum Annelida; class Polychaeta; order Phyllodocida; family Hesionidae; genus Amphiduros; species Amphiduros pacificus. The sequence goes on along the minus strand of OX439010.1, from coordinate 27,900,069 downwards.
TCACGAAGAGGCAATGTCATCTTAAGCATCTCCTGGGGAGGCAATGTCACCTTCCCATCAGGATCTTTTTTATTCCTATTTAGTATTCGGAAGGCTTTTTATAATCTTATGCTCATGGCTTTATTGAATATTTTCAACAGGAAAAAAAATCTGACACTTTTGGGAACATGTCCTGTTTCAACATTTCAATATTGATTACATTTGTAATAGAATAAACTTGAAATAGTAAAATTCAATTTCCGAAAAAGAAATGTCAATTATTTTCAGCTGTAGTGTCTTTCCTGAGTACATGCAATAAAATAAGACACCTGTGTAATGTAATCAAATAAAAGATCATTTATAGTTGTCATGGATACCTGGTCTCTTCAATCATATCTGTGTACAAATTTTGTTTCATTGAAATGTATATGTTGTACCTCCTATCATCGATAAGATGGATTCACATGAAATTTAAAGGTAAAGTTTTTGTTAAATCAGTTTTTGTTCTTGGCAATGTTGAAGTTGATTGCATTTGATAGTCAAATCAAATTCTGTTGACTCTCTTTATCATCATGTAAGAACAAAAGACCTTTAATCAGTGTCCATTATATCTTCATGTGTGAACATTCTCCCAAATATTCAAGCTTTAATTGGTGTATTCATCCCAAGAGTAACAATTACAAGTAATTATCACACTTGAATTGCTGCTTCAAGAAACCCAATTTGATTTTAACTCGATGAATTTTCATTTCTCTTTAACATACCACATACAGAGATATAATAAGATTGCTTGCACAAATCTTCAATGTAAAAGTTGAGTATCACTGAATATATAATGTTAATATTCCTTCATATATGCAAAAAAAAAATTTTAAGGAGACAAAATTCACATCAGCATATTCTTCTGGCAATATCTGTGAAAAAAAAATATATATCCCTGAAGTTCTTGCCAATATCTCAGTTATGTAATATTTTCTCTTTCAGGTAATATCTTACTCCTACACAGATATTCTGGCAATACATTGATAACAACCATGTACAAATACACTCCCCATTTCCCCAATGTCTAACAATCTACTGTGATGGTGCAGAGGTCGCAGTGAAGGTCAAATTCCCGGGATTAGGCTTGCTTAAGTTCAGGAGAATCTTGTTTGAGGTCATATAGTTGACAATTTCCTTGTGACACTGACCACCACTGCAGACAACCTCCCACTGTGCACATTTGTCAGCAGTCACACAAATATCTATATTTAAATGAGAAGCATTTCTTTTTTAGTTCTTTTTTGTTATTTTTTCGCCTATTTTTGTAATTGCTACCAGATATTTAAAAGTGGGTTCAACTTTCATACCTTTACTGGCAGCTGTTACTTGATCTAGTGCTGCCCTCTATAGTTTCATATTGTGACACAAAGTGGGCAGAGAGGGACAATGCTTTTATACGATGTACATGAGATAATGAGCCATTCATAATACACCTGCTTCATAAGGAATCCTGCATCTTATATAGAATAATGCTGTATAAACAAACACATACCGGCAGATAAAACATTGAATTTCTGATACATTCCCAAAATGTATGCAATAAAAAACATGGGAGACATCGCTTGTTGAGCAAAAGTGTATGGATTGATTGCTGTGCAAAATGGAGGTTAAATGTCAGGCAAAAAGATGAAACTTGCACAAACCTAACCACAAAGGGCTTCTAATGATTAATGTACGTTTCCTGATCCCTGCAGTGTTTAAGACTGCAAGCCAAGCATCTCTTAATCTGGCTGTGTCCACATTTGGGAGAACAGATGCAGGTTTATACATTTCCCTAATATCTGCTTTCAGACGACTGAATGAAGCTTCTTTCAAAGAACCCATATATTAAATGAATTTTTCACAACAAAACAATCACTTTGGCATTTTTTTCTACGTTATTCTGAAAGAGTATTCTCCACGTTTTAAAAATTAATATTGAAATCTTTACTCGTCATCTCATGTATTTTATAATGGGCATTTTCCAACCATTGTTTTATCTTATCATCACATCCCAATCATAGGACAAAAAATAATGAGTCCTCAGCATAAATGTGATTAGACCAGTTTTCTGTTGGATACGCCAGTTTACTGGTAAAAGGGATGGCTGGCAACTTCTGGTAGGGTACCAGATGATAGATGTTCACCTCTGATACCATCACTGTCCAACTGCTATTTATGGATCATTGATTTGTCTACCATAACACAGACTCAGCTATTGTGATCTGTGACTAACAGCCAACTGGCAAGCACTGAGTGTTGTCTTCTTGTTTTCCCTAATACTTTGTGTCTGGCAGTGACGAGGAAAAAAATCACATACTCTCCAAACTTATGTGCTGGTGTTGGGAAGCAGTCTTTATTTTCTGGTTAAATCATCAGAACCACTTTTGACTACTGGTTATAGGTTTGAATAGAAATTTTTAAAAAGACTTTCATAAACTAAAAAGTTAAAGTATTATTCTTTTTATCTTCCTTTCTTGGAAATAAGTGATGAGTCAGACAAGCACATATATAATCAAAACTTGTACGTTATGAAAAGAATTTTTACAAATTACATAAAAGTAATGCATAATCATCTTCTCAATTATTTTGCATGCATGTATCATCTACTATATGTGGTAGGAAGATTGGATACTGAGTCTTTAGTAATGGTGATTGCGGTAAACCTAAACCCAAGACATGGAGCGTCGTGATTTGAGTTTGCCTGGCGTTAGGAACGTAAGATGAGAGACAGACTCAACATGCATTGATTTTTCCGGTAGTATGTTGATGTTTCCCCTTTTGACTCAAGGCACCACAGCAAAACAACACATCATCATACAATATGCAGATAGCAGATGACTAAAAGGTCTCATTTAAGCTACCATTAGATCACTGAAAGGTCCACTTACTACACGCAAACTCAGCGCTGTGTGTTTCCCTCAATACTGAGCACAGAGTGTTGACACATGCATCAATCTCTTATCTCTCAATAAGTTATTATGGCCTCAAAAATATCCTTGGTAAAATATGTTGTCTTGTTATTATATTGTAACACCACCCCTGGTACCAGTGGCTGTAATACACCATCCCTGGTACCACACACAGTGACTGTACTACACCATCCCTGGTACCACACACAGTGACTGTACTACACCATCCCTGGTACCACACACAGTGACTGTACTACACCATCCGTGGTGCCATACACAGTGACTGTACTACACCACCCCTGGTACCACACACAGTGACTGTACTACACCATCCCTGGTACCACACACAGTGACTGTACTACACCATCCCTGGTGCCACACACAGTGACTGTACTACACCATCCCTGGTGCCACACACAGTGACTGTACTACACCATCCCTGGTACCACACACAGTGACTGTACTACACCATCCCTGGTACCACACACAGTGACTGTACTACACCATCCCTGGTACCACACACAGTGACTGTACTACACCATCCCTGGTGCCACACACAGTGACTGTACTACACCATCCCTGGTACCACACACAGTGACTGTACTACACCATCCCTGGTGCCACACACAGTGACTGTACTACACCATCCCTGGTACCACACACAGTGACTGTACTACACCATCCCTGGTGCCACACACAGTGACTGTACTACACCACCCCTGGTACCAGTGGCTGTACTACACCATCCCTGGTACCACACACAGTGACTGTACTACACCATCCCTGGTACCACACACAGTGACTGTACTACACCATCCCTGGTACCACACACAGTGACTGTACTACACCATCCCTGGTGCCACACACAGTGACTGTACTACACCATCCCTGGTACCACACACAGTGACTGTACTACACCATCCCTGGTGCCACACACAGTGACTGTACTACACCATCCCTGGTACCACACACAGTGACTGTACTACACCATCCCTGGTGCCACACACAGTGACTGTACTACACCACCCCTGGTACCAGTGGCTGTACTACACTATCCCTGGTACCACACACAGTGACTGTACTACACCATCCCTGGTACCACACACAGTGACTGTACTACACCATCCCTGGTACCACACACTCTGACTGTACTACACCATCCCTGGTACCAGTGACTGTACTACACCATCCCTGGTACCACACACAGTGACTGTACTACACCATCCCTGGTGCCACACACAGTGACTGTACTACACCATCCCTGGTACCACACACAGTGACTGTACTACACCATCCCTGGTGCCACACACAGTGACTGTACTACACCATCCCTGGTGCCACACACAGTGACTGTACTACACCACCCCTGGTACCAGTGGCTGTACTACACTATCCCTGGTACCACACACAGTGACTGTACTACACCATCCCTGGTACCACACACAGTGACTGTACTACACCATCCCTGGTACCACACACTCTGACTGTACTACACCATCCCTGGTACCAGTGACTGTACTACACCATCCCTGGTACCACACACAGTGACTGTACTACACCATCCCTGGTGCCACACACAGTGACTGTACTACACCATCCCTGGTACCACACACAGTGACTGTACTACACCATCCCTGGTACCACACACAGTGACTGTACTACACCATCCCTGGTACCACACACAGTGACTGTACTACACCACCCCTGGTACCAGTGGCTGTACTACACTATCCCTGGTACCACACACAGTGACTGTACTACACCATCCCTGGTACCACACACAGTGACTGTACTACACCATCCCTGGTACCACACACTCTGACTGTACTACACCATCCCTGGTACCAGTGACTGTACTACACCATCCCTGGTACCACACACAGTGACTGTACTACACCATCCCTGGTGCCACACACAGTGACTGTACTACACCATCCCTGGTACCACACACAGTGACTGTACTACACCATCCCTGGTGCCACACACAGTGACTGTACTACACCATCCCTGGTACCACACACAGTGACTGTACTACACCATCCCTGGTGCCACACACAGTGACTGTACTACACCACCCCTGGTACCAGTGGCTGTACTACACTATCCCTGGTACCACACACAGTGACTGTACTACACCATCCCTGGTACCACACACAGTGACTGTACTACACCATCCCTGGTACCACACACTCTGACTGTACTACACCATCCTTGGTACCACACACTCTGACTGTACTACACCATCCCTGGTACCACACACAGTGACTGTACTACACCACCCCTGGTACCACACACAGTGACTGTCCTACACCACCCCTGGTACCACACACAGTGACTGTACTACACCATCCCTGGTGCCACACACAGTGACTGTACTACACCATCCCTGGTACCACACACAGTGACTGTACTACACCATCCCTGGTGCCACACACAGTGCCTGTACTACACCATCCCTGGTACCACACACAGTGACTGTACTACACCATCCCTGGTACCACACACAGTGACAGTACTACACCATCCCTGGTACCACACACAGTGACTGTACTACACCACCCCTGGTACCACACACTCTGACTGTACTACACCATCCCTGGTACCACACACAGTGACTGTACTACACCATCCTTGGTGTCACATTGAGTGAATATAATGAAAGGTTGAGCTCTTGTAATAGGAAACGCTCAGTGACACAGGTACCTGTCTGCTCTCCAAATCCCTTAGATGGCATCCAATACATTTAATTCTGAGTCTCACAGATGTTGTGGACTAGCTTAATAGAGGCTACAGTCTGCCCGATCAGCAAGAAATTCATTATGGGATGTTATAAGACCCTGTACAAACGAGATTTGAATTATAATGGTATTTTTATAAGTGATAAAATAACAGTTTTTTTATCCAAATAGAAACCAGTTATAGAGAATATAACTGTATGGGCATTTGGGCTTGATCGTATGCTGTTCTCTGCGTGTCTCAGCTGCTGAGTATTAACTATATTACATGTAAATCTCATAGAGGAATCCAAATTAATATCAATGCTCTTTATAAATTTTCTTCAGATATGGTCTGGAAGATGCAGTCATTTAAATCTAAAATATCCATAATCCAACAAAATGGTGAGGCAAACTTCACATGAATATTCAAAGACTGATATTAAATTTTAAAACCGTACTGGTGTTTTTAAAACCCTTTCAATAACAAAAGCCATATCAGGTCGACATTCAAGCCCCTTTTGATCAGTAACCAATGGTGGCAGAGGGAATCAAACCCACCACCTCCCGTCCTCACCTCATAAAACCAACCAAGGCAGAAATTCATTGCTGTACCAACTCAAAGTCTCATAGCAGGCTTTAAAATGGTTATCAAGATTGCTCACCTCACTGAGAGGATCAGACCCAAAGAAGCGGGTTAGATTCTTCCTGTGGCTATCCATAGCTGTGCTGCTGTGGAGTCATGGTACTCGGAGTATGTGGTGTGGTACAGTTCCATGTTAGGGTCTATGTGTGTGGCTGGAAGCATCCTTCGAGGCCTGAGAGCAGCCTTGTCTTCATAACACCCGCTCACATCGTTAACTCGTGTGTTTTCTCGCCGGAAGAGCACGACAAATGACAGATCTGGCAGCTCATCTTTGCCACATTGGAGAGCCTATTGCTTTTGTGTACACAGTGTCTTGTGCTGTTCAGGTATCAATATTCAATATCAGCAACAAAACCCACAGAACAGCAACAAATCCGGTGACAAGACCGTAGGCCTGCGTCATGGCAGAACGGTACATGATAGAGTGTGTTATGACGATGGGCGGGAGAAGCAAAGGCCATCGTACAAAAGAAAGCAAGAAGCTCAGCTTGCTGGAGAAATCACTTGCCATGATCACTGCCCTGCAGAAGAACCAGCCAATCAGAGCCAAGCATCCTCAACAGTGCGAGGTCACTTCCTGCCAGAGTTGGGAGTTGAAGTCATCTGATCACACGAGTCACCTCTAATATATCAACATCTGCATGGTGAACGTGCCCCAGCAACGTCGCAACTGGGAATCAGAGTTATTGATTCCGTACTCTGGTCCACCAGAAGCTCCCACAGAGAGACGGCTGCTCTTCGTGCACAACACTACTATTCTCTAATATACATCCTGTCACAAATGCCCATCCAAGGAGAAATCTAAGTCCTTCCTTCTCATTAATGGGTTTTTGCTATACATATATAAAACTTGTACTGAATGTTCCATAACAACAATTGAACCAGATAGAAGTGATCCATTAAATTTTCATTAAACAAAGTGAGCACATTGTCAATGTACAATTTCCTGACTTTGAATATAAATAATCATCTTATATGAGGCAGGAAGAAGTTGATTATATTGGAAAGACAGCATACAGGCAGCATACAGTATCAAGACACAGCATTCAGATACAGGCTACAGGCAGATCAGGTTTATATTCATCCGCTTGTCTCATACAAAACTATCACATTACGTAAAAACATCATTATTTTCTCAATTAATCTTAGTGACAGTTCTCAAATATAGCTCATGGTGGTATTATCGAAATAAATGATATTGAAAAGCAAAGAAAGTGGCTATTCCAAATAGATCAACCTTGAATATGAAACATTAATTGTTATTAGGTGGTGGAATATTAAACATTAATTGTTATCAGGTGAAGGGAGGGATGGGTATCTTGGGATGTACCTAAATTGGAGTCACAGCCTAAAATTAAGGACATCTGAAGTAGAAGTAAAAATTACTATTCAAATTGTATTTTACTTCCAAATTTTGTCCGAAATATTAGTAAATAAAAGAATAACACTTTATAAAAGGGAGGCTTGCCTTAGATCTATATACCTTAATTGATTATTTTTTAATTGATCGCTAATTTTTTCAAGAACTTCCACAAACCTCTTTCTCCATGATCACGTTGTGGACAACTGTCATCTCAATCACCCTGAAGTGTTATTTGAGTTCGACTTTTATTATTGTGGATCTCAAACCATTGATAAGACTGAATAAATACATAAAAATCACATACGTTTTAATTTTGTGATCAAAATGATGTTTTATGTCCTTTATTGTCAGCAAAGAATTGGTCTGAGAATGACAATTTATTTGTATAGGACCTGAAATAGCATAAGTACCTTACTTGTAAAGAAATTAAGTACCTTTTCCATATAAAAGCAGACAAGTGTTTGGCAAGTCTTTTTAGCTTGTGACCTTGATTTAGGGAGTCATTATTTCTTGGCTTGTTCTGATGTTAGTCTATAATCAACGCTTACAACATTAAATCATTGTCACATTCAGCATAGGTATAGTATCAGACCAAATGTTACAGCATCAGACCAACTGTTACAGCATCAGACCAACTGTTACAGCATCAGACCAAATGTTACAGCATCAGACCAACTGTTACAGCATCAGACCAGCTGTTACAGCATCATACCAACTGTTACAGCATCAGACCAACTGTTACAGCATCAGACCAACTGTAAAAGCATCAGACCAACTGTTACAGCATCAGACCAACTGGTACAGCATCAGACCAACTGTTACAGCATCAGACCAACTGTTACAGCATCAGACCAACTGTTACAGCATCAGACCAACTGTTACAGTATCAGACCAACTGTTACAGCATCAGACCAACTGTTGCAGCATCAGACCAACTGTTAAATGCAGTAAAGGTACAACATTATGGCACCACCAGCATATTGCTCACTCTGCACTGTTGAGAACAATATCAGTATCTCAATATTTCATCCATGTTTTTTTATATCTAATTTTTAACCCCTGTCGCTCAAGACAAAGCCCTCTAGCTATCTAATGGCCAATGTTTCCTGTCAATTGCTTCATAAATTCACACATTTGTCTCAGTGAAGATTATTAGCTTGTAAAGCTTGGCTGCCATGTTTAGGAAGTGCGTGTCTGGAATGACAATTTATCTTGTGAAAGTTATATATTACAGAACATGGTCAATATTATCTTGTACATTAAGACCAATGTGACCTAAACAAATATTCTGAAGTTGACTACTTTGTAGACTGAAAAAGGAAACAAAATGAAATAGAAAAATAAATTATATCAACGCGTACATTCAGTTATGTAAATTCAATAAAATATATCTCTATATATCTATCCAAGGTTGGAATATGAAATGACAAAGCCATTCATTGTTCAGAATCTAACGCATACATACCTGCATTTTTTCCTGACTTTCTTGCTGTGTTCGTAGTTTCTTATTCTCCTTTGATTTGGCATAGGAAAGCCATCACTAACATAGACTATAATTTCACCATTATGAAGATACAGCTGTAACTGGATTTACAATGTCACAAACAAACACATATGTATTGAGCCGAATGCCACATACATAGATGACCTTTACAGTTTGATGTTGGCACTCATAATGTTCATGATAATTGTATAATTATCTGTGGTATGCAGCAGAAATTCCCATGCATCTCATCAACATACACCACAGCACATTTTCATGTATGTAACACCCAGAAAATATCACAGCTTTGCATGATGGGAGGTAGTTCTTTGGTTCTAACATATCACATATCTGCCTAACCCAGTAAGATCCTGGCATGTTTCAGTTCTCATGTAAGCAGATAGTGTAATACATGCTGTGAATGATTGTTGTCTTGTCTCGGCTCATCACCAGCCATCTATGAGCCATCAATCTGTCGGCAACTCCAAGTGGAACAAAGTGCTTATGATGTTTGGGATTTGCACCCACCAGGTGCCAGCACCAAGATAGGATAATCTAACACTTGTTTATAAGACCCAGATAACAGGACACTTCCTCTTTCTACTGTTTGTACACAAGTCACTACTTCCTCTTGGATAATAACTCTTCTCAAAGAGTGTGCAGCAAGTAAAATACAGGTATCCCAGAGGGGGCTGCAAGTAAAATACAGGTATCCCTGAGGGGGCTCCAAGGAACATAAAAATATCCCTGAGGGGGCTGCAAGTAAAATACAGGTATCCCATAGGGGGAAGCAAGTAAAATACAGGTATCCCATCGGGGGAAGCAAGTAAAATACAGGTATCCCAGAGGGGGCTACAAGTAACAAACATGTATCCCTGTGGGGGCTGCAAGTAACAAACATGTATCCCTGTGGGGGCTGCTAATAACAAACAGGTATCTCTGAGGGGGCTGCAAGTAACAAGCATGTATCCCTGAGGGGGCTGCAAGTAACAAGCAAGTATCCCTGTGGGGGCTATAAGTAACAAACATGTATCTCTGAGGGGGCTCCAAGGAACATAAAAATATAGGTATATGAAATATAGGTATATGAAAATACAGGTATCCCTGAAAGGGCTACTAGCAACAAGCAGATATCCCTGAGGGACCATAAGTAACATACAGGTATCCCTGATGGGACTGTAAAGAAATAATGTATCCCTGAGGGGGCTGCTCAGAACGTATCTCTGAGGGGGCTGCTCAGAACAAAAAGGTAGCTCTGAGGGGCCGTAAGAAGCAAACAGGCATCCTTGAGGGGCTGCGAGGACTATCTGTAATCAACATATCACTGAGTTTGAAATCATGATAGTTCTATACAACTGAGGTGATTATGAAAATACCAGATTCATTATTTGATAAGGTCCGTGTGTCCATCATAAATGTTGTATGGTGAGCAACGAGAAGTGAGAGGTCCATTCTGCAGCAGTGACTACAAGATTGACCTTGACCTTGCATTGTATCAGGTCACAGAGGTCATATCTTCTCTGAGAATATCTGATGCAGTGTGGCAGGTTCATTAGAAGCTGTACAATGCCACCAGGGGGCATATATAACCTATTCTAACACCGAGAATCACCACAAGACTTGGCTGAGAAACTTTCATGGCCTAATTTTTGTAAGTCCACTATCATGGTGGGTCCACACTTAGAGTAAAATATATACCTCACTCTAGTCTATATCACTCCAATGTGTGATCAAGAATTGTGACTCTTTTATAAAAGAATTAGCAATATGTTACTGTCAAACACATCCAGACCAGGGAGGGTGAGTTTGAATTACAGCCCATTCCATCAAGCATTACGAATAGACACTGATATCTGGCATCAGCACTTTATTAAACCTGTTATTTTCACTATTATTAATGAATCTGTGATATTCTAATGACTAACAAATTTGTGTTATTCTCTTTTAACTTTGTTTTCTTTTGAGTAGAACTTTTAGTATTTTGTAATTTACTCGATATTTTATCACACTACATTATAGTCTGAGCAAAGTAAGGAAAAAAGTCTGAACAAAACAAGCTGTTTTACATTTGGAAAAAACCCCTAATATGTACAAACTTAATTTTAAGGCAGTATTGCTGTAATCCCTTCTTCCTGTAGTTGCCAGTGCTGATGCTGGCATTCTCTTAGTATTGATCTGCTCATCTGGCCATCATCTGCCATGGTGCAAGATGCTTCCCAGATCAATGACACTCCAATTTCTGACAGCTGTCTCCACCTGGTGTATAAATATGGCTAAACCCTTTCTTTCATCAGCATACGTGAATATAAATTAATCATCTTCCACACAAACAAAATCAGCATGAAGAAGATTTGTAAAGCAGATAATGTTTGTTTTTTTTTAATGCTATAAAAAAGGAAATTAGACCTCCTCCTGAGACAGGTGATGCACAATAAATACTCGCAACCCTTCAAAAACCTAAATGGGACCACCATTCTTTTTGCTGATCTCATCTCCACATATTATTGTTATGGTATGTGGCAAATGTATATGTGGTGCCACCTGATGGCCTACTCATAAATACCTTAAAGTTCCAGACTATTTTTGCCACGATCTTTTAAAACTATGCCTGATATTTTCCCTGCATAAGAATTTAAGCATACATTTAATGATAAAACAATGGTTCTAGCCAGGGTTTCATTTTGGCCACACTGAACATGTAGAATATGATAGCGTACTATAAAGAAAGTCTCTCTATAAAACCTGGCTAATGTTGAGCTAATGGCATTGTGAGAAACATATCATTTGGCAACCCTTGCTTGTTGGGTAGCAAAAATGGAAAGCCTTTGCTTCAAGGTTTTACAAACTCCATGATCTTGGAAGCAAACGTCTCCTCACTTCTGCAGAGTAAAGATTTTACCTTAAACCCAGATACACTGCATGTGCTGCGAGGTGTGTCCCATGTCCCTACACCAGGGGCCTCTCCATTACAGCGCCCTCCCACCTCACCCATCCTTTACAATTCTTGTTTCCACTATAACAGTACCAATTCAAAAATATATATATATGTAATATAAACACTTCACCGAAACCAGAAAAAAAAATCAGAATAATTTTCACTTACGGAATGCTCGACAACTGCGATTCCAGAGTCCACCTCACTTTCCTTTTCTTCCGCCCGGCTCCGGTCGAAGGAGTTTCCAGATGTGTCTCCGTTCTGGATCATGGAAGGGTCGCTGAAGCTGCGCTCTCCGTTCTCCAGTCTCTGGATGTCGCGGTTCGGCGTCCGTCTGTCGGCCTGATCAAACAATGAGTCAAAGTCCTGGTGGCCGCCCATGCCGGGGCTCTGACCCTCAGAGTTTGATATGTCCGGCTGACTGTGTGACAACCGAGACTCATCTTGTCTCTTGCGACTCAGCTTCTCCCGGCTGCGAGAACGAAACCTTCTGGCTGACTTCTTGAGACTGTTCCACATTTTCTTGCGTCGACTAATCGGAGGCGATTCACCCTCTCGGACATCGAGGGAGCTCTTGGAACGACGATCATCCCCAACACCTCTTGCACCTACAAAATCCAAATAAATCATATCTTTATAATCCTATTTCTGACATTGACATAAACCTTTTCATGGATTTTAGCACTAGCCTGTAGTACACCTTCCCCTGATGCAAGCCTGACTGTCCAGGAGCTAATCATGATTTTTCAAGTATTGGTAAAAATGTTCTTTTTTCATTTGATTAATCTGACTAAATATGAATTGGCCTAACCAAGTACAGATATGGTTCGGGCTAGTTTACTTGATTCAGGCTAGTGCAAATCTCCACTTACTAGCCCAACTAAAAGATATTTGGCAGAGATTGTCAGTTTCCAAAACTTATCAAGTAAAACTTTTGTTACTTCTTTTGATTTAAATTGTGGTAGCCCAGATATTTTTGCCCTGCAAACATGTCATTGATTAGAACCTGGAGAAGTGCAAATCTGTGTTCATTCGGAACCATCTCACAACTTTCAATCAATCTATATTTTCATCACAATAGATAGATACCAAAATTCAACCCAATTTTTATGTCACTTTAAATATTAAAAAATCAAAAACAATTATGAGAGGTATATGAATTGCTTTGTTCATTCAAACCATTTAGCATGAGATTTGTCATTCACACCATATCACAGATATACCGGGCCCCATTGGGTGATTACAGAGGGACCACTTGGTGCGGAAACGTTTCCCGCCATTTATTGCCCAATCAAATTGCTTCACTGATGCTTTTCCCTGAAGACATTACTAATTGACAAGGTGGTCCGAGAATGTATCATATTTCTCAAAATCAAAAGTAGAAATGGCTAGTAAACTTGAAAAAATCACATATAATAATAATGTTCTTTCCCCCAATTAATTCCCAATATCCTTTATAGTGATGAGGAAGAACTTGTCAGAGAAGACTGGAATAAATAACCGAGTCCATTTTGTCTATCTGTGGCCTCTTTCTTGAAGGAGATGGCAATCCTTGTTACGTATCCCTTGATCATGCATATTTGATAGCTTATGTTGACCTTACGTTGTCCTTGCCACTTTCTCTCTGGGTCACATTGAATCATGCTGTGATATTTTACAACATGGACGGGTCCCACATCTCTGTCATAAATGTCTCACAAGGGAGGGCACTGCAGACTGGGTAGACTTCAAATATAACGTCATATTCTATAACACGGATTAGTTCATGCTAATACCTACCAGGGCCCTACTTGCACAGGTTGATAGAGCAATGAATCTTTGCTTTCCTTGGTTAAAAATGTAAAGGACAGGAGGTGATGGGATCAAAACTCACTGCCCGCAATGTTACTTTCACACTGGTGGAAAGGCTTGAGGGTTGACCTGATATGGCCACTGATGCTGAAAGAGTCATAAAAACAGCCTTTCACAATTTCATGCCAATGGCCTGTGTCGCCAGGAAATGCAGAAAAGATGCAATACAAGGGTTATTTCATATCTACAACAAAGAGGGGAGGAGATATTTACAGTAAAAGCCACCAGAGGACCAGAGAGAGAATGGTCTCACAGCAATGTAGTCAGCCACTGCAGTCCTCAGAGACACGATCTATGTCAGGCAAATCTGATAAATATGTAAATACCAGCTTTGAAAGCTGATGAGGTGTTCAAGGTTCGTATGCTATTCCTGTTCTGATCATTACAAATCATTATCCGTTTCAAAATTTTGAAATCAGATAAATCTTCTGAATATGGAAAAGCAGGGCAGTTCTTCCATCAAAAATAGGGATGATAAAAAAAACCTTTAAAATGTCTTGCTGAAGGATGATTTCTGCTGGAAACTAGGCTGATTTGTCCAAGCTCTGCCTGCGGGAGCCAGAAAGGCATTAAACCGGCAAATATATGCTCTCCATGCCCACTATTTATTTCATGGTTAACATCATTTATCATTTTATATAGAAAGAAAAGCATTTCAGATGTAATTTCCTGTTTTGTACCATTATTGGCACTTACTTAATCTATGGATTAACAAAAATTTCTATGGCAATGGAAATATATTTAGAGAACTGTAACTGAAGATTCTTCAGTGTGCAGCCGATGTCTCAAGAACACTAGACACTTCCAACATTCATCTAATAATTCAATAATTCAATAGCTATCCTGAGACAGACGGCTCTCTGCTATAAAAACATTTCTTGATGTTTGTTTGTGCAAATCACATTCTCTTCACACTATCAGTCTCCACAACCAAAAGAATTCCTCCACAACAGACAATACCCACTCATAACAGCTGCTATCCCCTCCACAACAGACACTTCCCCCCTCCACAACAGACACTACCCCCTCCACAACAGACAATACCCCCTCTATAACAGACACTACCCCCCTCCACTACAAACAATACCCCCTTATAACAGATGCTATCCCCCTCCACAACCGACACTTCCCCCCCTCCACAACAGACACTTCCCCCCTCCACAACAGATACTACCCCCTCCACAACAGACAATACCCCCTCATAACAGATGATATCCCCCTCCACAACAGACACTACCCCCTCTACAACAGACACTTCCCCCCTCCACAACAGACATTACCCCCTCCACTACAGACAATACCCCCTCCACTACAGACAATACCCCCTCATAACAGATGCTATCCCCC